>CM066032.1:391842340-392442340 GCA_033557465.1 Ichthyophis bannanicus
AACCCATGGTAAATGCTTGTCTGTGCATGGGCCAGGTTAACACATCACAACCCTATCCCCTGGATTCCATGTGGACAATCGCAAGTGCTCCTCCTGGCACCATGGGATATATGGTTTGTGTGTGGCACTAACAGTTTTTGCTCTATGCTCCCTATCCCCTGGAGGGCCGAGGTATGCCACTGCAACAGTGGCTCATCTGGCACCATGGAGATATGGGTTGTGTGTGCTCTAACAGTTTTTTGCTTCCTATGCCTGCCCTAGGGCCCTGGAGGCCAGGTATGCCACTACCGTGGCTCATCTGGCACCATGGAGATTATGGTTGTGTTGTGCACTACACCAGTTTTGTCTCTATGCTCCACCTATACCCCTGGAGGCCAGGTATGCCCCTACAGTGGCTCATCCTGGCACGATGGAGGGGAGATGGGTTTGTGGTGCTCTAACAGTTTTTGGGCTCTATGCTCCCTATGCCCTGGAGGCCAGGTAATGCCACTACAGTGGGGCTCATCTGGCACCATGGAGATATATGGTTGTGTGTGGGCACTAACAGTTATGCTCTATGCCTCATATGCCCTGGAGGCCAGTTATGCCACTACAGTTGCTCATCTGGCTGACCATGGAGATATGGGTTGTTTGATTGCTCTAACAGTTTGTTGTGCTCTATGCTCCCTATCCCCTGGAGGCCAGTTATGCCACTACAGTGGCTCATCTGGCACCATGAGATAATGGTTGTTGTGTGCACTAACAGGTCTTGCTCTATGCATCCCTATCCCCCTGGAGGCCAGGTATGCCACCTGTTTTTTACAGTGGCTCATCTGGCCCCATGGAGATATGGTTGTGTGTGCTCTAACAGTTTTGCTCTATGCTCCCTATCCCCTGGAGGCCAAAGAACCATCCCAGTGTCTAATCTTGCACCATTTGGAAATGAGTGTGTGTGCATAACAGGTTAGATGCATTCTCCCTATCCCCAGGATACCTGTGATCTGCGCAATCCGTCGTGTAAGTCACCCATTTGATAATGTGTGTGCAGCTGATGATCTGGGGTAGGACGACCAGCCCACATGGGGACAGATCAGCAATAGCTATGGTGGGTATGTCAGTAAGATAATGTGTATGTTCATGGCAGGTAGGTTGGACCTCTACCATAGTTTGTGAAGTGAATATCTCATCACACATGTCTGTGATGTCTCCAGATGATATGCTAGCTGCAGAGGTTATGTGTGTAACAGCACCCCATCCCCCTTAGCCATTATATGTGTTATCAGAAACCTGTAGCAGAGACATGTCCCCATAACCGCCATGCAGATGTGGTTCAAAACCTTAAACACCTAAGATAAATCCAACAACATCAGACACATGGACATCACTGATGGTGTTTCAGTGACACATGCAACTGATGTTGCTGGATAACACATACATAACCCCACACATGAGCACTGGTGCAAAGAGCCGTTATGTTGGTTTGGCCCCTGTCGATATTGTCTTCCACAAAACACCCTCTGTCAGCCCAGCTGAACCAGTGAATATGAACATAACAACATAACCTAGGCCATACAGGAACAATACCCACCCCTACCCCTACATTACGCTGACATCAACTGTGTGCAACGTAGGTTGCACATAGCCAGCAGCTTGCCCATATGACACACCGCCCACAATGCAGCCAGTGGTGCAAGCATTGATATTGTTGGCCCTGTCATAGGTGAATGTTTATGTTAGTGTCCCCCTGTCACAGTCAATAGGGCCACCCACACAATGACTCCTCTCACCACACTCCGCAATGATTGGTTGCATATCAGTTTGCCAGTGGGGTTGAGTACCAGGATGTCTAAAGAGAATCTCAACATAGATGTGTGTAACACAGCACATGCAGTGTAACTGTGACTAGCATGGACAACCTCATGGGGACCAAACTGTGCAATGTTGCCACCAGGTCATGCAAGCGTGCGCTAGGGTATGTACAGGATGTGCTGAGGGAGCCATGTACACTGGCCACAGGTGTCACTGCACACATGTGCACAGACAAAGCAACTAATGCAGGTGGTACTGTGACCCCCGAATGTTCTGTGAACAAAAGGAGGTAGGCCTTCCATGTGTGTCTATATTGATGAAACCCCAGGATGCATGAGAACACACCCCAGTGGTCCATTTTAAAATGACATCATAAGCAAACTAATGTGTATGTGTGTTGTGATGTTGGCCGTGCAATATGGCTCTTCCTAGGTCATGGATTGCCAAACATCAAGCAGGTCACTGTGTCTGTCATTGCATGACACTAGTTATTGTAGTGAAACACGTGTTGGCAGTGTATGTTTATTTTGTGTGTCATCTGACCTATATGTCACAATGTACACAAATGGAGGTTCCATAACCCCCCACACACACGTGAGCCATGAGATAACAGGAGTATGTCACTTTGTAGGTTTCCCCCCGTTTGCCAATAGGCCATAATGAAATATGAATACTTAAGACGCCTTGCTGGCCACCCCCCACGAACCATGTAAGCTTCCCTGAAGGCCCTTCCAGGCATGGCCCGTTTGGGCTGACTGCCCTGGGCCACACCCAAATGATGTCACCCACTTTTATCTGACACTCACACAGGATGCTATAGAAAGAGGTGGGGAATAAGAAGGCAGCCACAGTCCATCAGCACACCTGTGAAAACAAACTAGCATGTACATATACGTTGCAGCCAGGTGATAGACCATGTTATGTGTGTATCTGGTGACAGCATAGCCAAACCCCTGTCAGAGTTTACCTGGCGTAACAGCAGCATGAGGAAATAACAGCCCCCCCAATCCCCGGGGGGGGGGGCCCACCCCATGTGCGTGTCACTCTCACACGGTTTTGTCAATTTTGAACCCTGTGTAAGCTGTATACCTCACCTGAGAGAGACATGTTGGACAGGGGAGGGGCAGTGCATTCACACTGTGGGATGCTGACACACACCGTCACAAGGGATGAGGGTCAGCTGTGACACACAGGCTCCCTTGTCACCAGCGGAGAACCCATGGCATGACATATGCGTGTTGCCCATGGAACTGCCTGCTGACAGGTGACAAACTATGCAGTACATGACACACACACACACAGCACTGTCGCAGAAGCAGCAAGACCCTGTGCACAGTGATGTGTGTGTGTGTGTGTGTGGGCAAACCAGCAGAAGGTGACCAGTCACTAATGCCCTCACCTTTCCTTTGCATATCCACAGATCGAGGATCTCCGGAAGAAGGGCAGGGAGCTGCGCCTCCACCATGCTGCATACCTTCAGCGCCTCCAGGGTGAGAACTCACAAAAGGGTGATGATGTATAATAATGAGAATGTCACGTATTTGTAACTTATGTCCCATTATCAGAGATGCCTTTGTGTTACCTGCCTATGTAGATGTGCTATATTTCTGACAGAGAAACGTGCTGATGGCTGTCATGTTCCACAGATGGTGATGGCACCGAGGATGAGGCCACCACCTCTGCACACCTCTTCCGAAGGACACCAACACCACATGATGCAGAGGTGGTGGTCCTGGACACCACAGAGGAGGAGGAGGAGGAGGTGGAGGAGGAGGTGGACGAGGATGATGAGGTGGAGGTGGTGGAGGCGCAAACACCTCGATCACCTGAAGAAAGGACACAGGAGGGCCAAGAAGGACATTCTGAAGGGGTGTCTGTGGGGGAGGCAGGGTTGAGGGCGGCTGCAGGTGATGTGGAGGGGGGGATGTTTGGGAGGGATCAGGGGTGGAGGATTTCCCAGAAGGGGTTTGGGAAAGTGATGTTGAAGACAGGGCATCACAGGGCACTGTGGCCTCCCCCCAGCCACTGCAGTTGCCTCCACCATCCAGGGCCACAGACAGGCCCTATGCAGATGCCACCACACAGACAACATTGACAATGTGTGTGTGTGGTGGCATATGCGTGGACCACCTGTCTGTGGCCTTGGATGGGATGGAGCAACGCATACATGAGATGTGTCACTCTCAGCAGTGGCTGGCGGGAGTGATTGAGAGGGTGGTTGCCGAGGTGGTACGTCTGCCATGTCGGCAAGCACCCCCTCAATGGCGTCACTGGCGTCAGTGATTGTGCTGGTGACGTCACCACATGTGCCCTGTGCTGCCCTGTCTTCCATCAGTGGGCATGCTGGGGGAGGGTGGGTGTCACCTGTGTGTCTGTGTTATGTGTGTGTGTGTTTTATATTTGCGTGTGGGCGTTTGCGGGGAGGGGAGGATGTTTGGGGAGGGGGGGAGGGTGATGGTATTTTCCCCCTTCCCACGTCTGTAAAGTTTATCCCAGTTCTGTTTTCCATCATAAAATATATTTTTGAAAAAACCTGTAATGCTCACGTGTCTGACCTAGGCAAAGTGTGCGGATGTCAGCATGTGATATGTGTGGGTGCACATATGTTTCTGTGGTGCAAACATGTGTGTGAAACCAACAGCACCCCCCAAATAAGGTGTAGATGTTCATAATTAGGGGTCTACAGTAACCATTGCAACGTAGCAGCTGTCTCACTGATGTACATGGCACAGGAATGGTCCTATGTGGAACAAAGGTCTTCACATATCTGAGTCCCAAACATAGGCAGACCACCCATATCTGCCTCTGTCACAGACATACCTATGGTGTGTTGGGAGGCAGGAGATTATTGATGTGGTCAAGGGAAAAAGCCACATATATGCCACCAATGAGTGTTCTATGATGGGTTTCTCACGGCGATGAGTATGTGACGTAAACACGCCATTGGGAACATAGTCCCCCTCTGACCACATGGATGTCTGTGCACACTGTGCCGCTGCATCCCCAAGGATGTTGGGAAACAAGGTGCACGTGACACATCACATGTCTGTGCAGCATGACAATCGTAGCTGACTCTGTTGAGGTATTTGCAGCAGGGAACCTGTGTGTGGGTCATCTACTGTACCCATCACTAGATGACCTGGGCGCAGCTCATTTAGGGTTTTCACAAACACCCCCGCCTCCCTGATACACATGGGACAACATGGACACTCATTGGACACACACACTGTATGTACAGTAATACAGCTGTTTATTGTCACAGCGTAAGTCTCATAATTAGCTTTCCATATACACATGGATATTCTAATGTGTGTGCGTTACAAATTTAAGTGTTACCTGACACCCACACAACATATGATCTGCATATGTAAGCTTTTGACATGACACACATAACAAACACCTCAAAAACATGTTGAACTGGATACATAATTGCTCTAACTGAGCATTGTAAGATCAACAAAAACTAGGATTATACCATGTTATTGCATATATCATGTTTCATTATTGGCGACGTGGGCGCCCACGCCTGACACTTCGGGCCCCCTCCCCCCTCCCCCGGCCACGAACCTCTTCTCGAACCCGTGCTGGTGGTGGTGCAGGAGCAAGTCGGCGCATAACATCCAGCATGCCCTCAAGGGCCTCACATATCCGGGTGACGGGCATGTTTTGGACCGCCTCATGTAATTGATGGATCTCACCACACACCTGCCTTGTGTTTTGCTCCACTGCAAGGCGTATCTGCTCCAGAACACGTCGACTGCCTGTGCATGGGATACAGCGTGTTATATTCCATACATCTCCACTACTCCAACGCCATACACAAACATTTAATGTACATGCCACACGATTGGTGATGTGATAGGGCAGACTCAATCACAGAAATGGAGAGGGCCAATATACATAATGTCCACAGTAGTATATGGCAGGCAGACAAACCCACAGGGCACATCACACGACGTAGATGTGGTATGCCCTCACAACGATTTACAGGCTGTGGTGAAACACCCATATACTACAGTTGTGGCAACAGGATTGGCCAATGACAGCTCTCACATAACCATCGTGTAGGGGAGCTTGCGCATGCACGAGCCACATCTACATCAGCTGGACACCAACGGAGATGATCACAGGAAGGTCGGGATATGACATCACAATTGATGACACATGTGGAGGGAAAAACACATTCTCTGACAGGGACATGTGTTTGGTAATGAAGCAATGGGATGTCTGGTAGGCACAGGGATGACACACCTTACCTGTACATGTGCACCTCTGCTGCACATATGTGACTCCTGAGTGATACATGTGCACCCTCACTGTAACACAGAGGAGGGTCCTTGGTCCAGATAATGTAGGCCATGTAACAAATGTGTAGTGATTTAGTTATTTATTTATTTTACAGGTTTCTATACCGCCTTTTCCTTAAATCACAGCGGTTACCAAGACACAAGAGGGGAGAACAGAGACAGGGGGGCATACACTGACTAAACTTAAGAGTGAAGGTAAAATTGGGATACACAACATCAGGGAACTGTTACAGTAAAACACGTTACATGCAGGCTATAATAATAGAGACTGTTAGATGTCTGTGCCATAGTACTCAGTGAAGAGTACAAATGTCAGTTGTTTTCTGAACTCCTTTAAATCATCCATGGATCGCACATCGGGAGGGAGAGAGTTCCATATAAGTGGGGCCGATAAGGAAATTGCCCTTTGTGTAGTACATTTACACGCTTTTCTGTTTGGACAGAGCAGGGGAAGCAACAGAGGGGGACATCAGAGCTCTACAAAGACATGGCTATGTTTCCCGCTACCCGCAAATGCAGACATTGAGGAATGGTCATATAGCTTAACATATGCTCATTAACACAGCAGACTATGGCTAAGTTGTCATCCTGCTGTGTACAAGACATTTGGGTATCTGCAGAGCGGCAGGATGTAGCTTTCCCAATGTCTGTATCAATTTATGTTGTCATAGAGTGCTGGGCCGTCAGACACATTCCTCATATGTCTGCATCCATGTGTATCAACCTGAACATACACTATTCTATTGGGGGTAGAATGCTATCATTTCAGGTACCCTACAACCTTTGGGTATCACACATCTAAGGTAATCAAGCAGAACATGTAACGTGTGGAGGTAATGTTTGAACAGCCACCACACACACACCAACTGTGGACTACTGGTGTGTGTGTTGTGGTTGTGACAGTCTATTGTCACCCACCTTCAGCAGCACGATGTGATGATGCACCATAGGCCCTCATCTCTGCCATCATCAACTCCGGGAGAGGTGTAGGTGTTGGTTCTGCTGGCATGGGTGGTTGGCTGGTCTCTATTGCTGCTTCACGCAATGGTGTCATGGCGCGCACGTGTGGCTCCAGGGACTCATCGCCAGCACTTGTGCTGCCCCCAGAGACAGCAGCCTCTGCCTCCATCAGACTCATAGGGGCTGCAATGTAGACCTCCCCCTCCTCCTCTTCCACCACCGCCTCATCCTGCTCCTGCTCCTCCTCTGCCCCTCCTCCTCCTCTTCCTCCGCACCCATTTGACTGTAGTCACCTGCATTGGGAGGAATCAGAGAGAGCACACATATGTTTCAGCAAACCACATATGTATACATGTGTGATACATAACACACAGACAGGATGTTTTGCGTCCGTTCATGTGTGCTGCATACCGGACACCGGACACACTCCCATACGTGTGTGTCACCACCATGTGTCTGGGTTAGGGACACATGTGTGTGCTGTGCCCATGCACAGGTGGCAGATCGCCCCTTCTCCTGTTCATGGTCACATTGCACATGTTTGCCCATAGCATCCCATTCCTCTGTTTTGTAACATATTTCCGCACATGCGTGTTACTGCCCCCACCCTAACACCTGCTTTATGCAAATCACTGCATGTGTGTGTTGGTTTGTGAGTATGGGTCATATTTGTATGTCATATGATTCTCTCAGTGCTACATGTGACTCGCAGTGACCCATAGTGCAGCGTATGGCAACTAGGCATCACCTTTGGCCCACTGGGGTGCACATGCAGCACTGTATTGCTGTCATGTCATACAAACATGCCTTGGAAATGACCAACACAGTCATGCAGTGTATGGAAATCACAGTTGTTTTGTGTCTGGTGACTCATGTGTGTGTGTGCTTCATTATGCCATATTCTCGTGGGATGGGTTGAGGAGGTATGTTTGGATGTGAACCCCAGACATGTCAACAGAAATGGTGAGGTAAGGATATTGCACACACATATCACAACAGGATGGCAACATGATGTGGATTTTGTGGACACATATGGGAGTGTATTTGCATAGGACTGCCCTGTACGGAATATGGAGATTGTACATGAGAAAGAAATGATTAGTTAGTGTACATACCTGCATGTGGATGTGCGCTATCCAGGGCCTCTGGCAGTCCACGAAGGTAGATGTCTCCCAGCCGTGCTGCAAGTTCTTGTTCCAGGGGCGAGAGTGTGGGTGTGAGGGGGGGTCCGCCACCTGTGCCCATAGCATGTTGTCTTACAGCAACCATGTGCTGACGGACACCTCTCTTGATGTCAGAAAACCTCTTTTTTAAGCTGTCTACATCACGTGTGGGGCCCCCTGCCCCACACAGTGCAGTACGCAGATCCTCCCACACTGCCATTCTGTTTGCAACAGATGTGCGTGTGCTCATTCTGCCAAATAATACATCGTAGTTGTCAAGGACATGGGAGAGTAATATATGGTTTTCACTGTCACTGAACTTTACAGCTCTCCTCCTTTGTGTTGCTGGCACAGGGACCCTTTTTCTTTTGGCCATTTGGCTGTAATGTGACGGCTGTCGCTCAGCAGATGGCCCTGCCTGTTCGTGGCTAGGCTGTGCAGTCTGTGCCCTGGGTGACTCATCACCAACTGGCTGCCCCACATCCTCCGCCTCCTCACACTGGCCCTCTCTGTCACTGTCCCTCTCCATCTCCACCTTGAACACAGGCACCTCTCAAACAACCCCCGTTCACCAACACACAGCAGGACACAGCACACACAACAGATAACAATAACACTACAATAGAGGACACAATACAGTACACTGTAACACAGGTGCTGTGTCAAGTAAATGAGCACATGTACACAGATACTACAGTGATTTTTTAATTTATCCTCTCCCTCTATCCTGTGCCGTACCCCTACCTCAGCCTCTCTCTCTCAGACTCTGCTTCAATCTCTATATCCCGCCTTCCTCTGACTTCTTGCCACCACAGCCTCACTCCCTATTGCACACTGTACCTTTATGTCTCACTCCTTCCTCTGGACCACCTCTAACCTATCCTCTGGCTCTGGCTCACTCTTTACCTCTGTGTCTGTTTGTGAAACTCCTCTAACATCCCTCAACGTGTGCCACGTGTTGAGGCCTATTTATACGGTATTTGCACGTTTGATTTCTGCACATGCGCATTTGTGCAGGCGTGTATTTGGTGGGACGCGCTCGTGCGTCGCGCTCGTGCGCCGTGAGTGTGACGTCATACGCATGGGCGTTTGCAGGCGTCAACACACACATGCGCCGAGGGAAATAGTGGTACGTATGTGTATGGTCACGCATACGCATTACGTGGAGTCCCGCATGGGCGTCTGGGTGCTTTTTGCGCATGCGCAAGGCGATGCGCATCTGCGTGTCACCACGCACATGCCGACACCCATGCGTAGAGTCGCGCATGCGCGTGACTCTAGACCTTCGTCTGCGAGCAGATGCGCATGCGCATTGGACGTCACGGCAAGGAAAAAGAAATATAGGTGAGGGAGAACAGCTTGTCGACGTTGAGGGTTGTAGGCGGAGAAGAGTAGAAGTGTGTTTGGTGAGAGACAGTAAGGGAGTCCGAACAGGTGTATGTGTAGATTGTTTGGCTGGTGTTTGTATTGAGGATTGTATTGTCTTGTGTGTGTATGGTCTGGTGTGTCTTGTAGTTTGTACAGTGCTTAGATAGTTTATTGTGTGTGACATAGTTATTTGTTTCTTAGTTTGGTGGGAGGAGTTTATGGCGCATGTCTATGCTGCTGCATGTGTCCTGTGCAGTGGGCAGATGCTTGGGTTGCCGGACACGGGAGATGGTGTCGATGGGGCTGGGGCACAGGGCATGGGTATAGTCCCGCAGCAACTCAGACCTGCAGCTGTGGTGGCGGTCCAAGCCTGTGTTGTTCGTGCACGGCGCAGGAGGCGTGCCGAGGTGCAGGCTCGGCAGCCACGCCTCTACAGGCCCCGTCCCCAGCTCTATGACATGCGAGAGGACCAGGTCATCTCCCTTTACCGACTGAGCACAAGGGCTATTAGGGGTCTCTATGAGGATCTTAGACCTGACCTCGAGCCCCTGACTGATCGGTCCAATGCCATACCTGGTTTAGTCAAGCTCCTTGCTGCCTTACATTTCTTTGCCTCCGGCTGTTTTCAGACATCTGTGGCCGCAGTGGGTGGCATGAGCCGGCCCACCTTCTCACAATGTCTCCACCAGGTACTGCGTGCCATGGTCAGCCGGATGGGGGATTACATAGCCATACCCCACACTAGGCAACAATGGTGGACCCTGAACCAGGCCTTTGAGGCATTAGCCGGGATACCACACGTGATGGGAGCTATTGATTGCACACATGTTGCCCTGGTCCCGCCTAGAGACAGGGAGGTAGCGTACCGCAACCGCAAACACTACCATTCCCTGAATGTTCAGGTTGTATGTGATGCAAATCAGCATATTCTGAATGTGGTCCCTAGGTTTGCAGGTTCCACCCATGACTCCTATATCCTGCATCACTCGGCAATATTCACACAATTTGAGGAGGGACGTTTTGGCGAATGTATCTTGCTGGGTGAGTATGTCAGGGTCTTTTATTTCTGTATGTCATTATACATGTTTCTATTTGTGATCACAGTAGAGGTTTTATATAGTTTGACACATGCACTTTGCATATGATTGATGTTAGTCACAGGACTGGTGTTGGTATACATTATTACATGTTTTTGTACGTCTGGTACGACTAGAAACATTAACCCTACATCATGATTATCCTCACAGTCTATGACCGTTATATGCACATGTTGTACATGTGCTGCCACCTCAGTGCAGACATCTATGTTGTTGATGATGACCTCATAGTGCATGTTGGTAGCATATGCAAACATGGGGTGGTTGGTGGGGTGGTTTTGTCCACCACATACACCTGTGATGATGTTTAATTGCTGGATAATGTTTCTCCGTCATTTAACATGTCTGGTTCTGGATAACCCTAATAGTACACACATGTCATGTGCGTGTCAGTTTGACACACGCACTCTGTGATGGAGTTGTCACCCAGGGCTCAATATCTGACATGAGTAGGTGTATATTAATATCTGATAGATGATGTTGAGGTTTCCAGCAGGGGAAACACGTGTGCATATATTTGGCCAGACATATTGCCTATGTCACAGCAGACTTGCAACAATATGTAGTGTTTACAGTAGCCTCTGACACTGTAGTTGAGGGTACGTTTGTGTCATCTTGTCTGGCCATTCTCATTTCACATCACATTGTGTAAAATGTACAGTTACAGCAAGGGGACTACGTGGGTGCATACACAGCGGTATGGGAACCAGCTACACCGGACGGTTATGTGCCTATGCATATGTTTTGGGGGCAAACTAATGACGGGTACAGTGTGCATGTTGGACGACCGCACCTTCAGAGGGATGTGTACAGGATGGGGACTGGGAAGAGTATGGCTATGACAGGCATTGGCGCGCAACAATACACAGTCTATTTTGCCTGACAAAATAATCATCATATGTTGCCATTCATAAACAGGATGTCTACAGGTGATATGCTTTTCATTCTTACCTACCACCATGGCATACATGGTGTGTATGTGTGCCACACGCAAATGGCTGTGTGTTTTCCCTTGGTTATTGATGAGACATACCCTGTGATTATGGGAGCATTGGATTGCTATTGTGGTGTCACCATTGTGGGTTTGCAGATGTGGACAGTAACTGCATCACCATACGCATGTAGCACACACACACACACACATTATTTAAGGGTGACTATGGTCGTTTGTGATATTTGATATGTGTTTACGGGCTGGATAAGCCATGTTTAGCTTGTATGTCATCATATGTATATCTGATAGAGCTGCATAGTTTGCAGCTGTATATTGTTGTCACACTGTCTTGTTGGTTTCTTTCTCATGTCGACACAGCTGTCAGGACTGTGTCACATGGACCCCTACATTTACATGCAACATTTCTTTCTGCAGGTGATGCAGGATATGGTTGTCGCCCCTGGCTGCTGACTCCTGTTCGTCAGCCACGGACACGTGCAGAGCAGAGGTACAATGAGGCCCATGCCTCCAGCCGCTCTGTCATAGAGCGCACCTTTGGCGTTTTGAAGAGTCGCTTCAGGTGTCTGGATAGGACAGGCGGGGCCTTACAATATAAGCCACGCATTGTTGCCGAGATAATCATAGCCTGTTGCATCCTGCACAACATTGCTCTCAGGCACGATATCCCTGCAGAAATTAATGAGGATCTTGAGGAGGATCCATTGTGCCCCCCTGTACGTGCCAGTGGTGACACACGGGAGGGCTCAGCGTTCAGGCGGAGGTTGATTGCAGAGCTGTTCACATGTACGTATTAAGTCGCTTACGACACACATGTGCTATACAATGTGTGTAATGTTTATTGTGTTATGTGTTAATGTTAACATGGAATCTGGATGACACACTGCAGTACCAGTTGACTCTAAATGCCAACATCACATATGTCCATGGGTGTGCCACAAATAATGTGGGATTTGCACAACAGCAGTTGGTGGCAGATGATGTGGGGGTTTGTTGGTATCTGTGTGGTTTGTTTGGAGGGTGCAATTCACAGGTAGTGTATGCTTCTGATATAAACAGCTGTTGTCAGACCAGAAGGTGTTATCTTACATGATATGTGTGCCACACAGTGTCAGCCATATGTTGATATGTTCATGTTGGACGGTCACTCCCTGTTTGTTGACTGTTGTCCATTGTGGAGCGCTACGATTAGACACATTTGTGATGTTTATGTTGGTATTAGGCTCCTGTGACATACCTATGTTTGTGTGCTCTTCATGTGTGTAGCAACATGTCACATAAAGCACAATAAACATAGTTAATGCTAGTATGGGGAGATGATATAAACAGTTTGGGTGGTATGTGGATGTCAAACATGACGTGTGTCAAAATGTATTGTTGATCAGGTAGCCATGACATGGATGTGGTTAGGGATGGGGACCTTCTGCATTGTGCAGCCAGGGGGTTGTGATAAAACACTTTTAACTTGGTGAGTCTACCTTCACTGCAGTGATGGGTATCTACACACATGGTGAGATGTATCAGCCAGATACAGCAAAGGGTGTTTTTACAATAGCCAGTTGGATCACAGCATGTGGGTGTTGCTTGTGTTATAGCAGGTATTTAATGGATTGGATGGCATATCTTGCTGATGCTCTTGCAACATCATCCATCATGCGTTAGCTACAGGCTGTGTATGTGTGTAGGTAACGTGAACACAGACCATATGAGCAGATATCTTGCAGACACAAGCAAGGCATGATTATGTTGACTTACATACACAGACGTAGGTGCCAGCTATTTATCAGAGGTGCACATGTAGGGTATGCATGTTTCAACGTTCAGACTAACACACATTGGGATGGCATGCAGCCCTCAGGGGTTTGTCACATGCAGACATGGGGTGGTCCATTTTAACACATGCAACACATTATGCATGTTATTTGTGCACATCATCAGAACATAACTGTTAATATTACAGACGGTATGAGATGTACAAACCAGGATATGTTTATGATACGGGAATACATGAGGTGGGAGCGCAGTTATCCAATGCTTTTCCCTATTGTAAGTGGCTTAACATACAACTTTGGCACAACATTAAACAGGTAGAGGAGTCTTTTGTCACAATATGGTGATAAAAGGTTTGTAGTGCACTCTGCGACTGAGACAACAGAATGGTGTGCACATACCCCTGAATTGCTCTGTGTATACACGGACAGAGAGGTAAGGGAGGGGTCGGAGACACTACACACACCTCAGGATCTCGTTAGACATCTCCGTGATGCCTCTGACATGTATGTGATCTGTACATTGTGATAGGGAGCAGTCATTAATTGAGGGCTCTTGTGGGGTGTGATAGCTGGGGACATGACGGTGCAGTGTGTGATTCACGGCTATAACATGACATTTGTTTGCTTATCTTGTGTCTCCATGTGCAGAGGACATACGTGGTTTGGATGGTGTTGGTCTGGTGCTTTGCCATGTGTCTCTACATCAGCAATGAATCATTTTGTTTTGGTAGGTGGTTGTACATAGACATTGTGTGTGACCGCACTAATTGAAATCATATGTTCCTATTGATCTGTCATATTGCACAGATGATTTGTTTTCCAATATTCTAGGTTTAGCATCAGTAAACCATCTCTTGCTGGTGTCACTCATATTCCCTTGTGTCTTGGTTAAGCATGTCCTCTACCACACTTTCACTGTGACATGTGAAACAGACCTGCATGTGTGTGTAGGTTGTTGTATTGTGATGTTTGGCTGCACGTTTTCTGTCCCCAAACAATGTACTCTCAGACAACACCATGATATCATTGCATGGTCACTGGGCCGTTATATCTACAGATCTACACCTGTGCACATGCAGGCCATGTGTTACAGATGTCAATTTGACATTTCCATACTGTGGGTGTGTGTATTTCTCGTTTGCCTGTGTGATGTTGCATTGCTCCGACATCATACATTATCATGTGCTGTTAGGGGTGTGTGCCTCTGGGTGTCTGTTGTGACTATGCTACCTCTTACATAGAGGTGTAAACGTTGTCAACATTATGGACATGTGTTGTGTGCATTGAGAAAACATGTTTCTTTTGTTGTCATTAAGCACTGGTCTGTTTTCATTTGTGTTTACAGATATGCACATAATCTGGACCGTCATCAACGTTGGCTTGCCATGGTGAATCTCGAGCTTTTGCTGACATTGTCTACCTTCAGGTGTTCCTGATATTGTTGTGTAGTGGCTCAAGCGATTGATGAGCTACACCTGATGCACACACACGGTATGTGTATTGGTTTCTTTTGGGGTTCATTACATCTGTCTTTCACTGTTGATGATATAATGTTGTTCTGATGGGCATGTAACATTTTCTCTAGACTCACATGAACAGCTGCATATGGTGTGTAGCTGCAACACACCTGTGTGACAGGCGCATGGACATTAACATATCCATGTGACAACCATGTCTGTGTTGAGGCATAATGATGTTGGCCACATGGTTATGTTTCATATTGCTATCATGTCCTGTTTGCCTTTGCATTCCTTTCTTCAGCATTTGCACAGCTGTGACGTTATGACATTTGTGTTTCTTTTCAAAGGTGTCTGACGATTACATACCTCTCCTCTCCTGACACAGGACAGTGGACATACCGGGCACATCTCTTACACTGCAACTGTTGTCAACAACACCCACCTGTTTGAGGACAGACCACCATGCAACTCTTTGCTATGACATTTTGCCATTGGATGTTTTACCTCTGAGAGTGCAACACATGACTGGGATAGACATTATTGATTTTTGACTACTGCTTTCACCCTGACAGAGGTGTCGATAGCACTGCTGATGCAATTGATTGGCAGGACGTGCTCCTCATTGTGGGGGACACACATGGACTTCGAAGGACTATGGTATATTGATCACAGACACCTGACTATGCATGTCTTGAGCCTCAAAGACACTTTTAACATGAGGTTTTGGATTTCAGATACAATTCTGACGTTTTACGATGATCCCCCCTTGTGCAGCAGCAACTGACATGGACATTGTAGGTGTTACATTTTGTCACAGTTGGGTGTCTAATGTTTTGTACCATGGCTGTGACATGGCACCGACGATATTCTAATGTTTTTCTTACAACACAAGCATACAGCCCATGTATTTGTCATGTGGCCAACGATGGAGTGCTCCTATTGTCTACGTCAACCTATTTGCCACCTGGACATGATCCCCATTTAAACTCCACAATGTTTTCAAACACAACACCATCTTGGGATGATGTTTTCAGTGACCCATGGGTGTTTACATGCATGTGTGGCATCACTGTATCATGTTGCCATGTGGCTGGTGCTTGTGCATCTCACTGACTATGTTTCTGTGACACCACATGTGGACCTATGGCTTCTGTGTGGATTTAGGTGATATGTTTGTCCATTATTTCCTTATTTATATGCTGCTTCGTGTGTTTGCGTACTGTGCATACATGACAGTCTGCATGTCTGTACACACCTTGCATTTCCCGTCTTCACGGTCATGACTATGGCTTGTGTTAGCGACACTCACATTGCCACATTATGTTTGCAGTGTGGCAGTGTGGGGTGTCAGTACTACTTGTTTACTGGGAAATTCCATGTATCCGGGTATATGTGACGATGCACTGTTTCCCCAAACCAACACTGCATGTTGACCTCCTTGATGGTGTAATATGTGCATATTTCTGCTGGTTGTTGAGTTGGTATTATGTCTGTGGTCATGTGCATGTGGTATTTGTTAGCAGATGCTTATTGTGATTTACATGATTGTTTGTGTCCATAGTGGTGTAGCTTGTAATCCCATATCGGGCATTGGGATGTGAGTATCATCATTACTTTTCTGTCATGTTTTTGAACATTAAAATCATTTGCAGCAAATATCTTTTTGGAGTTAGTCTGACCCCTGTTTTGACAGTTGGGTATTTTCTGAGGGACAGATGAGGTGTATTGGGTCTTCAGCATGCATCATCTCATCTGTACATGCACTCATATGTGGGTGACACATTTGCGACATGCAGCAGCAAGGGGGCGCTTGGGGTCTGGTGTCAGGTGCAGAGTATGCACCTGATGCACATTATATCTGGTGTGGATAATTTGTTGTCAACCAAGTTACCTTTCTGTAGGAGGTGGCTTTGTGACATGCTAAAGGTTTTGAGCACTTTCCGAGGTGATGCGGCCAGCCCTGATATTATGATGGCACTGTCTACACCAGTGATGGCTAACCTTTTTGAGCCCGAGTGCCCAAACTGCCGCACAAAACCAAAGAATTTCCTCAAAGTGCCAGCACGTAAATTTGCATAAATATTTGCATAATGCTAACATACACTAACTTTTAGTAAACATGTCTCTTAATGAGTGTATGGATAAAGACAGACTAAAAGATTTCTACATTACTATAATCCAGTGCCAACCGCCAGGCACATTAGGAAACTACTACAAACACTGCCCATTTAGAACCAATAGCAAACCCGCCGTATCCTAACAGCACTAGCAGGAGTCACAAAGCACCATACCATACCTATCAAAAGGCAACACTGCAAATATTAAACCAATACATTTCAGAGAACAAACAATACATGACCTACTGGGGAAAGAGAACAAGTGGCAATGTCAAAAAGGAATTACATAAACAGAATACCTCAGCTCAGTTACACAGTTGCAATTGCTCCAGCCACTTTCTTCTGGTTTCTTCATGTTTTCTGCTAACTCTCCATCATCTGCTGTCCATTTGTCCTTTCTTCTCTCTTCTAG
The DNA here is from genome assembly GCA_033557465.1 of Ichthyophis bannanicus. Classification (NCBI taxonomy): domain Eukaryota; kingdom Metazoa; phylum Chordata; class Amphibia; order Gymnophiona; family Ichthyophiidae; genus Ichthyophis; species Ichthyophis bannanicus. Next base: position 391,859,737 of record CM066032.1, read on the forward strand.
TTTTTTTTTCCATTCTCTCTCTCTACATCCGCTTTAACATACTAATCTTTCTCCTTTTGCTCTTTCCTCATTCCTATTTCATCCACTCAAATTTTACCCCTCCATCCTCAATCCCCACTTACTCTCCCAATACCCGGCCAATTGTACATTTTTCTTCCCTCACACACAAAATATTTTTCCCCTCTCCATTTCATTCTCCCAGCCCCATCCCCTTCTAATCTCCCCCAACATCAGCTCCCTTTTAGTTCCAGCCCCACCCAGTATCCGCTCCCTTCTAGTCCCCTCATCAGTCCATTTCCAGTCCTAGCTCCCCCATCCATTTCCAGTCCTATCCGAGTCCCTTCATCAGCTCATTTCCAATACCAGCCTCCCATCAGCCCATTTCTAGTCCTTTCCTAGCCCCACCATCAGCCCATGTTAAATCCTAGCTCCCCTCCACTCAGCCCATTTCTAATCCAAGCCCCCCATGAGCCTACCTCCAGTTCTAGCCCCTCCATGAGTCCATTTCAATCCAAGCCCCCACCACAGCCCATTTCCAATCTTAGCTCCCCCAACACCCAATTCTCAGTTCTATCCTAGCCCATCCATCAGCCCAGTTCCTGTCCTAGCTCCCTCCCCTAAGAGCCCATTCCAAGCCCCCCTTCCCATCAGTTATTTGCAGTTCAAGCCCCCTTCCACTCAGCCCATTTCCATTCCAAGTCCCCCTCCCCATTAGCTATTTGCAGTTCAAGCTCCCCACTTCCCCTCAGCCCATTTCCATTCCAAGCCCCGTCCCCATCAGCTATTTGCAGTTCAAGCCCCCCACTTCCCCTCAGCCCATTTCCATTCCAAGCCCCATCCCCAACAGCTATTTGCAGTTCAAGCCCCCTTCCACTCAGCCCATTTCCAGTCCTAGCAACCCCAACCCATTACCAGTCCTAGCCCCCCATAGCCCACTCCCAGTCCTAATCCCACCAGCCCATTTCCAGTCCTAATCCCCCATCACCCAATTTTCAGTTTAAGCCCCCCCATAGCCCATTACCAGTCCTAACCTCCCCATCAGCCCACTCCCAGTCCTAATCCCCCATCACCCAATTTTCAGTTTAAGCCCCCCCATAACCCATTACCAGTCCTAACCCCCCATCAACCCACTTCCAGTCCTAATCCCACCAGCCCATTTCCAGTCCTAATCCCCCATCACCCAATTTTCAGTTTAAGCCCCCCCATAGCCCATTACCAGTCCTAACCCCCCATCAACCCACTTCCAGTCCTAATCCCACCAGCCCATTTCCAGTCCTAATCCCCCATCACCCAATTTTTAGTTTAAGCCCCCCCCAGTGCCCATCACCACTCCTAACCCCCCCAGCCCAGCGCCCATCACCACTCCTAACCCCCCCAGCCAGCCCAGTGCCCATCACCACTCCTAACCCCCCCCAGCCAGCCCAGTGTCCATCACCACTCCTACCCCCCCCAGCCCAGTGCCCATCACCACTCCTAAATCCCCCCCGCCCAGCACTACTCCTTACACCCCCCCAGCCCAGCCCATCACCACTCCTAACCCCCCCAGCCCAGCCCATCACCACTCCTAACCCCCCCCAGCCCAGCCCAGCCCAGCCCAGCCCAGCCCATCACCCCTCCTAACCCCCCCCCCCCACCACCACTCCTAAACCCCCCATCAAATCCCAGCCCAGCCCATCACCTCACACCTCATAACCCCCCCAGCCCAGCCCATCACATCACCACTCCTAACCCCCCCCCCCAGCCCAGGGAAAATTAAAAAAAAAAAGAAAACCTGTCTGTTGCCGCTGTCGGGGCCGCCGCGGCAGAATCGAGCGTGCCGCGGGGCCCCCCTGTATCCGGCAGAGCCTGCCCTCCCCGTAGCAGCTCTCTCTTTGGAGCTGCAGTCAGACGCGCCGGCTTGCAGAGCGCGAGGGAAGAGTTTCTCCCTCGCTGCTCTGTTAAACCCGCGGGGGCTGATGGGAAGTTCCCATCAGCCCCCGCAGGCTTAACAGAGTCGCGAAAGGGAAACTCTTCCCTTCGCGCTCTGCAAGCCGGCGCGTCTGACTGCAGCTCCAAAGAGAGAGCTGCCAAAGAGAGAGCTGCTACGGGGAGGGCAGGCTCTGCCGGGTACAGGGGGGCCCCGCGGCACGCTCGATTTTGCCGCGGCGGCCCCGACAGCGGCAGCAGACAAGTAAAATTGAAAAAAAAAAAAAAACCTAATTGCGGATCTTCCCGCGTGCCAGCTGCAAGGCCTTCGCGTGCCACAGCTGGCACGCGTGCCATAGGTTCGCCATCGCTGGTCTACACTATTTGTGATGTGCAAACCAAATAAAGTTCTGTATTTACCCAATATTTGTTTCGTGTGGTGTTTGCATTTCAGGTCTGTCATCATGCTCAATGTGTGACTTTGTATCAGTCATGACTCCTTGTGAGCCCATGGATCCATCATTTTCCTTTCAATGTCACAGGGTGTAGATGATGTTTTTGTTGTTGCTAGGTGATGGTGGGTTACATGACCTGCCATGGGCCACATGGGGTGCTTCTGTGAATTGTTCACTGTTTGTTTGGTGTGCAAGCCATGTTTCACTTCACTATGTTAGTCCTCCGGTATTTGCACATACATCCCCTTTATGTGTTTGTTTGCTGGACATGTACATGGGTCACCTATGCTCACATCCTTGTACAGTGTCAGCTGTGTTAGTGACAGCCACATGGCACATCACTGTCTATGTACGCTTGACATCCACACACGCCCTTTGGGATCTTTGTGTTAGAGTGTGCTCATTGATTGCTTTTTGTTATTGGCTATGGTCATGTGTTTGACGTGTGCTGTATGCATGTTTTTTCCGCACATGTTTTGTTTTTAACATCTCTAATGGCCTCACTCGGCCATGAGGTACCAACAGGTTCCTCAGCTCTACACACACCCTTTACTGTCTTCACTGTAGAAAAGGGTGCATCCTGTGTGTTGCCTAGCCATGACATTTGTTGTGTAATAACGACCTCACACTTTAGGGTCTTTACATCCTGTTGCATGTGGCCCTTTCTTTTTGATGAGATTCAGGTGTTTGGTGTGCTACACCTTATTGCATGTTGAGCTGTCTCCTGTTCTTCTCCTGATTATTCACCTGATCCAGGGAACATCCTCTGATGGCGTTTGTGTTTAATTATATCCCTGTTTTGCATGCTGTATTCAGTGCAGGACATTTCATTGTGTTTGTGCAGGTGTTGTTGTTGCAAGATACAGAGTGCAAATTCTTTCTGTACATGGTGTATCTGCATGTGCATTTACTACAGATTAGTTGTTTTTGTGTTTGTTTGTCATGGCAGCCAGCAGGCGTTTTGTGTACTGGCATGTGTTATTTTGGTTATGTAGACTTTGTTGTGCCTCACATGGGCGGTGTGTGTTACCATTTTAGGCGTCTACATTTGTAGTACTGGTCGTTTGTGTGGTTCCTGTCTGCAGTGTTGTATTTTATTGCTTGTCCTGCATATGTGCTTTTCATTAGTGTGATAGTCATATGTGTGTACATCAGTGGCATGCCCACATTGTACCATTAACTGAGTTGTGCGACATACTTCCATCCATCCTTTCTCTGCCAGCTATGTGCCATCCTACCCTGATGTGCATGCTGCTAAACCACGTCATCGACTAACACACATTCGTGCATTGCATCTCAACCTGCTTGCCTCTCCTGTGTGTGCTCTGCCTAGCACTTGTACTCCACCGTCATCCTGATATTTCACATATTCTTCCATTTCAGACTCCCCTACTACACACATCTGCACATCCTCTGTCTCACACTGTCAGTGTAGCAGGGTACATTACCATCAATCTGTGCATGGATATAGCTGCCCATGATATGTTTTTCACATTTTATGGGTGTCACATGGCCTGCAGCTGCTTTCGGCAGCCCATCAACTTATGTAGGTCCTTCATTTAATTTGATATTGTCTGTCTTCTCTGCTCTGTGCAGTGTTTGTGTTATGTGTGTGTTTAGCACATTCCTCTGTTTGCATTCAGCTTGGGGGATGTTACTGTTATTGGCTCAGCTTTCTGCTTTACCTATACGTCCTTATGGCATCTTCTGGCACACCTTTGATTGACACAGCTTATGATGTGCCTACGATAGTGGCCTGGGAGTGGACAGCCTTTCAACATGGCCTATGGAACTAGATTACAGTTCACCTTTGCTGACAGGGTATGTTTGTGATGTTACATCTGCTGCACCATAAAAGGTGCAATAATATATGGCACAAGGGTGTAATTGTCTCACTATGCCAGGAGTGGTTGCTGTACACTTGATCACAGAGTGGGAACATACCTCACCCACCCTTATTAATTAACTGGAGCAGACCATGACCCCTGCAACATCATTGCTGTATTCACCAGTTTTCTACATACATGACATAGGCGTGTGTGTTTTTTCATCACACCTTGGCTGTCATGGAGCTGTGTTACTCTGTGGATTTCAATCTCCAGAGGTAATGGGGCAGTTTAATGGATGATATTGACTTTGATTCTGTGTTGATATGCGTCACTTGGGACTGTCTGCAGCCCCTCCTTGGTGTGTAACTAATGACTGACCCAGGTCTGCAATTGCTGATCTCGGAGCAAAGGGCTGCAGACAGGCCCAGGCTGAGGATTGCAATATGAGATTAACTCTGACACCCTGTGGATATCAGACACCAGGGGCTGTCTGCAGTCCCTCACTGATAAATCACATATGCACGAACTGTGTCAGCACAACTACTTATGTTTTCCATATGTTACAATGCACAGTGCTAACAGCAGAAAGAGTGCTGTGACCTTTCCCCGCCTCATAGGGCACCCTATGTGGCGCCCCCTCGGCCACTATTTCACCAACATTGTTGGGTGGCGTGGTGGACACTGCATTTGGAGATGTGTCCTGTGGGGTGACTTCAAGGGCACGTTATGTTACAGTGCTCTGAGAGTACATTTGCTGGAAACCACTTATTCCACAGATATGCGATAACACCCTAATGGGGCTATCTTACCCCTTACAGGTGCTGTCTCTGCCAGACATGTTCATTTGCCATTGTGTGGGATTGCACCCCTGATCCCTGCACCATTGCACACTGATTGTGTTTGGGTGCTTGCAAATCAGCACAACACCATTTACCTCTCCCAAATTATTATTCCTCAAAAAACATTGCCACACACCCTTCTGACCAGCACCACAGCCCCCTATGCCTCAGCCAGCTGTCTTTAGTGTGCACTGCGGGTGTTCACAGCCTTGCTCCTTACACCATTGGTCAGTGTTCTAACCATCATGCTGTTGCTCGGTTCCTCTGCTTTCCCATCATTGCGCGACTTATGCCTCCCAGTCATCAGAGGCCTCCAATACCATTAGTGCGCCGCTTTACGTACAGCAGCGCACGCACCTCTGGCGGCCATAATTTCTGTGACTCCAATAGAAAACAAACACTGACAACTGCCTTCAGTGTACACTGGGGGGGGGAGGGGGATTGAACCCCTGCTCCCAGCACCATTGGTCAGTGTTTTAACCAATGTGCTGTGGCTCCGTTCCTGTGCTTGTGCCTATCGGCGCACCGCCTTGTGCCTATCAGCGCGACGCCTTCTGCCGCCCAAGACGACCGGTGCGCCGCCTTCTGCCGCACAAGAGGACCTGTGCGCCGCCTTAGGCCGCCCAAAAAGAACTGTGCGCTTCCTTATGCCGCTGAAAAAGAACTGTGCACCGCCTTATGCCGTTAAAAATTAATTTGCCTCCTAAAACAATTTTTTTTTTCTTTTTTAAAACGTTTATTTTCATTTTACAACAAACAGAAGTAACAACACACCAAAAGATACAAATACACACATACAATAAGGAAAACAACCCCAATTACCCCCCACCCCTATGCTTCTTCTCTAAGCTAATAAGAGTCATCACATAAGCGCTTACACACAACAGTTATTGTACAGCAAACAAGCAGAAATGGTATTGATGATACAGGCTGATCCTGTGGCAGAAATGTATACAAAATTAAACAGTCAAATGAGAGCATTTAGCAGTTAGAACATAATCATGGAACACCTTCCTTTTAAACAAGTAGTGAAAGGCTTGAGTGGAAGAGATTGACATACAAGGTAGTTGCTCATAATTACAGTAAAAATGGACATAATTCCACCAATCATTGAGGCTCAGATGGGAGCCAATTTCCAGTATTTCGTAATGAAGGAGATAGGAAATAGCTATGCCCAGTAAATGGGCCTCCTGAAGAAACACTAACTCAGAATAATCATGATTAAGAGAGCTAAGGATTGTCCTTCTTTGGAATAGACTATTGATGCCTTTTACAGTCAGTAATGATAACTTACATAAAGCCATGCAAAATAGTTAAACAATCTGAAAAAGAAACATAATAGCGCACAGAGGTACACAATGTCGCTCATAGTACCAGTAAATGACTGCAGAAACAACATGATAGGAATTAAACTAAGGAAAACCATGAAGCGCCCCATATAACAAAATAAGCACCGAAGTGCCTTAGAGAAGAAGCAAAACCCCAGAAATTACTGGCGGCCTGATGTCTGCGGGGAGAAACCCCAGAGAAGGCCTGAATTGAAACATAAATCCTACAGAGCTATACGGGCTCCGAAACTAACCAAGGATCTCATCGTGGAAAGAAAGGAGACCAATAAGGTATATATAAAGAGAAAGAAAAGTCCAGGCAGTCTCCGTTTCAGGCAGCGATCACCGCATCGGGCCATTCAAAATGGCGGACAGTTCCAGCGGATTCCATCCAAGCTGTTGGATTAGCGCATCTGGTCTGCTTCTTTGGAAGCTAGAAATGTTGCTAGCAGATCAGGATCTTCGAAGGTACGAGTTTGGTTATGGAGAGTCACTCTGAGCTTCGCTGGATATAAGATGCCGAAGCGAGCCTGTAACTGTTGAAGTCTAGGTCGAAAAGCAAGGAGTCTCTTCCGACGGTCAACTGTGGGCTTAGCCAAGTCAGGGAAGAAGGAGACTTTATGATTTTCAAACTCCAAATGACGATTCGCCCGGGCAGCATTTAGAATTTGCTCAACTTGCTGATATCTCAGTAGACGAAAAATGATGGGCCGGGGGGTCGTCCGATTGAGCGCCATGCTGGTAGGAACACGATGTGCTCGGTCAATTTCCAGATCTCTGTGAAAAGTAATCTTCAGCAAGGAGGGAAGAGTTTTGACCAGGAATTCTCTCATATCTCCTGCTTCCGCGCCCTCCGGTACACCAATGAGCCTTACATTGTTGCGACGGGCTCGATTATTGCTATCCTCTAACTCTTTTTGTAGATTCTGTATCTGACGCTCAGCCTCATCCAGTTTCACCAAGCGCACCACGTGCGAGTCGAGGACCCCCGCCATATTGTCCTGCCGTAATGAAAGACCTTCAAGTCGATCCTGAAGCACACCAAAATCTTCTCTCATGGCTCGGAGCGCTTCTCCGTTGGACTGCACCAGTTCCTTCACACCACGTATTTCCTCCAAGATCTCCTGTTGCATTTCGGGGTTATCCCGAAATGGCACCATCTTTTGTGGGGAAGGCAGCTCTGTCTTGGAACGTTTTCCGTGTGAAGAAGAGGGAGATCCGAAGTCTAAGCGCGCTGGTTTATGGGCCGCCATCCCCCCCGAGGCACCCCGGTAAGTTCGGAGCAAAATATTAAGTTAATGTAGGTATTAAGTCAGGATTCTGAGTAGGCCCCTCGGGAGCTTCAGCGCAAAGCGTCTAACCCGCTGGACATCAGGCTCCGCCCCCTCCTAAAACAATTTTAATCATTACAGTTGCTGTCTCAGCTGGCCTTTGTCGTTGTGCACAATGGGGGATTGAACCCATGGCCCCTGCATTATTGGTCAATGTCTTCACCGTTGTACTACGGCTCGGTTGTTTTCTATACCTGGCAGCGCGCCACTTTGCCTTTTGGCGCGCTAATGTCGACCCCGCACATTACCGTGACGCGCACACGTCCGGTTGCTTACTCCCGTTTTTTTTCTTTTGGCAGCCTGATCCGCCCACTCCTTATATGGCACAGGTACACTACCGCGGCCCCGCACGATAAGGATGTTTAGTAAACATGCCCCTTAGGTGCCCAAAGAGGGGTATCACTATCAGAAAGAGAGAAGTAATATTGCCTGGTGAGAAAGATGGCCAACGTAATTCCAGTTTTAAGAAAGGGCTTCAGGTGGAGATCTGGGAAACTACAGACCGATGAGCCGGACATCAGTCCTGGGCAAAATGGTAGAAATTATTATAAAGTACAAAATTACTGAACTCATAATAGACATGATTTAATGGGACAAAGTGAACATAGATTTAACTAAGGGAAGTCCTTCATAAACAATCTGCTACATTTTTTTAAAGATGAGAATAAATATGTGATCAAAGATGAGCCAGTCGATATAAAGGCACTTCTTACATAGCACACTGAGATCGGAATTGTAGGTGCAAATATCCAAGCACAATGTGCCTGCATTGTGGATGCAAGCCCTCATTTTTTAAGGGAAACTCTTGCAAAATGAGTCTGTAAGTCCCATGGGGAGTTTTAAAGTTGCTCTACTGTACACTTGTATAAAAATATAGGGCCCGATATTCAGTGCAGGTGGTTAGTGCTGCTAATGCAGCCAGCTGCCGGCGCTGAATAGTAAACCCAGATATTTAATGCTGTGGTCATATCCGGCCCCGGCATTCAATATCCGGGTTAGCTGCTCTTGCCGATTGGTAACCGGGCAGCGGCTATATCGAGCCACTGCCCAGTTATTGATATGTGGCAGAAGTTAGGCTAGGGTTATCTGCTGCTTGCTCTCACTGCATATCGCTAACCGAGCAGTGGCTCAATATCACTGCAGACCCATCGGCACCACCTCTGCCCCGCCCTGGACTGTCTCTGACACGCCCTGATGCTAAGCAGCTAGCATTGTGGTGTGTAGATCGCATAAACTGTGTTAGTGTTGCTGAATATCCCATTCACCGCAATTACCATGGTTTGCACAGAATGTAAGGAACAAATGGCTTTGGGTACCCTGAATGTGCTTACTTGCTCTTTGAAAAACTGGTACAAAATCTGCAGGTAAAAGTTCCCGTGGAGTTTGTCCCAGTACAAATAGTTTGAAAATTCTCCTGCCAGTTTGGTGATACTGCTAGGAAAACCAAAAATAGTGGAAGTCCTGTTACGCTGTCTGCTAGAGAAGTCCACATTGCATACTACATTTACTTTACATGCATAAAGGAGGTCATCTTAGAATAGTTCCACAGCAACAGCACAGCAACAGTTAGATGGGCAAATAGTGTCACATCCTCGTGTAAAAATCATAGACAAGAAAATGCTAATTTTACAGTGCCACTGTTTACACGTGCAAATGCCAAGAAATGCACAAATTCCAAGGGGACAGGCTCTGGGCATGGATTGGGCAGTGCATAGAAATAGACCTGTGCTTCTGACTTTGCAGGGGAATACACATCTATTAAAAATGAAATCTTCATTGGCTTTTGCACCTCCTCTGAGATATGCACAAGTGCCAGCTAATTGCCTAGGGCTTCAGAGGGCAATTGTGCTTAACCCTCTGACTTGAAATCTGTAAAATCTGGATTTTAGGAGCTTGGCTTCTTAATTAATGCCTGCTATATGTCACAAGTGTAGTTTTGTGAAATCTGACCCCTGCATGTGTAAGCAATGGTACTTACATGTGCAGGTTGAAAAAATTGATACTTACACATGTAAGTACCACTGCCGACATGTACAAGCTGCCAAGAGACCATTCTTTTCTGTATGAATCTTAATAAAATGGTTGCTCACACTGCCCTTTGCATATTTTACAAAAGGCTCTATGTTCAGCGAGTCTTTTGCGAAACAGATGGGAAACTGTGAATGTCCCAGCTTGGATGTTCTATTTCAGACCTAGCTGTCCTATGCAAAAGGGGGGCTTTACATTTCTACATTATCAGCGTAAAGTTAAACATGTGCTAACAATTTTTCACACACCTTGGTCAAACTTTAGCCACCTAACTTTCCAAATCTAGCAGAGAAAAGTCTGAAAATTTGCAAAATAAATTCGAAACACATCTGAAAACCAATCAAAATGTTTCCATGCACGTCTAAAGCTGATTTTCTTGATATTGCACTGCAGCAGCTCGTTAACTTTTTGTTTTATTTCTTTGCATTTCTTTACAGTGTATCTAATAAAACAAACTCAGTATCATAGTACATTTTGGTAGACTATGGAGGTGACTTTAGTAACATCCACATGTGGAAACAGTGGCATTATACACAAGCAGATCACACACACTTGAAAATGACAATTTCAGAAAGCCGCAGTTTGCAAAGACTTTAATGGGAGTGTGGTAGGGCATGGTTTCTAGGCCAAACGTTTATAGTGTATTCCCTGTCTTACAATGGAAATACAGCCATATTCAAACAATTTCCCTGCTGTGTTTTGTACCATCTCGGAAGCAGATACACATTTTAAATAAGTGTTCATTTCAGCCAGGGCTTTACAAGAGGAATAAAGGGAGTAATTCTCTCTAATCCCTCATTTTTTATTTCCGCCTCCAAATAAAAAAAAAAAATGCTGCTTCACTAGCTAATTGTTAGTGCAGATTTATAAAATGGCCCCAGCATAGGTTCTGGCATTTGAAGGAGGAAGTTATGAAATCGCCTCTTGCGTGCATAAGAGCTGAAACCTCTATGCGGAAACTGCTGCGCTGATGCTGCTTTTTCTATGCACATGCATCCTTGCAAAATGCTTGCGCCCGCTTTATATGCCAACAAATACATGTGCACTCCTGCATGTCATGCTGTGCATTTTCGAAAGGGCTTGGAGCCAGAATTGCAAATGTCCTGTCTTGGATGTTCCAATTCCTACCTCTATGTTCTATGCAAAATAGGCCTTCACATATGAAAGTTTACGACTTGAGTGTGTGTGTGTGTGTGTGTGTGTGAATCTTTTTTTAGAATGTGCTCTAGCCTGAAACACCAGTGGTTTTGCATGTTTTTGACTATTTTACACATTTTCTATGCATAGGCCCCGCCTGATAAAATTTGCAGTTTAATCCATCAGCCTCCCAGAATGTAACATTTGCTGTTATACACTTGTGTTAAGAAAATTAGGAATATGAATGCATCTATAAGCTTTACTGCATTAATCATCATTAGTTAGTCTTTACCGGTCTTTTTTGTCTATTGGAAACCTTTGTGCTGTTGTTCAGGCATTACTTCTAACACATTTGGACTGCTGCAATATTTTGCTTCTTGGGCTTCCATCATATGCCACTCAGGATCTACAATTAGCACAGAATGTGTCAGCATAGTGATTATGCATAGTGGGAGATTTGAGCAAGTTTCTGCACATTTATATGAACTACATTGGCTGCCAATCAGATTGTGGGTAATGTATAAAATATGTAATTATGTTAGTATTCAAATCCTTGAATGATAAAGCCCCACTTCGTTTTTTTGCAGCTCTGAGAGTCTACTGTCCTTGTGTTTTGTGATCCCAAGATGCTTTGCTCCTGGATATACCTTTATTTCGTCATGTGCACTTTCAGGCATTTTGAGATAGATTGTTTTGGATGGCAGCTCCTAAATTATAGAAAGCTTTACCAGCAGATTTATGAAATATGTTTGACATCATGTTGTTCCAAAAAAAAAAAATGAAAGCGTATATTGTTTTTGGCAGGCTTTCTCAGCCTTTTCTACAGGTTAGATTCTTTCTGAGTATTTGTCTGTCTGGCATTCAGTTTAGGGTAGAAGCAGCAGTTTGATGTGAGCTTTGCTTTTATGTTAATTTTGTGTCAATTGATTTGATTGTTATTTCTGGATTTTATATATGTTTTCATTCTAATCTGCCTAATAGACAGTGCAGAGTATAAATTTGTTAAAATAAATAAATAAAACATGTTTATATTTTCAGCGCCCGATATTTGAAGCACTAGGTGGCAGATAGGTCCAGAAATGATGGCATACCCATGTAAAACAGCAATAACTGCGTACAATAGATCATCACATACCCGGCTCCATACAAAAATGACCACTCCGCGGGTAATGCTAACCGGATAGTGTCAAGGGTGTAACGGGGCCTGAGATGGGCAGGGCATCACCAAAATCATGTAGCGTAGAAACGGCTATGGCTACCTCCCTCAGATGCCACAAACCACATAGGACTAAGTAAGGATTACTGGCACCCAGGGGAGCAGGAACAACCGTGGCAAAGCCATGAATTGGACAACAACCAGGTATCAGCAAGGTGCAGCTAATGTGGGGAGTGATGAGGCTCATCCAGAGGTGCAGATGTACAAGAAGAGCTTGGGTACAGCGGAGAAGGCGGCAAAGCATACAACTGCAGCAGGCAGACACCCAGCATCAGAGGCGCAGGTACAGTGTCCCCCGAGTGCACAGGTCCAGGGTAGCCTACCTCCAACTAATGGAGAAAGAGATCTACCAGTTTTGCTGACTAGATAGTGGGACAATAACAGAGCTCTGTGCCATCCTCAGTCAGCTGCCTTGATTTGTTGCGGTATTTCTTCTGCTTTGTTTCTTATTGTTTCCATCCTCAGTCAGGACATGGAGCCAGCCACTGGCAGAAGTCAGGCACTGCCAGTAGCAGTTCAGGTCACCACCACCCTTGCCTTCCTGGCCAGAGGGAGCTTTCAACACATCACTGAGGCCACGGTCGGGATCATCCAGTCTGCCACAACCAATGTATTGTTACAGTCAGCAGGGCCCTGCTGCGACGTCTGGGGCACCTAATTGCATTCCTCAGGACCCCAGAGGAGCACTAGGATATAATGTGGGCCTTCTATGACATTCCCGGCTTCCCCTGGGTGCTTGGCATGCTAGACTGCACATACATAGCCCTGAGAGCACCTAGACAAGAACAGAGGGTCTACAGGAACCCACCACAATTACACCTCACTGAATATGCAGCTGGTGGTGAATGCTAACCTGCTCTTCACAGATGTGTGTGCCAGGTTACCCAGCTCTTGCCATGATGCATTTATCCTGGCACTATCCATGACCTTGGAGAGTGGTGGCTTGTGCATGCAGGGGGGACAGAAGGCAGCATATGACAATGGCAGATAGCGGGGCTGCATGTCCCGCTATTTGTCTCATAGAATCAGGGCCTTTGTGATTTGAAGGTCTCTTATTAAATAGGAATTTTTTCCTCTTTAGTTTAGTTTTTTTTTTAAGTGCTGTCAAGTCAATGCTGACTCCTAGCAACCCAGCAGCCCCTGGGTTTTCTTGGCAAGCTATCAAGTACATTGGCAGGCCTTTTCTTCCATGACAAAGAAGGGCAAAGTGACTTGCCCAAGGTCACAAGGAGTGCCGGTGGGAATCCAAAATCAAACTCCTGGGTGTTAGACTGTTGCTCTAACCACTAGGCTACTCCTCCACTCCACTCCCCTTTAGTTTACATTGGATAAATGCAGTATATTATTTATTTCTCAGTAGCCAAGAGACTCTCCTAGGCACTAAAAATGTCTCATTTAATATAATCAGCAGTTTAACCTGTTAAGGGTAAAAATATGTTGCTTCATGTACATTCCGTTCTGAATATATATGATGTCATTTTTAATTTTACTATAGCTAGATTTCTAAAAGGTTAAAAAGAGATAGAATATTTAAAATGAATATAGACCGAACACAATTTAGGATAGCTATCCAGAGGGTCGCCATGAGCCGACTCCGACTCGACGGCACTTAACAACAACAACATAGACATTGTGATAGATATTTTGTATTGTTTTGTATAGAACAGCTTGTTTCCATGACATCCATACAGTAGAATTTCAAAAATGATCTGCAGATTATTCCAAGAATTGATTTTCTCTTGGTTGCTTGGAGATGTTTTCTAGTACAATATACATCTGGTCTTCAAGATAAAATGATGGTAAGCTGTTTCTTAGGCTGTTTATTTCATAATTATAAGCACTTTTCATGCCAGATGTGATGAGCTCATCTTTGAAGATATGGCTTGGCAAGAAAACCCAGGGGATAGTCACAACATGGACAAAAATACACTCTCCAGGAATCATCATTGACTCAACGGCACTTAACAACAATATCAACATTCTAGTATACAAAGCTACTGGCCTCAACCATGTTAAAGAGGTCATTTATTAACAACTAGCATATGATAAAACTATTACTGTATATTTTCTGCCACAGTCTCTGAGGAATAAAACGAGCCCTGCAGCAGATAATGTGCGATAACAATGTTATTGTTCACTAACCACTAGCAAACGACCCCCTAATTGGATAGTGAAAAGAACTTACTATGGGGTATGTTTACTAAACTGTGTTAGTGCGATTCGCGTTAGGAGCCACGGTAGAGAAAGAAACCCCAAATAAGGACATGGGCGGTACATCATTACCGATAACGCGCGTTACAAGGCGCCATAAATGAACGAGTGCTACAGGGCACATTACCGCGCGTTAAACTTAAGAAGGCGCGCAGGCATACAAGTAGAGCAGCAGAGCTGTAGCACAATGGTTACAACACTGACTGATGGTATAGGGGTCATGGGTTCGATTCGCCAGTGGGCCAAATGTATAAGGCTGGCTGAGGCAGCACCCTTTACATTTAAGTAGCGATTGTTGAGGCATTTGACATCAGCCCTCCTGATCATCACTAGATAAAACACAAACCTAGATGGATAAATTCAAAACCGGACCATTAGAAGACTGACAGGTCAACACCCACAAAGTCTACTGATGCCGAAGTCAATTAAAACCAGCTAAACACCTGCTGAACTGACTTTTACCTGCAAACTCGGACTACTAGATACCTTGAATATCCCCCTGCTAAGTAGACTACCTACCTACTGCTAGATACTGTTACTGGCTATTACATACTGTTACTTTCTGCCTGTTACATGCTGCATCTCCACATGTACTGTTACCAACACTGCATGAGTTACTTGACAATCTTGTAAACGTACTGATGATCCATTGTTACCTGATGTCACTCTGATACTATTACCAGCTGATACTATAACTTGTACCTCTGCACTAAGTTTACCTGCTGATACCGTAACCTTTTTGCATCTGTCCTAGATTAGCATTAGATACTAGACAAGTTGTATTGTATTGTTACTCACCCATACCTAAACATGCATCTACTAAAACTGGTCTTAGGAATTAGTCTGCTCACTCTAATCTCAACATACACAACCAAAGCAAACATATACCAATCTACCCCACTTATATGTTGCCCACTCTACATCCTCTATGCCATCCAAACCCCCCAAAAACCCCCTCCCTCAACCTACCCCACCACCGGTATAGTACCAACAATTATAACCTATCCAGTGCACGCACGCAGAAAACATGCGAGTACACCAAAGCGCCACAAGCCGAAATCAAAAATGCCACAGATGAGGAAACCCCGCCGGCCCATTGCTCAACAAAGCCTGGAACCACCAGATCCTTTAGTGCAGGGGTCAGCAACCCGCGGCTCCGGAGCCGCATGCGGCTCTTTCTCACCTTTGCCGCGGCTCCGGAGCACACTGCCCGCCCGGTGACAGGCAATAGTGTTGTAAAGATGTATTTAAACATGGCGTTATGGGCTCCCTCTATGTCAGCTCCCTCCCTTCTTCTGCAGCCGCGGCTCCCTGCCTCTTAGGGAACCGCGGCTGTGCTTTTAAAATCATCTCGGAGCCCTTCCTGTCTTGACGGGCTCCGTGCAGCATTGTCCCGCCTCCAAAACTTCCTTTAGAGGCGGGACAAGGCTGCACGGAGCCCGTCAAGATAGGAAGGGCTCCGAGATGATTTTAAAAGCACAGCCGCGGTTCCCTAAGAGGCAGGGAGCCGTGGCTGCAGAAGAAGGGAGGGAGCTGACATGGAGGGAGGGGGGCTGACATGGAGGGATGGAGCAGATATGGATGGATGGAGGGAGGGGGGCTGACATGGAGGGAGGGAGGGGGGGGGCTGACATGGAGGGATGGAGGGGGCTGACATGGAGGGAGGGAGCTGATATGGAAGGAGGGAGGGGGCTGACATGGAGGGATTGGGGAGGTGGGCTGACATGGAGGGAGGGAGCTGATATGGATGGAGGGAGGGAGGGGGCTGACATGGAGGGATGGAGCACTGGTAATGGGGTTGAGGGGACTATCACTGGAAATGAGCTGATTAGGGGAGGCTAGGACTGGTAATGAGCTGATGGGGGGTAGGACTGGTATTGGGCTGATTAGGGGAGGCTAGCACTGGTAATGGGGTTGAGGGGGGATTAGCACTGGAAGCGAGCTGATTGGGGGGCCTTGACTGGGCATGGGCTGATTGTGGGGAGGGGAGGATAGAGCTGCTGGCCCTGGAAGATAACTGGGGGCTAAGGCTACAAATGGGCTGATATGAGGGGATGGGAGAATGGAACTGGATCTGAGAGGGGCTGCCATGGTATTTGTACTAGAAGGGACTGGTCAGTGGGGAAGGAGGGGGACTGGAAGGAAATGGACACCAGTGGCAATCATGGGAATGCAAGTTGACATTGGAAGGTACTGGGAGTGAGGACTGGAAAGGGGCTGATATTGTGGAGGGTTACTGGGACTGGAAATAGGCTGATGGAAAGAAGTGAAGAAAACGAAAGAAGAGATAAGAAATGGCAGATGGACCATAGACCACAGAAAGAGAGCTAAGAGAAGACAGGAAAGCAGAAGCCTCAGATCGGGACCAGCATGATCAAAGAATAAATTGGTCAGACAACAAAGGTAGAAAAAATAATTTTATTTCATATTAGTGATTTGACTACAAAATCATCATAATTTTGAAATCAAATATTGTTACTTGTTGTTGTGATATTTTCTGGCGTATTTTTTTTGGTGTGCGAAGGAAGAGGGGTAGTCTTATACGGCGAGTATAGGCCAAACACCTATATTTTAACAGGAAAAGTAGGGGGTCGTATATAGCATTAAGGTAAGAAACAATATATGCAGTGTTAGATTTGTTTTAAATGTCGCAATGGTTTTGCGGCTCCCAGTTTTTTTTTTTCCCTTCGGAAACGGGTCCAAGTGGCTCTTTATGTCTTAAAGGTTGCAGACCCCTGCTTTAGTGGAATGTAGCATCACCCTCGTAAACGCCCGATCGATCAGAAACAAGACCCACATTATCTGTGACATAATCAAAGATGAGCAACCAGACATCCTCTGTATAACAGAAACCTGGATAACAAACACCGATGCTGTCTTACTGAACCAGATAGACAGACCAGGCTACAACCTGTATAACTGTCCACGATCCAACAAAAGAGGTGGAGGAGTGCTCATAATTGCCAAATCACACTTGAAACTCTCATGCACGTCCCTGGAATCAAACCCAGACATTGACCTGCTCAAAGTGGAGAACCAAGCAATATCCATCTGCCTAATGTACAGGTCCCCCTCACCAAACCATGAAGTACTTGCTGCAGCATTGGAAAACATCTCCTCAACACAGCCAAGGAAATTCCAAATCATCCTCGGGGACATAAACCTAGCGTCAACAACAGCAGTGCACGCCAACACCTTCCTCGAAGCTATGTGGCAACTTGGATATCATCAAATAATAAATGAGCCAACTCATGAAAAGGGGCATACGCTGGACATGGTCTTTACTCCGAAAGACAAACAGCCCAACCATGTTAACCCCTGATTAATATCAAGGCAATACCCTGGTCTGACCATCACCAAATAGACATACGGATAAAACTCCCATTGGTACCGAAAGATGCGGAAGCCCAACGAGAAACCCATCAGCAGAGATCTTTCAATAAGCTTGATCTGGATGGTCTCACAAGTAACATCAGGGCGCACATTGATTTGGAATCTACAGACCTCGATGTACTAACAAATAGCTGGAACGAAGGGATTCAGGCTTCAGCAAACCCGAAATGGAATAACACAGCTAGCTCAGGCAAACGACAATCAGAGCCTTGGTACACAACTGCGCTAACCAAAAGGAAGAGAGAACTTAGAAGGTGTGAAAAAAAGTGGAGACGTAACAGAACTTTGGAACTCAGAGCTGAATACTTCAACATCCTTAGAAAATACAAAGATGAGGTAGATGAAGCAAAAGGAAACACCACACCAACCTGCTGAATAAAGCCATCAACAAACCACGGGAATTATTTCGACTAGTGAAAGCTCTAACCAAAACAAACCAACCAGAACAGCGGAGTGATACTATTCAACCCCAAACCCTAGCAAACTACTACGAAAGCAAGCTGACCACAACATCAACCACACTATGTTTTCCCAAGCCCCATTTGAAAACTGTAGTGAAGCAAGAACAGATGTGGAATGAATTTCGCAAAATTGATGATAAACAAGCGGTTGAAATAATAACCAGTATCAATACCACCACCTCCCTGCTTGATCCCTGCCCAGCTACCTGGATCAAAGCAGCAAAAAAGGACATTGGCCACCAAGTCTCACACATTGTGAACCAATCACTTTCACAAGGAATCATGCCTAACCAACTCAAAAAGTCTATAATTAGACCGATACTAAAAAACAACTCGCTAAACAAAGAAGACCCATCTTCTTACCGCCCAATCTCCAGCATATCTTTTTTAGCAAAGATCATTGAAAAGCAGCCCTCATCCAACTGCAAGAGCACCTTGATGACAACGAAACACTGGACAAACAGCAATACGGATTCAGGAAAAACCATGGGGTCGAAACCCTTCTTTTGGCCCTGTTTAACAACCTCCTTAAGGGTCTGGAAGACAGGAAGAAAATGTTTATCCTCATTTTCATCGACATCTCCGCTGCATTCGACACTGTCCATCACCTAACCCTCCTTAACAAGCTGGCATCAATTGGAATCTTAGGAACCACCTTGAAATGGTTCTCCTCCTATATAACGGACAGAAAACCGCAGGTCCAATTCAACGGAGAAAAAGCCGAAGCCTTCACCCAAACCCAAGGCATACCACAGGGTTCGGCACTCTCGGCACTACTTTTTAACATTTACATGCAGCCCCTCAGTGAAATATTCAGGAAATACGGCATCAACTACCACATATACGCAGACGATATCATGTTGTACACCCAACTAGAGACCACTAACCCGAATTACAACCAGCTTGAAACCTGCATGGGAGAGATGTTGGGATGGCTAAAGCAAAACAACATGTCAATTAATCATAAGAAGACTGAAGTAATGTTTATGTCCAGTAGAATTGACTTTGAACCACCTCCAGCAATCACACTGTGCAATAATACTTACAACTCGAAGGAAGAAATAAAATATCTAGGAGTCACAATCGACAGCAAACTGAAAATGGAAAAACACCTCAGCAACACCAACAAAGCCATCTTTCACAAGCTTAGAGTACTACGACCCCTGAGGAATGTACTGGATTCGTGTGATTTCCGATCAGTTGCACAAGCACTCATCATGCCCCACCTTGACTACTGCAACGCCATCCTGCAGGGTCTACCAAAGAAAACCACTAACATATTACAACTGGCACAACACGTAGCAGCAAGGATCATCATGAGAACAAGCGTCACTGAGCATATCACACCTGTATTGATGGAACTGCACTGGCTCCCAGTTGCTGCCAGGATTCAATACAAAACATTGGTAACGACATTCAAGTTAATTCAAAACCTGGCCCCCTCATTCCTCTCCACCCTGATCTCCATACAACCTACCACCAGAAGCAGGAGAACCATAAACTCAGACACACTAATAGTCCCAAACAGCATTAGGCACGTAAAAGTCAGTACTAGTCGCAGAGCGTTCTCCTTCTCTGCCCCCACTTTATGGAACCAGCTCCCACACGAGCTGAGAGCAATTAAAGACTTAACCGAATTCAGAAAAAAATTAAAGACGCACCTGTTCAATTGTCACTATATACAGATGTAAATCCAAGAAGATAAAAAGAGTGAATAGCTGTATGTACAACTGCACACCTGTTCAATTGTCACTATATACATAAGTAAGGCCAAGAAGATAAAAGAGAGTGAATAGCTGTATGTAAAACTGTACATAGATGTCGAATAATCGCGTGTGTAAATGTATAATTGCTTGTATAAATATATAATCGATTGTGATAGTAATTATGGTCTAAATATAGACCCTAATATGTGTGCTGTGTATTACCCCTGTTCTCTCTATCTATGCCCCAAACTTTCTGTCTTGATTTTTTGACAAATCCCAAACTTGTAATCAAACCGCTGCTGATCGCTGGAAGTAGCGGTATATAAGTATCTACTAAATAAATAAATAAATAAATAAAATGTATTTTAATTAGTGCTGCTAGCAAACACACCCTCATGGTGGCATAACCTAAGGTGCCGCATAAGGCACCCCATAATGCACTCCATAGGGCACATTATAAAGTGTACTGTCCGCCAAGGCACCCTATAATGTCCCCTATAGGACACCTTATAAGGCTGTGAACAAAACCCTGGCTGGCTGCAGGACTGCACATCACCACACAAACTGCCTGCTGTTGTCACCAGGATAGGGGTAACCCACCCGTACCCATGATGCACTGCACATGCAAATCAGCAGTCGAGAGATGGGCACAAGATCGGGTATGCACCCCCACAGCACCTCGGCCTTGTAGGGGGAACAGACAGTGTGTGGCACTGCCACAGAGTAGCCACAGACAGTCACATTGTGCGGGTACAGTGCCCACCCTGAGGTTGAGGTGGGGTGCCCAGCACCAGGTCCACAGCACCTTTCATGGCTGAAATACGCCATGCTGCAGGTCCCCATCAGTGTGTGATAGGTAGTTCAGTTAGACACACCTAGGATACATCTGTGTCCTGCTGTATGTCTCGGTCATGTCTAGTCCCTATGGGCAATGCTGCACCCAGAACAGTGCTTATCCTGTGTTGGTGAAGAGGGAGGGAGGTGAATAGGCTTAAGCCGCGCGAGAGGGAAATACTCTCTTCGCGGCTTGAAAATCCCGCCGTTAAAGGAGCAGACTCAGGGCTCTTCCGGACAGAGGGGAAGGGGCTGCGGGACAGCTGATTCTGATGCTGCCATGGCTGCAGCAGCAGCAGAAGCCAGTTTGTTTGTTTTTTTTAATTGACAGTTGATTCTGCCGCTGCCACGGCGGCAGCGGCAGCAGCAGAAGCCAGGTTTTTTTTATTTTATTTTATTTACTTGGGCTGATGGGGGGGGGGGATTAGGACTGGAAATTGGCTGATGGGGGTTAGGAAGGACTGGAGGTGGGCTGATGGGGGGAGTTAGGACTGGTAATGAGCTACGGAGGGGCTAAGACTGAAATGGGGTAATGGGGGGTTAGGACTGGAAGTGGGCTAATGACATCGGGGGGGGGGGTTAGGACTGGTAATGGGCTATGGTGGGGGCTAGGACTGGAAATGGGCAGATGGGGGTTAGGGCTGGAGGTGGGCTGATTGGTGGGTTAGGACTGGTAATGGTCTATTGTGGGGCTAAGAATGAAAATGGGTGATGGGAGGGTTAGGACTGCAAGTGGGCTGTTGGGGGGCTTAGGACTGGTAATTTATTTATTTATTTATTTATTTATTTAACAGGTTTTCTATACCGCCTTTTCCTTAAATCAAAGCGGTTACCAGACACAAGAAGGGAGAACAGAGACAGGGGGGCATACACTGACTAAACTAAAGAGTGAAGGTAAAATTGGGATACGCAACATCAAGGAACCGTTACAGTAAAACAAGTTATATGCAGGCTATAATAATAGAGACTATGGGCTATGGGGGGGGGGGGCTAGAAATGGTAATGACTGGGGGGGTTGCTAGGACTGGAAATAGGCTTAGTGGGGGAGCTAGGACAGGAAATGGGCTGATGGTGGGGCTAGGATAGGATTGGAAATGGGCTAATGTGGGGATAGGACTGGAAATGGGCTGATGCGGGGACTAGAAGGGAACGGATGCTGGTGGGGCTGGAACTAGAAGGGAGCTGATGTTGGGGGAGGATTAGAATGGGATGAGTCTGGGAGAGTGAAATGGAGAGGGGAAAAATATTTGTGTGGGAGGGAAGGAAAATCTACAATTGGCCGGGTATTGGGAGAGTAAGTGGTGATTGAGGATGGAGGGGTAAAATTTGAGTGGATGAAATAGGAATGAGGAAGGAGCAAAAGGAGAAAGATTAGTATGTTAAAGCAGATGTAGAGAGAGAATGGAAAAAAAACCTAGAAGAGAGAAGAAAGGACAAATGGACAGCAGACGATGGAGAGTTAGCAGAAGACACGAAGAAACCAGAAGAAAGTGGCTGGAACAATTGCAACTGAAAAAAATGCACAAAAGGTAGAAAAATATCTATTTTGAATTTATTAACTGGAATATGTCAGCTCTGGGAAATGTGCATCATTAACTCTACGCTTTGTTTGGTAACATTATGCAAATATTTATGCAAATGAGGCCCGCATCTTATGCGGCCCACGGGTTACTTTACAAGTCCTCATTTGGCCCTCAAAGCAATTTGAGTTTGAGACCCCTGCTCTCACAAATGTATATCCTGTGGTAATGGTGCTGTTTCATTTGCATCCCATTTTACTGTGGACCTGTGCTGTGGGACTTCAATGCAGAGTGCAATAGATGATGATCTTCAGTCCCACTGCAGGTGCATGCTGCGCCACAGAAATCTACATCTGCCACATTTCCAGATGCTATGTGCCCTTACTCTGCCTGTGGCACTGAACAGGACACATACTACCATGTCTTTGTTCATCCATCATGTTTTCTCACTGCCACTAGACCATGCTGACATGGCAGGAGAGACACATGCACTCATACTGCAGGTGCAGTGGACACCCCCATAGGTAGCCACATGCACAGAGGCTGTGCACAGCCTGTACATTTGGTGATGGGAGGACCAGCAGCACATTGTACATACAAACATAATGTTAGAGCATTGCATGCATGCATGCATACTGCATAGCTGCACCTCACAATCCACAAGGTACCCCCCCCCCCAATACAGTCTAGACCATCTTGGGAAAGCTGGTCAACATACCATTGTTACATGCCCTTAGATTGTGTGTGCCTGCACAATGTGCAAGCATTATTACAACTCACTTCACAGTACATGCACTTGCCACAGCCATCCCACCATATATGCTATACTTGTGTGATTTGCCATCACGTCTTGCATTGTGCATTTTCTCTTCTTCAACTCTGCATATGTGGATCTGTTTGCTGTGATGTGGGAGGTTGCACCTTCCACTCCTGGGCACAGCTGCTCTGGTACAGCCAAGATATTTTTGCTTATTATTGATAATCCACATATTGGCATTGATCCTGCATCCCTGACTCATTCACACATTGGCCTTGTGTTTGGAAACACCGAGTAGCTATACTGTTATTTGGAGTCATACTTGGATATCCATTGTCAGGGTTCATGTGGGCCTGGCTAGGTGTATGCCTATGTGCACCTAGCTGTCTGCAGGCTCTGTGATATACTGCACTGCTGCATCTACAGTTTCATGGTAAAGCTATAGTTTAGAAATATAAGGGTTGGCATAGACAATAGTGTGGGTGATGGATCCCAGGTGATGTCTGTAAATAGGATGAGAGGCACAGGTGGCAAGTTGGTTGAAGTACAGACAGTGTATGCTTCCTTCCTCAATGATTGTAGCAGAGGGTGAGAGGCGAACTGAGGTGAGGGGTGGGTTGGACATAAAGGTGGAAGACCTCACAGTGACTGAGGTGGGACTTGTGAATGTGGTGAGCCATGATTGCCATGGCGGGGGGGGGGGGGGTGATTGCACCCACTGCTCATGAACCAGGATGGTATGTTGACATAAAGGAATTGAGTCTAGTAATGGTGATCTGCAGGCTGGCCTTAAATCTGCCACCCTACACTCATACGCACAGTGACTTTAAGTTTTGTGCCCCAGAGCTAGCATATACATTGGGCCATGCAGGCATACTTAGGTGTCTAGTACAAGGTGCATGTGGGCATGAGTCAGTGTATTCCTATGTGCATTTCACTGACTGCAGGCTCTGTGACATGATGGCAGGCTGCATGGACATTTGCTTTGTGGGACTATAGTTTAGATATGTGTGGGTTGGCGTAGACAACAATGCAGGTGCTGCGGCCCAGGAGATGTGTGGAAATAGGCTGTGAGGAACAGGTGGTGAGTTAGTTGGCTGGAGGGCTGTGTGTACCTTCCTCATCATAGATCTTAGCAGAGAGGAAAAGGGAACAGCAGTAGGGGGGAGGGTTGGATGTGAAGGGGGAAAGGTGGGGTTGTGGCAGACCTCACAGCGACTGAGGTGGGCCTTGTGAATGTGGTGAGTCATGTTTGCAGTAGAGAGGCGGGGGAATTAGACCCACTGCTCCTGGCCCCTGGATGGTATGTTAATGTAAAAGGAACTGAGGCTAGCAATGGTGACCCACAAGCTGGTCTTGAGCCTGCTACCCTGCAATCATACACACAGCAACCTTAGGTTTTGTGCCACTAAGCTGGCATGTACATTAGACCATGCAGGTATACTTAGGTGTTCAGTACAAGGTGTGTGTGGGCATGAGTCTGTATTCCTATGTGTACTTGGCTGACTGCTGGCTCTGTGACATGATGGCAGGCTGCATGGACAGTTGTTTTGTGGGGCTATAGTTTGGATATTTGTGGGTTGGCACAGTCAACAGTGCATGTGCTGGGGCCTAGGAGATGTGTGGAAACAGGGTGTGGGGAACTGGTGGTGAGTTGGTTGGCAGGAGGATGGTGTGTGCTTCCCTCCTCAACAGTCTTGGCAGAGGGTGAGAGGGTAACAGTGGAGGGGAGTTGGTTGGACATGCAGAGGGAGAGGTGGGGATGTGGCAGACCTCATAGGGACTTTTGTATGCTCTCATGGGTCTTGTGAAGAATGCTGACAGCCAGGGCTAGCCCATCATGACCAAAGTGATTTGGGTTCACTGTCTGAACCACCATGCAGAGAGAGGGGATAGATGTGAATCTACATGCCATCACACTGTCAATGAGAGCTGCAGATTGGCACCTGTCATACTCCACCTTAGTCCAAATGTTTCCAGCTGCAGGCTACACACACTGTAGCACACCCACACAGTCACACAGCACAAACACTGGAAGCATGGTGTCAGTGACGCTGGGAACATTCACATCTACCTGCAGCTGTATGTCTGTGTGCTACCACAGTCTCAACAGTGTCTTATTACTCATCTTAGATGTGCACCCTGGGCATCTGCCCTGTCACTCTCCTGGATGCATGGCCCCCATGGGGCCACACACCTGACACCTTCTTTCTTACACAGCAACACCCATGTGTCACCCCCTTTGCCACATTAGCAGCATCAGCAGTGTGCTTGTCATAGTTGGGCACTATGCTGTTGCTACTAAGAAGCACTACTATCACTAACTTGGGCTCCCCTATCTGTTTGCCAGATTGCTCACATGAATTTGTCTCTCTCACCTCTGATAGGTGCCTTTTCAGCGAGGCTTTGATATATGTTAGGGTTCTCAGAGTTAAGACGCCTTTCAGCAGGTTGCATAATCAGCGTTAAGGGAGCGCGTCTTGTTTATCCCATTCCCTGCCCATTGACCCCCCACTCTCCGCCCCGTGCATGCCTTATCTCCACCCACAGGGTGCTTTATGCTGCTGGAACTGTTAGAGTGTGCTAAAGCGGCTTTCGGGATGCTCTAAGGGCACAGATGTGCCGATAGCGCGCGCTAATAGCGCACTTGCTCCTTTACCGTGGTTTAGCAAACATACCCCTAATTAGATTTGTCTGACAAGACCTCCCTCTATTAAAGCCATGTTGCCTTGGATTCTGCAATCCATTGTACTCTAGAAATCTCACTAGAAACATAGAAATGTGGAAACATAGAAACATGACGACAGAAAAAAGACTATCTGGCCTATCTAGTCTGTCCTTCCATATCAACCACTACAACAGTCCCCTTTTTTCCTTTAGAGATCCTCTGTGTTTGTCCCATACATTTTTGAATTCAGATACTGTCCTCATCTCTACCACCTCCACTGGGAGACTATTCCACAGATCCACCACTCTTTCTGCAAAGAAATATTTCTGCATATCACTCCTGAATCTATCCCCTTTCACCCTCATCCCATGTCCCCTCATAGCAGAGCTTGCTTTCACTCTCCTTCTTTGCATTTATACCACAGAGGTATTTAAATGTGTCAGTCACATCACCTCTATCCCACCTTTTCTCAAAGAAGTACATATTAAGATCCTTAAGTCTGTCCTCATATGCTTTATAATGAAGACCACTAACCATTTTAGTAGCCACCCTCTGTACTGACTGCAGCCTGTTTATATCCTTTTGAAGGTGTGGTCTCCAGAATTGCACACAATATTCCAAATGAGGTCGCACCAAAGACTTATACAGTTACTATCACCTCCTTTCTTCTGCTAGCCATTCCTCTCCCTAGGCACCCAGGCATTCTTCTAGCATTTGCTGTCACCTTTTCTACCTGTTTAGCTACTTTAAGATCGTCAGACCCAATCATGCCTATGTCCTGCTCTTCTTTAGTGGACAAAAGTACTTTACCCCCTATACTACATTGTTCCCTTGGATTGCCGTAGCCCAAATGTATGACCTTGCATTTTTTTTAACATTTAATCTTAGCTGCCAAATTCTAGACCATTCTTCAAGCTTAGCTAGATCCCTCCTCATGTTATCTACACCTTTCTGGGTGTCTACTATATTGCATATTTTGGTATCATCCACAAAGAGGCATAACTTATCTGATAGCCCTTCCACTATATCACTAACAAAGATGTTAGCATCCTATCCTCTGTTTTGCAGTATTTCCATTAATTTAACTATCCTGTAACTCCCAACTTCATCCTTACTTTCACTTTTGTGTAAAAGGACCACATGCACCTTTCTCCAGTCCTCTGGGACCACTCCGAACTCTAAATGTAACTTCAATGTAAACCGCACTGATGCAGAATAGCGCGGTATATAAGAGAATATAAATAAATATAAATAAATAAATAAGCATTGAAAAGGTTAGATAGTGGAGCCGCTAGAATTTCCCCAAGTTTCTTCAATGCTCTGGGATGTATTCCATTCGGCCTCATTGATTTGTCTACTTTTAGTTTAGCTAGTTCCTCATGAATACAATCTTCAGAAAATCTTTCAAGATCCCCTTCGCTTCTGTTCCTATTTGTAGGCGTTTTCTGATGTCCTGCTCTTGGTCCCTCACCTGTTAACACAGAACAAAAATATTTGTTAAAAATTCCACTGTATCCTCATCAGCTTCTACATATTCTTTCTCTTCGCCCTTGAGTCTGACAAAACCACATTTGCAGTTGCTCTTCTTACTAACATATCTGAAAAATTTCTTCTTCCCCATTTTACTGCATTGGCTATTTTTTCTTCAATTTTTATCTTTGCTTTCCTGACTACTTTCCTAGCTTCTCTTAGCTTTTTCCAAATATTGTTGCTTGTCTTCCTCTTTCTACGATCTCTTGTAGTTTATGAAGGCCATCCCCTTTTTCTTCATCTTTTCAGCATCAGGATCCAAAAGCAACTTCAAAGAGGTTGGTTTTTAGCCTGGATTTGAATAGGGTTAGAGAAGGAGCCTGATGCACAGACTCAGGTAGTTTGTTCTAGGCATATGGAGCAGCAAGATGGAATGAACAAAGTCTGTAGTTGTGCCCTTTTCTGCTACTGCCAACTCCAGATTTTGTTTATTTCATCTTTTTGCTCCATATGCCTGGAACAAACTACCAGAATTTGTGCATTGGGGTCCTTCTCTTGTCCTATTCAAATCCAGGCTAAAACCCACCTCCTTGAAGCTGCTTTTGGATCCTGATGCTCCTCGCTCTCTTGTCCACTATGTATGTACATCTTACCATACTCGTCTCCAGTTTTGCTATGTTTTTGTATTGATTAGATTGCAAGCTCTGATGAGCAGGGGCTGTGTCTTACATCTACATTATGATTATTATTAGTAGTAGCTGGAGTAGTAGTAGTACTTCTTTGGAGAACCTTAGTGGCCTCCTTTTCCTCTTACATTTATTTACTTTCCTAACAAACAGGTTTGTTGCCCTTAAAATATCCCCTTTCAGTTTTGCCGACTGCTTTTCTACATCCCCCAACTATTCCCATCCTGCTAACATCTTCTTAAGTTATTGTCCCATCTTGGCAAAATTAGTTTTCCTAAATTCCAGGCCCCTCACTTTTGAATGGACTTTGTCAGCTCTAGTCCTAATACTGAACCACATCGTTTGGTGATCACTGGATGCATGATTATCACCCATTTGGATACTGTTCCTGCAGAGCCCAAAAGGCAGGTGGGTAAATCAAACACACATTGTTTAGTGTAAAGCTAAATAATATTTGAAGACCAGGTGTAAGAAAAGGTGGTGTAATGTAAAATGACACAATAGTTCTTCAGAAATGTCATTTGGTTAAAGATTAAGAAAGCCAGGTCTCTCTATTTATGGCATTCTGATAAATTAGAGAGACATAGGGGTATGTTTACTAAACTGCGGTAATCGTACATAACGCGCGTTATGTAACGTTAACGATCGTAAGCGCATCATAACGCGCGTTATGCTGCGCTTACGATCGTTAACGTTACATAACGCGCGTTATGATGCGCTAACGATCGTAATGACCCGTGGAGCGGTAAAACACCGCAGAAGGTGGAGAGAGGGTGGAGAGAAGGGGTCAAAGGGCGGAGAGTGGGCGGGGAGAGGCTCCCTTCACACTAACACGCTGATCTGAAGAGCTCAATTCCAACGGGAATGAAAACCTGCCGTTAAATGCACATTACAGGGGAGAGAAACCATTTCAGTGTCAGCAAAGTACAGCCCAGGCAGGGAAACCGAAAAAAAGTGATAAGTGTGATACAAGTGCACAGAACAAAAGGGCAGATAAACACTGAAAATGACCCCAACAAACTGGAAAAAAACCATAACCAAGCTGGCCAATAGTGGTATCAATGAGAAACATCAACCCCTCCCCCCCACCCGAGTAAGCTCCATAGAACAGATATAAATCGTGGAAGGGTCTATACTCCGTCCCCATACAAGGTGAATGAGCCCACAGTAAAATAGCGCTGCTCAGGGTTTTCCCCAACATCGGACAGGGCTCCTATGGCGTGCACATGTCCCGCAACACCAGGGCGGGCATGTCGGAATGGCAACTGGACAGATGCCGGAGAAGGGGATACAGAGGGCCGCAGGCGGCACATGCTGTGGTGCAGCCGGGCCACAGTGCAGACTAGGGTGATGCCTAGGTGGCCCATAAGAATGCTGAAACAGCAGAGCAGCCAGACAGCAACTGCTGAAGGCCCAACATGGGCACGAGTGTGTTTCCCACAGTGTCACAGGGGATAGTACCCAACAGCTACCCCCAAGGGCACAGAACATTGGCAGGCGGGGCTGGGGGGAGCGTGGATGTCTATGCAGACACCCCTACCCCAGAACCCGCACCATAGTCAGCCGCCTACCTGCACACTGGATGGCCTGAGACTGCGCACCACCAGCACCAGGGTCATGTCAGCATGGTGGCTGAGGGATACTGGTGGTGGAGGGGGCAATGGCAGCTGCCCAGAGCAGACCGTGGCCTAGCCCTGTGTATGCCACCATGAGGGTGTGTTTGCTGGCAGCACTAATTAAAATACACGTCAGATGCCTCAACAATTGCTACTTAAATGTAAAGGGTGCTGCCTCAGCCAGCCTTATACATTAGGCCCATTGGGGAATCAAACCCATGACCCCTGTATCATCAGTCAGTGTTGTAACCATTGTGCTACAGCTCTATTGCTGTGCTTTTATGCCTGCACGCCTTCTTAAGATTAACGCGCGGTAACATGCCCTGTAGCGCTCGTTCATTTATGGCGCCTTGTAACACGCGTTCTCGGCGCGTTCTCGGAAATGATGTACCGCCCATGTCCTTATTTGGGGTTTCTGTCTCTACCACAGCTCCTAACGTGAATCGCACTAACGCAGTTTAGTAAACATACCCCATACTGTATATATATATATATATATATATATATGTATATATGGGCTATGGGGCTATGTATATATATATATATAGAGAGAGAGAGAAGCACATAGCTCATATAAAGATACATATGTGCAGGAGAATGTTTATTGGTTGCCAGCGACAACCTAAGCACACGTGCACAGAGCCCAGAAAGACACACCCAGAGAGCAAAGCAAGGGAGTCTGCTTTACCTAATAGAGTGCACCTGAGGGAAGGTGGAGTCAGGAAATACGCAGATAAAACAGACTACCAAACATTTGGAGATGGGGAATCCTGGAGAGAGGAGCCAAGGAGGGAATCCTGGAGAGATGAGTCAAGGAGGGAATCCTGGAGGGATGAGCCGAGGAGAGAATCCCTGAGAGAGGAAGTAAAGCAGCACAGGTCACAAGCTGAAAGGCAACAGGGGAACCGGTGTGAATGTTGGAAAGAGTCCAGAGACCTGTGTGGTTCTGGGAGAAGGCAACACCCTGACAGCGTGAATGTGTTTGGAAAGCAAGAAGAATACAGGAAGACTGCAACAGCAGGTACAGGGGCAAAGAGTAGGCACAAGGGCTATTTGCCATTTGAAAGGGAAGGGCCCTGGAGGCTTAGAAATAGCCATATAGGGGCGGAGCTAGCCACTGAACAGAATGGACGCCTGAATTTTTGCTCCTGTTGCTGCCCAAGAATCCTGAACATATCCCGGTATTCCATTGAAGTTTGTACCCCCTACCTACATCAATAACACCGCAATACAGCTGGATGGCATCCCTGAAGCCTGCCCGGCTGGAATTTCCACAGGGATCCGGCTCAGCAGCGAAACGATCCAAACCCGAAGTGGGTTCCCCGCAGAAAATGGCCGCGGGAGAGAAGGAGGGAGTGACTGCCGGTGGCCTACGTGAAGTGCTACAGGAATTGAAATGCGTTAAAGAAATGATTGCAGCCAATTCTAGTTCACTGAACATGATTCAAGAAGACTTGCTGGAGGTAAAAGAGAAACTCCTCACCATCACCACTCGACTTAATGCAGTTGAATTACAAACCCAGAAGCATGGCGTTGCATTAGAACAGCTGGGCCCTTTGGCCAAACGAGTCCGGCACATAGAAAATCTGATTGAAGATCAAAATAACCATTCCCGTAGAAATAATATCCGCCTTGTTGGAGTCCCTGAAGGCGCTGAAGGTACCGATCCGATTGGATTTCTGGAAAAAACCATACCGGAGATGCTGCAGCTTGTCTTTGCAAGGTCTTTTGAACTAGAACGGGCCCATCGAATCCCAGCACACAAAGCTGAAAACACACGATACCCGCGCCCACTCATAATGAAGGTACTGAGATACCCACAGGTCCTACAGATCTTTCAAGCTGCACGGAAGGCCGGATCACTGCAAATCCAGGGACACAAAGTAACACTTTATCCGGATTTGAGCAAGCAAACGGTAGATCGGAGAAAAGCGTTGCTGGCCTGTAGACCCATGCTACAAAGTGCACAGGCAAGATACGGGCTATACTACCCAGGAACCATGCGGGTCACGCTGCATAATGAAACGAGGAATTTTGTTGATGCTGAAAAACTGAAAACTTTCCTACAAGAAAAATGCGGTATGGAAACCTGAGGTCAATATTCTGATCTCTCACGCAGTGTAGAGAACTCAGCATATACTCAGGGGGTGCGGCCGTGCGTTCTCACAAATTTTAGAACGCCTTAAGCCTTGTTAAACACCTCATTGATTGTATTTCTGTTGTTCTAAATAGTTTTAATTAAACAGATATTTCTGCTTGAAATGTAGGGGTAGCAACGGGAGGTCGGGGTTGGTTACTGTTTCAGTGGATTGTGTTCACCTTAGCGATACAATGTTTGCCAGTTATGCAGTTGTTTGTGTCAGTCCAGTCCAGTACAAAACCCTCCACATACACGCAAATGCAAGTACGCGGCAGGCCTATCCATAGGATAGCTTTCACCTATAAGACAGCTTATCCCAACGTTGATGTCTAGTGATCTTTTAATGCTTTCGTTAAATGTAAAAGGTATTACTGGCCCTGTCAAGCGAAAGAAGATTTTAGCGTACTGCCAGCAAAAAAAAGCAGATATTGCCCTCTTACAAGAGACACATTTAACAGATACTGAATCGCAGAAAGTAACCTCTAAATACTTCCTGGTGGCGGCCTCGGCCTCTGCCACTCAACGCAAAGGGGGGGTAATAATATTAGTGCGCAAATTCCTGCAATCCGCCATTACCGACACACGGATTGATCCGCTAGGTCGATGGGCCAGAGTGACGATGAAAATAAATCAACAGCTTTACACATTCTTCAATATTTACGCGCCCAACCTCGATGACCCTAACTTTTTCAAACTGATAGCTAAAGAAGTTACAGCCGCGGCTCACACCAATATCATATTAGGGGGCGATTTCAATGTCATCTTGGATCCACTGTTAGATCGCACGCCCTATCAGGCTGTAGACAAAGTCAAATCGCAGGCGATTCTTAAAGGCATCATAACAGAGCTACACTTGGTAGACCCCTGGCGCCTACTTCATCCCCAAGAAAGAGACTACACATTTTATTCCATCCCACATAATACCCAAACAAGGATCGATTTCTTCCTACTGTCCACAGAGCTGATGCCCCAAGTGTTGTCCGCAGAGATATATGCTACAACGGTATCGGACCACGCCGCTGTCTCCCTAGTGTTGAATACCAACGTTACACAGCATGTTCCACCAAGATGGACATTTGATAAATCCCTACTAGCAGATGACTCCTTTGTACAGCTACTGTCAGGGGAAATTGAGACCTATTTTACAGGTTTTTTTTTTTTTTTTTTTTTTTTTTTATAAATTTTATTTTCATTTTTCCAAACTATAAACAATCACAATAGTGATACATAGAAAACCAAACCAGACACAGCAAAACCTAAAAGTAAAATTACAACACTTAAAACAAGCAATAGCAACAGAAAACCCTAAAGCCCCGAAAGCCTCCCCCCCCCCCACCCACCCCTACGCTCTCCTCCAGGGTGTATTAGTAAAGCTCCCAAGAGGGGGTCAAATAAAACCTGAAAATGGTCAGCTGTGCAACTTAGCTCTAGCAATAAAATCAACCAATTTTTGCCACTTAAGGTGGTGTTTCCCTACCAGAACCCGAGAATTATATGCACTTTGTTCGAATTGGCTATATAAACTAACTCGATTCCACCATTCATGAAAGGTAGCATTTGTAGTAACTTTCCAATGGCTGATGACCAAGCAAAGTGCTATACCCATCATGAAATCAAGAAGAAAAGCGTTATCCTTAAGGAGTGTGGGTAAATCAGCCGCAGATCGGAGACTGATAATCTGCCAGGAGAGGGGCTCTCGGAATTGGAGGACAAACTGCACCTGTTCCCAAACAGTATCCCAAAAGACTCGCACCCCTCGACACTCATAAACAATATGTCTAAGGGTGCCTATCTCCGCCCCACAGGTCCAGCATAAAGGGCTAAGGGAACCATCCCAACGCGCAAGCCTCTCGGGAGTGTAGTAACTATTGTGTGCGAAAAAGTACAAAGTCTGGGTCAAAGAAGCCGATCGAGTCACTCTGACTTGGTTGCCCCAGAACTTTCTCCACTGAGATTCCGAGAGCGTCCGCCCTGTCTCCCGCTCCCATCTCTTTTGTACCTTGCCCCCCAGTGGTGATAAAGACCCAGAGAATTTCTTATATATTTGAGTCACGATTCCCTTGCCCATACTAATTTTAGTAAGGAAAGCTATGGCTCCCTCATTGTCAGAGTCCTGTACCGGGACTAAACCAGCTCCGGCCAGACAATGTCGGAGCTGTAACCACTGAAACTGACAGGTTAAAGGAAGGTCGAATTCCTGTCTAAGTTCCACAAAAGTTTTCCACCGATTGAGAGATTGCAACTGGCTCACCACCCAAATCCCACGGGAAAACCAAGCTTTCCAAGCAAAGGACTTCTTCTGAATTAAAAACGAAGGATTGTGCCAAATAGGCAGAGAGGAACGGGAGAGGCCTTGTGGGTCACAGGCTTTGAGAAAACGACTGAAAAGCCTTGAGAGTATCGAGAATAACAATGGGAAGCTGAGAGGTGATAGGGAATTGCATCCCAAGAGCACACCAAAGCGGTATAGGCATTAATAACTTCTCCTCCATGGAGACCCATATCGGTTTCTCAGAGGTAAAGCTTCCCAACCAACGGGACCCCTGCTTAAGCAAAAAGGCATGATGATAGAACATGAAGTTGGGGAAATTTACACCTCCATACTCTCGGGGAAGTCTTAGTTTATCTTTGGAAATCCTCGGAGTTTTATTTTTCCACAAAAATTGCAGAAGAAGCCGTTCAAGATGCTGATACGTCGAAGCTGGTAAAAAACAGGGAAGCATCTCCAAAAAGTAATTAATTTTGGGAACGATCATCATCTTGATAGTATCCAACCTGCCCCACCATGATATCATTAAGGGAGACCACCTCGCGGTCAATTCACGAACTAAAGCCAGTAGCTCTTCAACATTACATCTGAGTGTTTCTTCAAAAGGATAACAATAGCGAACCCCGAGATACTTCACAGCACCCGATTCCCAAATAAAGGGATGATTGCCGAGAGCCTCCCTACGAGCCCATTTGTTCAAAGGGAACATCACCGACTTGGACCAGTTAATTTTATATCCAGAATATCTCGAATATTGGTCAATACAGTCCAGAATTGTGGGAATAGAATCGGGTGATGTGAAAAGAAGCAGGTCATCCGCATATGCGGAAAGTTTCACCTCCTGCCCACCAACCGAAGCGCCATGAATAGCCGAGGTTTGCCGAAGGAGGAGAGTCAAGGGCTCCATCGCGAGATTAAAAAGCATGGGGGAAAGCGGGCATCCCTGTCGAGTGCCGCGTCTCAAAGTAAGGGGAGCCGAAGCAACACCGTTGACACAAATCCGGGCAGTAGGACCCGTATACAGAAGCTCCAAGGCCCGCAAGAAAACCTCCCCGAAGCCAAACCATCGGAGTGTCGCAAACAGGAAAGGCCATTCCAGGCGGTCAAAAGCCTTCTCTGCATCTAATGAGAGGCCAAGCAGCGGTCTCTCCATCCCATCAGCTCCCAGCAACACGTGGCATAGCAGGCGCGCGTTATCCGCGGTCGATCGACCTTCGGTGAAACCGCACTGATCGGGGTGAATTAAGACCGGGAGAATCCCTGAGAGCCGAGCCGACCATACAGTGGCATATATCTTGTAATCCGCGTTAAGCAGTGAGATGGGGCGGTAGTTAGATACTAGCTGGGGATCTCTCCCGGGCTTCTCGAAGACAATTAAATTAGCCGCCGCAAAAGCACCAACCGGCTGCCCTGCCTCGGACAAAAGGCGAAAATACTGTTCTAAACGTGGGGCTAAGGCCTGAGTGAAACTCTTATAGAATTCCACTGGGAGTCCGTCCGGTCCAGCTGCCTTCCCAGAGGCCATAGATGCGATTGCCCGTTGAATCTCCACCACAGTGATGGGAGCGTCGAGCACCGCCCGGTGATCCTCGGTAAGGGTGGGATGTTGCAAGTTAGCGACTAGCTGCGCGAAGCCTTCCGATGAAAATGTGCACTCCGAATTGTACAGAAGCGCATAATAATCTCGAAAGGCCTCAGCGATCTGCGTATCCTTGACTAAGAGATCCGAACCTGATGGGCTCTTGATAGCACTAACCCGTTTGGCCTCTCGCTTACCCTTTAGAGTTGTCGCTAAACGCTTACCCGCCCTATTATTTTCGCGATAATAATTCCCCTGTTGCCGACGAACGAACTGGGAGGCCTCTGCGGACATGAGAGCATTATATTGAAAGCGTAAACGCTGGAGACGTAGTAAAATACACGGATCCGCGCGTCGGGTAAAAACCCTTTCCCCAGCCTTAATCTGCAACTCCAATTCCTGTAGCCGCTGCTTCCTTTGCTTTTTCAGTCGTATAGCAAAGCTCGTGATAACCGCCCTGATCGTGGCCTTAAAGCCCTCCCACCAAGCCCATGTAAATGTGGCAGGGGGCAAGTTGAACTGAAAGTAGTCAGAGATGGCGGCTTTAATTTCAATCTGAAATTCAGGAACATCCAACAGAGATCTATCTAAAGCCCAATACGGTGACGGGTTGCGGAGAGAGTCGTCCTGTAGGCAGACTGAGACAGGAGCATGGTCCGAGATGTGAATAGAATGAAGGCTAGCTGGGCCCATGTTAGGAACCAAAGCCTTGGAGATTAAAAAGTAATCTATACGGGATTGTGAAGCATGCGGTGCGGAGAAAAAAGTGAACTCTAGATCCTGAGGGTGTTGCAGGCGCCAGATATCGACAAGATCCAGGTCCTGCATCATGGAAGCAAGTATACAGTGCCCTCGGGATCGCTTAACTGATCGAGGAGGCTGACGATCAACAAGGGGATCGAGTGTTTGATTAAAATCCCCCCCAACCATAATTAACTTCCCAGTATCAGCATGGAGCTCCTTTGCTACTTCAATGAAAAAATCAGAGTTGTCTCCAGTAGGAGCATATAAACACATAAGTGACACTTCTAAAGTCCCAAGCTTAAAAAGCACTTTAGCCCAACGACCTGCAGTATCGGAACGAACACTCATCTCAGTTAACTGGAGAGAGCTTCTGGCAAGAATAGCAACACCATTGTGCTTCCGAACTGCAGGAGAATAAGCAAGAACTTTATAAGGTCTCTGCCCCAGCTTTAAGGACTCATGAAGATTCAAATGCGTCTCTTGAAGCAGCAAGACATCAGCCCCAGCCCGACGTGCATAATCTAAAATTTTCCTCCTCTTGATCGGGCTATTAATACCCTGCACGTTGAGGGAGATTACCTTACAAGGGGCCATTGACCAATGCATCGGGATAAGCCTCTAAAGGCCAGACCTTAGAGCACTCGACGAACTGGGGGATTAACCATGCGTGATGGGGACTCTTCGTGACAAATTTATAGGAGATAGGTATGAAAAGTATATTTAGAAAAAAACTATAGCTGACCAGTACTAGAAACCCTGGGGGAGAGACGAAACCCAAAATAATTATTGGTGAGCGCAGGCCGGCTGAGCTGGCCCCGGAGACCCGGTAGAAAGTAAGCAAGCCCTCAAAGGAGTGACTATTATGAAAGCATTATCTCAAAACAACAATACAGCATATTAGCAGTTAAAACAATCAGTATATAACAACTAAGAATGTTAACCAATAGGATTAGAAATTGGTGGAGTGAGAGAAAACAATTACAACAGTAAAAGCAAGAGGGGCCCCCCTCGGATCCCAGGCCAAAAGTCGCCAAACTCCAGAACATTAGAGAAGGGCCCCTTGGCCTACAAAGGACTTCCCCCCACACTTAACCTTATACGATAAAGCGGTGAGTCCATGAGACTGTGAGAGACAGATACCACTGAGTGAGACAGGTAGTCCATTCACAGCGATTCAGCGCATCTGTTCGGCTTCTGCGGCTTCCAGGAATCGCTGCAACGCCTCGGGCTCCTCGAAGGTGCGGGTTTGATTATGGTGAGTGACTCGCATACGCGCTGGGTACAGAAGGCCATAACGCGCCTGGATCTGTTGTAAGCGAGGCCGAAACTCCAATAGCTTCTTGCGCCTTATTACGGTATGTTTGGCTAGATCCGGATAAAATGACAGTTTATGCCCCTCAAACTCTATCGGAGCTCTTGATCGCGCTAGCTCCAAGATTTGTGCTGCATGTTGGTACCGCAAAGTGCGCAAGATGACAGGCCTCGATCTTGAGTTGAGCGCCGTGGCGTATGAGGGAACTCGATGTGCGCGATCAATTTCAAAGTCTCCACTGAAGGTACAGCGCAGGATCTCCGGTATAATCTTGATGAGAAAGGCACGCATATCTTTCCCTTCCACTCCCTCAGGGAGGCCGACCAGTCGCACATTGTTACGACGTGCACGATTATTCCCATCTTCGACCTCCCGCTGTAGAGCCTTAAGCTGCCTCTCCAACTTAGATACAGCTTCCAGACGGGTCTCATGGGCTGTTAATATGGCCTCCACTTTATCTTGCCGTAACGAAAGGCCCTCCAACTTGGCACTGAGTCCGGAGAGCTCTTCCTGCATTAAGGTTAGGGATGCCCCATTGGCTTTCACAAGTTCCTTAACTCCCCGAATTTCAGTAAGGAGTTCGAGGTGAGCGTCGAGCCCCTCACGTGAAGGCGCCATTTTTTGTGGGGAAATTGGCTCCGTCTTAGAGCGTTTCACACTGCTATTCGTCGCTCCTGCATAGTCTAATCGCTGCGGTTTCGGGCCCGCCATCAGGAAGGTACCGTGATTAAATTCAAGTAAGTTTATCCAAAAAATTGGTACTTTTTAAGCAGTATTTTTGCCAGGTCTCCCGGAGCCACCGCTCAAGACGTCCACTCAGCTCGGCATCAGGCTCCGCCCCCCATTGAGACCTATTTTAAATATAATACACCCACTGATACCTCCATCTGGAGCTGGTGGGAAGGTTTTAAAGTGACCATACGAGCTCATATTACCACCTACACCATTAGACGGCGTAAAGCCAGGAAAAAAGAAAAAGATGAATTGGAACTCCAAATAAAAGCTGGGGAAAGGTTACTAGCCAAAAGAGCTGACTCAATGATATTGATTAGACTCCAAAAATTGCGATACCAATATAATGCTCTCCTCAACAAAGAAGCACTGAGTAGCATCCAGCTACAACGTAGTATATACTACTATGACAGCAACCGCTCAGGATCCCTCTTAGCTCGGCAGCTCAGACCAAAAACCAGCAAGACCGCTATAGCGGCGTTGCAGGACAATTCCGGGGGCCTTCTCCTGAGATCTGACAAAATACTAGACCGCTGCAAAGAATTCTATGAGGAACTATATCGCTCAGATACCCAATGTAGTGACAGAGCCTTTGAAGATTTTGTCTCCAAGATAGTAGGACCCACATTAACCAGTCATCAAAGTCGAACGCTGGAACAAGAGATCTCAGTAACTGAAATACAAGATGCGATCAAACAGATGGCTCGTGGCAAAGCCGCCGGTCCAGATGGTATCCCGTTGGAATTCTATAATAAATATTGCATTCACTTGGCTCCCATGCTACAGATCTACTACAGTGGCCTGCAAGATGAATCTCCAGAGATTGGAGCCCTGGCAGAGGCTGTGGTGGTAATTCACCCGAAACCGGGCAGGGATACACAAAAGATAGAGAATTACAGACCCATCTCTCTCCTAAACTCTGATTATAAAATCTATGCTAAAGTGCTTGCTAACCGATTAGGACGGATCTTAAAAGATTTGATACATGAGGATCAATGTGGATTTATACAAAACAGATCCACTACAGATAATGGAAGATTATTGGCACATGTACTGGCATCTGCCAAGACCAAGGCCGAGCCCCTGATAGGGCTAGCATTGGATGCCGAAAAAGCCTTCGATCGACTGGAATGGTCCTTTCTATTTCGATCCCTACGGTGGTTTGGGATAGGAGAAAAGTTCCTAAAACGCGTTGAATTGTTATATACCAAACCCACAGCTCGAATAGCGGTCAACTCACACCTCTCAGCCCCTTTTCAGTTGCAAAGAGGGACCAGACAGGGTTGCCCCCTGTCACCGATGCTTTTTAATTTAGCCCTGGAACCCTTATTAATAGCGCTCCGACAGAAGGAAAACATAAAAGGAATTGAGTTAGCTGATGGTCCCTGTAAATTGTCAGCATATGCCGATGACCTGCTCATTTTTCTACAACCATCAGACCTTCCTGAAACACTGCAACTCATAGATGCATACTCAGCGATATCCGGATATAAAGTAAATTTGAATAAAACAACAATTATTCCTCTGAATGAACAGGTCAGCGAAGAAATGATGCGTGGATACCCCTTTCAATATGAGAAGTCATCCTTTAGATACCTGGGCGTGACCTATGGCACCACCTTGGAAGAGACTGTCGCAATCAACATTAAGATGTGTCAAGAAATTGTACATGATAACATCTGCAAGTGGACCCCCCTTCATTTGAGCTGGTGGGGCAGGCTAGAAACGATAAAAATGATGTTGGTACCAAAACTCAGCTATATATTAAGTATGATACCCTTACGTTTCCCGACAGCCTTCTATAAGAAAATGAATAGTCAACTGATAGCCTTTCTATGGAACAACCGAGTACCCCGAATAGCTGCCTGGAAACTGAAGTTACCTAATACACAAGGAGGTGTCCATTTCCCAGATCTCGGCTGGCTACACACTGCCTCTCTTTTAAAGCAGGGTGCTCAATGGGTCGACTCTGACGACACGGATAAAGGACCTAGATGGCTGAGTGTGGAGCGGGCCCTACATTCCCCCCTGCCCACATGGCTACTGGTAGGCACAGTAGTAGACCAGACTGCACCACATAATGCTATTATCCGAGAAACACAGCATGCCTGTCGATTATTGGCATCATGTATCGATGGAGGGGATGACTTTGCCGCAGATATGCCCATATGGCTGAACCCGCGCCTTATCATCGGAGGGAAGCCTGTCTTATGGAAAAAATGGGTGGAACATGATCTTATCACCATTGGACAACTGATCAATGGAAGTGCATTTAAAACCTTTGACAGATTAAGAACGGAATTCCGATTGCCTAATACATGCTATTTCCAATGGTGTCAGCTCCGATCCTGCATGAGCAAAGCGGGTGTGTCACCTGTCTTGATACGTACAGGATGGCCACTGCGACAGAAACTTCAAGAATTACAAACAGATGCTAAAGCTGTTTCAAGATGTGTTGCGATTCTCCGATCCAAAAGTGACAAGACATGTTCTAAGATACAGTCGGTGTGGGCTACTGAAACCGGTCAAGATCTACCTCCGGAAAATTGGGACACTTTTTGGGGAACTCAAATACGTGCCACGAGAGCAGCGTCTCTCACACAATCTATGTACTTTATAGCACATCGAGCGCATATTACACCGGCTAAGAAAATGAAATGGACACTACAGGAGGGAAATCGATGTTGGTCCTGTAACATGGAAATTGGGACACTGGCACATATGTTGTTCCATTGTAAATCCCTGGAAATATATTGGAACAGAGTTTGGGAACGCATATCACAGATCCTCAACTTACAAACTCCTATCACTTATCGGATAGTGATATATAAATCCATAGCTCTGGAACCTACTCTGATGAAATGGGATGGTAAACTGCTGGACTTAATGCTCGGGATAGCGCTTAAAATAGTTCTAATACACTGGAAGAATCTCGACAAAGCTTGTTTCGAGCATTGGTGGAGTCTCTTAATCCTACATAAGACCTACGAAGAGATCTATATAGCCAAGAACCCATGGTCTGGTAAACTAAGTAAGAAATGGTCAGCTTTACAAAATTATGTTTGATGAAAATGATTGCTGGAGGCTGCCTTGTGGAATGGTCTCTGCTGTAACCACATTGAACGGAGAGAGGGAGGGTGGCGTGCTGGCATGGACTGATACTAGTTCTTGTTAACGTTATTGTACTGTCTTGTTCAAGTTATTATATTCTTTTGCTATTTTGATCAATAACATCTGCTTGTATCCTGCTATATCACGATCGTTTGTATTGTTATTTTATATGTTAAAACTGAATAAAAACTACTATTAAAAAAAAAAAAAAAAAGAAATAGCCATATAAAGCCCAGATATTCAGAGGCTAATAATAGCTTTTCTCCTGATTATAGAAGTGTTAAAAGAAGAGGGCTTCACTTACCTAGAAAAGCTGAAGAAATCCCTTCTCACGGTGAGTTCCCAGCTTCTAGGGAAACACCGTTACACCGGCTGCAATCAGGCA
Source organism: Ichthyophis bannanicus (assembly GCA_033557465.1). NCBI lineage: Eukaryota > Metazoa > Chordata > Amphibia > Gymnophiona > Ichthyophiidae > Ichthyophis > Ichthyophis bannanicus. The sequence continues at coordinate 391,901,399 of CM066032.1, forward strand.
CAGTTGGGCCTGGAAAGCTAGGGCAGACCCGGCAGGGACCCTATCAAAATTACCCAGCTAGCAGGTCAAACCAGGACCTGAGCTATGCATTGAGGCACCAGCGGGGGCAGGGCTCTGAAAGACATCACTCAGAGTTTGGTGATACTCCCCAGAAAGGCAGTGCTGCTCACAGGAAGAGAAACTTCTTGACTGACGAGGCAAGCCTTCCATATTTTTATTCCACGTTGGAAGTGGATAGTGGAGATACCAATGAGCAAGAAATAATGGAATATGAGAATTCTAAAGTATTAACAAATACAGAATTGATGGACTGTTCTTTCTCTGTGATAGAGCCAGAGATATCATTAAGGTAAATGTGATTTGTGTAACCTTAAATTCCAGTATACAAGTGACAGAGCTGCAACTCTCTCCCTCTCTCCAAGCCAAGCAGTCAGTTAGGCTGTTTATTATTTACTTTTGGTTTAAAGTTATCAGCTGAAGGAAGCTACTTTTGTTACATAGTTATCTTTTGTTTGAAGCCAAGTGAGCTGTTAATTTCTGTTGTTTAAAAAGAAGAAACCTCAAGGGACGGGGAATAAAACCCTAAAAGAAAAGAAAGTTCTTCTGTGTGATTTATATATAGAAGCAAGGCACAACTACCACCCTCATAATAGCCCAACAATACCAGCAGTTACGGCTGGGGCGGATGAGGTGTGACAATATATATATATGTGCATAGCCCATATATATATAGAAAGATCTATCTATCTATCTATCTATCTATCTATCTATCTATCTATCTGTCTATCTATCTATTTATCTGTCTATCTATCTATATTTATATTTATATTGTGATGAGGAGAGCCCTCCTGAACCGATGGAAATAGGAAAAGATAGTGAATATACCTTTAAGGAAAGAGATATTCCTGAAATTCACAGGTTCCAGACTGCAGTCAAAGAAAGAAAGCACGGAGTTGATAGAGCCAGTTTGCCACACCCAAGCTCTGCTGACGTAAGTGCAAGCTTAGGGGGTAATGGCAAACACCTGTGCAGAGTCAGAGAAAGGCTAGCTAAGAAGCAGCCTTATAAACCCTGCTCAGAAAGGGAGAAGGGGGTTCAGGATCAGGTTACGGTTCAAACTGTTTGTGTTCCAATTCCAGTCCAGAATCGTGGGCAGGTTCAGAGAGTTCAGCGTGTTTCAGCTGTTCCAGGAGTTCAGAGAGAGGAACTCAGAGGAGGAAACATCAGGGGAAGGAGAAGGATGTGGAAGGAGCCTGAGAGCCAAGAAATCACGTGTGCTTTGCTTAGAGAAAGAAAGCAGGGAAGTCTTCTACCTCGGGTCTCGGACCAAAGTTTTCAAGCTGCTCAAAGGTGGGTGAACAAGGCTATATCTAGAAGTAACCAGAACCCAGCCTGGAGCAAAGAACCGTGGCTGAACAGCAGAGAGGAACCAAGGCAACTGAACCAGGGAGAGATATCCCATACTAGAGGTACAGACATTCCTTACCGGGGAAACCAGTGCTGGAGGGAGGTCCAGGGATTTCCCCAGAGCATTCACCGAGGAGCAGATTGTGGGAGTTCAGAGCCAGACATATATGCTTTAGAACAAGAGGATATGCAAGTGGACTGTGTGGAGCAAAACTCCATATCAGGTGAATTGCCAATGGATTGTACATTATGCCAGACAGAAGCTATGAAAGTCTGCTCATAAGAAATGCTTGATAAAGAAAAGTCTTGAGAAGCAGTGTGAATGAACCTAGTTTTGTTTTACTAAGAAATACCTACTAACTCAAGAGAACATTGCCAGCTTCTACATTTTTGTGTTTAAAGGAGCAGAAGGTAAATGAGGACATTTAACTTTGCTTAAACAGAGAAGTTGTATTTTGTTTTGTTGATTACCTTATGAAAACAACTGCACATGTTTTAAAAGCTTATGAAGCTTCCTCAGTTCCAACTTATGTATAATTTCTGAAGTATTGCTTGGAGAAGAATATCCTGACGTTGTGTGTTTGAACCTTAGTGCTTTTTGGGGAAAAATAAACTTTTGTCTTTGCCTTTAACCCTTGGCTTACATGACTATCCTTGAACGAGGAAAAACTACAAGTCCCAGAATGCCTCCCTGTGGACAAGAATAGTGTTTAATTCCTTTATTAGAGGACCAAAATTGGCAGCCCTATGCCTCTAGGCCCTCGGCCGGGGCTGGGGTCACGACAATATATATATATATATATATATATATATATAAGAACATAAGAACATAAAATATGCCATATTGGGTCAGACCAAGGTCCATCAAGACCAGTATCCTGTTTCCAACAGTGTCCAATCTAGGTCATACGTACCTAGCAGTTTCCCCAAAAGACACAGGTTCCGCAGTGCTTGTACTGAGTCAAGCATTGATATCCTGGGTCCCTTCTTAATAATGGTTTATGGACCTTTTCTTCATAGGAGTATCCTTCCATCCCCTTTACCATTTTGGTGGCTCTTCTCTGAACCTTTTCTAATAACTCTATATCCTTTTTAAGATACGGCGACTAGAATTGCACACAATATTCAAGGTGCGGTGTCACCATGGAACGATATAGAGGCATTATAATATCTTTTATTTTATTTTCCATTCCTTTTGTTATGATACCTAGCATTCTATTTGCTCTCTTGGCCGCCGCTGCACACTGCTATAAACTTGAATGTAAATAGTTCCCCAAGTTCTCCTCCATGTTAACCCCCCGTTTTATGTAAACGACGGCCAATGTACCTGGTCAAGTGTTCTATTGTTTTGATGTAAACCGCGCTGATGACAAATAGCGCGGTATATAAGAAATGTTAAATAAATAAATAAAATAAACTGGACTGAGGGTTTTAATATGTTATCCGCAATGACGCCTAAATCTTTTTCCTGGGTGGTGGTTCCTAATGTGGAACCTTGCATTGTGTAATCATAGTTTGGGTTGTTCTTCCCTAGGTGCATAACTTTGCACTTGTCCACATTAAATTTCATCTGCCATTTTGATGCCCAGTCTTCTAATTTATCAAGATCCTCTTGCAATTTTCCATAATCCTCTTGGGTTTTAACAACTTTAAATAGTTTTGTGTCATCTGCAAATTTGATAACCTCACTCGTTATTCCACTTTCCAGGTCATTGATGAATATGTCAAAAAGCAGCGGACCCAGCACAGATCCCTGGGGTACACCACTATTCACCTTTCTCCATTGGGAAAATTGGCCATTTAGCCCAACCCTCTGCTTTCTATCTTTTAACCAGTTCTTGATCCACAGTAGTACACTGCCTTCTATCTTATATCTATCTATCTATCTATCTATATATATCAGATAGGAGGCAGTGTACTACTATATATATATATATATATATATATTTATATTTATATATCTATATAGATATTGATATATAAATGTGGAGGAGTAGCCTAGTGGTTAGAGCAACTGCCTAGTACCCAGATCAAAGGTTCAATTCCCACTGGCAATCCTTGTGACCTTGGGCAAGTCACTTTACCCTCCATTGCCTCGGAACAAAAGACTGGCAATCTACTTCCAGTGATACATTGCCAAGAAAACCAGAGTTAGCTGGGTCACTATGAGTCATCACTGACTTGACGGCACTAAAAAATATATATATATATATATATATATAAATATCTATATCTACTGTATAGATAGATAGATGTAGACATTTATATCACTAGACATAGTAACATAGTAAATGACAGCAGATAAAGACCAGCATGGTCCATCCAGTCTGCCCAGCAATACAGCAAGAGTAGGTGCACCTGTCACTCTGTGCAGGCCACCCCTCCCCATGTCTCTGTTTAGGGGTGGATCCACCACTCCATGTAGGACATCCCTATTTGTTGAGAAGTTAGATGGTTCAGTTTATTTTGTTTTTATCCTGTTGCTGTAAAGGGATCCACTGTGCTTGTCCCATGCTGTTTTGAATTCCGTCACCGTGTTTGCCCCTACCACTTCCATCTGAGTGAATGTCAGTGTCAGTGAAAAAATATTTCCTGACATTGCCTTTCAATTTTCCACCTTGCAGCTTCATGTTATGCCCTCTAGTTTTGCAGCTTCCCCGTCTTCGGAAGAGGTTTGCTTGCTCATCGTTCCTCTTTAAGTATTTAAAGTCTGAATCATACATGCATAGAGTAGAGGTGGAGCCCAGTGTTTAGTATACAGTAGATTTAAGGGTTCAATTCCCACTAAAGCTCCCTGTGTCCCTGGGCATGTCACAGTGGCCTTCATTGCCTCATAAGAAATGGCCTGGCAATGCACCACTAGTGATACATAGGCAAGAAAACAGAGTTATCTGACTCACTAGGAGGCAGCACCAAAAAAACACAGTCCAATGCAAAAAATGTATTTTGAACACAGGTATGCAAACACTTCACAAGGGTCAGGAGTAGACACCATGGCCTAGTAAGTGTAAGGTATCAGTGTACTATTGTTGGGCAGCCAAGAGTCATGTAAGGCACCTTGAAAAGTTTTAAGGCACCCACACTGTACCATAAGGCACCTTGCTCCAACCTGCCATAGCGCAGGCTGACAATATGCATTGGAGACCCCACAAAGCACTGACGTCAGCATGCAGTCCACTAACACCATGAGGAAAAATGGCTGCCAGATCACAAAAGCCCTGCTTCAATGATGTGGATCTGCATCTTCTGGGCAGATTGATCTGCCACAGGTAGGGAAGGATATTCCCATCATAAAGCATCCGGCAAAATCTGTTCCAGGTGACACACTCCTGGGAGCACCTGGAAAGACGTTTCAACGCTAAATCAGAATACCCACGAACAGTAAGTACACGAGGACAGGTACCACACCCACCTTAACTCTATATAGCACATCATTTAATGGGCATACCATACACACAGAGAGTCTAATCTCTGCTCTGTGAGCTGACCAGCTATACAGGACAGTGTAGCATGAGTATAGGGGAGGGTTAATGGTGACATGTACAGTGCCATTTCAAGGTATTCATCCCCTTGGTATTTGTTCTTTTATGTTGCATGACAATCATTGACATTTGCATTTTGGGGGATAGCAGTATGTGTAGTATAACACCTTGCCATGAACTAGAAGGTGCAAGGTATCCCTTACTTTGCAACTACCCTTATTGCAAATATGCGAATCCTTAAAAAAAAAAAAAAGTCTGTGCATATGTATACACCATCCAGGGTCATGAGGCTGTTGAGGAAACTCTTGATGCAATGCCACCTGCAAGACTATTGGGGTATGTCTCTATCAGCCTCACACATCCAGTCTCTGGGATTTGCAGACAGTCCTTGGGGCAAAACTGTTGCAACTCCTGAAAATTAAATGATTTTCATTGGGGTACAGCAGGGCGTAACTGATGGCAGTGTGTTGCAAGTGGAGTAAGGTCGGGGCCTGGCCCAGGCCATCACAAGATATTCACATGTCTCCCATTGAAGCAGTTTGAAATGTATGTGTAGGATCACTGTTGTGCTGGAAGGTGAACCCCTGTCCCAGTCACAGTGCTCAGGCAGAGTAAAACAGGGTAGTCACAAATATGGTCCCTTATGTAGTGGCAGCCTGTGCTCCAACAAACCTGACTGGTTTGCCTGTCACCGCTGATGAGAAACATCCCCACAGCATGCTACTGACATCACCTGTTGCACTGTCAGAATGTTGTTTGTGGGGTGATGGGAAGTGTGGGGTTACTGTTGTACATGGGTGATATGCATGATGGAGCTGGAGATCAACTGTTCCCCCTCTGTTTCATAGATGACCAGAGGCAGTGTACTACTATATATATATATATATATATATATATATAAATGTGGAGGAGTAGCCTAGTGGTTAGAGCAACTGCCTAGTACCCAGATCAAAGGTTCAATTCCCACTGGCACTCCTTGTGACCTTGGGCAAGTCACTTTACCTCGGAAGAAAAGACTGGCAATCTACTTCCAGTGATACATTGCCAAGAAAACCAGAGGTAGCTGGGTCACTATGAGTCATCACTGACTTGATGGCACATCACATGTTGTGTAAACCCCAAAAGTGTGTCCCTTCTAGTTTTATGGTTCCCCCTGCGCAATGTTTGATGTGTATATGAGAGCTTCCATAAAGCACCAGCCTGTGAAGTCAGGCCCCAACCATTGTGATTCATATGATGACGTACAGCGTTATGCAATAGAAGGGGCAAACATTGCCCCAATTACAACACCTTTATGTTGACAGTACATCTGATTCTCAAAATGAACAATATGTTCTTTCATGGCCAAGGTAGACAAATCCATTAAAACCTGTATATGGGTCTATCCAAATCCGCCCCTCTGATTCAGTGATGGCACTAGCAAAATCCACCGGTATGCTGGTATGCAAAGACGCCACATCCACCGATAAAGCCCCAGGATGTAAGTTAGGCTGGACCCTCACATGCAAAAGATGCAGAAATTGCATCATACTTCAAACATCTGATGCAGTATTATGCCTCAAGGCATGTAAAAAGGTCCTAATGTAAAGTGATAGGGGCTCAAGCACAGTCCCCCTTGTACATACTGTGGGGTGTACCACAGGGCTATGGAAATCCCTATGTATCTTTGGGAACTGAGAAAAAACAGCAAACCCTGGGGCACATACATTCAGAAACGATAATTCCTTCCATGTGCTAAAACCAGTTTCACAGGCCTTCTCTATGAGCATCTCAATACGTGGTTGTAACCTTGCAGTTTGATATACAGACAACAGCTTATATACAGAACTATCACCCAGCTGTCTAGCAGTGGCATCCCAATATGCAGCTCCATCTAAAACCACAATACCTCCCCCATCATCTGCCTGTCGAACGACTCTGTCCTTCATCTCCTGTTACCCTTTCAGGGCATGCTGCTTAGTAGTTGACAATGTCCACAGCATTTTCATACATGAAGAGGTCATTAGGCCATATCCTTAGACACTACGGTTTGGAGAACATCCACAGCTGAAGTAGGTGGTCCCAGAGGGATCCAGGAGGATCCCATAGGTGACATTAATCTCTCAAAACCATTCTGAGCCTGAGGCCTTAACAAGAGCCACCTCCATTACAATTTCTCATACAATGCCTGTCCCAGTGGCCGAGAAATGTTGCTCTAATATGAAAATTCCTTAAGAAATGTTCCTGATGCAAATGAAACTGACAGGAATCAAATCATATCGAGGGTACCAATGATCAACCTTTATCTAAGGCATGACCTCTTTGCGGAGTGAGTGCAACTCCTGAGATATCCACCACTAAAGAGTGGGTTGACAACCCAACTGTGTTTCAGTGAGAACATCTGTTGCCTCCCATGGCCAGCCTCCAGAAAAGACACATTCCCTCACAATCTGTTGTCCGTCCAGGAGGAATCATCAGAGCTGTCCTCAGATTACACACATTAGTGTGTTTGACTGTGACTGGTGACCCACTGTTAAAATGACAGCCAGGCCCCTCCTTTGAGGAAGAGGAGACCTACTGGTGAATTGCCAGCTAGGAGCCTCGCCTGAGGAAGTGGAACAGAAATGCCATGTGGGTGTCTGTTGCAGCATTGGGATCAGTTGATTATATCACAACTGCAGAGATCAGTGGTATTCAGTGACATCCATGAAGAAGCCTTCCAAAGCATAAGGGATATATGGAGATATCATATGTGCTGAGGCTTTAGGGGTATGTCTAATAGATAACACATCATAAGGCCGGTACATGTCACATATTTACATAAGTACATTTCATGATGGGTCCAAGGGTTTCTGGCATAACAGCTGCGTGCAAGATATGTAATGGTTTGAACCATGAGGTGTGTGTATAATGTTTAAATAAATAAATAAATAAAATGTACTATGTAAGATATCTTTTGTAATGCCTCATTTTATGTGAAGATCCTCAGGGCAGATCAATTGTAATGAATAGATATGTGACTGCCTAAAGGAGGTTTATTGGACCCATAATATGATTGAGCTAGTCCATGGCCCAGTCATCCTAGGTCAGGGCATTAAGATCATGGGTGCTGAGTTGCTTTCCCCCCATTTGTGGTGTGAACTAGGAATTATCAGCACTTGATAGGTAAAGGTAGAATGAACATGTAGCAATAGGCTATCCACTGCCCATTCCTCATCGGCCAGACCACAAAGAGGGGGTTGAAACAGATAGCGACCATGGACATCTGTCAATGTTTGGACAGTCAGCATTATCAGCACACACATATGCACACAATGTGTTGAAACAATGTTGTGGGACAGGGCTGGGGTGTGGGAGCAACAGTGTGGGGCAACTATGTCATGTAACCTCTCACACTGGCCATATGGGCTACATTTTGTGCAATGTGACACCCTCACAGTGTTCTGTAACAACACAGCTGGCAGCACATAGGTAGGACCCAAGGCAGGTGCACAAATGTGGCAACATGTGTGTCTCCACAACATGCCTGTGTGATGCCATGGGGATTGTGCCCAGCATTGAAGGCTATGTTACTATGAGGGGGGAGGTAATGTGCAACCTCAAAGGGCCTGGCTAGCTGCAACCTGCAACCAGAATACTGTGATATACCACATTCCCATGACTGGTCTGCTGTTGTGTTGCCAGTGGTAGGTTTGGAATGGCACTGAAGGCATCTATCCCTTTTCCCTCAGGTAGAGGAGCTGTGGTAAAAGGGCTGGGAGCTGCGCCAGAGGTGGCCGGATTTCTTCCACCTGCTGCAGGAGGGCATCCACAGATGGTGAGTAATGTAGCATGTGTGTGGCATAACAGCATGTGTGATGCAATGACCATGGCCAATTGACCCCATTGGACTGCACCAGCAGGCATATGTCCATGCACCGTGCACCAAACATGATATTCCCTGCACATTTACCTACGGATGTGCAAGCATGCCTGGCGTGGGGGAATGGGGCACTGTCCAGACCACATAGAGGTATACATAAACATGCAGGAGTTGATCTGCTGACCTTGATGCACCTTATGGGCCTGTCGGTCATCCCCCTGTCTACACATATAGCTATGTGGTGATGCAAAATATGCATGGCTGCTGTGGTCATGCAACAGATGCACACTGCAGAAATGGTGCTGACACAGCAGACATGTAGTCTATAGCATCACACCCTTCCCAGGGTCATCCTCACACACACAATTGAATGATACTTTATCACAAGTATAGAGTCCATGGTTTTCTAGAAGGTGCCTGGTACTAAGGGCCTGTACCAATGGTGCTGACCCCCGGCCTGTGGAATCACCAACCACCCAACAGTCCCTGAAACATCATCTGCTGAAATACAGGATGGCAGATAGGGATCACATGGCCCATACGGACTCTGGGTCCACATGTGCCTCATCCATGCCCACCCAATGCCCCATCCTGCCATTGTCCCTGATCTGCTGTACAATGGCAGGATGCCACCACCCTCACAGGGTCCTGTGTCCAAACACAGTTAGTCATGGCTTCCATGGGCAGAGATGTCTCAACAATGCACCTCAACAGGTAAATTGCACCACTTGTGCGGTGTACAGGGAATAGCATACCTGAGGGTGTTTTTGGATCAGAGGGACGATCTGTTGCTACACATCACCATGACAACAGAGACCCCCTAACAAAATTTACATGTTATAGAAACTATGGTACCATCTCAAAGACAATGGTGAATGCTCAGCAACCAATGGTATGTGTTGTGCATGCTCTGCCTGGGCTCCAGGAGCCATAGGCCATAAAGTGTAGATCTTACAGAAGGCACAGACCACTGCAGAATGCACCATCATGTTGCCAGTCAGGAAAAGACACAAAAGACCTATCCTATATCAAGCACACCTGATACCAGTCACACAGTGACTCAGTTACAGGACATCAGGGGCCACCTGTGACACCGTCACCTACACACAACATATCACACTGTTGTGCACCAGATACTGACAAAACCAATGTTACAGGACACTGGTTCAAGGGCTCCCTGACATTCACCAGGGTACTAGGGAGGGAGGTCCAGTCATCTGTAAATGGTATACAGTATATAGCTTCTCTCACCCAGAGATGTGTTAAATGCCACCAGCTGCACTATGTGACATGGGGGGGGGGCATATTGCCATTCTCCATGCTGATCATGCCACCATACATTACTGGCTCTTAATACAACTGATGTGCATACCAGATGCCATACCCCACATGTTACCTGCTGCAATGGCATCCATATACAGTACCCCTCCTCACAGACATGACATACATCTGTCGGCATTTATACAATGTGACATACCTCGTGTTGATCATACCACCACACAGTTCAGGACAATATACACAGCTGAATGTACATTGTTCTGCCAAAGAAGCCTGGCCAGCACAGACTGATGACCACAATGTTTTGTTATGTGACATTTCTCCCCATACTGTAGTCTTGCTTTTCCTGTCAGCCTATCCCTGCCAGTATGGATTCAGTGGCCATCCTCCCAACCCTCCCAGTCACCATGAATGCAAGTCACACAGGCCATAGGGTCACACACATTCATACCTACATACAGACGTACATGGTATGTGTGTGGCCACATGGCCATCCATATCTTCAGGATGTGTCATTTGCTTGCAGAATACAGGGGATGTGGGGAATGATAAGAGTTGCATTGCTTTGGTGGTCCCATGTGTCTGGTGTCTGGCATGCAGGCAATGTACACATGGGTTGGGCCCAGGGGACAACTCTCCTCAGCAGAGCTGTCCACTGCTGGGAGGGAGGTGTGGTCCATGGCCTTGGGTCTCAGTGATCTGTGACATTTGTTGTGTGAGCATTATGTGAGTGTGTGTATATATATGGCCTTGGGGGCCATGTGCAAGCCCACGTGCACACAATGGTGGGTGGCAGGAGATGGCTGTAAGGACAATCATCAGGGGTGTGGGAGCAGGAATGGTTGCATTGTGTGGGCAGCAGGGATTACCCCCACCACCCATGACCAATGTATACAGTACATGCTTGTAGTGCTTGTACACCACTGTGATGCACTTTGGCCTGGGCAATGTATTAAGATACTGCATAAACATGAACATAAACATAATCATACACATAAACATGCAGGCTCCACACCTGGATGCGTTTCAACACATACCTGCATGTGGGTGGGCCATGTCCAGCTCTGGGGGTAGCCCGTGTACATAGATGGGCCCTAATCCAGTTGTTCCTCCAGGGCTGAGATATTGTCCAGAGTGGATCCACCACCACCAGTGCCCAGGGCATGTTGGTGCTCCACTGTAAGAAATGCCCTGACCGAGCACTTTATATCATTAAATCACTTGCATAAGCCCTCACAATCACATGTTGGTCCATCAACCTCAGTGACAGCCTGCCTTATCTGCTCCCAGTGGAAATTTTGTGTACTGAGAGGGGGGTCTTGGAGCTCAGCCTTCCATACAGCTCTTCATAGTGCTTGAGCACCTGTGCAAGGAGCACATCATTTTCATCTTGTGTGAACATCATTGCCTTTTTACGTGACTCCTCAGGCACACTCTTCTTCTTGTGCTTACATTCACCTGGCTTGGCAGGCAGTTGGTGTGGCTGTACCTCACCTGATGGGCCATCTTGTTCCTCGGCTTGAGCCATGACACCAGCCATCTCATATCCAGACTGCTCCTGTGGCATCTGCTCTGGCCCCTCTCCCTGAGTACTTTATCCTGCAGAGGCCTGCTGCTCTGCACCATTGTCCCCTTCGACAGACACTCTGTGCATTGGGTACATGATTCAATGCATGTCACAGATATTGCTGTGTTATCACCACTCTATTTGAAACTGAGGTTTGCAAACACCAGTCAAGAGCAGCGTCAATGATGGATGAGTGTGACGGCACATTATAAATGCAGGGTGCAAAGCACATGTGCAAGGTGTCAAACTACAGCTTTCCATGCCATGCCCATGTGCAGGGCACCTTGCGTTGTGGTTCCACGCTTTGTGCATGTGCAGGACATCTTATATCAACCTTCCATGCCTTACACAAGTGCATGGTACCTTGCATTGTGGTTCTGTGCCTTGCACATGCGCAGGGCACATTAAGTTGACATTCTGCACCTTGCACATGCACATGACGCCTTGCTTATGCATGATGCGTGGATCGTCTGCACAATGCACCCTGCGCATGTGCAAAGCACAGATGGCACCTTCACGCCATTGAATTAGTTATGGTGCTCATGTGTGGTGACTAAGGCCCAGTTGTGTTGTGTTTGTTGTCATCAGATCCCCAGCCCCTCCCTTTCCCCCACAGTCCCTTTTTGAGGCAAGTGCATTTGCTGATCCTGTTGTCTAAGATGGCTCATGTTGGCTTTGCTGTGAGTACTGTCCAGTGGTTGCATGATGAGGGAGAACAGCGGTTGCTTGATGAGGGAGATGGTGTGCCAGGGAGGGTGGCAATGGGCAGGGGTCCAGCGCTGCAGCAGCACAGACCTGCAGCTGTGGAGGGGCCACAGGCCAGGTATGGGGACCCATGGTGCCATAGGCATGCAGAGGTCCACCCTAGATGGCCTCACCTCTATAGGCCCACAGCCATGCTCCAGGGCATGCATGAGGACCAGGTCATCTCCCTCTGTCGTCTGAACACAGGAGCTATAGGAGAGCTCTATGAGGATCTTAGATCTGACCTCGAGCCACTGACTGGCTGGTCTCATGCAATACCAGGATTGGTCAAACCTCTGAGTGCTCTACATTTTTTTGCCTCTGGCTACTTCCAGACATCTGTGGCTGCAGTTGGAAGAATGAGCCGGCTCACCTTCTCACACTGTCTCCAACAGGTACTGCAAGCCATGATCAGCCTGATAAGGAATTGCATTCCATTTCCTGACAGTAGGCAACAATGGGGGCTCTGAACCAGCAATTTGAGCAAGTTGCAGGGATACCACACATGATGGGAGCTATTGATTGCACACATGTTGCCCTGGTCCCACCCAGAGACAGGGAGGCAGTGTTCCGCAACAGCAAGCAACACCATTCCTTGAATTTGCAGGTGATTTGTGATGCAAATATGCGTATTCTGAATGTGGTTCTAGGTTTCTAGGGTCCACCCATGACTCCTATATCCTGCATCACTTGGCAATATTCCAAAGGTTTGAGGATGGGCAGTATGAGGACTGTGTCCTGCTGGGTGAGTAGTTTGTTGCTTTCTACTATGTGCATAATGTTTATGAGATACGGGTAGCATGGCTACTGTCACCAATTGGCCAGGATCACAGACTGTTTTTGGTGGAACATTTATCTCATGATATCTCTTAGCAGGGAAGCACATGGGCACATGCATGACTACTATTTTTATCTCTGACATGCTAAACACTGGTGTTTCTGACATGACACATCATACCACAGCCACAGCATTGATGCCTTTCTGTAGCTGCATTCAAAATGCAGATGGTACTCACTTGTTTCAGATGTCTGTTCTTTGGGTTATGGAAATCTGCAAGGTGAGGCACCTGTCACTGCTATCTTAGCAGATCAAGGTCTCCATACTGATCTGCCATCACTGTTTGTGTTTTCAGGATGACATGTGTATGCAATGGCTTTAGACTGTGTTGTTTCTGGGGCCATTGTGGCCCTCCTGGAATTGCTCCTTGATAACGGTAAACCTTTTCCTGCCACAACATGTTCATGAGGCCATATGGTTTAGATCAGTATTCCACACATCTGTTCCATGTGGGTGTTATATGAGCCTCTGCAGGTACATATCTGAACAAGTGATGTGGTCAACATGCGCTAGGCGGCATATCAGCAGGTTACACCTCTCATAACCTTGGATATCCACATTTCCATGTATCAGACTTTGTGGTGTGTCCCTGTTTCCATCCCTTGGCAATCTCTGGCTGTGAAGGGACTTGCAGAGCTGGAACTCTGATTAACAGGTGTTTGCTGTCCTTGCTTAGCAATTCACCTGTGCTTGCTTAGCAATGTGCCTGCAGCACCCTGCACAACATTTCCCTGTGGTCTGTGAGGCTGTGTAGTGAGCCTCTGGCAGACATGACATAACAAAGGCAGATGCCATCCAAACAACCCATTCTGGGAAGGAGAGAAGGGAATGCCCATTATGCAGGAGTACTGTTTGCACAGGGCCATGCGCCTTGGAGGAGCCTGCACTACCAACATCACACTAGTGCAGTTTATCTTCCATAAGTGCCTGCTTCAGAGGGAGACACTCAGCCCCCATCTCATCAATGTAAAGCTGCCTGATTGAATGTCACTCGTTTTTAGTCCATGAGGTAGATAAGTTCATTTGTAGGCCACTGGCATGGCAGGGTTATGGCCATTTGGTGTCTCCCAACACCCAGTGCACCTGTGCCCCACACTAGAGTTGAGCAACTACATTCCTGAACAACGGCACTCGTTAGCAGCTGTACACAGATGAGCTGTAGTCTGGCAGGCTTCCTTTACATACATTCTGACATGTACATATCTCCTCAGGGTGAGGGGGGGGGGGCTAATACTGGAATTGATCAGTTTGAGGGCTATTCTAGGTAGTGATAGTAGGTGGTGGATGCTGGTGGGCCTGGAAGGTGAAGGGAACAGATGTTGTGGGAGGACTTGAAAGTGATGGGGCGGGGGGGGGGGGGTTAACATGCAGAGGGCGCACCTCATTTGTTTGGGATGATGGAGGGTTCTATGATTGTCAGAGTATTAGATGAATAGGTGTGGATTGAGGATGGTAGGGTGAGATCTGAGTGGGAAACACAGGGATTAGATGAGGATGTGCAGTACAGACCAAAGGGGATGGGTCGTTATGTTATAGTAGATGTTGAGAAAGAATAGCAGGAAACTGGATATGAGAAGACAAGACAAACAGACAGCAGCCAATGGTGAGCTAGCAGAGGACATGATGAAATCAGATGAAGGTGACTTGACCGGTTCACATGAACACTCACGTCCAGCCCACAATGAGTATAGCATACCTGTTGGCCACTTTGTCTGGGTTGGTATATGTGCACCGTTCTCATCTTTGCATTTTGTCTACTGCCAGGGTAACTGACTTAATATTGTTCTAATTGCAGTGTTGTATAACATTCTAGATTTTTTAGAGTAACCAGTTTAATAGTTATCTTCCAGTTTCTATATTCTGATCCCTTGTTATTTGCTTGCTGATGGACAATGTTTGTCATATAGGTTTTTAAATAGAAGGAATGGAATGTTTAATTTAATGGCTTCTGTATGGTTTGTTGAAGACTGTCTGTAATGCATTGATATTCCTTCTATGATTGGCTGAGACGAACTGCGGATGTTTACAGCGTGGCGGGAATGGCCCTTTTAAACCTCCAGTGCCTCACGGCTCTAGAATGATTTTCATGAATGGAGAAGGACTGTTGATATGAACGCCGCTGATCAGGTATTCATGGTCTTTGGATTTGGGTGTAGAAGTGTTTGCATATCACAGAACTCTTATTTTGTAGATTTGATTTTTTAACATTTCGGAGTTTCACAAGGTGTGATTA
Organism: Ichthyophis bannanicus; assembly: GCA_033557465.1. NCBI lineage: Eukaryota > Metazoa > Chordata > Amphibia > Gymnophiona > Ichthyophiidae > Ichthyophis > Ichthyophis bannanicus. The sequence continues at coordinate 391,916,789 of CM066032.1, forward strand.
CAAGATATTTAACCTCTACATACTGCCCATATGCAATATCATCAAGCAACACAAGATGCACTACCACATTTAAGCAGATGATATCATGGTATATACTCCTATCAATATACTCGCACTGGACCTGACACCCATAACTAAATGCCTGGAAGAGATGGCCATTTGGTCTGTCAGCTAACTACAATAAAACGGAAGCTTTGTTCATCACCAGAAGTACCATCTTCATCCTTCCACCAGAAATTTCATCCAGGACAAAACAATAGCAGTAAAGGAAGAAGTAAAATACCTGGGCATTACCCTTGACTGAAACCTGAACCTTCATGCACACATTAACAAAACACCTGCAAAGGCATACTATAAATTGAAACTCATCAGGAGGCTTAAACCATACTTCAACCAAGATCACCTCCGCACGGTATGTCCAGTGATCATCACTCTAATACTGGACTATAGCAAACACTTTATCAGGGTTTCCCTAAGCAGTCTGTCCACCCCTTCAACTGGTACAAAATACGGCAGCCCAGATCATCACAAACACAGCAAGTAATGAGCACATCACACATCACACCTATACTCAAGCACCTTCACTGGTTACCCATCCATACTCATGCAAGATAGAAGGCAACCCTGACTATATTCAAAATCTTTAACAACATCTCAGCTGATGCCCTTCGAAACATGGTAACTAAGGACACCAGCTCAAGGACTAGAAGGAGCCACATGGAAAACAAGATCATCACACTTGCAGAATACCAGAGAACCAATCAAGCCACGTCCACAAGGGCACCGTCATTCTTTGCACCCGAGCTATGGAACTCACGGCCTGATGCTATGAGAGCCATGTGTGATACCAAGGACTTCCAGAAGATGCTTTAAACCATACTATTCACAGAACACTATGGGCCCTCCCAGAGTCCATAGACTTGGCTGTGAACAGTCCACAACTGACATAATTGTACATAGTTGTACAGATGTACATATTCTCTCTGCCTTCGCTTCCCCTCCCTCCCGCCCTTCTTAACTGTATCTAATCTAATTACAATTTAAACCACTTTGATTGAAGGATAAGGTGGTATATAAAACTGGTTAAATAAATAAATTTTGGTTGCCATTTTACATTGATTTTTACGAACTGCACGGGACAGTTGAAGTGCAAATGGTTGAGAGAATATCTTACTGCTGCTTTGGGGAACTACATGCAAAAGGTCATAGAATAACAGTATTTCTGGTTTATAAGGTTTTTAAACAGTGTATTTTTTACCCTTGATTAAAACATTACTGTACATAGAGGTTGTTATTTAAACTGTCACTGGTATGATTATATTTATAATGGCGCGAATGGGAAGGAAATCACAGAAGGAAGGCATTCTGCGACCGCGGTGTCCTGTTTTTATTCTGTATAATTCATATGTGGTGATGCATGTTAAATTCAGTGGATACTAAAGTTTATGGGATGGAAAACTAATTTTGTGCTTTGCATATCATATGAATAATCCAATTTATTAAATAAGATACAGCATTCCCATGGTTTGATTGAGATGTACAACTTTGGTGGCACATAAGGCACAATCCATATGAAAAGCTGGATGAAGAGGACATGATTGAATGGAGTCTATTTATTACTGTTTGGCATGCCATCTATGTCTAACCCATTTTAATACAAACATGCGGGGGATGTTACATCTTCCTTGATTTTATGTGTTGATTCATTCTACGGTAATAATAGATGACAGTTTCTCCAGTGATATCTATTTTTACTCATTTTTGGCGCTTTTCGCTTTTTCATTTGTACCATTTTTTGGATCATCAGAGATGTTCATGGTGGATTCCATCTAGATGAGTTATAGATGTTTTCAATTTGTCCTCCAAAGATCCATTACAGTTGGCCCTAAATTGTGAATTCATTTATATATGCATTTCATATGTACTCATGCAAATTTTTTTCCCTTTCTCCCTCTTATTTATAGTGTTTGGTTATCTTTATGCTCTAAGGAAAGATTCCATATTCATACAACAGTTCATAAGTTTTCCTTTTTTTGTCACATGGGTACACAATTTTTGATTTGTCATTAATTATTAAGTTTAGCATATTCAAGTAGATTATATTAAGGATTTTTGTATGTCTTGTAATTTCTATGTTATGTTTTATTTTATTATTATATGAGATATTATTAATTTCATTATTTGTATTTCATATGTATTCCTTCTTTAGTTACCATTCATTGGTTCATATACAAGTTTACCTATTAATCCATAAAGTTACTTTACATATGATCCTTGCTGTTTACATTATGATTACTTTTTAAGAAGAAAGTGTTTAGCTATAATTATCATTTTGATGCTTCTCTTAATACATTTATATATGTGTTGTTTATGTATATTTATGGATAGAAAATTTTATTCTTGTCAAATAGTTGTCCATTGTTCTGTCTTTCTTTACTTTTCTGTTTATTATGTTTTGATTTATTTTATTTATATAGGACCTGTATTTTGTGTACCTTACAAACACTTTTTATGATCTTTTTATGATCTTTTCATGTATTTATATGTTTTTAATTGTATTTCAACAGACCACTGCCCCCGAGGAAGGCTACACCGAAACATGGCCGTGTCGGGCTTTGTTTTTGTTGGCTGGTTGTCTTGGCATTGTTCCAGTTCAATAAATTGTGTTTTTGATATTCACTTCTTTTTTGGTTGTACTTGTGAGTACTTGTGTCCCTTTTCTTGTAGACAATTCTCATGATGTCCACAGCAAGCAGATACACAGCTGATGCAGCAAGTCCCCATAGTGTCAAAGGAAGTTGTGTGGGGTTGTGTCTCCATGTCTGTGCAGCTCCATTATGGAGCTCAAATCCCAGTCCAGCAAACTACATTGTTATTGCCATGCTGCCAGAGCCACCATATGCCAGCCCATAGCTAAGGTTCAGCTGCATGTCAGTTCCTGCATCCCTTCCTGTCTTGTTTTCATGTTGTCCACATATATTACACCACATCCAGGATGATGTTGGGCAACTTGTAGGACAAATAACATCCCCATCTGACAGGCCTACCAAAAGACATAGATGACCTATGACAAATACAGCAATGAGCATCAAGATTAATGAGCGACGGACAGCCCCCACTTGTACCTCCTTGAACACATACCATCCCAACCGCATCTAGGGCTCTCCATACAACTCCACTTGTTGGTGCAGGGTATGTATGTGCTGGATTGGCAGAGTTAAAATAACAGGCAGGAATGTGATATAGGGCATGGCATAAATTATCAGTGAAGTGTTGGTGCCTCAAAATAACCCACATACTGTCTACACACAGGCTCATGACAGTCAGGCATGCTGACTGTAGGACTGCATTGAGAGGCATACAGCACAATGCACATAATCCAGCTCCTACACCAGATCTGTCCTGGGGATGAGCTTTGGACATAGCAATGAATGTACATGGGACCTGTGGGAAACATACTGTGAATCCTTTCAATATCTGCACTACACACCAACCCATCAACAGCTGACATGGGGAGGTGTCTACATGTTCACACATCGCAGGCAGGCACATGCTGTTGCATTGTTTGTTGCTTTTCCACAGTTAAATGTTTTAAGTGCCTTGCATCAGAGTTCTTGCACTGTCCTTATACACAGCACTGCCCAGTGGAAATTACATTTGTTGGTATGCAGCATGTGACCGACTCAATTGTATGCAGTGCAAAACAACATGCTGCAACTGTATGTACTTGCCAACAGACATCAGTGATATGCATCTGAGCCCATTTCTGTTTTGGGTGAGGTTTGGGAGATTGCACAGGATTGTTGGTGTTAGGGCAGCAGATGTCTGACACATGCATTTAACAAGAGCCAGGCCTCATACCCAATCCATGACGTCAGATATTTTGAACCATGACAAATATGTGCACAACACATTCACAGTCCGGTGAAAATGAGCTGACAACCTGCTGTTACATTAGAGGCAGATACATACATACATACATTCCCTTCACTAGTAAGTCTTCCCATAACACATATCATGCAAGATTAGCATAGTGGTTAGAGCACTGTGTTTGGCCTCACCAGAGCACAGGTTCAGTGCCCACAGGTTCTTTTCTGTTCATTTTGTTCTGGCTTGGTCCACATACCATCCAAAAGGGTGTAGGTTCAGCAAAGCCCCAGGCACCCTTGTATCTATTCAGTGTGAGCTATTTCATGCATGCTCTTTTCAATCCCAGCTATCAGATGGGCAGAGTGTGTTGCCTCAGCTGTGGCCCATTGGAGAGTGTTGGTAATGTGACAACCAGCTGATGCACAACCCACACAGTGGACAGGCTTAGGAGACTGGACCCTGACTGTGGGAGCCGGTCTGAGCCAGCCACATCCTACAGGGATGATGTGGATGTAGCAACCTGTTTCTACATTGCAGGCAAATACATACATTTCCTTTATTGATAATTGCAGCCATGGCAGATGCCATGCAGGTTTAATATCATGGTTAGAGTACCGTGTTCGGACACCCCAGACATCAGCTCAATGTTTGTAATGGATGTTTTTTTTAAACCTTCCTGGTTACTCTGGCCTTAGAGCATGATAAATCATTAATTCTTCGGGCGTATTTCCGGAATTTCAATTGTACTTTACTTGGCTCTAAAGTATATATGTTTCCTGATCTCTTTCGTGCTACTCAGCTGAGGAGGAAGGAATTCTTGGGCTTTCGCCCTAGAGTCCTTCCCCTGGGGGGTAGCTTTCAATTAAGATTTCCCTCTTGTATTATTTCCTATGACGGTAAAATGTTTCTGTTCTTTGAGCCAAGTCAGTTATTGGATTTTCTGGTAGCTAGGGAGGGAATTAGAGTGGAAATTGTGACCACTTCGGCTGACACTTAAGTCTCTGCTCTGTAATTAGAATTTTCTTTTTCCTTTTGATTTTAATTTCCTGGTGCCTCCTCTTATATTGCCTTTATTTTGTGGGCTAAAATTTGGATGATGTATAATTAACTTCTTTGGATTTGTGTGTTCTGGGTTCTTCATTCTATCATGTCCCCTTGTCCCCATTCATGCTGATATATATTTCTACCATATTCATTACAATCATGACTATAGGACAACCAGACTGGTTTTCACTCTGCTGTGAGACCTGAGAGGCTGTTGCTAATGTGACCTCAGCACATGTTTGAGCCACGGAGTGCAGATATTTATTTATTTATTTATTTAACCAGTTTTGTATACCACCTTATCCTTCAATCAAGTGGTTGACAAGACAACAAAGGACTTACATGTTGAGGGCATGGGAAGATCAAATACAATACATTACAATATAAATGCAGTACAAACAGTAAATTATAATATTATCTCATAGTGAAACTGGATATACAAGTTGATCAATTTAAGTTATTTGACCAAATAATTCTATGAATAAATAAGTCTTTAAAGATATGCGAAAGTCTTTGAAGTCTTCCTGAGCTCTTAATTCTTCAGGAATAGAATTCCATACCTCTGGTACCATGAAGGAAAATGCTCTTTTAGAGGTCATCTGTTTTGATCTATTGAAGTTTAAAGGGGTACTAAGCTTATTGGAGTTATGAGATCGTCTAGGTCTTAGGCTGTTGTCTTATATATATGCATGTCCATGACTATAACTGTACATCTTCCCCTCTATACCATATACACACCACATGTGGACACATAGCACTAGTAGTACTAGAGTGATTCTGAGCAGACAGCGTTAAGCTGCAGTGTATGCTGCAACACACATTCCCTGTCTTGGCATAGCATCCTCTGTGAGGTTCTGTGAATTCTTTTATACTTGAAGCACTGTCTTTCTGGAGAGTGGACCACATTTCAGATACCACGTGTTCTCATCAGGGTTCTGTTACCACAATGGGGCCTAACATACATCAGGCATGCACATTGCATTCATATCTATCGGACTGCAATATTTCCTTGCCTCTGGCATGCAATATTGCAGAGGGCCGATGATGTTGGGCCAGCAGATGTCTTATACACATGCAGCACATAATTGAAATATGGCACCCTAAGTTTGAGTGGGTATTGGAAACTCTGACATATATACGTTGTACACGCAACCATATTCCACTCGTTTAGTGCCCATATATTGCAATCCTCACGCATCATTACTTGATCTATATTCTGACTGAGACACAGACATGAAGCTTTATTTCATCCATATGTATGAAGTCGTTTTTGTGGTTATGGGACCAGCAATGGTATTTCAGGGTCCCCATGGCACACCTATTTCTTGGACAAACAGACCCAAACTGCATGTGTGCCCTCTCATTTGCAATATCAGACCGGCACAGACATAACACACTCTCTGCTACCATCATCGGAAACACAGATCCACACTCATCATATGCCCATCATATGCAGTCCAATATTTGACATGTATCTGCTACACCGTGACACATGCAAGAACATGTGCAACTCCTCGACAGATAAAACTCACCTCTACTGGGACTGCTCCACACCACCATTCGTGCTCAGTCCTTCTTTTGCTGAAGATATCGATAGCATGCTGACTCCACTCAGACAAATTTCAGGCCTCTCCTATGCAAAACACTGGCAGTACTGACAGTGACATGTGCAAGCCACACTGCTACATTAATCTTGGATGTCATCTGCACTTCCCACTTACTGAAAACTATATCAGATGGCAAAGGATCATTTGGTCCATGTGCTACCACCTGTGCATCGACCTTCCCTCTTCAGACCCTCCTTGAATCTGCCCTATTGCATTTTGTCTCTTTTGTCCTCTTCCTCTTTGCATGATATCATCTTTCCTGTTCAGAATTGTAGTTATTTTCTGACTCTGGCTTTGTGCCATTAACTGTTCTCTTTTTATGCTATTGTAAACCGCCCTGATGGTCTCGAAGGAGCGGTAAATCAAGAAATAAAAATAAGATAAGATAAGATTCATCACCTTCAGATTGTCTTCCATTGCTGCTCCTTCATCCTGCGTTGAGGTTACAGACTTTTTCATACGTTAACGTGCATGCTTGTCATCTTACCGCACTGGGTTTCGTTAGCGCATGCAAAAGGACACATAGGACGCTCTATGCCACTATGCCCCCTACACATCCAGGACGCTTTCTGCATGAAGATGTTTTATTGCTGCTGTTAGTGCATGCTAATGCATGCTACCTTAGTGCACTTTAGTAAACGTACTCCTTAATTTCTTTGACTGGGTGTCCAGGCAGTTGGACCGAAGGAGAGCCCTAGATGTGTTGTATTTAGATTTCAATAAAGCCTTTGAAAGGTGCTTTCTTACGCTCTAAATCTAGGTCTCTATTATAAAATGACCCTCTGTGGGGATCAAAACCATTTACATGCATAAAAAAGTGGTTTATGCAAGGAAATGACTCATAAAACTGATTATTTTAAAAAGTCAACCAAATGGATAAACTAAACCAAAATATATAATGTTTTAGGCACCCAGAATGTGCCTCTGTAAAGTCTATTTTATAAAGAAAAGTTGGTGCCTATTTTTCATTTTAAAATAGGGTCATAAGTATCCAGAAATATGCACTAAATCTAGATTTGAGTATTTACATCAACCATAGGGCTGGCGTAAATGCCTGCACCTAGATTTCTAAAGAACACATATAAAAGATAGTATTTTATACCTTAGCCATGTAAATGTGTATCTTATCCATGCCCACAGTGAAAGTACATGCCGTTGGACTAACATGCATGCTTATAGATTATCAACTGACTTAAGGATGCACGTAAAGGCCCATCCACATGTGAAAGTCACTGAAAATATGTGATTTACATGCATTGATGGCACACAATTTTCCATGCCTCCTTATAAAATTACTCACAGAATTATCTAATTCTTCAGTACATTTGTTGAATCTGTGACATGGCAGTAGATGGAGCCTCAGAATATATTGGTGATTAAAGCCAGACCTGGATTTAAGCATAGGCAACTTAGGAAACTCCCTAAGGTGCGAAATTTGGAAGGCACCAAGCACCCAGGCCAATTTTTTGTCAAACTTGTTTCGTATTGATCAAAGAAGAACTATTTGAACTTTTGGAACTAGTCCAATTTACCTTATTAAATTATATTGTACCTTGAATTTTGAGCACAACCATCAAATATGATCAATCCCATTTAAGTAAAATCATGCCATACTACAAAGTTATATGCAGCACCTACAGTATAATTCATATCAGTCTTGCCAAATTTGCTGACGCAGCTCTGTGATTGAACCACTCAGTTTACTCACAGTTCTGCTTCAGGGCATTATTCATTTATGTGGATTAAAGCTGCCAAAGAATTGTTGTGCGTCCCACATGATGTCATTTCATCCACCAAGATCCAGCTATGCCTTCACTCTCACAACATGGCTTCCTGCTGGAGCAACAAGATTCTAATTTGGGTCATTTAAGTGTCAGCACAACTGGAGATTATAAGCCCAATTTTGAATAGGTCATCTAGATCAGAAAAGACGTTTAAGGCGGGTTGTTCACAATTTGCAATGAATTTTGCAAAAGGCTCAGTGAATGTGAAGTCTTTTGTAAATATGAAGAAGATCATGGGAAAAGACATGTATTTGGTGGCATCCGCAATTGGAATAGGCATTTGAAAAAAATGTTTAAAAAAGCGCAGCATCACATGGATTGCTGTATGCATAAAAGCTGACTTTTACACATAGGCCAATTGGTTTCTGCAAAAGTGCACATCCAATGGCAGCCAGTTATAGAGTCGAGTATAAACCACAAAGATCTTGTGGTTTTGTGTGTCATGGGGCATTTTTTGTTCATGCAGACTCTGCTCGTGAAATAAAGTCAGAGTATAGTCCATAGATCTTACTGCTTGCCGGGAGAGTAAAAATCGATTTCGATATCCCCTTGGAACAATATTCAGACATCACAATGAGCATTTTTAAAAAGCCGGCTATAGTGTTTAAATTCTCCGCACACATTTTGCACTGCTATCTGAATAGTCAACAGAGCTGAATATACATGGAGAGTAGTGACTGCCATCTCAGTACAGAGAGCTGACAATATTTTTTATGTTTACGTTTATTCAAGAGATTTTATATACTGCCTTCTATAAAAATGTACCTTTTTGTTGTCCTAAATTAAACTACATAGCGATAAGACTAGTGGATGAATAATGTTGGCTATCCATAGAGTCAGACAGAATGTCCATGCTCTGCCTTCACTCTCCCCAGCAGTATACAGATAGTGCCACTGAAAGTCCATGGATGGGGGACTTATCCATATAGCAGTGGCCATTATACAGATAAGTTCTTTGAATATTGATCCATAAGATGCTATACTACTTTAGGATGTCAAACAAGGGACCTGATTACCTGTTACAGAAAGCATTCTAAACTCTTTAATACAGACAGGATAAATATCTATTTCAGCTGCAATTAGGGATGTGCACAGTTCATTTTCGGTTTGTTTCACACATTAATTTGAATATTTTTTTAACATGCATTAATTAACTTAATGTGTGTTAATTTGTAGGTGAACATGTGCTAAAGTGATTTAACACTTACTAAATTTATGGCATGTTAATGATCCGAATGTGCACTAATGAATGTACACCCCTATCTGCAACATTTACATACTGTAAAGAAAAATATTCAAGAGAGAAGACAGATTCTACACTTATAAATAAAACGTTGGCTTTTTACTTGATGTTTTAACTTTCCTGTTGACAAAACGTTTCTAGAAATCAACAGAGGAGTCATGCAATCTAATGCGGCCAGTAATAACCACTCTTCCGTTTGATGGAACTTGATGCAAATATTGTTGAGTATATGATTAATTTAATTGGCTAAAGGGCAACATTTGGGTTTCAGGTTAACTGTAATTCATAGCACATTAGCAGTCAGCAAAAATGTTTTTACCTGCTATGTAAAATTTTTGAAAATCCTATCATACAATGCAGCAATCTCTTGAATGTTTTTGTCTTTCCTTGCAATGACAATACATAGTCACATACTGGTAATGTTTGCGCAATGTTGTAGAGTGCTAATAAATCTGAAGTATGTTGAATAATGCTTGAATAAGAGGAGGGCAAGGTAGACAATGTTCTAGTTTGATGTCTTTAAACTTAATAATGTTGCACATATACTGGACACATGGTAACAGACATGTGATGGGTAATTTTGTAGAGGGGGCCTAGTTTAAGAGGGCAAGTGGGTACCTATTTTATAAAGACACATAGGGGCCCCTTTACTAAAGTGAGATAGATAGCATAGGTTTTGTTGCACACTAACCATGTGCTGTGGCCCGTGCTAACTGTTAATATGCAGCCATGACAGTTTGTGCATGCCGATTCCACATTAACTGCATCTTGCGCGTTAGAGTGGGATATGAGAAGGTTAGGGGTGAGTGGGTATGGTGAGCACAGTGTCATCAGTGCATGGGTATTGTGGTGAAGACTCCCCTCCAGAGGAAATGGAGATAGGGGAAAATCCTGATAGAAGGGATGACACACACAGGATTTCCAAAACTGACTTGGAAAAAACACAGTTATCGGCTGAGCTGAAGACAAGCCCCAGCCCAGGGGAGGAGTTAGGCTTCAGCACTGATTGGGCACACTCAGGGGAACGACAGGGAGTGCCGGGAAATGAAGCCCTTTTTAAATCCTCAGACAGGATTGGCAATGGAGGCAGCAAGGCTGGCAAAGGAGGCAGCGAGGCTGGCAAGGCAGGCAGCAAGGCTGACAAGGAGAGCAGCAAGAAACAAAGCAGACGAGAAGCAGCTTCCAGTGCATGTTGGTCTTCAGGAGGAACTTGGAATCAAAGGAGAAAAACGCTAGAACCCTGGGAGAAGGCAGAACCCGGGAACAGTAAGCCTTGGAGCCCAATATACTCTCAAGGAGATCCTTACTACACGGTAGAGCCTAAACGTGGGAAGGCTAGCAAATCCAGCTCTTGGAGAAAAGGTATTTTGTCTGGTGGCGAGCAGTGCTATAAAAGCCAGGAACCAAAACAGGAAAGAAGTTTTTCTGAGAGAAATTCCCCTAGCAGAAGAACTAGCCATAAGGCTCCTGAGTTTCTAGAGAGGAGAGAGTCCTGGAAGAAAGGTGCCTGTTCTTATGCCAACGTCTCTGATAAAGGTAAAGCTGAATTTCCTAATTTTAATGCCTTGCTGGAGAAACCCTTTTATTGTGCTGACCTCCCTAAGCCAAACTCTGCAACAGGAGCAGATAGTGAGTGGGGGAAGGGTGTGACCCTTACTGGAGACTATCAAGCAGCTAACGAGGAGCTACAGGCTGAATTGCTTCTAAAAGTGTTTCAGCAATTTCTGGAGCTAAAGTCAGGGAAACATAAGAAACCTGATGAAGAGAACAATTGCTTTAGCCCAGATGAATGTATGCAGATAGATAATGTTGTGCCTACCTTGAATTATGATCCTTCTGCAATGGATTGCTCTTTATGTTTTAGAGAGTAACAGGGTAAAGAAGCATCTGGACTTTGTATGAGAAGAATACAAAACGTTTGCTATACCTGTTGCCTAGCCGTGAAAAGTTCACAAATTGTTTTCACCTGTTTCTGTAAAGCCACGCTGTGAGGAGAACAGCTGTTACTGTGAGGCTGCAATAATCCCAAGCAACCACACGAGGCAAAGCTGAGTAGAAGCTACCGTGACTGTGTAAAGCTGAGTTAAAGCTATTTAATTTCAGTTGTTTTCCTGACCTCCTGATTTCACCTTTATGTTGAAAGTTGCACCTTTACGTTATGCACCTTTGAATTGTAATGCGTTGAAAATATCCCCACAACCAATAAATTTCTTGCAAGCCTTATCACTCGAGTCACAACTACAACTTTCATCCCTAAAGAAAAAAACAAGTGTACTACGAATCCCAGCATTCGGAGGGATCAGTACCACCTTTATTCATAAGGGACATTATATAAGGCCACTCCTGCCTGTAAGCTCTAGGGCCCAGGCAGGAGCGTCACAGTATATACTGCGCAGTAACAGCATGTCATACAAATAGCATGAGTGCAATTATCTCTACCTCAATAGGTGAACTACACCCACAGTATTGGTGACTTGCATTATTGAATAGTGCCATGGGTTACCTATTGGGGAAATGCTGTTCACACCCCTGGCAGGTAACACGGTGGCTTTGCAGTTAATGCACCTTGGTTTTAAGTGCTAAAGGTGCATTAGGTGCAAAACCACAGCACACTTTAGTAAAAGGGCTCCATAGACTCCTATGTGTCTTTAAGGAAGCAGAAATCATGCTTTGAATGCGGGCACGGACATTTACACTGCTTGTGACAAAGCTAAGTTCCATTTTCCCCTGTTCTTCAAGGTAATCTTCAGGGACAAATCCTTTTTGAGGGACAACCCCTAGGTGAAAAATAACCATTTTCCTTCTCCAAAATGCTACAGTAATCTAGGCTAAGCCACCTTAGATTCTTGCTCTCCTGTAATTTATGGGCATATCTGGACTAGTCTGGCAGGAATCAAAGAATGATAATTATCATGGGCTGATATATCACACTCTAGATATTACATTCTGATTCCTGGTCCACTCTGGCCAAACAAGTAGCCTAGTATGCTGGATAGTGCTGTGGGCATCAACAAGTGCTGGACTCCGGTTCAGGACAGGTAGCCTGCAGAAATACTGTCCACCCTCCTGGCACAAGCAGCCTACCAAAGCACTGGCCACCAGCCCTGCACAGATGGCTTGTAGGAGGTCTGGCCTCTGGCCTGGCACAGGAAGCCTGCAGGAGTGCTGGGACCAGCCCAGAAGAGACAGCTTCCAAGTGCATTGGCCTCAGTCTAGCATAGACTTTCAAAAATGCTGGCTGCAGTCTGATGCAGACTGTTTCCACGAGCGTTATCCCTCTTGGCCTTGCACTACCTAATCTCTAGATCCCCCATGGGTCTGTATCCAAGCAAGAACTTCATTTGATAGTTCCTCTCCATTGTCATAGCACTGTAGCCTGCCCAAGCAAAGAACTGCTGAGCTGGGGATCTGGATCCATACCATTATTTCTACAGTAGCTTTCATTTCATTTCATTTTATTTACATATCTTTTTTTTTTATTGATTTCCAAAATGCATTTAAACAATACAAACAAGGACAATCCAGAACAAACTACCACATCAGATGTACAAAACATCAAGTAGGAAAAATAACTCCGATATAGCCCACGTTAAGAAACTTGGCTGAGTATTTCAAAAAAGTTATACATTTAATAAACAGATAATTTATATATCATTTTGCTAACTGAAAACTAGCGCATAGCAATCAAATATACTAGAAAGACCTGTCTGTCTACATCAACCAAGCAGATGGAGGAACCAAAGATCCAGTTCAGAGGTTATGCTGAGTCACTCAGAGGTTATGCTGAGTCAGGTTAGCTTGCAAGCAGTAACATGTCTGAATGAGGAAGTGGCCCATGGAACTTCTGGGAACTTTATCCCAGAAAGATCTGAGTTGATAATCTCCAGGTGGAGTTAATCCAAAGCCTGGATTCATTTTAAGGAACTACTATCTCAGGAAGGCTAAACAGTTTGTATAGAGTCAGTTCCTGATTATCAGCAAGGTAAAGTCTTTATCTGTATTTTACTAAGTGGAAAAATGTAGCTCTTCTGACCTGAGTGCGTTCCTCATGTAAGCTCTTCTGAGAAGAGAGCCTTCCTGCTAATAAAGTGAATGGTGGCTGACTGAGGACAGTTATAATAAGGTCCACATCCAATGTAATGCTCTAAGAGGCTTTCACAGAGGAAATATTGATTTTATTACTTAAAAAGTAGTGATGCAATGGCAAAAAATATTTATATTTGAAAGAATAAATTCTCTGTATTCATTTTGGGCCCAATATTCAGCAGTGGCAACTAATGCTTCTAAAGCGCATAGCCATCGCTGCTGAATCTTAACCCCGGATATTCAATGTCAGGGCCATATCCAGCCTCTGGCATTAAATATCCGGGTCTGCCACATGGCGTGGAAGCTAACCGGGCAATGGAGATATTGATACTGCCTGGTTAGCTCCCATTGGTAAAGATAGGCCAGCTTTTCCCATGCCTGTCTTTACCTGTGGGTTGCTAACTGGCAGTGGTTAAATATTACCATTGCCCGGTTAGTGATGGGTGCCATCTCCACTCTACCCCAGAATGCCTATGTCACGCCCCAATGCTACATGGTTAGTATTGGGGAATTTAGCAGCATTTACATGGTTTACAGGTCTGCCATTGAATATTGGGCCTTTTGTAAATTTAACTAGTTGATGGTAATGCATTTTTAAGCAAAAACACAAGATTTGTCTATGCAAGAAAGGCCCGATATTCAAAGTGCTAGGTGGCGTCTGGACACTGAAAAACATGACCTACCTGTGTAAGAATGCCATAACTGGGTACAGCAGATATTTAACAAAATGGCTTGGATCAAAATATGCCATAACCGGGCAACAAAAACTGGCGTACTACAAGGGCATAATGTAGCATGGCCAAGGTGTGGCCCCAGCATACCCGTGTAATGCCAATATTCAAAAGTGTTGGGCAGCACCAGAAGACACCATAAACTGTGTAAGTGTAGACAAGGATTTGTGGCAACTAGGACACCATAAATGCGAGGGGTGAACCTGTGGACTAGCGAAACCGCATAATATGAGTGAAACCAGGTAAGCACGAAGAACAATTGTCAACCCGTGCAGAAGAAAAAACATGCAGGACAGCCATAGATGCCATATGGGTATTGCACAGGATCTACCAGAGGTGCAGATGCACCCGATGAGCCAGGGTAAAGAGAGGGATGTGGCAGAATGCCAGGATACAGCAGCAATGCAACTGACAGAGGAGGAGGTGTGCCAGCGGTACTGGCTGGACGGTGCCACAATGAGTGAGTTGTGCAACATCTTCAGTGGGGACCTGGAGCCATCCAAAGCCAGAAGTCAGGCACTGCAAGTGGCTATGAAGCTCATCACAGCCCTTGGTGTCCTAGCATCTGGGAGCTTCCAGTGCATTATTGGGGCAACCACTGGCATCACACAGTCAACAATATCCCACTGCATAGATGCTGTCACAAGAAGCCTGCTGTGATGACTGGGGCATCTGATAGCATTCCCTAGAACACAGCTGGAGTGGGAAGAGAAAATGCAGGTGTTCTATGACATCACAGGCTTCCCTTCTGTGCTCAGTGCCATTCACTGCATGCATGTTCCACTGAGGGCCTCCAGACAGGACCAGTGAGCCTACAGGAACCGGCACAACTTCAGGTGGTGGTACATGCAGGTGGTGGTTAATGCCAACATGACTATCACCAACATGTATACATGGCACCCAGGCTCATGCCATGATGTCTTCATACTTGCCCAATCAAGTCTGGGACACAAAGCAGTCAGTGGACACCTTGGAGATGTCTGGTTGCAAGGTGAGTGAGCACAGCTGTGAGCCCTCATACAGGCACACAAACCACTATCGAGGTAGTATAATGGAATGATATAGTCATGTAGGGAGATATGGGGGAGGTGGGCTATGTGAACCCCGATGTACACTATGGGCACATATGGCATGTTGCCACAGAGACGTGTGGGCAGCAAGCAAATGGTAAAAATGGTAGAAACCATAATAAAGAATAAAATTACTGAACATGTAGATAGTCATGGTTTAATGGGAGACAGCCAACATGGCTTTAGACAAGGAAGATGTTGTCTTACTAATCTGTTATGTTTTTTTGAAGGTGTGAATAGACAAAGGTGAGTTGGTTTATATAGTGTATCTGGACTTTCAGTAAACCTTTGACAAGGTCCCTCATCAGAGAGTCATGGGATAGGAGGCAGTATACTATTGTAGATCAGGAGCTGGTTAAAAGATAGAAAGCAGAGGGTAAGGCTAAATGGCCAATTTTCCCAATGGAGAAAGGTGAATAGTGGAGTACCCCAGGGATCTGTGCTGGGTCCGCTGCTTTTTGACATATTCATAAATGACCTCGAAAAGGGAATAATGAGTGAGGTTATCAAATTTGCAGATGACACACAACTATTTAAAGTTGTTAAAACCCATGAGGATTGTGGAAAATTGCAAGAGGATCTTGATAAATTGGAAGACTGGGCATCTAAATGGCAGATGAATTTTAATATGGACAAGTGCAAAGTTATGAACCTAGGAAAGAACAACCCAGACTATGGTAACATGATGCAAGGTTCCACATTGGGAACCACCACCCAGGAAAAAAGATGTAGGCATCATCATGGATAACATGTTAAAACCCTCCACCCAGTGTGCAGCGGTGACCAAGAGAGCAAATAGAATGCTAGGTATCGTAAGGAAAGGAATGGAAAATAAAACAAAGGATATTATAATGTCTCTGTATCATTCCATGGTGCGACCGCACCTTGAATATTGTATGCAATTCTGGTTGCCGTATCTTAAAAAGGATAAATCATTATTAAAAAAAAGTACAGAGAAGAGCCACCAAAATGGTAAAGGAGATGGAAGGATACTCCTATGAAGAGAGGCTATAAAGGTTAGGGCTCTTCAACCTGGAAAAGAGATGCCTGAGGGGAGATATGATAGAGGTCTATAAATTAATGAATGGAGTGGAACGGGTAAACGTAGATCAATTGTTTACATCATCAGAATATAGAAAGACTAGGGGACATGCAATGAAGCTGCAGGGTAAACTATTTAAAACTAAAAAGAGAAAATATTTTTTCACTCAACATGTAATCAAACTCTGGAATTTGTTACCGTAGTAAAAGCTGTTAGTGTAGCTGGGTTTAAAAAGGTTTGTACAAGTTCCTGGAGGAATGGTTAAGGGACCCAGGATATCACTGCTTGACCCAATACAAGCATTGTGGAACCTGTGTCTTTTGGGGAACTGCTAGTTACTTATGACCTAGATTGGCCACTGTTGTAAACAGGATACTGTGCTTGATGAACGTTGGTCTGACCCAGTATGGCATATTTTATGCTCTTATGTTCCGTGATGCACATGGGTGGGGCAACCTTGAGAAACACCTGGAACCTTTCCAGAAGGTATGCACCTAAATGGTGCACCAGGCACAGTTCTAACTGATCCCAGTTTGCCCAGCAAACTGGGATCAGTTACTAGGATGGCCGCCATCCCACCCCGCAAGCCTCACCACATCCTGGACACGTGCCATGCTGATCAATGCATCTCACTATGCCCCCCACAGGTAACCATGGATATCTCCTCTGAATCTGGCTGCTGACAACACTACTGCACCCCCAGACCCCTCAGGAGTAATGCTACAGTACAGCACACCAAGGAAGTTGTGTAAAGAGCCTTTGGGATCCTGAAGAGCCACTTCTGATGCCTTGACTGGAGTGGGGATGAGCTCTTCTACAGCCCAGAGCATGTCTGAGGGATCTTTGTGGCATGCTGCATTCTGCACAACTTGGCAAGGCAGCAAGGCATTCTAGATCCCAAGTCCAAGGTAGCGGATGACATGGAGGCTGCAGAGGCAGGTGATGGTGATGGAGCACAGCTGGGGAGCCAACAGCTGACCCAGGCACTGGCCAACTGGCCCGACTCATCCGTGAGACATTCTAGTGACCGTGACAACACACACCGTCCACCAGTAAGTGACCCCATTACACCACAGTGAGATACAAAGGTTAAGTTACCCTCCCATTGCCCCCATCCCCCAGCTCCCTATCCTGCCACAGATGCTTGGCAACATGGGCACTATGGCGCAATGGAGCAGTATCCGATGTGATACTTGTAGCATCCTCCCCTCCCCTTCGAGGTACTTCTCATCACATGGGTCTGGTTGCACCTGTGGAGAATCTCCCAGCCCAACCCCTGTCCCCTGGGCCTGCACAAGGCCCACCAACCTGCATACTACATTAGCGATGGTAGCCTGGTAGGCTGCATCAGTCGCAGTTATGCCTCCTGAAGGTGCTGCACACTCAGATGGTATTCGTGCAACTCCTGGTGCTCTGCTTGCCTCTCCTGGCTTGCAGCCTGCATCTCCTGTCGGATGTTGTGCAGCTCTGACTGTATGCCCTCAGTGCAGGCTAGCAGACGTGACCCCTTCTGTAGCAGCTCCCAATCCGCATCATCCTGTCCACTGTCATCTGGCTCAACCAGAATGGGGAACTCCAGTTCTGTAAGAGGTGACTTGGCAGGCTCATGTTCCTCAACCCTGTCAGCCACATTCTCCCTCTCATTTAGCCATCTTCTCTCTCTAAAATAACCTCATCCTCATTTCCACTATGCTGTCTCCTCTGTCCCATACTCTTCTACTCCTTCTCCTTCTTTCATCTGGAGATATCAACCCCCATCCTGGCCCCCCTAGATTTTTGTCACACTGAGAAGAGATCTTTATGCAATACCTCAAATCGTATTCATATCCCTCTCCTTTCTCATTCATCTCTCCCCTTCTCATGTGCCTTGTAGAACGCACACTCCATCTCAAATAAACTTGCCTTTACTCATGATCTCTTTATCTCTAATGTTCTCCATCTTCTTGCTCTAACTGAGACCTGGCTCCTCCCAGAAGACTCAACATCAGTCGTTGCTCTCAGGTGGCTATCAGTTGTCCCACATGCCTTCCCCCCACTGGCCGTGGTGGTGGTGTTGGGCTTCTACTTTCTCCTTCCTGCCAATTTCAACCCCTCCTGCTGTCTCAGTCTCACTACTTTCCCTCCTTTGAAGTCCACTCCATCTGCCTTTTCACTCCACTACCTCTTTGATTAGCTGTTATTTATCGACCTTCTGACAAGTCCACCTCTACCTTTCTCACTGACTTTGACTCGTGACTTTTCTTCTTTCTGGATTCCTCTTCTCTGACTCTTATTCTCAGAGATTTTAACATTCATGTTGATAACCCCTCTGATCCTTATGCTTTAAAGCTCCTCTCCCTTACCTCCTCTTTCGACCTCCAGCTTTGTAATACTGCTGCCACTCACCAGCACAGCCACTGCCTCAACTTGTATTCTTCTCTAATTGCTTACCCTCATACTTCTGTTTCTCATTTCTTCCCTTATCAGACCATCACCTGCTAAACTTCACTCTTCATCACCTGCCGTCTCAACCTCTCCCTGTCTCCCCCAACCTCTTTAGAAGTCTTCATGCTATTGACTGTTTGGCTGTCTCCTCCATTGTCTCATCACCTCTTTCTTCCATTATGTCATCTGAGTCTATTGATGAGGCAGTAGCTTCCTATAACGTTGTACTCTCCTCTGCTCTGGATGCTCTTGTTCTTCCCATGCAACATCCTGTAAGGTGTACTATACCCAGCCCTGGCTATCTTCCACTTCCCGCTTTCTATGTTCCTGTGCCCTTTCAGCTGAGTGAGCCTAGCTCAAATCCCACTCCCTTGTGGACTTTCTATATTTTAAATTCATGCTTGTCTCTTTCCAGTCAGCTATAGCACTCATCAAACAAGACTATTATGTCCATCTGACTAACTTTCTTGCCTCTGTCCATCGCTGTCTCTTTACTACTCTCAAGTCTCTCATCAAGGTGCCTCTGCCTCTGACCCCTCCCTCCCTTTCTCCCCAAACCCTGGCTGACTATTTCCATGACAAAATCCACAAGATCATCCTCCAATTCCCCACAAAGTCAGCTACTTCCCCTCCTCCCAACTTCCCCCTCTACCTCTGCTACCCTTTCTTCCTTTTCTATGATCTCTGAGAAGGAAACCATACATCTTCTTTCCTCCTCCAAACTCACTACCTGCTCCTCTGATCCTATTCCCACCCGACTCCTAAGCCCCATCTCCTCCACTATTGTCCCTTCCATCTCTCATATTCTCAACCTATTGCTCTCCACTGCAACTGTCCCTGCAGCCTTCAAATATTCAAACATGCTGTAGTTATGCCTATTCTCAAGAAACTCTCACTAGATCCTACCTGTCCTTCTATTTACCCATCTCCTTCCTCCCCTTTTTTTCTAAACTACTTGAATGTGCGATTCACTGCTCTTGCCTCAACTTTCTCTCCTCTCAAGCCCTCCTAGATTCTTTACAATCTGGCTTTTGTCCTTTACATTCGACTGAAATGGCTCTTGCCAAAGTCTCCAGTGACCTGTTCTAGGCAAAATCCAAGGGCCTTTACTCAATTCTCATCCCTCTTGACCTTTCTGCTGCTTTTGATATGGTTGACCACAACCTTCTCCTTGATACCTTGTCCTCACTTGGCTTTAAGGACTCTGCTATCCTGGTTCTCTTCTTATCTTTTACATCACTCTTTCAGTGTTTGTTCTGGTGGATCCTCCTCTACTGCTATCCCGCTGTCAGTGTACCCTAAGGATCTGTCTTGGGTCCACTCCTTTCTTCTTTATATACTCAGTCCCTTGATGCACTCAACTCTTCCCATGGCTTTCAGTACCAGCTTTATGCTGATGACTCCCAGATCTACCCCTCTACACCTGAAATCTCTCTGGCAATCCAGGCCAAGATCTCTGCCTGCCTTTCTGACATTGCTGCTTGGATGTCTCACCACCACTTGAAATTGAACATGGCTAAAATTGAGCTTCTTATTTTTCTCCCTAAAACCTCCACTCCCCTTCTTCCTTTCTCAGTCTCTGTGGATAACTCTCTACTCCTCCCTGTTTCCTTGGCTCGCAACCTTGGGGTTGTCTTTGACTTCTCTCTCTCCTTCTCCACACACATCCATCTGATAGCTAAGACCTGCTGTTTATTTCTCTATAACATCAACAAAATCCACCCATTTCTTTCTGAACACACTACTAAGACACTTATCCACTCTTTAGTCACCTCCTGTCTGGACTATTATAACCTACTCCTTGCTGGTCTCCCTCTGAATCATCTTTGTCCCCTTCAATCTGTTCAACACTCTGCTGCACGGCTAATCTTGCGCCATATTACAGATGGAGGAACCCAAGATCCAGTTCCCTCAATGCCTTAAAGAAAATCATAATTTTGAAGATTTAAAGTGGTGAATCATTGACTTTGTCCCTCCTGATCCGCACGGGGGAGGGGTGACCATGAGTCCTGATTGCAGTTTTTGGAACAATCCTGGATTTACAGATTACGGACTGTTTCTCCCTTTGGGTTTACATTTAGAATTGGATTGGTGGACTCTCCTTTGAACATTATCAGTTACAGCTGTATTTTTGTCTGATGTCACAATGAAGCTATATTAGGAGCCCCTCCTCCATCATTTTTCCTGGTTGATTTTTGAAGTATAGCGCTTGAAGCAGAGCTTGTTGGATGGATTATGAGCTTGAAACACAGTTCTGTGTTGCTTTAGCTTTATGGGATTTCCTAAGCTAAGTTTTGCTTGGACAACACTGGGCTTGCTGAACTTCTAAGTGATTGCCATTTACCACTTCATAAGCTAAATTTATTATTTTAATCTCAAATTATTTTCATTAGCATTTATGAGTTACACTTTCGTGGTAGTTGAGTACCTGCTGGTGATGTTTTTGCCTTGATAAAGATTAGAAAAGAAACTTTGTTAATCGAGGGGTTATTTCCTTTCAAAACAAAAATTCTGACAAAAATATTATTTTAAACATTTTTTTACATCATTTAGTTGGCTGTTATCTCATTTAGGTCTGATCTTATTTTTGTGGTGACTAACGATTGTTGGGCACTCTTTGTGAGTGTGTTCTTTGTGTGCATGTGCAATGGCTGTGTGTTCATAATAACTGCGGTAGCGACATGCCTAGTGAGGTGGTATGTACCTACTGTGGTCATGCCCCCTGCATCTACTGTGGCCACTATGCTCCTGCTGCTGTCAAAACACAGGCTAAATGCACGTTTGCGCCTAACTACCTGCCGTACTTTAGTAAATATGTATCTCAGTATTCTAGATACGTCTAAGCGAACTTATTTGTATGTTAAATGTGTGCCGTCTATATGTAAGCTTGTCTCTACTCCAAAAGTTCTTAAAGTAAATTGTCCAAAATTCTGAATAGCAAACATGTATTGTTCTTCTTTTTTGACTTTGTACTAAGTTAAACACGGACCAGTGTATGTGATGTACACAGAATTGCTGTGCAGGTCATTGTCACAGTCCTTCCACCTTGTACAGCTGGGTGAAGGGTGCACCATTCTTTGTTCCTCTGTTGGTCTCTGACTGCCTAACTACACAAACTCAAAAAGGCATAACACTATCTAATGGTTACTAGCTGATCGCTTTTATTTATTTCTTGTACTTGCTTTTAAAGCCTGTGCAGATTTTAATGTCCCTGCACTATAGCTATTTAAATAAAAGAATGAAAAATAATTGCTTGACCCTATCTAAACAAGCTCACCAAATGCCTGGTAGCTCTATCCCTTCACACGCCCACTCTCCCTCTTACATCTATTGAATTTGTCTTCAAAATTTCTCAGAGAAATACTTTTTGCTTTTTGAGCTCTGCTGAGGTCAGAGCAGAGCCTACATTTTTTTTGTTCTGTCTCTCCTTGTGAGCTCTTTTCTGGCAGGGCTGCAAACTCTGAGTTAATCACTGGACAGATATGCCCAGTCCGAGTTGCTTCAGAGGCGATTGTCACTTGTGGCTGTTTTACCAAACAGACTTCTCAAGTGAGCATAAAAGTGGCTAAAACATCACTAGCCACTGTAATAATTGATCATTTTCTTCATTCACACTCTCATCACTCAAAATATTTAAATTTTGCAATGTCTTTTACCAAAATTTCCATCACAACCTCCAAGCTTTCTAAAGCAGCTCTGTTTCCCTCGACAGTACCAGGTGATCTCTGCTGGCCACTACTCTGTTACTATGGATTCAGCGTCCAGGCTAGCTTGCCCCTTCTGTTTTATGGGATTCCACAATGGTGGTGTACAGAATGTTTTATAGTTTCAACAGTTACTAAGGCAATGGCCATATGTTTTGATGGAAATGAATTAATTTAAATATATAATATTCTTAAAAATATGTTAGAATAATAAAATATTGCTCAAAATTACTTGTCATGCATTCCCAGAAATGCTCATGGCATAATTCATATGTCTGCCAATTTAGAAACTCCCTTAAATGGTGCTACCTTAATATCACAGCCATTTGTCTCTTTTAAAACCCTTTTGCTTGGTATTAGCCACTCGGCTCCCACCCTGAACACCACTGCCATCCCAATCAGCCCCTCCGTAACAACTGGCTGTCATTTTTTTCTATTTTATTTTGTTTTGAGCTCATTAGGAGGAAGTGGGCTGATGAAATTCAAGACTTTACTCAGTTCTGGCAAATTAACTCATTCATGTTCCATGTTTGGCACTTCCAGGACTGGAGTAACTGTCACCACAGATCCAAACAGGTAGTGTGGTATCAGCAGAGAGGTACAGTCAGGCCATTGCAGAAGGCCATGGAAGTTATCTTACAGAGCATGTTTTGCCAGCTGCACAGAGGAACCCTAGGAAGCCTGGAGAATGTGGATCCAGAGCTGAAAATCTCTGAAGCTCCTGGTATGACCATGGCAGTTGATAATCTGTCTTCTGTCTGAATTTTGAGAAGAGCATTGACTGTGTCTTTGGACAATGTTTGGGAAGCTCCATTTTCAATGGAGTTTCATCTACGATGTTATCTTGGATTTTCATCTGTGAATGCAAGTATAAGAACTTGGGGTAGAGTTTCATGCTGAGTAGGTGGCTGAACCTGCACATAATATGGCTCAAATACAGAGTGGGTTCACTTGAGATAAGGGCATTGGTCAACACAAAATGGAAACTCTTGAAAATGTTGTGAGGCAGCTCAATTTGCAGGTCCTGAGTTTTCCAAAACTGTCAATACTCTACCCTTCGGATTTGTTCAAAAGATGTCTGTGGGTGATTTTGAACATCCAGGAACAGAGTTTACCCCCATATAGAAAGCCTATTTTATTCCCTCATGTAGTGTTAAATCCACGGGATGTGGGAGGAGTGAATGAAAGTGGATTCAATGGAAAGTCTGGACCTCTAGGGATTTCTGCATTGGTCTAATGTGGGAGAAATATGGAAGCCCAATCTTATTTGTCTTCTTGTAAAATGACAAGTACATTTTGGGGTAGATTCTGTGGGTTGAATAGTGGGGATGGACATCTGGGATGGATGTCCAACCCCTGTTCAGGCCCTGGATGTGATTTCCTACTCAGTGCTCCCTGAACGTACAGAGGGTTTGTGCACAGCAGCGGGAGGGGGAGGGTGGGAGGTGGAGAGTGGGCAGAGAGGGGTGGGCTGACTCGCCCAGATGTACGGGGCCTATTCTGGTCACAGCCCTGTACATCTGGTGGGGGGCAGATGGATGTGTGACTTATTCCACCTCAGAGGTGGAATAAGTCCCATAGATGGTGGCATTTGGCCCAGACAGGACCCCCAAAGCAGGGAGCAGCATCAGGTGAGGCCCCTCCACCTGATTCCAGCCCTGGCAGACCCCACCAAGAGTCAGGTGGTGGGGAAAAGGCACCGCATTCCATTTTGGCCAATGCTTTCCTGCTGGACCTCCCGGTGCCATGGCGACAGGATGCAACAGCACCAACACACCAGCAGGAGCATAGGGCGGGTTGGACAGGCAGGGCATAGGTTTCCATAGATAGAAATGAACAAAAAAGAATCAAGTACACAATATATAATGTAGCCTCTCTGGCAATCCCATGACAGCGCTTGCAGATAGGTATGGTCCTGCCTTCTGTCGCTGCCCTGTAAGGTCCAGACAAACACCTCACTCAGTCTTGTTACATCACCTCCAGTTCCCTGGCTCCCTTTTGCTTCAGGGCCAATCGTGGCTTTTCCTTTCCCCGACTCCAGCCAGGGTAGAAAGGCATACAAAGTTACAGGTACTACACACCTATCAACAGAAAAAATGCTCAGAGTCCTTCTCAAAGCACAATAAAGCAATACAACTGCACAGTCAAGGGCTGAGCAGTTGCCTCCTTTCACTCAGGTTCCAAGTCACAGTCTCGCTGAGAACAACTCCGCAGCTCAGCTGTACAGTCTGACACTATATAGCTGTATCATATTACTCATGTTCAAAAACACAAAGGGCCCGATTCTATTCACAACGTAGATCTTTGCACATCCGGGCTGACCCACATCCAGCCCTTCGGGATCAGAATTGCAAACAGCACTGTACGTTCAGGCCAAGACTGTGATTCAGTCCTGGCCTGCATGTACACCGCTAGCCCGGCTAACTCAGCCAGGGCTTTTAAATGGAGCCTCAGCACCATGGCGTCCTATTGCCATGACACTGTGGTCGAATTTAAAAGCCACGATGCCGGCCGCTGCCCCAAAAAAGCTAATTGCCCACAACCCGACCCTCGTTACGGCCTCCTAAGGCCAGGGTCGGGTTGCAGGGGATTAACTTTGTTTCCCCCCAGCCCCTTCTGCACACCAGATTGAAAAAAAATCCGTCCAGGGAATAACCTCCCCGGTCAATTCGTCATCCCTGGACATACAGGGCCGACATTAGAATCGGCCCTGGACATCCAGGGCCAGCGACCGCCCACTGCCTACACACTCTCCAACCCCAGGCCGCCTCTTCCCCTCCCCTGACTAACTTCCTCGCATAACTGTCGGGGAAGTTATTCGGGGTTCTGCAGCCACACAAATAGCGGGGATGTACGTCCTATTGGGACATCCATCCCCGCTATTCGTGTTTCAGAATATCCCCCAAAGTCTTTAGGAGAATTAAACACATAACTCAAGGCACATCCACAAGCGGTACAATTGCATCAGCACAGTCTACTTTAAATATAGAGTCTTTCAGGGAACACAACAATGTAGCTCTGTTGCACAGCCAAAAAGCTGTGTAGCTGCCCCACCCTTCCACCCTTCAGGTTCACAACTTGCTCACTGAACCTGCCCTCAGGGACAGATTTTTCATTGTCCCACACCCTATACCTCCATCAGTTCTGAGTCTCCATTGTCCTCCTATGCTTATATGCCCATGGCCTCCTCTTCTTCCCAGAGGTCACTGCTCGCTTTCTCTGGAAACACTGTTTGCTTTTCCAGAGGCAGGTACACTCCCTTCCTTCCTCAGCCTCTCCTGCACTGCTTTTTCCCTGTCAGCTCTATGTACCGATAGCTCTTCCCCATCCACCCCTGAAGAAATCTACTCAGTCTCTCTAGCCTGAGGAAACTCCACCCAGCTCCACCCTCTCCCGAGTGTTCTCCTCCTAATTGAAACACCTGGGCTTTAACTGTAGCAGGGGCCCAACCCATCTCGAGGGATTCTGGGCTTGTAGTGAGCTTCATGTACCTGACCCTGCCACAATACCTTATTTCACATGTGTTCTATGTCCCTTCTCAACCCTTTGCCTCCAATGCACCTGATTGCTGGTCTTCTACTCTAGAAATGCTAATTTGTAGCCTTAAAACATTCACTCAGTTTAGTTCAACCTATACGGCAATATCATTCTCCTTTCACAAACTTGTGAATCATATTGAGAGGGAAAAGATCCTGAAGTACTAAGAAATGCAGTCAGAGACCACGAAAATGTGGTAGAAAGATACTGAGATATTTCCCATCATATTGTATGCCACAGGCTTGATTAGGAGGACTTTCTAAGCACACTTTGACAAATTACCTATGCATGTTACATCTCAAGAACAAAAGAATGTTCTCTTTGGCATGATACAGGCACTATGCTGAGCGCTAGAAGTAAATTTGAGAGACTGAGATTCTACTCTATATATGTTAGCTTAGGAGTGTGATTCATGACTGTCATGGTATAGCAAAACAAGACTTTGACTTTCATACTTTGGACACATCATGTGAAGAGAGAGATCATTAGAGAAAGACATTATGCTTGGCAAGGTAGAAGTCAGCATAAAAGAGGAAGGTCAGCAATGAGATGGATCGATTCAATAACAGCAGCTGCCAACCAACCTCACTTGGTTTGCAGCTTGTCATGCTGTGAGGGCTTGTGTGCATCAGTGATGCTGAGAGCTAAACTATCGGTAGTTTAACTACTGGCAGGGTCTCCCAAGATGGACAGGTCTCAGCTGAGGTGCCAGACCAAGACAAACCACCCATTTGGGCAGCAGAAGAATGGGATAGTGTTGATGGCGGAGGATCACATTTCTGTGACAACGGCAACAACACCAAACTTAAACTGCGTGGAGAAAAGGCCCGTCAATCTACTTCTGTATATTGCCATGAAAACCCAATGGATAGTTACAACAAAACAAATTGTGCTATAGTGCTGGAAGTTGAGACCCCAAGGTCGGAAGGCACTCAACTAGCTACTGGGGAAGAGCTGAAGACTTTTCAGAGTAAAGCCAGCATTTATGATTTGGTTGGATCAAAGCCCTCGGGACATCTGACTGCTGATGTAGCTGTGCATGAAATGAGAGTCAGAAGATGTAAAGATGTCTTACACATTGGAACATGGAACGTACGAAACATGAACCAAGGGAAGTTGGAGGTGGTCAAGAATGAAATGGAGCGTGTACAACTTGAACTGTTGGGTGTCAGCAAACTGAAATGGACTGGCATCGGGCACTTTGCATCAGATGATCACATGGTCTACTATGCTGGAAATGAAAGACAAAGAAGAAATGGTGTTGCATTTATAATAAAGAAGAAACTTGCAAGAACTGTAATGAAATACAATGCAGTCAGTGAACGCTTAATCTCTTTTCGCCTACGAGGAATGTCTATCAGCACAACTATAATTCAAGTATATGCCCCAACAACAGCTGCAGAAGAGAATGAAATTGAAGAGTTCTATGAACAAGTACAAGTTGAAATTGGCAGAACATGTAAACAGGATATCCTGATAGTCATGGGTGACTGGAACGCAAAAGTTGGCAACAAAGAAGAAGGCAAAGTAGTTGGAAAATATGGACTTGGCAACAGAAATGAAGCTGGAAAAAGACTGATAGAATTCTGCAAGACCAACGATCTATTCATCTCGAACACCTTCTTCCAGCAACACAAGCGGCGACTGTACACATGGACTTCACTCAATGGATTGTATAAAAATCAAATTGACTACATCTGTGGAAGTCAACGATGGAAAAGCTCTGTAACATCAACAAAGACAAAACCTGGAGCTGACTGTGGTGCAGATCATCAACTACTAGAATGCAAACTCAAGCTAAAGTTGAAAAAGAGCAAACCACTCATGAATGCAGCAAAATATGACCTTGAGAATATACCACTGGAATTTAAAGATTGCCTGCAAAATTGATGTGCTGCTTTAGATATAAATGGCAGAGCTGCAGAAGAGTTATGGAATGACATCAAGAAGGTTGTGTTGGAAGAAAGCGAGAAGTCTCTACAAAAGGTGAAAAAGCAAAAACGGCCAAAATGGATGACGGAAAAAACTCTGAAAATTGCCCAGAAATGCAGAGAAGCTAAAGCCAGAGGAGAAAGAAAGACACTCGTAGAACTCAACAGAGATTTCCAACGTGCAGCAAGACAGGACAAAGAAAAGTACTACAATGATGCATGCAAGGAAATAGAAGCAGAAACTATTAGAGGAAGAACAAGATCGGCTTTCCTAAAGCTACGAGAGTTAAAGAAAAAGTTCCAGCCTTGAATTGGAATGTTACAAGATGCTAAAGGTTCTATGTTGAATGATGCTGAGAAGATCAAGAAAAGGTGGAAGGAATATACAGAGTTTTTATATGATAAAGATCAAGTGGACCAACAGCCGTTTCAACCTGTACCTTATGACTGGGAACCATTGGTGATGAAAGAAGAAGTTGAAGCAGCATTGAAAGCCTTATCAAAGAACAAAGCACCAGGCATTGATAGAACTCCCACAGAAGTATTACAGCAATCTGATGCAGCTGCTACCGTACTTACAAGGCTCTGCCAAGAAATATGGAAGACAACATCATGGCCAACTGACTGGAAAAGATCTGTGTTTATACCAATACTAAAGAAAGGTGATCCAACTGACTGTGGAAATTATTGCACAATTGCTCTGATCCCACATACCTGCAAGATTCTACTGAAGATTATTTAAAAGAGACTACAACCATACCTGGAACAAGAACTACCTGAAGTGCAAGCAGGGTTCAGGAAAGGGCGAGGAACGAGAGACATCATTGCGGATGTGAGTTGGATCCTTGAAAAGACTAAAGAATACCAAAAGGATATCTATTTGTGCTTTATCAACTATAGCAAGGCTTTTGACTGTGTAAACCATGAGAAACTCTGGGCCACATTAAGAAGCATGGGTATACCAGAACACCTGATCGTTCTCTTGCACAATCTGTACATTGATCAAGAAGCAACAGTTTGAACAGAACAAGGAGAAACAGAATAGTTTAAAATAAGCAAAGGTGTAAGACAAGGCTGCATACTTTCCCCCTACCCATTTAATTTATATGCAGAACAAATCATCAGAGAAGCAGGATTGTATGAAGACAACAGAGGTGTGAAGATTGGTGGAAAACTCATCAACAACCTTAGCTATGCTGATGATTCTACATTACTGGCTGAAAGTGAAGATGAACTGAAACATTTGCTTCTCACAATCAAAGAACATAGTCTCAAAATTGGCCTGCACCTTAATGTAAAGAAGACAAAGATCATGGCAACTGGCATAATCAACAGGTTCATCGTTGAAGGAGAAGAAATTGAAATCATGAACAATTTTAACCTACTTGGATCAACTATCAATAAAGAAACAACAAGCAGTCAGGAAATCAGACGACACATTGCTCTTGGCAGAATGGCTATGAAAGACCTAGATAAGATTTTCAAGAGCAGAGATGTCTCTCTCCATACAAAGACTTGACTTGTTCAAGCCATGGTATTTTCAATAACATCATGTGGATGTGAAAGCTGGACAGTGAAAAAGATAGACAGGAAGAAAATTGGTGCCTTTGAATTATGGTGCTGGCGGTGATATTGTGTATACCATGGACTTCCCGAAGAGCAAACCAGTTGGTACTAGAGGAGATCAAACCTAAGCTTTCTTTAGAAGCTCAGATGACAAGACTTCGATTTTCATACTTTGGACAATAATGCGAAGAGAGAAATCATTAGAGAAAGACATCATGCTTGGCAAGATAGAAGGTCAACGCAAAAGAGGAAGGCCAGCAATGAGATGGATCAATACAATAACAGCAGCTACGGGTACCAGTCTGTCAACAATGAGCCGCCTGACTGAAGACCGAACACAATTTAGGATAGCTATCCAGAGGTTCGCCATGAGTCGACTCCGGCTTGACGGCACTTAACAACAACATGGATACCACTCTATCAACAATTGCCACTTGGCTGAAGACGGAACAAAGTTTAAGTTGACTATCCAGAGGGTCACCAGGAGTCGACACCGACTCGACGGCACTTAACAACAACAATGTAGCAAAACTAGCTATCTGAAAAAATTGTCCCCTCTGCAATAGATGTCAACAATGTATATTCATATGGATTCTAATAATATCATAGCAAAAGAATAGAAGGGCAGTAAGAGGGTAGTATATGGAACCACAGACCAGTTAATGCTGAATAAAGCCATCATGGTCAGTGGTAAACAAAGCAGAAATTCAGTACACTAGGGAATGACTATGAATGCCCATACTCCTAGATAATAAATTACCCTGAAATATACAAAATAAGCTCTAGATTTGATATATTCAATCAATTTACCAATAAAATGTGGCACACCACATTCCATCTGAAGTATGTAAATGGACAATGTGTCATTCCTAACATCCAGATCCAATGAGAAATATTCCAGGGAGTTCTCCTGTCATTAATCTTCTGTTGTATGGCACTTAATCCACTGAGTATTCTTATTGACTTTTTAGGTTACATTTTCAGCCTTAATCCTTACACATGGTAACAATCCACAAGTACACATACTTACATGACTTGAAGTTCTATAGTTACAGAGAATAAAACTTAGAGGAACAACTCCATGAGATAAAACACCTTTTAAATTTTTGATTTTTATTTGGTACAGTACAAAGTAACACATCATTTTTCTTCTCCTTTACAAATCAATGGCATAACCTGCATCTGACTGTATCCATCAGCCCATCATTTACCTAATTACCATTCTATCCTTACTTTACATTACTTTACATTATATACTTCTCTCCATTTACCTGTACATTTTTATTTTACTGTTCCCTTCAACTCCCCTCCTCCCTCCTCCCCCCTGGATCCTGCGATGCACCCATCCTCTTTTTACTTTTCCCTTCGGTAAGCTTGGTTAGTTTCAGCCCACTAATTCATTATCCATCCTTTGTAACCACTCAGTCTACTTTTGCCATCTCCTTTGAAAGATCTGAATCCTGTGCATTTTATATGCAGTGATCTCACTCATCCTATAAATATATGCTAGTCTACTTAATATCCTCTCAGGTGCTGGTGCTCTCTCAGACTTCCATCCCTTCCCTATTTCCATCCGCACTCCAATTGCAAGCATCTTCGAGATATACACCAGATCACTTTTTGAATCCCCCGCCCATTCATTCATTAACACTCCAACTTGTGTGATATCTCCCACCCAGTCCACCATCTCCCATGTAAGATCCGTCAGCCACTGCCACATTTGCTGTAGCACTGGGAAGCTCCACCCCTCTCTCCACACCCCCTCCAACACAGCGAATCATTATATCTCCCCATCTTACACAATCGGGCTGGTGTTAAATACATTCGGAACAGCATCTTATAACAATGCTCTTGGATTGCTGCCGAGACCACAGGTATTTTTACCCCATCATATATTTTTTCCCATCTCTAAGAGCCCCAGGGACCCCCCAAGTCCGCCTCCCAGGCCCACAAATGCGTTCCTTGGTCCATGGGTCTACTCAATGCTTTGTATAGCCTAGAAATCACACCTCTTAATAAGTCCCCCACCCTAAACATCATATCAAATAGTGTCTCTTTACTGCTCAGGCATTCTTATATATGTTTTCCCCCAAAAAAGTGTGCCAGTTGGAAATAACCATACCAATCACTCTTTTCTATTTGGAACTCTTGCTGAAGCTTCTCAAACGGCCTTAAATGGCCCACCTCAGATAATACCTGTCCCATACACTGTAACCCCTTCTCATGCCATTTTTGAAATATCCCAGAACTTTCTCCTAACAAAAACCCCTCACATTGTGTGATCTGCTGTGCCCTAATATTTCCTCCCATATGTGTTAGTACCTTATGTTTCCTGTCCCAGGCTCGAAATGTACTTATCATGTATGGGTTCTTAACTAAGCCTCTTTCTCTCTCCTCTCTTCTCTTCCACATCAAATCTGTAATGTAGTTGGGACTTACCATCTCCTGTTCTATTCTACTCCATTGAGGCCCATCCTTCTCCAACCTCCACCCCATTATTGCTTGCAGCTGTGCTGCCTCATAATAACTTGTAATCTCAGGGACCGCCAGACCTTCTTCCTTTTTCTCTCTATATATTATTTTCCTTTGCACCCTAGGGGGCCTGCATCTCCAAATAAAGGAGAAGATTCTTCTCTGCACCAAATTTAACATTACAGTAGGAACTTCTATAGGCAAGGTCATAAACAGAAACAGTAATCTGGGTAATATATTCATCTTCACTATGGCTATCTTCCCATCCAGGAGAAAATGGGTTTATCCCATCTTACTAAATCTGTTAGCACTTTCTTTACAGTTGGCTCATAATCCAACTCGTATAGCTCAGACCCCTCTGTACTGATTTAGTTCCTCAGGTATCTCACACTTTTATTAGCCCATTTAAATGGAAATGTAGACCCAGAGAGGAAGCAAGATGGCCAACATGCGCTAGACGCCGTTAGCTGGGTCGATGTTTTATTACCTTTTTCTCACAATGCCGCGTAAAAGGAAAGCCAAAAGCTGTATATTACCTGTGACAACACCGGTGGTTTCCAGGGGTCCTCTAGATGCTTTCGTGAGGCCCGCTGGTGTGATTCATACTCCAGAGTTATAAGGCTCGCTGGGGGCTTTGGGAGCGGAAGGAGGCTTGCCGCTCCCCCCTGAGCTGCAGGTATCCCTTAGCCCGGAGGTGTGGACCCCGCTGTTTCAGCCTGCATTACTCGCTACGGGAGCAGCGGAAACGGAGCTCTGAGATTTCAGGATAGCCGCGATCGCTGAGTCATCACTTCCTGCGATGTCGAGTAGCTCCGTGGTTGCCGTGCTTGGAGCTGCAGAGCCTGCGGCTGTTTTGGGCAGCCCAGCTGGGAGTGGAGGAAGCCTGTACATTGAAGCTGAAGCTGGCTCTGGTGTTTCTTCTCCCATATCTTCTGGGATTACAGCTGCGATATCTGCACAGTCTGTTCTTCAACACCCGGCAGCAGTTACCTTGGAGTACCTCTGGGAAGGTCTGCAGGCCTTGTAACGTTCCTTTCTATCCCAGTTTGGAGTTCTCCAGAGTGCTTTAACTCTTGTGCTTCAGTCTGTTGATCAGCAGAAGAAGGAGGTAGCCACTATTTCCACCAAGGTGGCCCAGCTGGAGGAAAAAGTGGAGGTCGTATCCACCCATGTCAGGTACTATTTCTAATGATTTATTAGCTGCCCATGGGAAGATTTGAGATGTTGGAGAATTCTGTACGTAGAAGAAATCTGTGTTTGTTGAATTTTCCTCGAGT
The DNA here is from genome assembly GCA_033557465.1 of Ichthyophis bannanicus. Taxonomy (NCBI): domain Eukaryota; kingdom Metazoa; phylum Chordata; class Amphibia; order Gymnophiona; family Ichthyophiidae; genus Ichthyophis; species Ichthyophis bannanicus. The sequence goes on from CM066032.1 coordinate 391,950,177, forward strand.
GCCTACTGTGTCACCAAAGGAGTTGTTTGTTTCATATGCAACATCTATATTGAAGCTTCCTTCTGAATCTATCCCTCCTTTGGTTTGCCTACTGCCAAACGCAAGACCCATGGTGCTTCTTCACCTGCTCATTCACCGCCAGTGGATTCTCTGGACCTAACTGGGTTCTTGGAAGCTACAGATCCTGAGTTTATTCCTCGGGCTACTCTCCTCCTTACTGTGGCTCTGGAGCCAGACCGGGATTTGCTTCTGAGACTTTACTTCAAGGCAAGGAATGAGACCTTCATGGGGGGGGGGGGGGACAATAAGGATGTTCCCGGATGTCTCTAAGCCTACCCAGAAGCGTAGACAGCAATTTCTTTTGTTGAGACCCCGGGTTTTGCAGCTCAGTGGCTTGTTTTTTTTTTCTCTGCTATCCATGTAGATGTCTAATTAAATATCAGGGAGTTAGTAACACCTTTTTTGAGCCAGCGCATCTGACCCAATTTGTTGTCAGTAAGAATATCCCTCTACTCGGGAGAACCTACCTGATTGGGACACAGCCGCGGCATTTCCGTGCCGCGGGAGCAGCTAGCAGGTGCCTGGAGGCCCTGCTTGGATTCGGCCAGACAGTGTGAGGGCCATCCCCGGCTGAGGAGGACCCCCTCTTCACTCCTCTATTTCTATCGGCAGCTTCTACATGCGGCCGCATGTCGCGGCCTGCGTGGCGCAACCTAAGGGGCGTGACTCAAGGGGTAGGACACGCCCCTTTGGCGCCCCTTCGGCGCAACTGAGAAGCCGAGACTGTTTTGTTTCATCATGGGCAAACGTAAAGTTAAAGTTTCGAAATCCGGAGATAAGGCTCAAGGAGAGAAAGTAGTGGGGCCCATGGACAAACATTTAGTCTCTCAGCTATCTGCCGCATCGTCGCCTGAGGGAGCTTCGTTGAGCCCCCATTCCAGGACACCACCTCCTTTTCCCCTGCCTCCCCTCTCATCAACGGTGTTGGAGACATCACCGGAGCGTACTCCACCTATGCCACAACCAGTTTTGCCGGGGAAGCTAGAAGGAATATCTAAGAGTCCAGGTTCCAGTGAGGTAACTCTAACAGACATTTGGACTGCTATTAATGGCATTGATAAACGTTTAACTGCCACAGTCTCTTCCCTTTGTATGTTTACCTCTGATGTGGTCAGTAAAATGCAAAGTACTGATAAACAACTGGGAGCTATAACTAGTTCGTTGGCAAAGACAGATTCTCAACTTCAAGCTTGTTTAGATAATAATTGTGCTTTGATTCGGGACTTTTCGTCCCTTAATTACCGCTTAGAGATGCTTGAGAATCAGTCGAGGGCCAAAAATTTGCGTTTCCTTAATTTTCCAGTTACCCACTTGTTGTCTCCTGCTATTTTACTTAAGAAATACTTTACTGATGTTTTAAAGTTAGATGGAAGCATTGAGGCTATGTATCTGTATTATTTGCCTATGCGATCTGTCCCTCCTGTAAATCAGGGTGAGGATGAAGCCTCTCCTTCTTTAGATGTTACGGCAGGCCAGGACCTAACTGCTTTTTTAGAAGACTCAGCTGATGTTATTTCCAAACGTAGCACATTGGTAGCTACTTTTGGTTCTGAACTTATTAAATTGAATGTTCTTCGTGCCTATTTTAAAAATCGGGAATCCCTTTTCTGTGGTCAAAAGCTGCAGGTTTTCCCGGATGTAAGTAGGGCTACCCAGGTCCGGCGCAGGCAGTTCCTGGCGTTAAAATCATCTGTGTTGGCTATTGGAGCATGCTTCTATTTAAAATTTCCTTGTAGATGTGTAGTTACCTTTGAGGGTCAGTCCTCTGTGTTTACGGACGTGACCCAACTTAAGTCTTTTTTGAATCAGAAAGAGGAGGTAAGGGACGTGGGTGGTGAGATTTCTGGTCCCTCATAGTGGAGTATGATACTTCTGATTTCCTTATTTTCTTTTGTATTGAATAATTGGTAATGTTCTCCCTTGATGTGATATGTTTATGTGATGTACAATTTCTTCTTGAGTATTGTTAAAATGTGAAGGATTGTATTGCTTTATTATTTTGTTGTTATTCAAGAAACTTAAATAAAAATTATTAAAAAAAAAAGAATATCCCTCTACCCAGCAGTTGAGCTGTTCCTTTCCCTCCCCTTGGATTAGGGGGGAAGCGGGTGTAGGTCTGCATATTAGTTTATTTCACACCAGAGTTGTGTCTATTTCCTTTGACTTTTTTTCTTTTTGAATTGTGTCTTGCTTTCTCACTAATTGTGGGCTAGTGAATCTATACTTAGAATCTTTATTTAGTGTAAAGATAAGGTTTTTTTCTCTCCCTTTCTTTGCTTATCATTGTTCTTGTATTTGTATTCTTTACTGTAACAAGATTTTTCTTGTGTAAATTTCAAAATTGCATAAATAAATAATTAAACGGAAATGTATTTCCAACCCTACCCTCTTCCTGTGAGTCCAACCTTAATGTTAGCACTTCTGTTTTCCCCATATTCATTTTGTACCCTGATACTGCACTGGTATTTCAAAATCTACTGTACTAGCATTAGTATAGATTTCTCAGGTTGTCTTAATGTACACATCACATCATCCGCAAATAATAAAATTTTATACTCCTCCTAACCCTTTATTCCATGTATTTCCTTATTCTGTCTGACACTTTCGGCCAGTGGTTCTATCACCATTGCAAACATCAAAGGAGAAATTAGGCATCCCTCTGCCTAGCTTAAATTGATCTGAATACGCCCCATTTATCCATATATGTGCCTTAGGCTCTTTGTAGCGCGCCTCTATCTATTTCTGGAAGTTCTCTCCCAGTCCAATCTTTATGTTTATTGAGGTGCTTAATAGACCGCCCATCACAACAGCGTCTGAGCGGTTTACAAAATACAATTAAAGGTTGCTGAAGAAAAATTAGGAAAGGAACGCCATAATACGACAGGAAAGGAGAGAGAGGAGTAAGGATTACAGCTAGATTATAGAAGCTAATTCAGGGAACATCATCATGGGGGTGGTGAAAGAGGACATGGAGGAGGAGAGAGGCCAAAAGCTAGACAGAAGAGGTGAGTTTTTAGGTTTGCTTTGAAGGTTTTAAATGAGGGCTCTAGGCGGAGGTCTGGGGGGAGCGAGTTCCATAGGCGGGGACCAAGGAAATAGAAGGCAGAGGAGTGGGTGGATTCTAAATGGGCTTGGGAAGGAGAGGATAAGGTTAGGCGGTTCATATGGATAGTGCGGAGGGAACGGTGGGGAGTATGGAGGCGGACCAGATCAGCAAGGTAAAGGGGAGTGCCAGTGTGAATAGACCTGTGAACAAAGATAAGGAATTTGTACTGAATACGAAAGGAAATCGGAAGCCAATGCAGACAAATGAGAAGGGGAGTGATATGATCGGAGCAGGAAGAGCAGGTGAGGATACGGGCAGCAGTGTTGTGAACTCATTGCAGACGTTAAAGTTGAGATTGGGAGAGACCGGCTAAAGAAACGTTGCAATAATCGAGGCGTGAGACAACAAGGGAGATGAGGAGGGTGGTCAAAGCGGCGAAAGAGAGGAAGGGACAAACAGATCAAAATTGTCTTAAGGTGAGAAAGCAGCGCTGAACTACAGATGAGATGTAGGCTTTGAAGGATAAGGAGGAGTCGAGGGTCACACCAAGGTAGCGCAGAGAGGTAACAATGGGGATAAGGGCGGAAGAGAGCAGGGGAGTGAGGAAGGGGGCAGGGCTACCGGCAGTAAACCAAATGGCTGAAGTTTTAGAAAGATTGATATGTAAGAAATTAGAAGAGAACCAAGATGCCACTGAGGAGAGACAGTTTTTAAAGGGAGTGATATCGGGTGAAACCAAATCGGTGTGGTAGAGAAGAAAGATATTGTCGGCGTAATAGTGAGTGGAGACACCGTGTTGTTGAACCAAGAGGGCGAGAGGAGCCAGGAAGATGTTAAAAAGAAGGGGAGCGAGGACAGAGCCCTGGGGGACACCACAGGGAAGGGGAGTGGAGGGAGAAGAGAGAGAACCAGTAGAAACTGAGAAAGACTAACCAGAAAGGAAAGAATGAAATCAATGGAGAACAGTGCCGGCTACGCTGGCATCTTGAAGGCGTGAGAGGAGGGTACGGTGGTCAACAAGGTCGAATGCAGCAGAGAAATCAAGAGAGACAGCGAGAGTGAAGAGGCCATGATCATGGGCAGTGTGTAGTTCATTTAGAAGTGAAAGAATAACGGACTCCGTGCTGTGACTGGGACGGAAACCTGATTGTCATGGGTGAAGGGTGAGGGAGGCTTCAAGGTGAGAGGACATTTGGGTGAAAACAAGTTTTGCTAGCTTAGAAAGGAAAGGGAGATTAGAAATGGGACACCAGCTGGAGGTGGAAAAGTGATCTAGTGACCCCTTTTTTAGAATAGGGCGGATAATAGCATGCTTCCAGGGGGTGGGGAAGACACCAGTGGAAAGACTAGTGTTAAAGATAGAGAGAATGTGGGGGGAGAGAGCTAGAGAGGGATCTAGGAGCCAATGGGAGGGAATGGGATCGGAGGAGCAGAAGGTTTTTCAAACAGAGTTAAAGATCTTCTTCATAACTGCAAACATGAAAGTCCATTCTACTCTATCAAAGGCTTTCTCCACATCTACTGCCATCATTATAGATGCTGTCTGCTCCCTACGTACTTGCCATATTAAATTTAACAATTTATGTACATTATCACTCGCTTGCCTACCCGGAATAAACCCTGCTTGATCCTCCTTTATTAACCTTGGAATATATTTCTGCAATCTAGCCGCCAATATTTTAGCTAATAACTTAGCATCCAACTTTATAAACATAGAAACATAGAAATATGATGACAGAAAAAGACCACATGGCCTATCTAGTCTGTCCTTCCATATCAACAACTACAACAGTCCCCTTTTTACCTTTAGAGATCCTCTGTGTTTGTCCCATGCTTTTTTGAATTCAGTTACTGTCCTCATCTCTACCACCTCCACTGGGAGACTATTCCACGGATCCAATACTCTTTCCATAACGAAATATTTCTGCATATCACTCCTGAATCTATCCCCCATCACCCTCATCCCATGTCCCCTCATAGCAGAACTTGCTTTCAATTGAAAGAGGCTCTCTCCCTGAACATTTATGCCATGGAGGTATTTAAACATCTCAATCATATCACCTCTATCCCGCCTTTCGGTGTACATATTAAGATCCTTAAGTCTGTCCTCATATGCTTTATAATGAAGACCACTAATCATTTTAGTAGCCACCCTCTGCATCGACTCCATCCTGTTCACATCCTTTTGAAGGTGCGGTCTCCAGAATTGCACACTATACTCTAAATGAGGTCGCACCAAAGACTTATAGAGAGGCATTATCACTTCCTTTTTTCTGCTAGCCATTCCTCTCCGTATACACCCAAGCATCCTTCTAGCTTTTGCCGTTGCCTTTTCTACCTGTTTAGCTACTTTAAGATCATCAGACACAACCACGCCTAGGTCCCACTCTTCTTTAGTGGACAAAAGTACTTCACCCCCTATACTATATTGCTCCCTTGGATTGCTGCATCCCAAATGCATGACCTTACATTTTTTAACATTAAATCCCAGCTGCCAAATTCTAGACCATTCTTCAAGCTTAGTTAGATCCCTCCTCATGTTATCTACACCTTCCTGGGTGTCTATTCTATTGCAGATTTTGGTATCATCCGCAAAGAGGCAAACCTTACCCGACACCCCTTCCGCTATATCACTAACAAAGATGTTAAAAGGAATCGGACCAAGGTCAGATCCCTGGGGCACACCACTGGTAACATCCTTCTCCTCAGAGTGAGCTCCATTTACTTGTACTTTTTGTCGTCTCCCACCCAACCAATTTCTAACCCAAGCAATAACTTTAGGGTCCATCCCTAGGGTGCTCAGTTTGTTTATAAGTCGCCTGTGAGGAACAGTGTCAAAGGCTTTACTGAAATCTAAATATACCACATCTAGAGCTCTCCCTCAGTCCAACTCCCTGGTCACCCAGTCAAAGAAATCAATCAGATTTGTTTGACATGACCTGCCTCTGGTGAATCCATGCTGCCTCGGATCCTTTAATCCACTGGACTCCAGAAACCTCACTATTTTCTCTTTCAGCAGCATTTCCAATAATTTACTCACCACCAATGTTCCCTCTAATTTTCTGTAGGCTGTGTGCGCATAAAATATCAGCTGTGCAGCTTTTGAAGGAAGGTTAAATTTTTGTGTGCCACATAACGACACTCGGAGTTATATACTTTAAAATTTGACTATACGTCAGAATACAGTATGTACACCACATTGATTTTAATCAAATTAAATGAAAATAGATTACTAAATGAAGCGGAAAATTTCTAGTAATTACAATCACAACTTTTAAATTTTAAGACGTCTGTGTTGTTTTCTATCAGAATCAGAACCATAATTTTTGTGCGCTCTGTTGTAAAGTATGTGCGCTCGCTTGGCGAGGTGTGTGCACGCGCACACGCGTACAGCTTAGAGGGAACAGTGCGCACCACCGAAGTTAAACTAACCGGCCTGTAGTTTTCAACCACATCCTTACTTCCGCTTTTGTGTAAAGACACCACATGAGCCTCTCTCCAGTCCTTTGGCACCACTCCCGACTCCAACGAGGCATTGAAAAGGTCAGTCAGTGGAGTTGCTAGAACGTCCCCAAGTTCCCTCAGTATTCTAGGGTGTATCCCATCCGGTCCCATAGCTTTGTCTACTTTAAGTTGAGCTAGTTTCTCACGAACACAGTCTTCTGAAAATTGTTCAAGATTTCTCTCGCTTCTGTTCCTATTTGTGGGTGTTTTCTGAGGTCCTGCTCCTGGTTCTTCATCTGTGAACACAGAACAAAAATATTTGTTAAGCAATTCCGCTTTATCCTTATCAGCTTCTACATATTCCTCCCCTGCACCCTTGAGTCTGACAATACCACTTTTGCCCTTCCTCTTCTCACTAATATATCTGAAAAATGTCTTATCCCCCCATTTTATTGCATTGGCTATTTCCTCCTCCTTTTGTATCTTTGCCTTCTTGACTACTTTGCTAGCTTCTCTAAGTTTATCCAGATACAGATGCCTGTCTTCCTCTCTCTGTGATCTGTTGTATTTCATGAAGTCCTCCCTCTTTTTCTTCACTTTTTCAGCTACTTCTTTTGAAAACCATAGCGGTCTCCTTTTCCTTTTATTTACCATAAGTGAGATGGATCTATATGACTCACACTTCCCATAGTCCTTTCCGGGTTTGGGTATAACTACCACACCAGCAACTTCCATAGAATCGGTAGCTTTTCCCCTTTTAGTACTTCATTGAAGACAACAGACAATATTGGACTAATATCCTCACAGAATTTTTTTAAAACCTGGCTGTAAATCCATCCAATACTGGCGCCTTACCCTCCTTTAAACTCTATAGCCTCTACTGCTTCTTCTCTAGCAATCTCTCTCTTCATCCCTTTCTGTTGCTCTAACTCCAATTGCTTCAATGTGATATCTGCCAGGTACTGTTCTATATCCACTCCCTCTCCTTGTTGCTCCGATTCATAAAGTTTACAATAGTATTCCTGAAATACTTTTTGTATTTGTTCCGTACCTCTAACCCACCTTCCCTGTTCATCTTTTATTTTCAGGATCTGCTGTTGCACCCTTTTTTCCCTAAGTTTTAAGAACATAAGAACATAAGATATGCCATACTGGGTCAGACCAAGGTCCATCAAGCCCAGTATTCTGTTTCCAACAGTGACCAATCTAGGTCATACGTACCTAACAGTTTCCCCAAAAGACACAGGTTCCACAATGCTTGTACTGGGTCAAGCATTGATATCCTGGGTCCCTTCTTAATAATGGTTTATGGACCTTTCCTCCAGGAACGTTTCTTGCAAGATATCTGCCTGGTCTATTCCCCTGTACATAAAATTCATATTTAAGTTGGTTTAACCTAAAGGCCTCTTCATCTTCATGTAATCCTCCTAATTCTTCCTGTAATTTTCTAATCCGTTGCAGCCGCTTTCTTCCACCTCTCTGTTTATGCAGTATCTCTTCTGATCTCAACTCTTTTAACAACTCTCGCTCTTTCTGTTCTTTCCCTCTCTTCCATCTCGCCGCCAGTGCTATATACTGTCCCCTTACCACCGCCTTCAACCCATCCCATACACCGGCTGGCCCCATTTCACCCCCCTCATTATGATACACGTAATCCCTTATAGTGCTCTGAATACTCTTTTGCCCTTCCACCTCATCTATAAGGGACTCATTCAACCTCCAAAAACGCAGACCTCCTCCTTCTTTTTGTAACCTCAGAGAAGCCTCCACCGGTGCATGGTCTGACCAACTTATGGGTCCTATATCCACCTTCTTAACCTGTTCTATTAACCTCCCATCTACCCATATCATGTCTAATCTGCTGTAACTCTTATGTGGGTGTGAATAGTGTGTATATGTTCTCTTATTCCCATGTATGTGTCTCCAAACATCCACTGTGCCCAATTTATATAACAGCTTCTAGCTTACCCCCTTAGGCCCATACTTATTGCCCCCGTAGTATCCATTCTGGGGTTCAGGGTTTCATTGAAATCCCCTCCTAATATCACCGAACTTTGCATATGGGGCTCCACCACCTCATAGAGCTTCCCATAAAACCTCCCTTGCTGTGTGTTTGGCGCATATATACTCCCTACTACTACCGGCCTTTCTTCTATATTCCCTTTCCACAAAATAAAACGCCCTCCCGGGTCTCTCTCTACATGCTCTTCTTCTACACTCAACCCTCTTGCAAATAGTAGTCCCACTCCCCACCTCTTTGGCGATTCCCGTTTATGGGCCAGATACACTTTGGGGCTTGTTTACAAAGCCGCGGTAGCGGTTTGCGATCGTAATCGGAGCCGCGGCCCCATTGATTTCAATGGGGCCGCGGCTGCGATCGCGATCGCGAACCACTACCGCGGCTTTGTAAACAAGCCCCTTTGTCATATTCTTTACTCATCAACCATCTTTCTTGTACTTTTTTTAGATGCATTTCTTGTATAAGCACAACATCCGCTCTTATTCTGCTGCCCTCTTTTAGTAGGGCCTGCCTTTTATACCAGGAATTGAGGCATTTCACATTTATGGTTACAATCTTACATTCATCAAGCTGCTTTTGCTTACTACCCTCTACATCTCTCTGTCGCAGGGAAAAGAAACCTAAGTGAAAAAGTCAGGCAGTATGTGGATATGCATTTAAACTAGGAAAAGGGGGTGACGGATGTGGAAGGGCAATATCTGCATGCCACCCCCTGCAAAAGCAGAACATCATCAGAAACAGCCACACTCTTAAACCACACATCAAAAACAAGTGGGAAGAAGTGGGCAGAATAAAATCAATGCAAAATACACACAAGCCAGGTAAATGCTGGAAAGCAATGAGCACAAATTTATTTAACATTTCTTATATACCGCCTTTCATGATATCAAGGCAGTTTACATTGAACAGGGCATTATAACTTGGAGATAACTATTTTACAGGGAACATGGGCCATGGAGGGTTAAGTGGCTTGCCCAAGACCACAAGGAGCACCTGTGGGACTAGAAACCCCAGTCCTTCCGGCCCAAGGTTGCTGTCCTCTAGTGGGATTTGAACCCCTGACCTTCCAGCCTGAAGTACCTTGCCCCAACCACTAGGCCACTCCTCCACTCAAAGCTCCACTTGACTGCTCGAAGCTTAGCCAAAAAAAATTCTAGACCTGGAAGCCCTAATGGTGGAAACGGATTTGGACATCGTGGCCATTACAGAAACATGGTTTAATGAATCGCATGATTGGGATATAGCCATAGCTGGCTATAATCTATTCAGAAGAGACAGAGAAAATGGAAAAGGAGGAGGAGTAGCCTTGTATGTCAAAAGCAGTATTAAAGCTACTGAAATGCAGGGAATATGGGGAAAAGAAGAAGCGCTCTGGATTGCGTTGGAAAGAGGAGATGGCACTGTTATCCATACTGTTGTAGTCTACAGACCTCCGACTCAAATTGAAGAGAGAGATAACGAATTGATTATAGATATTGCCAAGATAGCAACAAAGGGGGAAGCAATCATATTGGGTGACTTTAATCTACCTGATGTGGATTGGATTACTCTTTCTGCACATCTGGAAAGAAACAAAAAAATTGTGGATGCTCTCCAAGATGCATTACTTAGACAAATGGTGATGGAACCAACCAGGGAAAGCTCAACGCTGGATGTAGTATTCACCAACAGTGATAACGTGTCGAATGTCTGCATGAGTGCCCCTGTGAGCAACAGCGACCATTACACGGTATGGTTTGAGAAAAAAGCCACGGTACAGGCCAATCATAGCAAGCTCAAAGTCCTAAACTTCAAAAACACTGACTTCAATAAAATGGCCGAGTACTTAAAGGAGGAGATGACAGGGTGGAAGGAGATAAGGGAAGTAGAATTGCAATGGACTAAACTAAAGGTGGCAATAAAAGGGGCAACAGATAAATATGTAAGAAAGATAAATAAAAACAAGAGGAGAAGGAAACCTATTTGGTTTTCCAAAGAGGTGGCTGCTCATATAAAGGCAAAAAACACAGCTTTCACAAAATTCAAAAGCTTGCAAACAGAAGAACACAGAAATGAATACAGGAACAAGCTCAAAGAGTCTAAAAGAGAAATAAGGATAGCAAAATCAAAGGCAGAGGAAAAGATGGCTAAAGATGTTAAAGGTGGCGACAAAACTTTCTTCAGGTATATTCGGGAAAGGAAGAAGATCAGAGTTGGAATTGCAGGACTCAGAAGTGCTGGGAAAGGACTTGTGGAAAGTGAAACTGAAAAAGCAAAATTGCTGAACAAATACTTCTGCTCTGTTTTTACTAAAGAAGATCCTGGAGATGGACCAGCTGTGACTCCCAAATATAAAAATAGGAATGAAGTAGATACCACACCATTCACAGAAGATGAAGTGTTAGAACAACTTGCTAAACTTAAAGTGGACAAAGCCATGGGACCAGATGGGATACATCCCAGGATACTGAAAGAGCTCAGAGAGGTTCTTGCAGGACCATTAAAGGATGTCTTCAACAGATCCTTGGAAATAGGAGTGGTTCCTCAGGACTGGAGAATGGCTAATGTTGTACCTCTACACAAAAGTGGTGACAGGGAAGAAGTGTCAAACTACAGGCCCGTGAGCCTTACCTCAGTGGCGGGAAAAGTAATGGAGGCGCTCCTGAAAGAGCGAATAGTGAACTTTCTCAAAACCAACAGGTTGCAAGATCCAAGGCAACATGGTTATCTCCAGGAACAAGCAGGAATGAGTCTTCACATATGGGTACGTCGGTACCGACGGAGCCTGCGCGGGAACGCTCCCCAGCGTCCAATCAGAAAGCTTTTGGGAGCATCCCTCAGCGCCTGCGTGCTGCCTTCCCGCCTTTCCAACTGTCTCTCTTCAGTTTTAAGGCCTCTCCATTATGGAGCCTTCTTCTCCTAAGAAGTGCCTTAACTGTGGAAGTACAGTTTTCTTTTTAGACTCCAATAACTGGTGTCTAACCTGTTTGGGTCCTGACCTTTTTCCTCCGGAGCCATTAGGCTACAATACTATGAGAAAAGATTTTCCATTTCCAGTTTCCCTTGATACCGGGTTCCCTTCCAGTGTCAGGGCACAGACCATTTCTTCTCCACAGGATCAGGTAACCCACAAACAGTCTATTAAGACTAGACAATCCTTGTGTGGTAGGTCTCATGCCAAGCATGATGACGGCTCCGGCCTTGCCCTCAAGAGTCTATTGGCTTAAAAACCCCGGCGGGAATCTTCGGTCTCCAAAGCCTTTCAGGGGTTTCAGGTTGTTCCTGGGGCTCACCCCTCACAGAACATACCTGAGCCATGCTTGGTGGTGGCATCCGCTTCGAGCGGTACCGATACTCTGGCATCGGCACTGGTGTTGAGCGATTCACTCCTCACCAGAGATCGTCATCTGGCGTTCTCGGTACCTTCGGGACCGATCGATACGTCCAAGATTGACTTTCCAGTATCGGCAGCACCGCCGATACGACCACCGACGTCGGTACCCTCTAGACATGCATCGATAGACTCGCTTCCTTCAATGCCGAGTCTGGAGTCGATATCTAGTCTGGAAGACTGGGTACTGACGCGTCTCGGAACCGACGCTTGCTGGTTCCGGATGCGCGGTACCGAGAGTAATCACCAAGGGATTTTGGTTACCTCGGTACCGCTTGAGCAGCCTCCGATGATTACTTCGATGTCGGTATCACCTTCAATTCCGGCACAGCTACCGGTATCGGTATCGGTGCCGGTACCTGCAGTAACATCGGGACCAGCTCCTTCCATGCTTTTTTCACCAGGGTCGCTCCTTTCTATACCTAGTTTGGAGTCGATACCTGGCATGGACGATGCAGTACTGACTGTCTCAGCTCATAACCGCCAGTACCAGTATCCTTCCATTAGGGATCCTTCTCTGCACCGGACAAGTACATCCTCCAGTGCCCAGGCTAGTTCTTCAAGTCTAGCCTGTCCAGGGATGATTCACATTGGAGATCCTTCTTTTCAGAAGTTTCTCCTTGACATGGCAACATTCCTTGCTATTCCTATCCCTGGCTATGATCCTACACAAGGCTCTTCTAGAGAAAAGGAAAATATAATGCTTCCTTTACATCATTCCTTGCAGGATCTTCTTCTGAAAATATGGGAAACACCTTTAAGGGTTTCCTCACCTTCTACAGCAACTGATCTTTTGTATCAGGTGCCCCCCTCTCCAGGGTTTCAAAAGACTCAACTTCCCCATCATTCTATTGTGGTAGAATCAGCAATGAGGAAGGTGAAAAGTAAGAAGAAGCACTCTTCTTACCCACCAGGTCGTGAGTCCAGAACACTAGATGCCTTTGGACGCCAAACCTTCCAGACATCTATGCTGTCAACAAGGATTCTCTCATATATTTTTTATATGAGTCTATCCCTTCAGGAGGTCACAAAGAAGTTGTCTCTCCTAACTCCCTTTCTTTCAGAGCCCAAGACTGCAGACTATTCCTTACTACTTAGTCATAGTCAAAATATCTCTTGGTTTCTTACTTGTGCTTCACTAGACTCTTTTGAGTCTGTTAGCAGAACCTCTGCTATAGCCATAGGAGCATGACGTAGAGCCTGGCTCCAAGCTTCAGACTTGAACAAATGGGCACAACAAAGACTGGGTAATACTCCTTGTACTGGAGAAAATCTCTTCAATAAGGAGTCTTTATGTCAGGTTGCTCAGTGCTCCACTGACTTCCCTGTTTCTGAGGCTAAGCCTTCTCCTTCCCCAGTAGGTAGGAAATGCCCTACCAAACCTTCTTTCCCTAAAAGAAGAAGGTTTTATTCTTCTCCTGCCCATCATACAGATGTTCCCAAGCAGGGGAAACCTCGCCCTGGTCTGAAAAATCCAAACTCAAGCCAGGAAAATTAGCCCTGTAATAGGGTTCTAATTAATCTCTTTATAACCTACAGTTCACTTCTTCTCAACAGAAGTTTTTTCACTGTTTTTTCATTTAAAACTCTACACATGGATTCCTGTTTCCAGGATATCCACTTGCTCTCAAGTAGGCTGAGCTGTCAGGATATTCATGTCTATGGGTCACAGGGGTTTCCTCCTCTTCCTGCTATGAAGAGAGGTTTTCCAACTATCCCATGATACTTTTCCTGTACCAACATGAATTTTTTCCTTCTACAGACTTACCATATGGCAAGTCACCTTTCAGCTCCTATTTTTCTTTACCCTCTTTTCCAGGGCCCCCCCTGTAAGAGTGGTACCATACCACTGGAAGGCTTTCTTAGTTTTTCTAGTCTTCCTTTCCTTTCCAGTGTGGAGTTTTTTCTCTGGAGTAACCTCCCTTCTTTCATTTGGGCAGCTCATCAGACAGGAACAGGATTTTCTCTCCTTGTTCTGTCTTTTCTCTCTGTTGAAAACAGAAAGATTCTCTCTGCTGTTCTATTCAGCAGCTGCCCAGGCAGGAGTTCCTGTGATTGGACTATTGGTACTTTTCTTGAAGTTCCAGTCTTGTCTTCCACTACTTTTTGTCTAGCCTTAGTAGTGCTTCCAAGATACTGCTTCATCTGTCTTGGATAATCCTTATCACTTCTTTTCTGCCATCTCCAAATCCCTGGAGTTGGCAGCATAGTTGAAGTGGCAGCTGGTTTTCTCCAACAGCCAGTTTTATTTCTCAATTCTCCTGCATATGCTCTCTGCAATCCTACAGAGAAGCTTTCCACTATGGGCCCTTGCTAGAGAGCATGGGGATTTTTTCTCTAATTACTATCCTATATGGTTGAAAAAGGCTTCCTCAGTCATTCCTCATGACTGTGAGGGTTCTTACGCCCTTCTATTTCCTTTTAATAAAGGACATAAGCCTTCCCTACGTGACAGTCTAAAGAGTTACCCAATTCCTACAGGAAATATGCTCTTTTTCCTTGCAGCTTGTCCTCATGGTATCCTAATCCTTCATGGACAGCACATATTTAACTAAACAACGCATGATACCCCCTTGTCCCTCCAGGGGGTCAACCTGGTATCTCATCCTATGCGTTTTCTGTCCATTCACCATGTTAGAGTTCTACCGGACTCAGGACTTGCTGTTTACAGACTGATTTTATCCTCTGTTTTTTCACGCAACCATCCTGGTTATTTCACTGGATAGCATTCCTGTTCCATCTTAACCAGAGGGAACAGATTCTCTATATCTTCTCAAGTAGGTTCCACCTTCTTGTTATTAGATGAATCGTTCCTCTTCACATCTCCCATGTGAAGGTTCGTATAGACATATCTCTGTCTGCCTAGTTGCAGACATTTATCTTTAGTCCTATATATTCATATATGTACATATGTCTATATACATTCTTTAGATACATATGTCTGTCAGCCATGTGTGCATATGTTATGCCCCCTGGATCTCGCCATAAACATGTATATATATACCCTTATATATATATATATATATATATATATATATATATATATACACATATATATATATATACATAAATATATGTGTGTATCTGTCGAGGTACTTCCTTATAGGTAGATATGTATTTACATACTTATCTCTCTACCTGTCTGTGCTCATAAAGGTTTTTTCCTTCCTGTATGTTCCAGACAGTGGGCTTGCACATGTTCATTCTATTCCACAGTATGTTTAGACTATTATGCACACCACCACTGCTGTGGTACTGACAGCTCTTACCATAACCCTAAGTTCAGGTATCCCTGAAGCTCCATACTCCAATATCTTCCTATCTCTCATCAGTTAGGAAAGTCATTGTGGATCTTCAGTAGATCTGAGGTTTCAACTCCTCAGACATCTGTCCTTTCTTGGGAGTACGGGGTTTCTCCCATACCCCTTCTTCCCTCAAGGACTAGGCCAGTTGTCCAAATCGGTCAGTCTTCCTCTTTTGCTCCTAACTATGACTAACTCTGTAGCCAAAAGAGTTTTCAGCTTTTTCCATAAAGCTTCCCACTAAAGACCTACCGTTTTTGTATTACCCCAGTTGAATCCTGGGGTCACCGGTTACTTCCAGATTTTGACCTTCACCTTCACTTCAGTGAGGTCACCTTGAAGATTCCTCTACTGGATCCTCAGTAGATTCCGTCAGGCTCTCTACTTCCTGCAATCCAGTAGGTGAGATCCATATTGTGATTGTTCATTTCAATATATTTCATGATGATTATCATACATACAAGGACTCCTTGCCTGTAGTCCTCTCTTAGGTCAGCTGTTTCCTACAGCTCATTTCTTTTCAACTCCTACCCTCCATCCTCAGGATGCCTGGCCAAATGAGGTGTAACATGTTTCAACCTCCAACATGCTAGGGCTCCAGGCATCTTAGCTTGGGAGTCCCCATATGTGAAGACACATTCCTGCTTGTTCCTGGAGATAGCACAGTTACTTACCTGTAACAGGTGATCTCTGGGAACAGCAGGAATAAGTCTTCACAACCCACCCACCTCCCCTAGGAGTTGTATCTCTCTATCTATCTTTCCTTTCCTCTCTCTCTCTCTTTGTCTCAGCTATAAAACTCAACTGAAGAGAGACAGTTGGAAAGGCGGGAAGGCAGCACGCAGGCGCTGAGGGATGCTCTCAAAAGCTTTCTGATTGGACGCTGGGGAGCGTTCCCACGTAGGCTCCGTCAGTACCGACGTACCCATATGTGAAGACTTATTCCTGCTGTTCCCAGAGATCACCTGTTACAGGTAAGTAACTGTGCTTTACCGAAGGACGGTCTTGCCAAACAAATCTGATTGAGTTCTTTGATTGGGTGACCAAGGAACTAGATCTGGGGCATGCAATGGATGTCATCTATCTGGATTTCAGCAAAGCCTTTGATACTATTCCTCATAGGAGGCTTGTCAATAAACTCAGTAGCTTGGGGATGGGTCCCAAGATAGTAAACTGGATTAGAAATTGGTTGACTGACAGACAACAGAAGGTGATGGTACATGGAGCTCACTCGGATGAGAGGAAGGTGATTAGCGGGGTGCCTCAGGATTCCGACCTGGGCCCGGCACTGTTCAATATATTTGTGAGTGATATTGCTGAAGGACTGAATGGAAAAGTCTGTCTTTTTGCAGATGACACAAAAATTTGCAACAGAGTGGACTCCCCTGAGGGAGTGGTTAACATGAGGAAAGATCTACAAAAGCTGGAAGACTGGTCTAATGCTTGGCAACTACGATTTAATGTGAAAAAGTGCCGTGTCATGCACTTGGGTAGCAGAAATCCAAGGGAAAAGTACACGATAGGGGGTGAGAGGTTGGTATGCACGGTTCAGGAGAAAGACCTTGGTGTGATTATCTCTGATGATCTCAAGGTGGCAAAACAGTGCGACAAGGCGGTGGCAAAAGCCAGGAGGATGTTGGGCTGCATACAAAGAGGGATTACCAGCAGAAAGGAAGAGGTACTTATGCCACTGTACAAGTCACTGGTGAGGCCTCACTTGGAATACTGTGTTCAGTTTTGGAGACCATATCTTGCAAAAGATGTAAAAAGACTGGAAACTGTTAAGAGAAAGGCGACCAAAATGATTTGGAGCCTGCGTCAGAAGCCTTATGAGAAGAGACTTGAAGACCTAAATATGTACACTTTGGAGGAGAGGAGGGACAGGGGAGATATGATTCAGACCTTTAAATATTTAAAGAGAAATGATGAACAAACAAACCTCTTCCAAAGACGGGGAAGCTGTAAAACTAGAGGGCATAACATGAAGTTGCAAGGTGGTAAATTGAAAGACAATGTCAGGAAATATTTCTTCACTGAAAGGGTGGTGGATGCTTGGAATGCCCTCCCGATGGAAGTGGTGGGGGCAAACACGGTGATGGAATTCAAAACGGCATGAGACAAACACAGTGGATCCCTTTACAGCAACAGGATAAAAGCAAAATAAATGGTACCATCTAACTTCTGAACTATCTAGCGTCTTATCAAATAAGGGTGTCCTACATGGAGTGGTGGGTTCACCCCTAAACAAAAACAAAAACATGGGGAGGAGTGGCCTGCACAGAGCGACAGGTGCACCTACTCTTGCAATCTTACTGGGCAGACTAGATGGACCATGCTGGTCTTTAACTGCCGTTACTTACTATGTTACTATGTTACTCATAACTTCAATTCTCTGTACCTCCTCTTCTTGCATAGACAGAATCCAGGTACCCTCCCTCTTCCCACCCCTTCCTCCCCCCTCTTAGTTCCCTTCCTCCCAACCTCCCCCCCCCTCCTCCTTCTTTCAACCATTTATTTATTTATTTAGACAGATTTGTATGCCACCTTATCCTTCAATCAAGGTGGTCACGTCACATCACATCACAATTGGAGGGTTACATTTAACATTTAACATTTAGACAGTACAGTTACTTATCAGCATTTAGACAATACAATTAAGGTAACATTTAACGTGAGGGTATTTAATGATGCGGTATGATAAACTTGTGTGTATGGATAGAAAGGGTGCGTATTTAGTAGCTTCCACTTCCTCCGTGCGTATTTAGTAGCTTCCACTTCCTCCGTGGCATCATTTTCCCCTTCCCACTCATTACACAATTCACATTACACTCTCTTCTTATCTTAATCTCCCCCCATTCTTATCCTTGCTCATTTAACCTTACCCCCCTCACCCCCTTCATATCATATACTCAGTCCATCTTTGCAGCTTCTTTATCCTTGCTGTTGTCTTCCATTCTTTTACCATTTCTCTCCCCTATGCCTATTTATTTTTATTTTATTTTATTTTTATTTAACAGTTTCTTCTATACCGCCCCTTCCAGAGATCAGGGGCGGTTTACATTGAACAGAGAGTTAGTATACTTCTGTATACTTTACAAGGAACAATGTTTTAACTATACTTTTGAACGTTAGCTGAAATAGTACTTTTTTAAACTATGTACAGGTATAAAACATGGAACATAACATTTTTCTTTAGTTTTAAAGTCCTGGAGGCATATAATAATGTCCCTTGGTGCCTCCCCCCTCCTTGGGCCGAGCGTGAGGTGCACTCTGTCTATTTTCACTTCCAGTGCCTTCCCTCTGTCCTCGGGCATCTCCAGCACCGCCATGCATATATCTCGTGTCATCTGTTCACAATCTCTATATTCTTCACTTTCCGGCACCCCTTTATTCGTAAATTTTGTCTTCTCGCCCGATTTTCCAAGAATTCAAGCTTCAGCTCAATCTGTTCCTTCACAACTTCCAAACTGTTCACTGCTTTATTTATTGCACTCATATTGCTTTGCACCTCCTCTGCTTGCCCTTCCACCTCCTCCACTCTTTTCCCCAGTTCCTGCACATTAGCGCGAAACTCCATTATGGCCGCCTCCATGTCCGTTCTGAATCCCAACGTTTCTGATCGCAGTTCACCAAATCAGGACTGGAGTTCTTCCTTAGAGATCTGCACCACAGCGCTTTTACTCTGCACCTCTTCCAAGGTAACCAGCTGCTCTTCAGACTCGGCCTCCATATTTGCCTCACCTCCCATTTTTCCTCCTTTTCTGCTTACCTCTTACAGCTGAGAACATATACTCTCTTATATCTACCGTCTTTTTCCTTGCTGTTGTCATTCCACCAGCCTCTGCACCCTCTAACCAATCCATTCCTCTTTGGGATATTTGGATCGCTTTGTTTTTAGGGGAGATTAATTACTTTTGCGGGGATGAACGGCGGAGTTCTTTTTCAGCCATCCATGTGGTTCGGTGACGTCACCGGAAGTCGATAAAACACCTTTTAGATGATGTCAAGATGACTTTGGCCTGGACAAATATGTTAAGGCAACCTTTCTATTTGAGGTGCAGCCGCACATGGAGCAACACAGAGGCATTAAAATATCCTTTGTTTTATTAATCATTTCTTTCCTTACGATTCCTAGCATTCTGTTTGCCTTCTTGGCCGCCACTGCACACCGAGCAGAGGGTTTCAATGTATTATCCACAATGACAAACAGATCTTTTCCTGGGTAGTGACTCCTAATGTGAAACCTTGCATTGTGTAACTGTAGTTTGAATTCTTGTTCCCTACTTGTGATCAACCCTTGCAGTTCAATCCCTTAATGTCCAATATCTCCTAAAAAGAAGTAGCCAGTGAAATGGCTTTGGACTATATATGCACACATATATGACACCTAAAAGAATCCAATAAAACAAGAGCAATTAAAAAAGGAAATAGTATAAAAAGTGCGACAATACCAGGACATGATTGTCACCTTTATAAACAATGCAAATCAGTTTGAACAGAAGAACCACATTCTCATTGCAGTAAAATTAGATACACCTGTGATCAGTTGTCAATACTCGCATGGCTTGAATCAATCAATCAATGATGACTCTAAAGTTTAAAATGACCACATTCACTCCCTGTTCCTTTTCACAATGGTGAAGACAAGAGAACTGCCTGAGACCATCAGAAAAACCATTATCGCCAAACATCAAACTGCAAAGGGTTACAAGGCCATCTCCAAAGACCCCGGGATTCATGTGTCTACAGTTCACAATGTTTTAAAGAAATGTTCTGCTTAGGGAACTGTCAAGAACCTCCCAGGATGTGGTGGGAAGAGGAAAATTAATCCAAGAAGTCTTTGAAGGTTAGCGCAAAATGTTGGAAAAATACCATATGCAACATCCAAAAAGCTTAAGGTTGATCTAGAGCAATCTGGAGTGGTGTTTTCAACCCACATCATATGCTGCACACTAAACAAAGAAGGACTTCATGGGCAAAGGCCAAGGAGGACCCCACTGCTCAAAGACAGACATGAAAAGGCACGCCTGATCTTTGCCCAAAATCACCTTGGAAAACCATAATCCTTCTGGGAAAATGTTCTGTGGACAGATAAAACCAAACTTGAGCTCTTTGGCAATGCATAACAGCGATACATTTACAGGGGAAGAAATGAAGCTTATAATAAAAGAAAAAAAAACTTTCCTAAAGTTAAATATGGTGGCGGTTCCATAACATTGAGTCTTTTGCTGCCTCAGGAACTGGAAGTTTGGAACATATTCAAGGAACCAAGGTATTTTGGAGCAAAAATGCTACCTAGTGTCATAAATCTAAGTCTGTTTGAAGATCATGGGTCCTCCAGCAGGACAATAACCCAAAACATACATCCAAAAGTACAAAAGAATGGTTAAAAAGGATCAAATGGACTGTTTTAAACTGGCCAGCAATGAGTCCTGATCTCAATCCAATCGAGAACCTTTGGAAAGAGTTGAAATCTGCCATTGGTAAAAGGAATCTTGGAAACATTCATGAGCTGGAATGAATCACAGTTGAAGGGTGGGAGAAAGTACCAGCAGACAGATGTATGAAACATATAGATGGTTACAAAAAATGTTTGGAGGTTGTCATCACTGCCAAAGGTTTTGCAACCAAATATTAGTGAAGGATGCTATTAATCCTGTCCAGGTCATATTTTGTTTTTTTTCTCAGAAATGTCTCTGTCTAAGTTGCACAGACATCTTTATTTTGTTGTATACCTTTGAACATACTATTAAAATATTATGATGACATACAGTTAGAATAGTTCCAATTATTTCTCAAGATACTGTACATAATATACCTAAAATGCAAGGGTGCCAATAATGTTGACCACAACTATAAGTGTGTAACTTTGTACTCGTCCACATTAAATTTCATCTGGCATTTAACAACTTGGAATAATTGTGTGTCATCTAAAAATGTGATCACCTCACTCATTATTCCCATTTGCAGGTCATTTTTGAATTTGTTAAAAAACAGTGAGCCCAACATAGATCCTGGGGCACTCCACTATTCACCTTTCTCCATTGAGAAAATTGGCCATTTAGCCCTACTATCTTTTTTCGATCTTGTAATCAGTTCCTATTCCACAATAATATACTACCTCCTATCCCATAAGTTTTTAATTTCTTTAAGAGTCTCTCATGTGGGACCTTGTCAAAATTTTTCTGAAAATCCAGGTACACTATGGGTGGAATTTTAGAAGCCCTATTTGTGCTTTGGATGTCTGAAAACAGGCTAGAGACGTCTCCAGAGCCTTTTAGAAGTTAGCTGTAGGGACGTCCATGTCTAAACGGGGGCATGGAGGAGGTACGACAGGGAAATTTCCAGGAACCTGGATGTCACTGCTTTATTTCAGAACCATCCTGCAGGGCCAGAGTCACCTTTAAGATTATTCCTGCTCCAGGTACAAATAAGCATCCAGAAAGTACTCGTTTTGACTGAAAAACATCCAGAGTGTATAATGAAGATAGCACTCCATCATCCCCAGTACTCATGTTTAATTTCAATGATAGCACCAGGGGTTTTGAATCCTTAGCTTTCTTGGTCCTAACTCATTAATTATTAGGCTATCCTAGATGTCTGGGCTGTAAAATATGATTCTGGGGATGTCTATGTAGATGCCCCTATAGCCGTCCATATCAGTCACGGCCGTGTTTGTGAAATCACACCAGCTCTTGAACATGCTTGCATTTTTTTTCTGATGTTCTGGTTTACATGTCCCAGATTGCACTTGGATGCCCCTTTTCAAATTCCACTTTATATCAACAGGCTCACCTTTACCTACCTTTTTATTCACATCTTCAAAAAAAAAAAATAAAGCAGATTAGTGGCACAAGACTTTCCTTCACTAAATTCATGACAATAAGACAATTACAGAGAAAGATGAGGTTATTATCCCCTGGGACATTCCCATTTCAATGAACATAAGATATGCCATACTGGGTCAGACCAAGGTCCATCAAGCCCAGTATCCTGTTTCCAACAGTGGCCAATCTAGATCATAAGTACCTAGCAGTCTCCCCAAAAGACACAGGTTCCTCAGTGCTTGTATTGGGTCAAGCAATGTTATCCTGGGTCCCTTTTAATAATGGTTTATGGACATTTCCTCCAGGAACTTGTCCAAACCTTTTCTAAACCCAGCTACACTAACAGCTTTTACTACATCCTCCAGTAACAAATTCCAGAGCTTGATTACACGTTGAGTGAAAAAATATTTTCTCTTATTAGTCTTAAATAGGTTACCCAGTAGCTTCATTGCATGAACCCTAGTCTTTTTATATTCTGATGACTTAAACAATTGATCTATGTTTACACATTCCATTCCATTCATTAATTTATAGACCTCTATCATATTTCCCCTAAGCCATCTCTTTTCCAGGTTGAAGAGTCCTAACCTTTTTAGCCTATCTTCATAGGAGTATCCCTCCATCCCTTTTACCGGCTCTTCTCTGTACCTTTTCTAATAACGCTATATCCTTTTTAAGATACAGCACCAGAATTGCACACAATATTCAAGGTGTGGTTGCACCATGGAAAGATACAGAGGCATTATAATATCCTTTGTTTTATTTTCCATTCCTTTCCTTATGATAGCTATTTATTTATTTAGTATACATTTGTATACTGCTACTTCCAGTGATCAGCAGTGGTTTTTTTGATTACAGAGTGGAAATTGTCAAATCATGACAGGAAATTTTTGAGGTATAAACACATTGATTAGACAGGAAAGCACAGCACACAGAGAACTATTTTACAGGGAACATGGGCAATGGAGGGTTAAGTGGCTTGCCCAAGACCACAAGGAGCACCTGTGGGACTAGAAACCCCAGTCCTTCCGGCCCAAGGTTGCTGTCCTCTAGTGGGATTTGAACCCCCAACCTTATGGCCTGAAGTACCTTGCCCCAACCACTAGGCCACTCCTCCACTCCACTCCAGCTAGCATTCTATTTGCTCTCTTGGCTGCTGCTGCACACTGGACGGAGGGTTTAACATGTTATCCAAGATGACGCCTAAATCTTTTTCCTGGGTGATGATTCCTAATGTGGTACCTTGCATCGTGTAACCATAGTTTGGGTTGCTCTTTCATAGGTGCATAACTTTGCACTTGTCCACATTAAATTTCATCTGACATTTGGATATCCAGTCTTCCGATTTATCAAGATCCTCTTGCAATTTTCCCAATCCTCTTGGGTTTTAATTACTTTAAATAGTTTGGTGTCATCTGCAAATTTGATAACCTCACTCATTATTCCCTTTTCTAGGTTATTTATGAATATGTCAAAAAGCAGCGGACCCAGCACATATCCCTGGGGTACTCCACTATTCACCTTTCTCCATTGGGAAAATTGGCCATTTAGCCCTACCCTCTGCTTTCTATCTTTTAACCAGTTCCTGATCCACAATAGTACACTGCCTCCTATCCCATGACTTTTTAGTTTTGCCAAAAGTCTCTGATGAGGGACCTTGTCAAAGGCTTTCTGAAATTCCAAATACACTATATTAACTGACTCACCTTTGTCTACCTGTTTATTCACACCAAAACATAACAGATAAGTAAGAAAAGATCTTCCTTGTCTAAAGCCATGTTGGCTGTCTACATGTTCAGTAATTTTCTTCTTTATGACGGTTTCTACCATTTTTCCCAGTACTGACGTCAGGCTCACTGGTCTGTAGTTTCCTGGATCACCCCTGGAACCCTTTTTAAAAATTGGCATTACATTGGTGATCCTCCAATCTTCAGGTATTACAGATGATTTTAATGATAGTTCACAGATTACTAATAGCAGGTCTGTAATCTCATATTTCAGTTCTTTCAAAACTCTTGGATTTATACCATCCGGTCCAGGTGATTTGCTACTCTTCAGTTTATCAAATAGTTGTAATACATCTTCCCGGTGTATCAATATTTCTTTCATTTCTTCCACAGTATCACCTTTAAATACCACTTCAGTCATGGGTAACATCCCTACATCTTCCTCAGTAAAGACCGAAGCAAAGAATTCATTCACTCTCTCCACTATAGCCTTGTCCCCTCTTACTGCCCCTTTTACCCCTCTATCATCTAATGGTCCAACTGAATCTCTCACAGTTTTTTTGCTACGAATGTACTTGAAAAAATCTTTATTATGCATTTTTGCTTCACAGCAAGTTTTTTTTCTCAAATTCCCTCTTTGCCTGCCTTATCAGTGCCTTGCATTTAACTTGCCAGTGCTTGTGCTGTTTCCCATTTTCGTCATTTGGCTCTTTTTTCCATTTTCTGAAATATGATTTTTTGGCAACAACAGCCTCTCTGACCTTACCTTTAAACTATGCGGGCGGTTTTTTTTATTTCCTTCCATTTTTCTTAAAGCATGGAATACAGCTGGTCTGGGCTTTCAAGATAGAATTTTTAAATAACACCCAAGCTTGATGTAAGTTTTTAACCTTTGCAACTGCTCCTTTTAGTTTTTTCTTAGCTATTTTCCTCATTTTATCATAGTCTCCCTTTCGAAAGTTAAAAGGTAGTACTTTGGATTTCTTTACTATCCCTCCTCCACTAATTAAATCAAACGTGATCATGCTATGATCACTATTGCCAAGTGGCCCCAACACCCTTATCTCTTGCATCAGATCTGGTGTTCCACTAAGGACTAAGTCCAAAATGGCTTCCCCTCTGGTCGGTTCATGAATCAACTGCTCCAAGAAGCAGTCATTTATTTCATCTAAAAAGCATAGTGGTAAAGAGGAAAAACTCAAGAATGACACTAATAATAGGGGTTTCATTGCCAAGTGATTATTCTGTACATCGAATAGAGAGAAAGAAGATTCAAGTACCAAGAAATGCAGCCAGAAACCACAAAAATATGGCAGAAAGGTACAGAAATATTTCTTATCACACTGGGTGCCACAGGACTAATTAAAAGCAGCTTCCAAGCACACCTTGATAGGTTCCCTATCCTTATTACATTTTATGAGTTCCAGAAGCAAGCTCTCTTTAGCATGAAGCAAGTCCTATGCCATGTGTTAGCAGTAAATTTGAAGGATCATTTTCCATATACTTTGGCTTAAGACAGCAGTTCATTACTACTATGGTATACACAAAACTAATTGTTACAAAAAACACTAAGACGATATCATAGAGACTCTTCAAATACCTTGTGCAAAGAAGCAGACAAAAACAAGCCCTAATTATAAGCATTTAAACAGTCATACTGCAAAGGATAAATGCTAAGTTAAAATAAGAACAAAAGATCTTAGCGTGTTTTTATCCCTCTGTCTCACGAGGGATTACTCCATCACATTCACAGGAGATTGTGATCTTAGCACAACATCATAGGTCTGCAAAACTCTTTAAAAACTTTTATTTTATTTTTCATCTTTGCTCTTTTTCAATTTATATTCCATTGACTTCAAAAATTTACTCTATAACCAATGTAGTCAATACAATCAAAATCTTTCAAAATGTATTCAGTTTTATGCCCTACTCATTGGTAGACATCTAAATTCCGCAGTTCTTTTTCTTCTGCCATTATAGGGCAGATCTGATAGCTTTCATATTTATAGCGCCCAACTCCTTTTTTGTTCCCTTTGCCTTCAGACCTCAACATTGCTGGACACAACATATCTCTCAGATTCTTCCTTCTATTATGAGCAAATCTTGGTCTTTTTTAGGCAAAGCAAGCATACACTTGGAACTTATTCCACCATTTCCATATTGCAGATGCTATCCTCATAGGTAGCAATGAATGTCGCAATACACTTACAAAGAAGGCCTCTTCTTTTTCGACCAATTCTTGAAGAGTCTCCTCTATTCACCATTCATGGTGGTTATTTTGTGCTCTTTTGCATGCAAAGAACACTATACTCTGAGGATACCCTCTTTCTAAGAATGTTTTCTTCAGCTTCTCAGTTTGTATCTTGTATTCTGACATAGTAGAACAAATGCATCTGGAGTAAGGGAGATTGTCCTTTAAGTGAACAGGATGGAAACTGCTATAACTCAATAAGGTATTCCAGTCAATAGGTTTAGAATAAACTATAGTTTCAAATCCAGTATCACTCTTATTTACCAATACATCCAAGCAGGGCCGGCCCGTCCATTGAGCGAGAATGTTTTTTGCACAGGGCCCCGCGTTTCAGGGGGCCCCGCGCAAAAAACATTCTTTTGTAAAAGTAAAATTGAAAAAAAAAAGAAAACCTGTCTCCTGCCGCTGTCGGGGCCGCCGCGGCAGAATCGAGCGTGCCGCGGGGCCCCCCTGTACCCGGCACAGCCTCTCCTCCCTGTAGCAGCTCTCTCTTCTGAGCTGCAGTCAGACGCGCCGGCTTGCAGAGCGCGAAGGGAAGAGTTTCCCTTTCGCGACTCTGTTAGGCCCGCGGGGGCTGATGGGAACTTCCCATCAGCCCCCGCGGGCTTAACAGAGCAGCGAGGGAAAAACTCTTCCCTCGCGCTCTGCAAGCCGGCGCGTCTGACTTCAGCTCCAACGAGAGAGCTGCTACAGGGAGGAGAGGCTGTGCCGGGTACAGGGGGGCCCCGCGGCACGTTCGATTCTGCCGCGGCGGCCCCGACAGCGGCAGGAGACAGGTTTTCTTTTTTTAAAAAATTTCCCTGGGCTGGGCTGGGCGTTAGGAGTGGTGCTGGGCTGGGCTGGGCTGGGGGTTAGAAGTGCTGCTGGGCTGGGCTGGGCTGGGCTGGGGGGGTGGTGTTAGGAGTAGTGATGGGCTGGGCTGGGCGGGGGGGGGGTGTTAGGAGTAGTGATGGGCTGGGCTGGGCTGGGGGGGTTAGGAGTTGTGATGGGCTGGGCTGGGGGGGGAGGTGTTAGGAGTAGTGATGGGATGGGCTGGGCTGGGCTGGCTGGGGGGGTTAGGAGTGGTGATGGACACTGGGCTGGTTGGGGGGGTTAGGAGTGGTGATGGGCACTGGGCTGGCTGGGGGGGGGTAGGAGTGGTGATGGGCACTGGGCTGGCTGGGGGGGTTAGGAGTGGTGATGGGTGCTGGGCTGGGGGGGTTAGGAGTGGTGATGGGCGCTGGGGGGGTTAGGAGTTGTGATGGGCGCTGGGGAGGGGTTAGGAGTGGTGATGGGCGCTGGGGGGGCTTAAACTAAAAATTGGGCGATGGGGGATTAGGACTGGAACTGGGCTGGTGGGATTAGGACTGGAAGTGGGTTGATGGGGGGTTAGGACTGGTAATGGGCTATGGGAGGGCTTAAACTAAAAATTGAGTGATGGGGGATTAGGACTGGGAGTGGGCTGATGGGGAGGTTAGGACTGGTAATGGGCTATGGGGGGGCTTAAACTGAAAATTGGGTGATGGGGGATTAGGACTGGAAATGGGCTGGTGGGATTAGGACTGGGAGTGGGCTATGGGGGGGCTAGGACTGGTAATGGGTTGGGGGGGTTGCTAGGACTGGAAATGGGCTGAGTGGAAGGGGGCTTGAACTGCAAATAGCTGTTGGGGCTGGGGCTTGGAATGGAAATGGGCTGAGGGGAAGTGGGGGGCTTGAACTGCAAATAGCTGATGGGGACGGGGCTTGGAATGGAAATGGGCTGAGGGGAAGTGGGGGGCTTGAACTGCAAATAGCTGATGGGGAGGGGGACTTGGAATGGAAATGGGCTAGGTGGAAGGGGGCTTGAACTGCAAATAGCTGATGGGAAGGGGGGCTTGGAATGGGCTCTTAGGGGAGGGAGCTAGGACAGGAACTGGGCTGATGGATGGGCTAGGATAGAACTGAGAATTGGGTGTTGGGGGGAGCTAAGATTGGAAATGGGCTGTGGTGGGGGCTTGGATTGAAATGGACTCATGGAGGGGCTAGAACTGGAAGTAGGCTCATGGGGGGCTTGGTTTAGAAATGGGCTGAGTGGAGGGGAGCTAGGATTTAACATGGGCTGATGGTGGGGCTAGGAAAGGACTAGAAATGGGCTGATGGGAGGCTGGTATTGGAAATGAGCTGATGAAGGGACTCGGATAGGACTGGAAATGGATGGGGGAGCTAGGACTGGAAATGGGCTGATGTGGGGACTAGAAGGGAGCGGATACTGGGTGGGGCTGGAACTAAAAGGGAGCTGATGTTGGGGGAGATTAGAAGGGGATGGGGCTGGAAGAATGAAATGGAGAGGGGAAAAATATTTTGTGTGGGAGGGAAGAAAAATGTACAATTGGCCGGGTATTGGGAGACTAAGTGGGGATTGAGGATGGAGGGGTAAAATTTGAGTGGATGAAATAGGAATGAGGAAAGAGCAAAAGGAGAAAGATTATTATGTTAAAGCAGATGTAGAGAGAGAATGGAAAAAACTAGAAGAGAAGAAAGGACAAATGGACAGCAGACGATGGAGAGATAGCAGAAGACACAAATAAACCAGAAGAAAGTGGCTGGAACAATTGCAACTGAAAAAAAAATGCACAAAAGGTACAAAGATATCTCTTTATTTTGAATTTATTATCTGGAATATGTCAGCTCTGGGAAATGTGCATCATTAATGTCTGTGCTTTGTTTAGTACAAGAGGAAATTAATTTATAGTTTTATTTCTACATTGTTGTTGTACATTCCAAGTTTGGCTTTTAGGGTTCCCAGTTTAATTATTGTCTTCCTGTTTTTAAATTGTGATTCCTTGTTTGGTGATAGTCTATGTTCTGCATGTGTAACTGAGCTGAGGTATTCTGTTTATGTAATTCCTATTTGACATTGTCACTTGTTCTCTTTCCCCAGTAGGTCATGTATTGTTATTCTCTGAAATGTATTGGTTTAATATTTGCAGTGTTGCCTTTTGATAGGTAGTGTATGGTGCTTTATGAGTCCTGGTAGTGCTGTTGGGATACGGTGGGTTTGCTATGGGTTCTAAATGGGCAGTGTTTGCAGTAGTTCCTAATGTGCCTGGCGGTTGGCACTGGATTATAGTAATGTAGAAATCTTTGTCTTTTTTTATCCATACACTCATGAAGAGGCATGTATACTAAAAGTTAGTGTATGGTAACATTATGCAAATATTTATGCAAATGAGGCCCCTTATGCAAATGAGGCCCCGCACCGAGTCTCCGCACATGGCCCCGCACCCCCCTTGGGCCGCCCCTGCATCCAAGAAAACATCTCTTTTTGATTGTACTGCATATCAAATCTTATGACTTTATTCTGAGTATTTAAAAAGTCCAAGAATTCTTGTTATTGACTTTCTATTCCTGCCCACAGTATGAAAATGTGATCAATAAATCTCTTTCTTGTCATAATATATTCAAACTATGGGGACCGGCATACCCAGCTTTCCTCAAACGCTTGCATATACAAATTAGCTAAGGATGGGGCAAAACCAGCCCCCATAGCTGTGCCCAAAATTTATAAATAGAATTCCTCTTGATATAAAAGATAATTCTTTTTTAATGGAAGGTCAGCATGCGGCATCAAAAAACAGTGGGTACTTTATGTGGCTGTACTCTCCTGTCCCACACGTCAAATAAAATCCTCAAAGTTTCGTCTTGAAGGGTTGAAGTATATAGAGCCCAATGCAGGACGGGCCCATCAGTACCCGATTGTGCACCATGGGAGCTAGCTGTCCCAGTGGCTCTGTGCGTGCAGGGGGGCCAGGAGGTGGAATACAGCACTGGCAGATAGTGGGCCTGGACATCCCACTGGGATGTACAGCCCCTCTATCCATCTTACAGAATCAGGCCCATAATGAAGCAACATCTAATGTTACCAAATAGTGCTAGCACTGACTCGATGACACGTAACAACAAAATCAAATAAATACATGCAATTATTTTGTTTTGATGGGAATAAAAGACCTCAGAATATTCAATTTTCTTTTAAAATGAAACATTTTGTAAAGATATTTTTAGTACTGAGCTTTTGTAGTTTTGTAGCTTTTTTAGATCCTACGAGAAATTGCGTGTATGATCTACAAGAAACTGGCACTCATACTACTACAAATGCTAAGGGGTCTGTATTCAAAAGGACTTATCTGATTGCCAGGACATGCTAATTGGATAAGTCCCAGTGAGAACAATATTCAATGGCACTATGCAGGAGGAGGCACATTTTGTCACGTATGTCTCCCGGCATCTGGATGTACAGACATCCAGACGGCAGGGAGACACAGCCGATTCTGCTCCTGTGGGGGCTAGACGTCTCTGTGGGAGCAGAATTGCAGCACAGTGGATAGACGTCTGGAACGTGCCCCTATTCAGGCACCCCAGACATTCAACCTAATGCAACCATATACTAGGCCAGTGTTTTTCAACCTTTTTTGTGCAAAGGCACACTTTTTTTCATGAAAAAAATCACGAGGCACACCACCATTAGAAAATGTTAAAAAAATTTACCTCTGTGCCTATATTAACTATATATAAAGTAATTCTCTTGAATAGGAATCAAACACTCACACCAACCCCCCTCCCCTGCTGGTTCACACCAACCCCCCTCCCCTGCTGGTTCACTCACACCACCGCCCCCCCTCCACTGCTGGTTCACTCACCCACCCCCCTGTCACTTACTCACCCCTCCTGCTGGGTCACTCACTCACTTACCCCCCCTCCCCTGCTGGTTCACTCACACCATCGCCCCCCCCCCTTGCTGGTTCACTCACACCACCCCCCCTCCACTGCTGGTTCACTCACACTCCCCCCCCTTGCTGGTTCACTCACACTCCCCCCCCCCTTGCTGGTTCACTCACACACACACACACACCCCCCTCTGCCCAAGCCGCTGCTTCTGCTTTGTACAGAGCAGCAGCTGCACTACACTTACATTGAAAAGTAAAGAGAAACTGTGTCAGGAGCCCTCCGGTCATCGCAGAGCCCGAGGAAGTGATGTCATGGGGGCGGGCTCCTCACAGGCTGTCTTTCCTTTTCAAATTAACTTTATTGCAGCTAAAGTTAATTTGAAAAGGAAAGACAGCCTGTGAGGAGCCCGTCCCCATGACATCACTTCCTCGGGCTCTGCATGATCGGAGGGCTCCTGACACAGTTTCTCTTTACTTTTCAATGTAAGTGTAGTGCAGCCGCTGCTCTGTACAAAGCAGAACCAGCGGCTGCATTGCTATAGGGAATCGCGATCGCGTTCGCGCCGCGGACTTCGGCACAAAAGCCGGTTTTTTGCTCTGGCCGCTCCCGATCTTGCGGCCAGAGCAAAAAACCGGCTTTTCAATGGCCGGTTTTACAACTGTGCCGGCAGCCGGCCTGGCCATGGAAAAACCGGCCAGGCCGGCTGAAAACCGGCCGGTTGGCAACCCTAATTTGTGAGCCGAGGCCACATGTTACGGATGAAATTGGAATTTTTCCCACGGCACACCAGACAATATCTCACGGCACACTAGTGTGCCACGGCACAGTGGTTGAAAAACGCTGTACTAGGCCATGTAAATAACTATGAAACTCATATAAATATGTATATAACTGTAAAAATTTCATACTGAATAATTTCAAATCTGTGATATGCATATGTAGACAAATTTGAATCCTCTTATATGTAACAAATTTTTGCTGTGACAAAAGTTTAATGTAAACCTCTACTGATCGCTGGAAGAAGTAGTATACAAATGTAACCAAATAAAATAAATAAATTCAGCCACTTACCCGGCTACCCCAGTCAGGCTCCTCAATGGAGCCGTGGTGCCATGGCTCCATTAAGGAGCTGCGATCCCCAGGCTGCCGCCAAAAAGTTCCTTTATCCACAGCCAGACCCCATATCCGGCGTCCCATGGCCAGGGTCCAGCTGCGGGGAACTTCCTGCACCCCTTCCTACCTTTTTCCTTGCCGGCCACCACCAAAACGCCATGTCCAGGGGGACTTATTCTATTTATGAGGTGTAATAAGTCCCCCGTCTACCCGGCTGATCCTGGACGTACAGGGCCAGCCTCAGAATAGGCTCTGTACGTCTGGGGAAATAACTCGCCTTTGTTCCACCCTCCCCCCACCCCCATCTAAGGCTCTCTGTATGACTCAGCTGTACGTATGGGGAGCCTTTTGCCAGCAACCACATTTGAACGAATAGCGGGGATGTATGTCCAGGCTGGACGTTATTCGTGCACAGAATGACCCCCATAGTGCTTGGATTGTCAGGTAGAGGTGAGGCAATGCCAACACTTATCTGGATAGTGATGATTTTCTGAATAACAATCTGTATAACATAGGACAGCAAAACAGCAGACCTAAGTGCTATGACAAGTCTCTATGTGGATATTGGGCTGAATATCTGGGATTTAAACACAACAACTGACATTTTAAAAAATGCTGACTACCACCATTTACAATCAACCTGTAATTAATTCTGTCATGTATAAATAACCATTTTTTATGGATATTAAAGATGTTGGGGGTTATTTTGGAAGCTCTATTCAGGCTTTGGATGTCCGAAAATGGGCATAGAGACATCTTCAGAGCCATTTTAGATGCCGGGTCTGTGAATGTCTCCAGCATGAGGATGTCCAAGTCTGAATGGGGGTATGATGGAGGCAGGCTGGGGCATCCCCACTTGATCTCAGAAATATCCTGGACATCTGAAGTTGTGTCTAAGTTTAGACCTGCTCCAGGCACGGACAGGCATCTGAAAAGTGTTTGTTTTAGCTGAAAAACATCCAGAGGGTGTAGAGAAGAAAGTCACCCATCTTCTCTAGTACTCCACACAATATCAGTGATAGCAGCAGTGGGATTTAAAACCTGGCTTCTCAGCCCTTTATGCTAACCATTAGGCTATTTCAAAACATCTAGGGCCCGATATTCAAAAGGCATTTACATGGTCTACAGACTTCTAAACTGTGTAAAAGCCCCTGAATGAAATATTCAAAGCTTGACTATCTTTTAGCCACAGGAGCTAAGCAGGCAGCCTGCAATATCACCGCTGCCCGGTTATAATAGCTACTGCGGCTGGGAGGTTTTGTGGCAAACCATGATATTCAATACTGGGGTCACATATGACCCCGGCATTGAATATCCAGGGTTAAGGGTCGGTGCAGATGGCTCTGCACCGTAACAGCGCATAGCCAACCTAGATGAATATCGGGCCCCCAGGTTACCATACTATTCTGGGGATTTCTATGTAGACGCCCCAGCAAACGTCCATATTGGGCATATCCACTTTTATGAAATCATGTCTGCACCTGGGCTTGCCTGCTTTTTTATCTGATGTTCTGGATTATTCGTTACAGATTACACTTGGACATCCTTTCTAAAATCCCCCACCATGTACAGCATAAGAAGATATTTTTAAAAATTCTAAAAAAGGGGAGGTTTTTTCAGACCAATGATAGAAAAATATGTAGGCAATTTTTTTGTCTTTGAATTTTCTGGGGTCTTTTACTGGCATCAAAACTGAAAAATTATATATGTTATATGTGACACATGTAGAGGAATATAACAGGCTCATTGTAGATAGGGCGTGGAAAGGGGAATTAAGATGACTATATCAGAATGAGAAAAATTCTCACTGTATTTTTACATCTATAGCTACATTTTGACAGAATCTCTTGTTAAATACATATAAGGACATGCAGGAGTGCATGACAATTTCCCTTCATGTCCAGTGGGAGGAGCAAATTTAAAAAGATCCATGTATGGAATAAAAGCATCCTGCCCTCCCCCAAATGTGCATGGAAGCAACTTTTTAAAATCGCTGCTCTCATCATCAATCCCCATAACCCAGAGGTACTCAAATCCAGTCCTGGAGGGCCGCAAACCAGTCAGGTTTTCGGGATATCCCTAATGAATATGCATGAGATATATTTGCATGCAGTGCCTCCATTGTATTTGAATCTATCTTATGCATATTCATTAGGGATATCCAGAAAACCTGACTGGTTTGCGGCCCTCCAGGACTGGATTTGAGTACCTCTGCCATAACCAAATGGCAGATGAAATGTAATGTGGACATGTGTAAAGTGATGTACGTAGAGAAAGTTATCCCAAATTATATTTATATGATACTTGGTTCCACTGTACGTGGTTAATTTCATATGGAACCACTTACACCTATGTACAAACAATGCATCTAAATCTAGATATTGTGGTCGTATACATGCCTTAAGTGGTCACTTATGCATGTAAATGACTGCTTGTGTGCTAAGCGCTATTTTATTTATTTATTTTATTTCACATCTTTTTTTATACCATCTTTCTACAAGTCAAGACGGTTTACAGAAAACAAAGTGAACAAAGTGCAACTCGTAGAACAGTAAAGCTTAAGTATGTGCACTTTACATTTAACAGATACATAAGTAACATTTTAAACTTCTGGCCCACTTTTGATCATGTGTACTTTCACTGTGGGTGTGCACAGGGGTGGGGTTTGGGCAGAGCATGTGTGTAAGTTATAAAATGCTATAATGTACTTGTGGTTTTGATAGAAACCTAGGTGTGGGCATTTACAGCAGCTCCAGAGCTGGTGTACGTGTTCATGCTTCAAATGAATGCATTTGCTTTGCCACTTACGCTCTGTTTTATAGTGCAAAGTACACACACATTTGACTTTATAAAATGGGAGTGAAATACTCATGTAAAAAAATGTATAAATCTACACGTGGCTTAAAAAATTACCATCCAGGAGTCACCCCCAGGAAAAGGATATATGTGCTGTTGTTGAAATCTTCTGCACAGTGCATGACCAAAAAAGCAAACAGAAAGTTAGATATTGCTATTGCCACCTAAAAGGAAAAAAATTATGTCAAACCCCAATGGCAGCAACAATATAGGGGAGAAGAAGTCTCAAGACCTTATCACTTCCTATTATGCAGCAACAAAAGCCATAGGGGAGATCAAGAGCATTAAAAAAAACTCCCCCTTCTTTTATTATAATTTCTATTCAATAGTTCAATAAACATAAAGGTGCTTAGAAGATGCACTCTCTATACCCACCACCCACATCTGCCAAAGCTCCTAAAACCAGTCTCACAGAGCTACCAAACAACCCTAACCAACAATAAATTCTTTACTAAAAAAAAAAGCTTCACATATACTCACACAGACATCTCACAGCTTATATCACGCATTTAAAGTTCAAAACTCAAAACACCAATAGAGGGGGATGGGTCAGAGAAAGTACTTACATGGCACCTCATTGTATATTTAGTATATGGTGTAGCATAGCAATGCCTATTACCGGTATAAATAAACCAATTGCACAGCCATGCTGGCCTGCAGTATGAGCTCAACTGTAATGGTAAAAGCACCTCAGAACTAGGACAAACCCTGCAACCAAGAAAAAGGCTAGTGAAGCAAAGTTCAAAGCCTTCACAAAAAGCACAGCTGGTCTATTTTGTCTCAAAGCTATCACTGAAGAACTTCAAAACAGCTCTCAGGGAACGCTGATTGAACAGGCGGCACTGCTGCACTGCTGAAACCCACTCTAAACAAACCGCACTGCTAAAGCAGCCACCCAAAATTTGCTGCCTTATCCTCCTGCCCAACAAAGATCTAAGTTTATGGTCTCCAAACTCCATTCCTTTGCTCCTGACGAAGCCCATGGGGGTGAAACAAAGATCTTTGTTGGGCAGAAGGGTAGAAAGCAGTTCCTTCAAGCAGGATTAGAAAAGGTACAGAGAAGGGTGATGAAAGTAATAAAGGGGATGGAATGACTCTCATCTGAGGCATGACTAAAGAGGTTTGGGCTCCATCCAGCTTTGAGAAAAAATGCTGAGGGGAGCAGGGCCGTACCAAGGGCTGGGCAAGAGGTCGGCCGCACAGGGCACAAGCACAGAAAGAATGCTGGGCTTCTAGGAATCTGAAAAAGAGTGAGTAACTGCATGTGACTGGGATGCAGAGGAGTACCAGATTTGTTAGTCACACAGGGCACATTTCTAGCTTGGTACGGTCCTGGAAGGGACTTAAAATAGAGGTCTATAAAATCCTGAGTGGAGTAGAATGTGTAAAGCAAATCGATTGGTAACTCTTTCAAAAAGTACAAAGACTACAGGACATGCCATGCATTTACTAAGCAGTAAATTTAGAACAATTTGGAGAAAATATTTTTTCACTTAAGGCATAGTTAAGCTTGTTCATTGCTGGATGATATGGTAGGTAATAGAAACATAGCTAGGTTTAAAAAAGGTTTGTACAAATTCTGGGAGGAAAAGTCCATAAACCGTTATTAAGGCAGACATGAGGAAAGCTACTGCTTATCCCTGGGGGGGGGGGGGGGGGGCTATGCGCTACATCGGCGCATAACCCTGTCTGATGACCTCTAAACCCGGATATTTAATGCCGCAGTGACAGCAATGAATATCCGGGTTAGGCGCCATGTGGAGTCAGCCGCAAAAACTAACCGGGTAGCAGTGATATTGGACCACTATCCGGTTAGCAACTGCGGAGGGCTAATCGGGTAGCGGTCGAATATCATTGCTACCCGGTTATCAGGACTCCTTGCTTCCACTCCACCCTGGAATGCCCCCAACACACCACAGTGCTACCCAGATAGCATCGGGGCATGTAGGAGATATAGTTGGGAATGTTCAATGACACTAACTGTACAGGTGCCGTTGAATATTCCCTGTTAAAGCATTTACATGGTTTAATGGGTTGTAAACCATATAAATGCCTTTCGAATATCGGACCCTATCTGTCTATTTTTTGGGATCCTGTTACATACTTGGGACCTGGATTAGCCTATGTTGGAAAGGGGATACTGGGCTTGATGGACCTTTGGTTTGATCCCATATGGCAAGCTTTGTTTTGATGCTCTTATGTTCTACAGTTGTAAAATGCTATCTTTTAGAGAAAAAGAAAACAAATAGAAATTGTATTTTTAATAAGAAACATTTGTTGTAGACTTTCATACATTTTTCACGCATCTTAAGTCATGTCTTGACTCAGCAAAAGTGCCCGTTGTTAGCTACATGTCTATCTGTCTATTTGTCCATCTGTTCTTATGCATTAGTGCTTGTGGGCATCTATAGCTCCATAGCAAAGAGAAACAGTGAAATTATGTGCATAAATGCGCCTTAATGTGAGTAATGTAGCTGGTTGCTATTCTGTACTGAATGCATGTGAATTAGGCTGAGGGGGGTGTAACTTTCACAGTGAGCATTCATGTAGGCAGAGCACACAGTTTTATGCAGAAATCATTAACACTAGAAGCCCCAAATGGAATTTTACCTAGAAATCCCAAAGTGCATCAATTGACGCATTATCACGATGACTGCATTTAGCATGAAATGCAGATGTGAATTATTGTGAAGTTACTTATTTGTTAAATATTGTGATAGGGCTGAAGCTAGTGAAGCTGTGAATTTGGAAAAAAACGCTGTCTTTCACAAAGCAGCTGACTTGCAGGAGATGCAATTGCATAGCAACACAGCTAGAGGGAGCAGGCACGAACTTGCAGAGGCTGAGTGAACACACCCAAGTACTGATTATGCAGGGACTAATCAGATGCACCTGAAGAGCAGGCCAGGAAACTCAAGAGGAGAACGGCTTTATAAGCAGAGAGCTGCAGCCAGACTAAGGAGGGGAGAAAGAGGAGAAGAAGCCAGGATCCAAGAGAGAGAGACTCCAGGAGAAGCCAGGATGCAAGGGAGAGAGACTCCATGCCTAGAGGGAGGCCTGAGCTCACCAGAAGGATTGAGAAAGGAACTTAAAGATACTGGAAGGAAAGTTCCTGACAGTGGAATCCCCCATACTGAGAAGCAGAGAGGCCTGGATTCGTTACCTGGCCGTCCCAAGCTTCAGGGATGACAAGCAGTGCCCAGGAGACTCACAGAAACAGTCTGTAAAGGAGACCGTATCCAAGGAAGGGTACCTGGTAAGGAAAATACCAGCAGCACCGACTTCAGGAAGCCAAGGTACAGTGGTACTTTAATTCTAAAAAGAGACTTAGCTCCTAGAAGGGCTTTTGAATCAGATAACCATTCTGAGAGGAATGAAAGAAGGCAGGAGTTCTGGAAGCCACGCCATAGCGGCCTAAGAACAAGCCATGCTTCCTACTTGAAAAACCTTGAACAGCCCAGCTGGAGGATAGGTGAAGGAAATACTCGTTTGCACACTATAGCAGCCAGGGAGAGCTCAAATACAGGAGAAAGCACAGATGAGCTGGAACCCATGCAAGTGGAGCCTGAGGATTTAGAAGCGTTGTCGCAGGAGGAATTAATGGACTTCTCTATTTGTGTTGCGGAAAGCCTCGAGTCACTCCCAGAGCTATAGTTTACCAGGACATGCACTAACAATGATTTTGCTTACATTGAGCTAAAGGAGAGCTGGTTTATTTGTTTCACTCTGAAGTTTAGAAAACCCTTTATATTCTACAAGGAACTGTGAAGCCTGTAACAATTTTACTTGTTTAATAACACTTTGGCACAAATCTGAAAATAAGGAAAACTTTACTTTTGTTACTTAGCGAACCTCAGTGCTAAAAGGGAAATAAAAGCTTTTTGTTTACCCTCTACTTGGCATCCACAACTCATTTCTATAAGGAGAAAGGACTACAAGGACCAAGGTGCATCTGGCCCAAAAGAGTCTTTTACTTCTACAATTGATTTAAATGCACAACCTGCCCCTGCAGCCACCGGCCACCAGGGGGAGGGGGTGGTGACAATATGTGCAGTATGTGATGTCATTACATGTCATCATGTGTTTATTGTTTGTAATGTCAGAGTAAAACTGTAAACAGTGATTGAGATGCGCCACCTAGTGGGAACATAAATTTATACCTAGAAGCCCCAAAGTATGTCAATTGATGCATCCAAAACAATCGAGTGCGTCAATTGACACACTTTGGGGCTTCTAGGTATAAATTCATTTTCCCGCTAAGTGGTGCATCTGTCATTAATTTTTGATGCACATATTTGAACATCTTGACCTTGCTAACAAAGTCATGGAACATGACTGACATGGTTCTAGCAGTGGCGCTGGTATACAACTTTGAAGATGCATTTGCGTCAAGTGATGCAGTTTGGGGCTTCTAGTGTTAATTATAATTTACTACAGTTACTACAAACTCAAGAGTATACAACATCTCAAACCACTCTTGGAACCACACGACATCCATACTGTCTTACAAGTCATCATATTCCCTGACTTCAATTACTGCAATCTCATTCTTCAGGGCTTGCCAAAATATTTGATTCAACCACTCCAACTCGCCATGAACATCGCAGCATGCCTTCTCTGCAATGCCTCAAGATCAGAACACATCACACCACTCCTCAAACAGCTACACTGGTTACCCATGATTGCACGAATCAAATATAAATCCATTCTCACAACTTTCAAGGTCCTCCATGGCTTGTCCGCCATCTATCTACAATCACAGATCCAAAAGATACCCGATAACAGAAGCAAAAGAACAAGCTCCCTCAACACACTTCATGTCCCAACAATGAACACCAAAGTCAGTTCTAGAGCTTCAAGAAGAGCTTTATCCCTGTTCACTCCAGCAATATGGAACTTGCTCCCAGACAACCTCCAAGCCACTAATGACTTACTGGACTTCAGAAAGAGACTAAAAACTCACCTTTACCTGGAACATTTCCCTAACGATGAAACATAACCATCATTCCCCTTTACCATAATTTTTCACAACTACTTACATACCTCTAACTGTAAATATTTAAAAAAAAACCTGGAAGTTGTTTATTCACTACTTTACTCCTAACATTTTAAATAATCCCTGTCTTATTTAACTTCAATTTTATCTTACCTATGTTTTTGTTCCAACATTTGCAGTTTCCTGTAATGCCACTGTTAACCTTATCGATTTATTTAAGTTTTATGTAAAGCCACTGTTGACATATTGTTCCACATAAACCACTTAGACTATCAGATTTGCGGTATACAAGTTTAGCTAAATAAATAAATAATTTATGCCTGTTCTTGAGAAATCCAGGAATGACTACACTAGCTATAGGCTGCCCTATGGCTGGGATTCAGTGAAAATGTTTAAAGGGACATGAGAGTCCATTGTTGGGAGGGTTTATTTGACTGTATTTTGTTTTATATTGTGTTAAATAGGTATTAGGCAGAATTGCAGTGTAATTTTCTACACCTCCTTGAACCAGGCAACTAGCTGAAGTGATATAAATGAGATATTCAATTCAGTTCAATTAAGAGAAGAGCTGGTAAGGTTCCACTCTCACTGGCCAAAGATGCAGCTGACCCTGGCTGGACAGTGAAGTGAAGAACTGCAGTGGTTCCCTCCCTTCATTGGCCAAAGTTGTGCCCAAAACAGCAGTATGACACTAGTGAACAGCTGGTCAGAGAAGAGAGATCGGAAGAGGGAGAAAAGAGATGGGAGGTGAGCGGGACTGACTCATACCATCCCTAGACACCTTCCATGCACTCACAGCCACACAGCCCGCTACCTTCACAATCCTACCAACCACTTACTCAGTGAAATGCACCTTTGTGCAGTGCTTAGAGCATGGACTTATGAACTTGTTCAGTTTTTCAAGATCAAAGCTAAAGGAAAGGCGGGCAGTCTAGACAGACTGGCTTTTCATGAGAGCTATTCATTGAAATTTATGAGCTATATGAGGGGTATTTTATAACAAGGCACCATGGATAGATGACTACGTAGATATTATTCTAGAATAAGTTGGCACCTACTTGACTTTATAAAATATTCATATATGTGACAGAGAAGGTGCCTTCTCTGCTTGTGAGCAAGTGTGAGCAAGTTCATGCATAGTTTACGCATGCTCATGCATAGATTAAGGTATAATCTATGCATGTATCTGAAAACATCATTTGTGCTCCACCTAGACACCCCCCCCCCACACACACACAGCTATGCCTACCATCAAAGTACATGCCTTTATGCCAAAACGCATACTCTCAGTGCAGTCGGTATTTTCCAAATGGTCATTTACGTGCATCCGAATGACTTTATAAAATTACCTTCTATATTCCGGCATTCTTTCAGTGCTGATCTCTTTAAACCTTTCCTATGTAATATATCTCAGGTAACATCATACCTTCAGCCTTATCTAAATGTCGTTCCTTTTTATTTAAAGAGGCAGTCAGCTCACCTCTAGTTATTTGGGAGGCAATACTCTCCAGACCTAATTTTAATGTGCACTAGGGTGGGAGGGGTCATTTTAGAAGCTTTTATTGGGCTTTGGACATCCAAGGTATAGAGATGTCTCCAGAGCCATTTTAGAAGCCGGCTCTGGGGAACATCCTCAGCATGAGGACAGCCAAGTCTGAATCAGGGTATGGATGAGGTGTTGCCAGAATCCTGGGCATACCTGCCTGATCACAGAAATGTCCAGTGTCGCGTCTAACATTAGACCTGTTCCAAACACTTGAAAAGTGCTTGTTTTAACTGAAAAACATCCAGAGGGTACAGAAAAGAAGACACCCGGTACTCAGCACAACGTCAATTTTATTTTTATTTATTTATTTATTTGCAAATCTTTTATATACCGCCAATTCTCAAGATCAGTGGCGGTTCACATTAAAACAGCATTGAATTACATGGAACAAAAGTAGTGATATTTAAACAGGTACATTGAACTGTAATCAAACTATATACAGGTAGCATAACAGAGCTTTGAATGACACCAGCAGTGGGATTTGAACCCTTGTCGCACTGTTCCCAACACAATATTCTACCATTAGGCGACCCTAGATGGACAGCCTCTGGAATATGGCTCTGAGGGTGTCTGTCTATGTAGACACCCCTGCAGATGTCCACATCAGGCACGTCCATGTTTGTGAAATCACGTCTGCACCTGGATGGACGTGCCTGCTTTTTTTTTCAGATGTTCTAGTTTAGACATCCCAGATTGCACTTGGACGGCTTTTCTAAAATTCCCCCCGTATCTTTCCATTGAAAGTTGTATGGAGTGTTTGATCTTAAATTAAGCTACTCCTTCATACTTTAAACTAAAGGCTTACCACTGCGTCTTCTTTTTTGTTTAAAAAAATGCTTCTTTTCATGACACAGATGGGTTGAATTGGCTTTGATTCTTCCTAGCAGGTTTCTGAGCATTGTGAATCATTTGGCTCTAGACATTTGGATGTCTGTGCTTGATTATTGTGTTTTGTCCTTGGAATTCTTTGGTTGCTAATCATGCATTTTACCGACAAGTCACAGGCCTCTGAAAGAGGGATCCTTTATTTTCCAACAAAGCAGCTCCATTCTCAGAATTTGCTGTGTGGGAGTAAAGCTGCATTAGCATGGCATGTTGAATGGGGGGAACACGCAGAGTATAAGGAGTTCATGAGAGTTTTTATGTAACTTCAGAAAAAAATGGAAAGCTTTCTCTTTTTCATTTAGAAAGATGAGTGTGCATTAGAAATAATGGAAGCTGCAGTAAATAACAGAAATTCATGTGTGCCACTGTGCACTGCATCAAGTTAAATGTAAAGCTCTTCCCTCCACCCCCCCCCCTTGCCTTCTGCTAGTAATGATAGTGCAACCAATAGCTATAAGATGTAAACAATC
Source organism: Ichthyophis bannanicus (assembly GCA_033557465.1). Lineage (NCBI taxonomy): Eukaryota > Metazoa > Chordata > Amphibia > Gymnophiona > Ichthyophiidae > Ichthyophis > Ichthyophis bannanicus. The sequence continues at coordinate 391,992,776 of CM066032.1, forward strand.
TGAATTTAATTATGAAAGTATTTTCCATCTAGAGGTGATCTTACTTTGCCCTTCTCTCTTATCTGGATCTTAGATTAGCTGAGACCCATGCTCATCCAAAAATGCTACTGGGAGGTAAAAAGGAAGAGGAAGAAAAGAATTAGGTTTTAGATTAGTGCAGTGAACTAGAAAATTACCTTATAAAATTACCCATGTTATGTGCAAACCTTAATTGAGCTTTTACTACAGAAATGAATTGAAATATTGTTCAGGCAGCCCAAGCAAAACAAGCTACAGTCTCCATGGAAGCCATGGCAGCACTAGACTTCTCTCAAATTATAAACTCTCCTACTCACAACAAAGGTAACATCCTGGACCTCATCTTCATAAGCAACAACCCAATCCACATAAATCCATATCCACTAATTCAGATCCTCCTAGTCTGACCACTGCCTTATAAACTTCCACCTTCTCATCAATGCATCCCAAAAGCCAACCATGCCACCCAACCAATACAGGAGATGCTTCAAACCCTTCAATAAGGAATCATTCCTCTGCCACATCTCCCCACTTCTGAACACCAAAATACAAGACCTGGAACAACCATGGCATCCTGGAACAAAACCATTAGTAAGACAGCCTCAATCTCAGCCCCCTCACTGACCACAGCCCACAAACGGACTCCATGGTAGACCCCAGACCTCCGGAAGAAGAAATCACAACTCAGAAGACAGGAACACAAATGGAGGAAATCCCATCTCCCCTTCACTCTGCATGACCCTACTAAGAGAATATAACCATGCCACAAATTGCTCCAAACAAGACTACCACACAAAACTAATCCAATGTTCACTCAACCGACTAAGAGAATTTTTCCCCTAGTAAAGGATCTCACAAAACCATCCTTCGACACCACTCCTGATTTCTCCATCACCCCACAACAACTGGCTGACTACTGCTCCTCATGTCTACTCCGATCCAACCTCAAACAAACCCACCACCACAGACAACACTCCAAACAATCTCTTCAGCTCACACATGGACCACCTTCAACCACATCACCAAAGACAACATAGAAACCACCATATCATCTCTCAGCACCACAATGTCCCCCTTGGACCCATGCCCAGTGAGCTGGATCAAAGCAACAAGGATTGAATTCTCCACATTCCTAGCCAAACTCACCCAAAATCTCTATAACATGGAGAAATACCAACCTGTCTAAAAACCTCCTCAATCTGCCCCATACTAAAAAAAACCCACATGGACCCCACTGACTCCGCCTTCTAAAGACACATATCAAGTCTATGATTCATATCCAAAATAATTGAAAAGACTGTCCAATGTCAACTTCAGGAATACCGCGACACCCATACCATACTTGACCCACAACAACATGGATTCTGACCTCATCACAGAGTGGAAACCCTCCTGACATCCCTCATGAATGACTTTGTCAAAGGAATCCAAAACATCCATCAAGGATTCATATTAATATTTCTTGAAATCTCAACAGCCTTCGACACCATCAACCACTCCATCCTCGTACAATGCCTACAGTCCATAGGAATACAAGGAGTCATACTAAGTGGTTCCAAGTCTACCTCCACAACAGGTTACAATTAATAAAAATTGGATCTTCTTCCTCAACTCCATACCACCAGACTCAAGGTATCCACCCTCTATGCACTACTCTTCAACATCTACCTGCAACCCTTCTGCCCAACTATACAATCACACAACATCAACTACCACATCTATTACGACATCATGCTGTACACACCAGTCAATCTAACCAAACCCTCCTACCATGATTTACAACAATGCTTCTCAGACATCTCCATGAACCACCTATCAATAAACTTCAAGAAAACTGAATCCTTATTCATCATGAAGAATGACACATTCCCTTCACCAAAATCCATCACCCTCAACCAAACCAAAATCCAAGTCCATCATGAAGTAAAACACCTGGGAACCATCCTAGACTGTCACTTCTCCCTGAGGTCCCAAGTAATGAACACTGCAAAGGCAATATTCTACAAACCCAAACTCTATAGCATCTCCAACCACTACTTGCCCCAACTGACTTGTGCTCTGCCCTACAAGTTCTGATCATGCCACATAATGACTACTGCAACTCCATCTACTATGGACTACCTCACTCAACACTCCTCCCTCTTCAAACCATCCTCCACATAACAGCCTAGATCATCCAAGGAGCCTTCAGATATGACCATATCACCCCCATCCCCAAGCACCTCACTGGCTTCCACCACAAAGCAGAATATAATACAAAATCCTATTAATGATATTCAAAACACTCAACAACTTATCATACCCCACCTTCAAACAGGCAGGTTTTGAGGAGCTTGCTGAACGTGAGTAGGTCTTTGGTGCTCCTTATTGTGTTGGGGAGAGAGTTCCAGATTGTGCGGAATCTGGAACTCCCTCCCCAACACAATAAGGAACACCAAAGTCCTACTCACGTTCAGCAAGCTCCTCAAAACCCGCCTGTTCACCCTGCACTTTCCCGACCCCCATAACCATCCTCCCCCCATAACAAAGAATGCTTTGTAAATAGTTCTACGACAACATGTCTATGTTAAAGATCATGTACAAAGTCACTGTTCTCTGTAACATCATTAATCTGTTTAACTTCCAAGTTCTATGTGTATTGCCTTGTTCTATTTAAATGTTGTTTAACCTATTTAAGTTTTATGTACACCACTTTGACCTCTGTGAAAAGTGGTATAAAAGCACAGCCAAATAAATAAATAAAATAAATAAATAGCTGTTGCCTATGGAAATACCTGATATGAAAGACAGCCACAAAGTTAATGTTTAAAAATTCAGTGACATACAATAACATACACTGATAAGTCTAATGTCAGTGTCGGGCACAATAGTGCAAACCATTATTAAGAACAAAATTACTGGACACATGGATTTAGTTAAGGGAAGTCTTGCTCACCAGTGTGCTCCATTTACAGTATTTGAAAATGTGAATAAGCAGGTGAATAAAGGTGAGCCAGTGGATAAAGCAAATTTAGACTTTCAGAAAGCGTATGACAAGTTCCCATATCAGATACTCCTGAGGAAATTCAAAACTAATAGCATAGGAGTCAATGTCCTATCGTGGACTGGAAATTGGTTGAGTTTTCTCAATGGAAGAAAGTGAATAGTGGAATACCCCAGGAATCTGTACTGGGAAAAGTGCTTTTTAATATATTTATAAATGATCGGGAAATGGAAACAAAAAATGAAGTAATCTAATTTGCAGATCATATCAAATTATTCAGAAGCCAAATCACATGAGAAATTGCAGGAGAACCTTCAGAAACTGGGCATCCAAATGAGAGATTAAATTTAACGTGGCAAGTACAAAGTGATGCATGTAGGTAAGAATAACTCAAACTGTAGATACACAATGCTAGGTTCCCTTTAATGGTCACCACCCAGGTAAAGAAGCCTGGTGTGACCATAGAAAATACACTGAAATTTTCTGTTCAGTGTGTGACATGGCCAAAAAAGTAAACAGAATCATAGGAATCATTAGGAAAGGAATAGAGAATAAAGCAAAAAATATCATAATGCCTTTGTATTAATCCATTGTGCAACTGCAACTTGAGAATTGTGTGCAATTCTGGTCTCCACGGAGGGTGCTGTGGAACTTAGCCCGTGAGAGCTCCATGAATGTGAAGCTTTCTTGGCAAGAAAATTAATCCTCTCAAAGCTTTGGCTTTCTGCAGCTTACCCCCAGGAGCAAAGAGGTGATGTCCTCTTCAAAATCTGTCAAATCTGAAACACAATTCACCATTTCCTCAAGTTTAAAGTGGCACAGTCTGACCTCCAACTCCAGACAAAATGGTGGGTAGGGAACAGGCTGCGGATCTTATGCTGAAAGAAATTCAGGCTCTCAAAAGATAATGACAATGCCATTGAAGGTCATAAAAAAATCCAGGGAGACTTGGAACAGTTAACTGTTCAGTTAATGGTCTCTACAAATCAGCTTGAGGCCCAGGATGAATGGACAGTTAAATCAGAGGCTAATGCTCAGCTGACACAGGCGAACAATGAAGCCATTTCTCATCTGCAATTAGACCTCGAGCATCCTGCCAAACAAAATCAGAGGAACAATCTATGAAGATGTGGAATGCATCGATGCAACAAAGGTTAAGATCATAAGAACATAAGAAATACCATACTGGGTCAGATCAAAGTCCATCAAGCCAACAGTGGCAGTCCAGGTCACAAGTACTTGGCAGTTGTCCAAAAGACACAGGTTCCACAGTGCTTCTACTGGGGAAAGCAGTGGATTTCCCGAGTCCTCTTTAATAATGGTTTATGGACCTTTCCTCCAGGAACATGTACAAGTGTTTTTTAAACCTAGCTACACTAACAGGTTTTAATAATCCTCCGGTAACCAATTTGAGTTTAATTACGCGTTGAGTGAAAAAATATTTTCACTTATTAGTCTTAAATAGGTTATACTGTAGCTTCATTGTATGTCTCCTAGTCTTTCTATTTTTTGATTGGGTAAACAATCAATCTACGTTTACCTGTTCCACTCCATTCATTAATTTTTATTTATTTATTTGAAAGGCTTATATACCTCATTTCCAGTGATCAAGGTGGTTTACATATAATGCAGCATAACATTACAGAGAACTAAGAGGAAATGACATCACCGAGCAGGGAAGCCGCGTGAAAGTGGAGCTCTGGGGAAGCGAGGAGTTTTGCGGCCTCAAAACGCCCCAAAAAGTAGCGAGAGGGCAGTGGAAAACAGCCTAGAGACGGTGGCAATTCTGCAGGAGTGAACGGAGATGCGGAAAAGTGTGGCAGACCTGAAAGGGTACGCGTATAAGAACACGGCCAGGAGCACCGGTGGGAAGACCAAGATGGCGGCGGTGAGTGCTGGCAACGTGGAGGAAGGGCCAAAAGCAATGGAGGGAGAGACCCTGCAGAGAGGCGAGGTGGAGGTCCTGAGAGGGGAGATAAAAAATTGGTTTGATACCCTCCGACAGGATTTAGCCCACTTTAAGTCAGAGGCTCAATCGTGAGTGGATGAGTTGAAGGCGGATGTCCGAGATGTGGGCCAGAGAGTGGAAGAGTTGGAGGGAAAGGTGGAACTCCAGGACACCACCTTGCTTAAGTTGCAGGAGAGGATGGATAATATGGACGTGGAAGCAGAGGAGCTGTGGTCTCGAGTGGAAGATCTGGAAAACAGAACGCGCAGGGCAAATATCCGGCTGAGAGGGGTCTCGAAGTCCAGGGAGTCTGCTGATTGCGGCAGCTTGGTGGTGCGCATTTGCAAACGCATGCTAGAGGAAGCTGGCATGGAGAGCTCTCACATGTGTTAGACTGTTGATCGAGCGCATAGAGCACTAGGCCCCAAGCGAGATAGGTACTCCCGAGACATCATCGCCCGTTTTCATGAGTTTGCTACAAAAAGCGCAGTAGTGGAGGCAGCGAGGAATCTTACTGATTTACGATGGGAGAATCAACGCTTTGACATCTATACGGACTTGTCTGCCATCACGATGAAAAAGCGCAGGGAAATGGCGGGAGTTACAAAAATGCTGCGGGAGAAATCCATCAGGTATAAATGGCTCTTCCCATTTGGATTACAATTTTGCATTGCGGGGAAAATGTCCTATGTTAAATCCACCACGGAGGCTGTCGTAGCACTCAAGGAAGCGGGCTGGACTGACCTGCCAGAGGCTCCCCAGCACAGGAGTGATAAAGACTCGAGACGACAGCTGAAAGGCAGCGAATGGCGGAGAGCGCCGCAAGGAGACCGCAGGTTGCACCGGCAGAGGCAGAATGGGTCCGGCAGAGGAGGAGACGGCTGAGAGCGGGACTGGACCTATTGTGGTTGCAAAACATGGAAAAGGAAAACAGGGGAAAAAGGAAAAAAGGAAAAAAGGAAGAACAGAAGGGAAAAGTTTTATTTTGTCTTGTATCTCCTTTGATGTGTGATGTGGATTTTGCTCATGATTGTTGAGGTTTATTAAGAGCTGTTTTGGGGGGTGGCGAGGTTTATGTGTTATTCGTGGGGGGAGGCAGGGTGATATGGGCTAACAGGTGTAGGGTAGGGTAGAGGGTTTCCCCTTCTCCCTCCCCTTACAGATGCTGGTTATGTGGGGCGTGGGGCATGGGGGAAGTATAATGATGGCAAGGCTTCCTGGAGCGGTGACGAATCGTACCTCAAGGAAGTTGGATGCAGAGGGAGCTGGAGGGTAGTGTTGGGGTAAGGGGGAGGGGGGAGGGGGGGTGGGGAAGGGTGGGTGGGGAGGGGGGGTTGGGTTCCTGGTCAGAAGAAGGGAAGGGGAGGGGGTTGATTAAATGGAACGTCTTAAAATAATGTCCATGAATGTAAGAGGGCTAAATGGCCCTGTGAAGAGGCGGCGCCTGTTCAAAGAGATCAGTAGAGTAAAAGCTGATATAATATTTATACAGGAGATGCACCTGAAAAAATGTGATGAATGGAGGGTGGGGCATAAGCAATTCCCAGTGCAATGGTTTGCCTCTAATCGGGTGGAATTGAAGAAGGGGGTGTGGGAATTCTGATGAATGGGAGCATTGATTTTTCAGATTGTGTGGTACATAGGGATAAAGAAGGAAGATACCTTATTGTGAAATTGCGGATAAAGGAACAACGATACACCCTGATAAATGTGTATGGGCCTAACTTGGGCCACAGGAGTTTTTATGAGGGTTTGCATGGTGTGGTGGAACAAATAGCAGAGGGCCAAATAGTCATGGGGGGGGACTTCAACATAACAATTAATCCGACCTTGGATAACTCCTCGGGGAAAGAGGGGGGGAATGCTTCAGGAAGGAGAAGCCTGAGGGAGCTGTGTAGTAATTTGGGATTGGTGGACGTATGGCGGGAATTGAGGGGGAGGGAGAAAGTATATACGTTCTATTCCCCAGTGCACCAATCTTTTTCTAGGATAGATATGATCTGGGTATCCAAACCGTTCCTGGAGAAAGTGGTGGATTGTGAGACTGGGGAACGGACGTGGTGTGACCATGCACCCTTGTGGGCTGAAGTGCGGTTGGGGGAGGAGAAGAGTAGGACTCGGCTGTGGATGTTAAATGAGTCATTATTGGAGAATGGGGATGTCCGGGGGCAGATTCAGGGGCGGCTTAAGCAATACTTGGCGACCAATGATATTGAAGGATGCCAGATTGGGACCCTGTGGGAATGTCTGAAAGCTGTTATTCGAGGGGATTTGATCTCTATAGGGGCCCATATGAAAAAGCAGCGGGAACGCAAAAAAGAGGAGTTAAGAGGGCAGATTCGGGAACTAGAAGGGTCACTGGTGCAGGGAAGGGTGGGGGATGTGATAGGCCAAAAATTAAATCGAGCGAGGAAGGAACTCAATGACCTTGAACTAGCTGAGATCAAGCATGCACAGGATATCTTAAAGCAACAATTTTTGAACTAGGCAATACGCCGAGCCGGCTGTTGGCACAGCGGCTGAAACAGCATAAGAGTAGGAATTTTATAACTAAAATATGGGATGGTACGGGGACGGAAGTGCGACAGGTGGGGCAAATTCAGCAGTGCTTTGTGGATTTTTATCAGCAATTATATACGGAGGAGGTTCATATAACAGAGGACCAGCTGGAGTGCTACTTACGGGTGTCTCTACTGTGTTTAACAGGGGAAGAATCAGCACAGCTTTCTAAGCCTATAGAGGAAAGGGAAATGACGGAGGTGATCCAGGGACTCCCGACCAATAAGGCTCCGGGGATGGACGGTTTTACCAATATGTTCTACAAGACTTTTGGTGAGGTCCTTTGTGGTCCCTTGACAAGATTATTCAATGCTTTTAGGGAGAATGAATCTATTCCCGAGACGATGAGGACCACAGGGATTACGGTGTTGCCTAAGGCAGGGAAAGATTTGACTCTATGTGGATCTTATAGGCCCATTTCCTTCCTGGGTATGGATTTTAAGATATTTACCAAGATCTTAGCCAATAGGTTGCTTCGGTTTCTGCCGCGACTGGTACATGAAAATCAATCGGGTTTTGTTCCCGGGCGTCATACGGTTGACAATATGCGGAAAGTGTTAAATGCCCTATGGAAGGGGAGAAGGGGGGAGGAGCTGATGTTACTCTTGGCTATTGACGCCGAAAAGGCATTTGATCGTGTCTCCTGGCCCTTCTTATTTAAAGTGTTAGAACGGATGGGGATCACGGGGGGTTATTTAAGATGGGTTAAAGCTATTTATGAGCAGCCACTGGCCCGGATTCGCATTAATGGGGACTATTCCAGGCCGTTTGCCTTGTCTCGAGGCACACGACAGGGGTGCCCTTTATCCCCACTGTTGTTTGTCCTGTCTATGGAGCCCCTAGCCCAATGGGTCCGGGAGTGCATGGGGATTCATGGGGTGCATTGGGGACCTTTGGAATGTAAAGTATCCCTTTTTGCGGACGATCTGCTGTTTATGTTGACTAAACCAAGTGAATCCCTCCAAGAGCTAACTCGAATATTAAGGGAGTTTGGGGCACACTCGGGTTTCAAAGTGAATGAGACTAAATCGGAAATTTTGAATATATCAGTAGGGGGGGCGGAACAACTCAAACTAAAGGCCTTATTTCCTTTTCGGTGGGCCAAACATAGTATCAGATATCTGGGAATTTTCCTAACAGCTAGAGAGGACGACTTATTTAAAAGAAAATTATTGGAGGGTTGAAAAGCTTATTCAGCAGGAGTTGGATGAGTGGCGCCACAAACAATTATCTTGGATGGGGCGGGTAGCAGCGGTTAAAATGATGGCTCTGCCCAAGTGGCTGTATCTTTTTATGAATCTTCCTATTTGGGTCTCTAAGGCTTATATTGCTAGATTACAGAGAATAGTTATGAAATTTGTGGGAGGGGGGAAGAAAAATAGGGTGGCTGCGCGCATCATGATGGCCCGGCGGGCAGCTGGGGGGATGGCGGTACCGAACCTGCTGCAGTATTGGGAGGTGGCGCAAATGTGCGTTACAGTGGATTGGGATGCAGAGGCTCCTAAGGAATGGGTCCATATGGAGGCTGAGGGGATCCAGGAGGGTAGGCTGGGGGATTGGGTGTGGTTGCCGCGGTCGATAAATCGGAAGTTCCCGGGTAGAAACCCCTATGTGTTGAGCTCCTTACGGGTGTGGAATAAATGGAGAGGTATATGGTTGGGGGCTAGGGGTATGTCCAGGTTACTGCCCATTCAGGGAAATCCGGAATTCTTGCCCGCAATGGGAAAGTCTTTGTTTAGTAGGTGGGCCGTAAATGGTCTACAGAGGGTGGGCCAATTGCTGGAGGGGAGGACTATACAGGTGTTTGACGAGTTGAGGAGGGAGTATAGGCCGGAGGAGAAAGAAGTCGTGGGCTATTTTCAAATACGCCACTACCTATCTCAAAACGTCCTCCCAAATTTGCAGAGAGATCCTACTGAAGTAGAGATGTTTTTCCTGATGGGATCGCAGAGGAGAGTGCTGACAAATTTTTATCGCATGATGGGGCGGGCACCGATAAAAGAAGGGTACCAGAAAGCTTGGGAGGTAGATTTGGGGGTCCAGTGGGATGTCCAGACCTGGGAGCAAATTTGTGTGAGTAGATATAAAGGCCTCCTTGCTACAAATTTAATTGAAAACAATTACAAAGTGTTATATAGATGGCACTTGACGCCAGTTAAATTGCATAAAATATATGATGGTATATCAGATCAATGCTGGAGGAATTGTGGGGGACAGGGTTCATACTTACATATTTGGTGGCAGTGTGGGGAGGTACAAAAAATGTGGGCTCTTGTGCTGGGCCTCTTGGGGGAGATCCTGGGGAGGGAGGTGGACATAAGACCGGAGACAGCCTTATTAGGTGTGCAATCTCCTCTCTTGACCAGGGCTGAGGGAGTTTTTCTGGATCTGGGTGTGCGGCCCTGCGGATCCTACTGGCTCGGAAGTGGAAAACTGCAGCGGTCCCCACAATGAATGAGTTTAAGGGTATGTTGTCACAGATTTATCTGATGAGTAAACTGACGTCGCTCAAGCGGGCCAGTCAGAAAAACTTTTTAATGATATGGGGGAAATACATTCAGTGGACGGCGTTGTTGGAGAACAATTGAGGGTGGGGGAGTTAGCATGTAAGGAGGCAGTTGTTAAGGGAACTCGGGGGGGGGAGGGGGGATGGGGTTGGGGGGATATTATTGAGGTAAACACAGAACCTGAAATATTTTGTATGTTGAATTTTCTTGTAATCTGTGGGAATTGGCTGTGGAATGCTGTTTTTCAACTGTGTTTTGTTGCAGTTTGTTTCCTAAATTGTTCTGTGGTTGAAAATAAACAATAATATATATTAAAAAAAAACAAACATTACAGAGAACTGGTCCATCTGCCGACCAGACTTGATGTCCAGAGAGGTATGCTGTCTGTCAGGTGCCAAAATCCAAGATGTTACGGAGAGTTTGCTGAGACTCATCAAGCCCACTGACTAGTACCCAATGTTGCTAATCAATGTCGGAACAAATGATACTGCCAGGTATCCCTCTGAGCATATCAAAAGTGACTTATGGCTCTGGGACAGAGGGTGGAGCAGTTAGGTGCACAGGTTGTGTTCTCTTCAATCCTCCCTGTTGAGGGCAGAGAGGCTCGCTTCCTGGAGATGAATGCATGGCTACGTGGATGGTGTCATTGAGAGCATTTTGGTTTCCTAGACCATGGGATGCTGTTCCAAGGCTTGCAGAGCAGAGATGGCATCCATCTGTCCAAGAAAGGTTGATGTGTCTTCAGTAGTAGACTGACTAATCTACTGAAGAGGGTTTTAAACTAGATTCATTGGGGATGGGTGAAGAAAGCCCCCAGGTAAGTGAAAGCCCCCAGGAAAGTGATACATTAAATACCTTTATGGAAATGGGTAACAGGGGTAACATATGGAAAGCAGTGTTTATAAATGCCTGTAGCATGGGAAATAAGATCCCTGATGTTGATGATTTGGTGGGAGTGGCCGACTTGGATTTAGTGGCAGATATAGAAACATGGTTCACAGAAAACCATGACTGGGATGTAACTATACCAGGCTATACTTTATTCAGAAAGGAAAGGGTAGGAAGAAGGGGAGGAGGAGTGGCACTATATATATGTAAAAACTACTATTAAAGTTTTGGAATTACAGAGCTTAAAAGGGAGAGAGGAGGCATTATGGGTTAAACTAGAAAGAGGGAAAGAGAAAACTATTTGCATTGGCGTGATATACAGACCTCCCTCACAAGAGGAAGAAGTGGACAGAGAGTTAATTGAAGACATACGCAGCATTGCTAGGAAAGGGGAAGTGCTACTGGTAGGGGATTTCAATATGCCAGATGTTGATTGGCACATTCCTGCTGCAGTATCATCTAGAAGTAAAGAGATCCTGGATTCTCTACAGGGAGAACTATTCAGGCAATTGGTAAGAGACCCCACATGTGAAGGGGCCATACTGGACTTGGTTCTTACCAATGGTGAAAGTGTTTCTGACGTTATAGTGGGAGATCATTTTGCATCCAGTGATTACCTGATGGTGTGGTTCGGTATTAGGACTAGGGCTGTTAGAATCCATTTAAAGGTAAGGGTCTTAGACTTTAGGAAGACTAACTTTGCCAAGATGGGCCAATACCTCAGGGAGTCATTAGCGGGATGGGAACAGTTGGGGGATGTAGAAAAACAGTGGGCAAAACTGAAAGGGGATATTTTAAGGGCAACCAACCTTTTTGTTAAAATGGTAAATAAAGATAAAAGGAAAAGGAGACCGCTATGGATTTCGAAAAAAGTAGCTGAAAAGGTGAAGAAAAAGAGGGAGGCCTTCATGAAATACAAGAGATCACAGAGAGAGGAAGACAGGCATATATATTTGGAAAAACTTAGAGAAGCTAGAAAAGTAGTCAGGAAAGCAAAGATTCAAAAAGAGGAGGAAATAGCCAATGCAATAAAATGGGGGGGAGGGGGGGAAGGCATTTTTCAGATATGTTAGTGAGAAAAGGAATGGCAAAAGTAGTATTGTCAGACTCAAGGGTGAAGGGGAGGAATATGTAGAAGCTGATGAGGATAAAGCGGAATTGCTTAACAAATATTTCTGTTCTGTGTTCACAGATGAAGAACCAGGAGCAGGACCTCAGAAAACACCCATAAACAGGAACAGAAGCAAGGGACATCTTGAACAATTTTCAGAAGACTGTGTTCGTGAGAAACTAGCTCAACTTAAAGTAGACAAAGCGAAGGGACCGGATGGGATACACCCTAGAATACTGAGGGAACTTGGGGACGTTCTAGCAGTTCCACTGACTGACCTTTTCAATGCCTCATTGGAGTCAGGAGTGGTGCCAAAGGACTGGAGAGAGGCTTATGCGGTGCCTTTACACAAAAGCGGAAGTAAGGATGTGGTTGAAAACTACAGGCCAGTTAGTTTGACTTCGGTGGTGAGTAAAGAAAGAGAAAATAGTGAGGTTTCTGGAGTCCAGTGGATTACAGGATCTGAGGCAGCATTGATTCACCAGAGGCAGGTCTTGTCAAACAAATCTGATTGATTTCTTTGACTGGGTGACCAGGGAGTTGGACCGAGGGACAGCCCTAGATGTGGTACATTTAGATTTCAGTAAAGCCTTTGACACTGTTCCTCACAGGTGACTTATAAACAAACGGAGCACCCTAGGAATGGACCCTAAAGTTACTGCTTGTGTAAGAAATTGGTTGGGCGGGAGGCAACAAAGAGTACTGGTAGATGGAGCTCACTCTGAGGAGAAGGAAGTTACCAGTGGTGTGCCCCAGGGATCTGTCCTTGGTCCGATTCTTTTTAATATCTTTGTTAGTGATATAGCAGAAGGGCTGTTGGGTAAGGTTTGTCTCTTTGCGGATGATACCAAAATCTGCAATAGAGTAGACACCCAGGAAGGTGTAGATAACATGAGGAGGGATCTAGCTAAGCTTGAAGAATGGTCTAGAATTTTGCAGCTGGGATTTAATGTTAAAAAATGTAAGGTCATGCATTTGGGCTGCAGCAATCCAAGGGAGCAATATAGTATAGGGGGTGAAGTACTTTTGTCCACTAAAGAAGAACAGGACCTACTGTAGGTGTGGTTGTGTCTAATGATCTTAAAGTAGCTAAACAGGTAGAAAAGGCGACGGTAAAAGCTAGAAGGATGCTTGGGTGCATACGGAGAGGAATGGCTAGCAGAAAAAAGGAGGTGATAGTGCCTCTGTATAAGTCTTTGCTGCGACCTTATTTGGAGTATAGTGTGCAATTCTGGAGACCGCACCTTCAAAAGGATATATACAGGATGGAGTCAGTATAGAGGGTGGCTACTAAAATGGTTAGTGGTCTTCATTATAAAGCATATGAGGACAGACTTAAGGATCTTAATATGTACACCTTAGAGGAAAGACGGGATAGAGGTGATATGATTGAGATGTTTAAATACCTCTGTGGCATAAACATATGGGGGAGAGCCTCTTTCAACTGAAAGCAAGTTCTGCTATGAGGGGACATGGGATGAGGGTGAAGGGGGATGGATTCAGGAGTGATATGCGGAAATATTTCTTAATGGAAAGAGTGGTGGATCCATGGAATAGTCTCCCAGTGGAGGTGGTAGAGATGAGGACAGTATCTGAATTCAAAAAAGCATGGGACAAACACAGAGGATCTCTAAAGGAAAAGAAAGGGGGCTGTTGTAGTTGTTGATATGGAAGGACAGACTAGATAGGCCATGTGGTCTTTTTCTGTCGTCATTTATTTATTTATTTAGCGGTCAATTGGGGGATACATTTAACACGAGGGGATGTGACACACATACGTTAATACTTACAGGGAACATGGGCAATGGAGGGTTAAGTGGCTTGCCAAAGACCACAAGGAGTGCCTATAGGACTAGAAATCCCAGTCCCTCCGGCCTGAAATTGCTGTCCCCAGGTGGGACTTGAACCCCCAGCCCTCCGGCCTGAAGTACCTTGTCCTAACCACTAGACCACTCCTCCCTTTGTCATGTTCTATGTTTCTATGTTTCTAGTCAAAAAGGGCCTAAGGCCAACCCAAAATTATAACAGTATAACACAAATATAGTACTTAGGGTAGGGGATGGGAACAAAGTATCATCTGGTATAATGGTCATATGTTAACAACAGGTGTACTGAGTGAGCTCACAGATCTTAATAGCTGTGTACGTGTTTATGTGACTCCCTCAAAGTGTTCTTTGAACAGGAGTGTTTTTAGCAGCTTTCTGAAGTCCATAATATCTGTAGTAGTTCTGATTTGTAAGGGTAGGATGTTCCATAATACAGAAGCATATAAGCAGAATGAGCGCAAGCAAGCTGATTGATTAAATTTAGCGAAGTCCGAGAGAGGAGTGAGGAGGTGCTCTGCGGTACTTCTTCTTTGCCGATTATTATCATATCTCACCTACGCCGTCTCTTTTCCAGGTTGAAGAGGCTTATTAATAAACTCAACAACTTGGGGATGGGTCCCAAGGTGGTGAACTGTATCAAAAATTGGTTGACTAACAGGTGATGATAAACGGAACCCACTCGGATGAAAGGAAGGTGATTAGCGAGGTGCCCCAAGGTTCAGTCCTGGGACCGGTACTGTTGAATATATTTGTGAGTGATATTGCTGAAGGACTGAATGGAAAAGTCTGTCTTTTTGCAGATGACACAAAAATTTGCAACAGAGAGGACTCCCCCTGAGGAAGTGGAGAACATGAGGAAAGATCTATAAAAGCTGGAAGAATGATCTAATGCTTGAAAGCAAGATTTGAAAGACTAGAAAAGGGGACTGTTACTTCTGGAGAGAGATCTGCAATTGTGAGTATATACTTCTGGGAATTTTCTGAAAGGAATTCTTTCTATTAAAGCTAATTAATCTGTGAACCCAATATTTTTTGTTAAATCAGTCAGGGCCTAGTAGCAGCAGTTTAAGTTTAAATTTAAGTTTAAGTTTAAGGTTAAGTTTAAATTTTCTCCATCTTAACCCCTCAAAGTCCTCAGCGATGTGGATGTCATTGAGTGGTGCATGCCCTACACTTTCTCCCTCCATCGGATCGACTGCTATCCACCTTACATCTTCCTTCCGCTATTTGGGTGTTCTTCTGGATCCTTCCCTCTCCTTTCATGAACATATCTCATCACTCTCCTGCCGCTCCTTTGCTGCTCTACAACAAATCCGGGCCGTTCGTTCTGTGTTACCTTCTAGTTCATTAGTTACCCTCGTACTTACACTGGTCATCAGTAATTTTATTTATTTTAGACTGGACTACTGTAACATTTATTTATTTTAGACTGTACTGTAACATTTTCCTGGCTAATGTCCCCAATTATCAGCTTCAAAGAGTACAACGTCTTCAAAACACGGCAGCGCGCCTAGTCACATTTTTCCAGTCGATTTGATCATATTACCACCGTCCTCATCCGGTTACATTGGTTGCCTCTACGCTTTCACTTCCATTATAAATTTTTGATTCTGATTCATCAAGCCATTCATACTGGCAACCCCCTCTATTTAGCAGACTGCATTTCTTTGCATTCTCCCCACCGTCAACTTCACTCAATCCATGCCAACCATCTATCTCTCCCCTCACCGTCCCAGGCCCATTTGGAACAAACTCGCCATTCTGCTTTTTTCTTCTTAGGACCTCTCTTATGGAACATGTTACCAGCTCCCCTTCGGTTAGAACCGTCCTATCCTCAGTTTAAATCATTACTTAAGACCCATCTATTTCAGAAAGCATACGACCTTTCCCCTGAGGCCCCTCCCTGACTGCCTTGTTTTTGTCTTTGTACTTTTTATAAGACGTTACCTGCCTTTCCCTTGTCTGTCTGTCTGCTGTTACCTGGTTGGACTGTGTCTGTCTTATGATTTGGAAATGGTGTGATGTTACTACTCTGTCCTGCTTCCTCCTTTCCTATTTATTATTTGCGTTCCTTTTCTTGGTTTGCAGTGTGTAACCCACCTTTTTTATTGTACACCACTTAATGTTCCCACAATAGCGGTTTATCAAATATGGAATAAAGATAAAAGATAAAGATAAAGAAATTTAAAACACAGAAGAGAACTTTCTGGTTACATTTCATACCCAGCAGAGAGCATGTAGTTTAAATTTAATAGTCACTCAGGGCCTAGCATCAGAAAAGTACTTTTAGTTTAAATTTAAAACACAGAAGAGAGCTTTCTGGTTAAATTTAGAACCCAGCAGAGAGCTTGTAGTTTAAATTTCATAATAAGTTAGAGCCTAGCAGCAGCAAAGAGCTATAATTTAAATAAAATAAGAATATAGATTAGCACCAAAGGCAAAACAGGGTCAGTACTCTTTGATCAGCAAATAAAGGCTTCTAGAGACCTTTACAAAGAGGCCTTCTACCTAGGGGGCAAGAGACCTGTGAAACATTTTCAATAGGTGTTAACACCAGGTGGCAGGTCAAAAGGCCATTTTGAAAGACTCCTTCTATCCAAGCAAGGACTGTTAATCATCCAGGAAGTTGGTCACAGCTCACCTCAGCAGCACAGGCATAAATAGCTCAACCAGAACTCTGTGATCCTCAGTCTTGAAAGACTAGAAAATGGGACTGCTACTTCTGGAGAGAGATCTGCAATTGTGAGTATATATTACTGGGAATTTTCTGAAAGGAATTCTTTCTATTAAAGCTAATTAATCTGTGAACCCACTATTTTTTGTTAAATCAGTCAGGACCTAGCAGCAGCAGTTTAAGTTTAAATTTGAAACACAGAAGAGAACTTTCTGGTTACATTTCATACCCAGCAGAGAGCTTGTAGTTTAAATTTAATAGTCACTCAGGGCCTAGTATCAGCAAAGTACTGTTAGTTTAAATTTAAAACACAGAAAAGAGCTTTCTGGTTAAATTTAGAACCCAGCAGAGAGCTTGTAGTTTAAATTTCATAACAAGTTAATGCCTAGCAGCAGCAGCAGCAGCAAAGAGCTATAATTTAAATCAAATAAGATTATAGCTTACCTCAGCAGCACAGGACAGGGTACTGTGTAGCAGCCCTCTTTTAATAAGTGTTATTTCCCTCCCTCCCCCCACCCCTGGGATAATCGTAGCTTTATAGGTGCTTACACATCTTAAAGGAAAGGAAGGGCTCTCAGGTGCAGCTCATTATCCTAAGGACTTGAGATTAATTAAGCTTCAGGTGAACAAGGTATATTAAACGTTGTGATAAGGAAGCTTATCATAGTTCAGGAAGGAGCTATAGTAAAGGTGAAGTGACTCTGAACAAGCAACCTGTCAGTTCTGGTAGAAATAAGAAAACAGAATTTTTCCATAAAAGACTACCAGTCCCAGAATGCACCAGGTTTCCAACAGCCATTAGAGGAGCTGAAGTGGGGAAACGTGTGTTCAATCAGGAGGGCTATGAGGTAATCCCCAAGCACTCATCTCAAAGGGCAGGGACTGATTCAGCACAGCTGCGCTGTGTTAGGGTGGAGCACTCATCTAAGCAGAATAAAGGTAGAGTTTATTCTACAGAGAATCATCCTCATCTTGATCATCTTGGAGATCCTCGTCTTGGAGATCCTCAGCTTGGACATCTTCATCTGGAGGATCATCAGAAGCAGAAGCCAGAGTGGACGGACAGAGAGGGCAAGAAACCCTTTGGAAGAAAGAAGAGAAAAGCATTTGGGAGGACTAGAGGAGTCCAGAGCAGTACGTATACTGGGAGACATTCAAAAGGTCAGCATACACCATTGGACTGGGGAAAACCAGAGGAGTGGTGCTGCAGGGCTAGGAATCTCCAGACGGTACCTGTGAGGGAGACGGCTGCACGTGGAAGGGACCCTAAGACCCATGCCAGAAGGTATGTGAAGAGAGATCCAGTGTCCAGGGATCTGGATTGGAAGGCTGGACATAAGAACTGGACTACATACTGGCCAGGCTATTTAGAGAGGAACTCTAACAGCAATGGAAGCTCAGGTATGAACACTGATCTATGCCCTAGCTATAACCTTGAAAGACAGCAGGGAAACAAGTATTCTCCTGAAAGTGCTCCATTGAGAAATTCCTCTGTGCCAATCCCTGATATTGAACCCATGATTGTTGAAGAAGGGGAAGGAGCGGTCTTAGATACAGGCTGTGAATATATGGATTGCTCTCTGTCTAAACTCCTTTGGTAATTTACTGTTACAAAGTACAGCAACCATCACAAAGAAATACAAACTTGTTCTTTAATCTACTCAGAAAAGCTCCTGAGTAGGATTTTGGGCCACGCAGTAGAAAGCAAGCCAGCTAAGGGGTTTCAGCTGGATAACTGCTAGCAATTGAGCCTTACCTAATTGCTTGTGAGCTCTGAGGAAATCACTTCTGAGTCTATGTGTGAAGATATAAGAAGTTAACCTGAAAAGAACAGCTTTTCCCTTCTTTGTGGGTTTTGCTTGTTGTTTGAAACACTGCTAAGAAAATATTAGCTAAAGCCTACAGAAAAGACCAGTTTGTTACCAGCCAGGTCTTTATTCTTTTCATTTGATTGCCTGACAAGTTCAGCTGTTGTTTTCCTGATTTTGTTTTCTAAGTTTAACACTGAAAGCAAGTATCCTGTTTTATGTGCTACCAAGCATATCTGTGTTGGGAGAAATAACCCCATAAATAAATATCTTATTGGCTTTACACTCAAGCACAACTAATTATTGTGAGCAGCTGTGTCTGGTGTGAATGGACTGCATTTCCCACAATCCCTTGCAAATCATATTGATATATGCACTTGCCAAGACTATGAACATTCTCACCCAGGCAGCCATCTGACAACGTATTAGGTACAGTTTTATTGGTATAAATATCCATAGCAACCCTTAGTAAGTAAAGAACTTAAAGATCTAACAAAAACTTAAAACTAAGGTGCAGACAGCAGTCCAGCAGTGAGATGGGGGTTTTCCAGTCTTTTGCATTGAGTGTCACATGTATGATTTTCTCCCAGTTGGTGAGAGGTCTTACGTGTGCACTAGATGCAAGGAGCTCTTTGCTCTCAGGGAACGAGTCCATTCTCTAGAGGCTAGAGTAGCAGACTTGGAAAACATAAGACAGACAGAGAGGTACATAGATGAGCCCTCAGGGATATAGTCCTGAAGTCCCACCTCCAGTCTGGCAGCATCCCTGTTGCCATGGAGGAGAGAGGTCACGTGACAGGAGAGCATCACCCTGGTGTGGCAGGAAGTGATCCTGTAACTAGGACCTGTTCTCCAGGTGATGTAAAACCCTCTCGCACCGAGGAAGTTTCTCCAGGGCCATGTGCCCATGAGGGAAGGGTTAGGACAGCCGTTATAGTTGGTGATTCAATCATTAGGCATGTAGATAGCTGGGTGGCTGGTGGACGTGAGGATCGCCTGGTAACATGCCTGCTCGGTGCTGTAGGGATTAGGGATATGTTCCTGATTCATAACCACTTAATAACCTTTGTAAATGTCTGCTCTAATAAAATATATGTCAACCAAGCTGTCATTATGATGGGCAAAGAGAAAGCAGGCCAGCATAAGAAGAAACCATATAAGAAAAAACAATTCTTAGCAATGCATATTCCTGAGCTGGAGGGTCCAGGAATAGTCATGCAAGTCTTGTACAAAACATGAACACAGGGAACCACAAGCTGGCATGAACAAAGTATATGCTGAGCACATCAGCCCTGAAGAAAGCAGGTGGTTGACAGTTGGTAGGTATGGTGAAAGAGCAGACAAGAGAAGGAACCTGAGTGGGTATCAAAACAGGAACAAGGGGGATAGAAAGGAAATAACAGGAAACAGATGGTAAGAGAAGATGAGATACAAAGAGAAAATAGATTTGGAAGCTGTGCACGTATACGGAAATCAGAAAATGTATATAAGTGATATGATTATTGTACTGAAGGGGGAGGAGGAATTCTGGAGGTGCCTAGTGGCTAGTGTACAACAGAAGCACTCCTCTCTATTGCCTGTATTGTCCATCAGTTATCTAATAAACAGAGATTCTGATTGCACCTGTACTGATTTTTGGATCTGGACCTTACAGGAAAGTAGTGATAATTAGTGATTGGTCTTTTTGTGGGTGACAGGGCCTCACAAATTTGTGCCGAAACCCGGGATTCGCCCCCTTATTTAGGGGTACGGGTGGGTCTGTATGACCAAGATATAAATTTAAAGAATTGGATTCCCCTCAAGGAAAGAGGCAGATAGGTCCCTGGTGTAAAGAAGAAACCGGATGAAAAGAAGTGAGTGACGGATCCCCTAGGAAGACGGCGGCTGTGTAAATGGAGTCGTGAGTATAAATACTATTAACCAAGCTTGGTAAGTATATTTTTAAGTTTTATTTTGTCTTATAAGTAATGTTAAAGTAGATTTGAATACCATATCCAGGATTGAACGGAAGCTGCTTGAGACTGTACGTGTCGCTTGACATGAAGCGTGTGTGTGTTCTTGCTCACATTTCCATACCCCCGCGAGGGGATTGGCTGGGCTTGGATGAAGTGAATTTTTGTCTGAAAGGTATCCTGGACATTTCGTGCACTTACCTTCCTCTGTAGATAAAGAGATCGTATATTGAGATCCTTAAATAAAAGGTTGCACGTAGGAACAATGTCTCTGTTTAAACGAAAGAAGAGGGATGATAATCAGGCGATACTGGTACATCAGGTGTCCCCAGTGACCCCGGTTGAACGAATGATGAGAGATAATCCCTTATTAGGAAAGGAGATATTGAAAGTTTGTCTTAAATGGGCAAAATGGAGCACTGCTCCTGGGACTCCTCTTGGCTGGCCACCAGAGGGGTCTTTTGAAGGTCATTCTTTAGTAAAAATTAGGGATTATGTTTTATTTCATAAGACTGGGGCTAGTCAACTAAAACACTTAAGATATATTTCCATGTGGATGAAGCAGGTAGATCCGAATACCCTTAGCAGCGATGACCCCCCCCCCCCCTTATTGGACAACAGAGAGTCAAACAATGGCAGCCATAGGCTACTCATACCCCTCAGTACAGTTAGACCCCAAGGAGGAAGAATCAGGTAAAAAATCTAAGGATCAAAACCCACCGAAACCACAAAAGGATAAAGTTCGGTGCTGGGATGATGTAGAAAAACCACCTCTCTTTGAGACTCCCTCATATCATC
Organism: Ichthyophis bannanicus; assembly: GCA_033557465.1. Classification (NCBI taxonomy): domain Eukaryota; kingdom Metazoa; phylum Chordata; class Amphibia; order Gymnophiona; family Ichthyophiidae; genus Ichthyophis; species Ichthyophis bannanicus. Next base: position 392,013,848 of record CM066032.1, read on the forward strand.
CATTATATCCCCATAGGGAAGTGGAAGATATAATTCAGGGTAAAGGGGTCCAATCATATAGGAGATCTCGGTCCGTGTCTCCTCCTCGAGAGCGGTACTCGGGATGGGTTCAGGTAGCAGGAAAATTACATTTAACCCCTGATGCAAGTCCCGAGTTTCTAACTCAGGAAAGGGGCGAACAATCTTTACTGGGAGCCGCAGGGCCTCATAAATCCACGAAGCACTCTACACCCCTTACTCATGATTCTTCCGCTCACGATACTTTATCCGAAATAGCTGCTAAAAAATCTCCCATTAAAATTGTTCAACGAGAAGGAGATTGGCACATGAATCACCTCTCTAAACATACCTATACCAGTCTCCATGATCGCCCTGATCGAGCGGACAAGACCTTTGAATCCCAAATACTGCCTGTGCAAGCACCAAAGGAGAAAACTCAGATGGGAAAGACACCCGCAGATTTTATATTTGATGAAAAGAGAGGGGAAGGTTTCTATGTATATCATTGGAGTGCAAACTTACATGGGTGGACTACAGCTTGTGTCCCGCAAATGAGAATTTGGCCAGAACAAGGGTCATTGAATACTACAGATTTAAATTTAGCTCGTAGATGTATACGTGGAGGGGAGGGGGACCCACAATGGGATTACAAATATATGGAAGCAGGTTTGCAGGTATGGGAGAAGTATGAGGGACAGGAACCCAATGTACAGAAGTCAGAGCAAAGATTGGTTTTTCCCGTCAGACATAATCCACAGGGACAAGTATATGTTCCCTGGAGTTTTACAGATATGACCAATTTGGCTGAACAATTACCCCCGTTAAACAAGGGGGCTGGAGCATGGATACAGAAGTTTGAGCGCCTACTGCGGGGTATACTTTAGCAATTGGTGATATAAAGGCATTATTGGCCCGGATTTTAGGTAATAACGCCGCTAATCAAGTGTTCAATAATGCAAATATTAATGGAGTATTGGTCCACCAACCCAGATGCAATGGAACTTTATTTAACCCTTATCGCAACTTGATTTGGGGTTCTCTGAGAGATATCTATCCTACCCAGCGAAGCATGGGACCACTTACTTCAATGCAGTTCAAGGTTGGGGAAGATATCAGTGCTTATTTAGCTAAATTTCAAGATTTATGGGAAGCACAGATGGGAGTACCCCATAATGACCCTAATATGGCTCTCATGTTTTTTCAGACCCTGTGCAATACCTTACCTTTAGGTATCCAATTAAAATTTAAAAACATTGTAGCGTTAGAATCTGAACCATGGCAAAAACAACAGGCACATATTTTTCATTTTGTCAGACAAGCTGAGGAAGAATTAAATAAACCAGAAAGGGACAGATCTGCGGCCGATGCAAAATTGATAAAGGCTTTACGCCAACAAGTAAAAGAGCAGCAGAAACAACTTGATGAAATCAATGACGATTATGAAAGTGACAGTAGTGTAGATAGTGATTCTGAAGATATGTACAGACAATTGATGCGAACCTTGAATGTCCAGAGGCGTGGTCAGCCCACGGGCCAGGAACCACCATCCATTCCAAACCAAAGGCAAGATAGAGAGCGAGATTTCACTTGTTGGTGGTGTGGTGAGAAGGGTCACCTGCAACGGTCCTGCCATGCCCTACTACCGGGAGGGCGGCGACGATATGACCAAGGTCCCCCACCGTTTGCAAGACCATGCCAGTATCCTACCTGGCAGCCACCAAATAGGATGGGCTTTGGCAATAGGGAACAAAGACAATGACTAGGTATATATGATATGCAGGTGGTGGTGGGAGCTGAGGAGCCCCGTATCAAATTAACCCTGAATGACCAAGAAATGGAATTCCTAATTGATACAGGAGCAATGATCTCTGTCTTGAACATGATGCCTGCTGGAGGCACCATTAGTAGGGCTACTACAATGACCATGGGGTTTGACGGTAAGACCGTAAGAACCCCTATGACCAACCCAATCTGGGTTGAAGGACCGCAGTTTGCTCTACTCCATAATTTTCTGTACTCTTCCCATTGTCCTATAAATCTGATGGGACGCGATTTAATTGTAAAGGCCCAAGTCACCTTAGTGGGTGGACCATCCCAGTCCCCGGAGATACGGGAAGCTGGAACTTTTCTTCTTAGTCCATATGGGCGGGTACGAGGTACACCTGTCCATATACGATTGAAACCAGGAAAAGAGGGACCAAAATTGCCACAATATCCTTTGCAGCAGGCAGCTATAGAGGGTGCATGAGAGGAAATTAATCAACTAAAATCACACGGCATAATAGAACACAGTACTTCACCGTATAATACCCCTCTTTTTCCAGTCAGTAAACCCAATGGAAAATGATGCATTGTGCATGATCTTCGTGCACTCAACCAAGTTGTGGAAACACAGTTTCCCGCAGTTGCTAACCCAGCCACCACGTTAAACACAGTACAACTGTACAAATATTTCACGGTTCTTGACCTGAAAAATGCCTTTTTTAGCGTAGAGATTGATGTTGCGTCCAGACCTTTGCTGGCCTTTATTTTTGATCAAGTACATTACCAATGGACGCGACTACCCCAGGGGTATGTCGATAGTCCAAGCATCTTTTCTCAGATCCTCTCACAGGATTTACAGAATTTCATTTCTTATCTCCCTGGAGAAATGTGTCTGTTACAATATATAGGTGACATTTTGTTATCTGGGTCTCATTATGAACAAATGCAGGAATACACACACACGTTAATGCAGGAGTTGCATGAGAAAGGATACAAACTTAATGCAGAAAAAGCACAACTTGTGCAGACAACTGTTACCTTTCTGGGGTCCCAGTTAAGTCACGGATCTCTTCAGGTGGGAGATAAGACTGTACAACATGGCCTACAATTACCTATCCCAAGTACCGTGAGGGAACTTCGTTCCGTCTTAGGCACCTTGAATTTCTGTAGAAATTGGATCCTAGCGTTCAGTTCTCGGATTCTTTGTTTCTGCCCATACTTAAAGGGTGGTGGCAAAAACTCTGACAAAGTCATCCTGGATCCTGGTGCCATTTGCACCCTTCAAGCTATCCTGGATGATTTAAAATGCCTTCCTGCCTTGCACTTACCAGATCACAACAAACCATTCCAATTTATGATTGTGGCAGGCTCTAAGGCTTGGGCTGCCATACTATTTCAGGACAGGGATTCCACCTTGGCATTTTTGTCCGGGACTTTTGGGTGTACAGAACTTCCCCTACCTGATCTAGAGAAATTGGTCATAGCGGTAGCAGCAGCTATAGATAAGGTTTTGTCTATTTTCACTCCCACTACCCTGATTCTCTACCAGTCCATTGAACTGAAGGCTATTCTAAATAAAGACACCTTATATTTGTCCCCGACAAAATTACAGCAAGCCTGTGCATCCATTCTGAACAGTGGAGTGATTTTCCGCCCCCTAGTGACTTCTACTTGCCCGTTAAGTTGGTTACAGACAGTGGTAGATGTCCAGATTCCAGTGTTTAACTCCTCGTATGAGGCAATTTTATCCATGATGGTCTCCCCATCTGAAATGCCACCAGATAGCGAAATATGGTTCACCAATGGCTCAGAACAGAAGGGTGCTGTGGGTTTTGCCGCAGTATTGGTGACCCCGGATGGAGTCACGCGGCAGTGCCTACAGTACACTCTGGATTCAAACCAAGGATATTCGGCTCAAGCAGCTGAGCTGTGTGCCATTTTGGCAGTTTTGCAAGAGTATCCAGAAACACCCCTTATTTTCTATACCGACTCACAGTATGTTCAAAGGTTATGTGGCGAATACCTACACATTTGGTTACAGCGAGGGTTTGTTACCTCCTCTAGTACTCAGCTGGTTCACCAGTCATTGATTTTATATCTATATGATTTGTTACTAACACGTAGCCAGAGAGCTATTTTGACCTCCTGTAACTGGGTCCCAGGCCATGCCCGTCATTATGGTTTCTTATATTCCGGAAATGCCCTGGCTGATTCCGCAGCTAGACAAGTCACTGCTTCTGTCCCAATCTTCGTTTCCACAAGGGCTAAGACTTATCCCTTACCCTCGCTCCAGGATTATCAACAGAATCTTCTGCAAGATGAAGTGCAGAAGTGGAAATTGTTAGGGTGTTCAGCACATAAAAATTTGTGGGTTCACCCTTCTGGAAAGGTTTGCATCTTCCTCTGGTCTTTACAACAGTTGTGTCTCTTGCTGCACTCCGTGACCCATGCCCCTGCCTCCAGTGTTGGTGCACAAATTTCTGAGCTTTTCTGGTACCCTCGCCTTAGGGCCAGAGTGCAGGAATGGTGTCTGAAGTGCCCTCAATGTTTAGAGAACACTCCCGTGAAGGGAAAACAAATGATACAAGGGCATCTCCCCATTGTTCAGGGTCCATTTCTTTCCTGGTATGTGGATTTCACTGACATGCAGGTTCGGATGGACGGGTACAGATTCCTCCTCGTTTGTGTCTGTGCTTTTTCCAAATGGGTTGAGGCATTTCCCTGTAAGCATGAGACTGCATCTGAAGTATTTAAATATTTTTTCCAACATCTGTTTCCTCGTTTTGGAGTTCCAAGAAATGTATATTCTGACAACGGTTCTCATTTCCAGAATCAGCTTATGCATCTCTTCTCCACAGCAGTGGGTTTACAATGGAAATACGTTTCAGTCTATCGCCCCACCTCCAATGGTCTTGTTGAACAGACCAATGGCTTACTCAAAGCTGCCCTGCGTCTGATCCAATCAGACAAAAATCTTTCCTGGTTGCAAGCTCTGCCCTTGGCCTTGTTTCAGCTCAAAAACCGCCCTCTGAAGAATGTGGCATTGACGCCCCATGAAATATGCACCGGAAGGCGATTGCTGTTGTATAATTTATCTGAAAATTCTGCTACTCTACCCAACACGCTGTCTTCTTATATTGCAGGTCTGCGACTAGCTATTGCAGAAATCTCTCGACGTTGTGCCATCCGCGACGAACATCCAACTCCTCCCAATAAGTGTCTGATTCCAGTTGGGACCAAAGTCTATCGCAGAAATCCTCATCGGAGTTCCTGGCAAGATCCAACATATTCGGGACCCCATATTGTTTCTGCGTCCACTCCTTTTGCTGTTTTGTTGGACTCTGGTCAAACCTGGACTCATATAGCCCATCTTTGGATTCCTTGAACTGTGATTTGGACTTTAATTGATTTTCTACGTCATGGCTGCACCTGCTCTTAAGTATACTTTTTTATATCTTTTCATGTTATTTGCAATTCTACTTACATGGGTTCTGTTCTTCATTTGTGCCCCTGCCCCTAAGTCGCCCCTCACCACCTCTTCCCTGAATCGTTCCCTCAGGTCCCTTCCTCTTCCAAATACCTGGAAATCAACTGTTCTCAATGTAGTTAATCTCATGAACATTACTGATTGCATTATCTGTACCCCATTGGCTCAGGGCGGCAATTATGCTCCTGTTAGAGTACTCCCTGTCCCGTTTGAGGAATTTGTGGGTGCTATCCCTTGTTGGGATAACCCTAAATTCCTCCGGGGATGTATAGAAAAGGACCCCATATACTGTAATGATACTTGGACGGCCCGTAAGGCCCAGTGTTATCCTGTCCGCGTCTCTGTCCCTCCCATGCTATTTTATTATTGCCTTATCACCAATTCGTCCCGTGACTTTGCCAATACTTGTAATGTTTCTTGTAATGTGCAAACTAATCTTTTTCACTTCCTGCAGGGTACCATGCGCCCTTTTGGGTATGGGAGTAATGTCACTTGGGAGCATTGGTATAGAGCCCAAGTGCATAAGGGTCTTATTAATGCCATTTTTTGGGGTCCCCGCATCCGTTCTCGCTCTAGAGTTTGGGGTCCTAGTTTTTGGTCCACCTGCTTTACTGTAGGCCCCATTTTTGCAGATCGCTCCATCCTTTTTCGGAATGGTGAATTCACTGGTACTCCCTTTTCTTCCTGTTATGCTCCCACCCTCTCCCAATACTGCAATGGCAAGGCCTGCGGCGGCCTCGATGCTACCGCCCTTTTTCAAGGTCACCAACTTACTGGTCGCATACAGTGGAAATTTTGTACTTCCCGCAACGATCATTTCTTCTGTAACACTCCCTGTACTGTAACCTCAGGTAAGACCTCCTGTGATCCCCATACCTCTATCTCATACCCCACCTTTACATATTTTACTTGGAAGCCTTCCTTTTCTTTGTCTGCTATGGTGGGCCATTATTGCGGAGACGTTCTGTATCAGAAGGTCTCTCTTTCCAATTTACCCTGTGCTTTGGTTAAAGTTTCCCCTTACTCCGTCCTAATCCCTTTGAATGTTTCTCATCATTCTCCTCCTTCCCACTGACGTAAGCATAGCTCTTCCTCTTATGTTAGCCCCTGGGATTCTTCCGTTGCTGAAGATGAGGCTATCCAAGCTTCCTATGAGTATATCAACTCCACTTACCCTATGACCAAAGTCCGCCTTGATGCCTTTAGTTCTACTTCTTGGATTCCCTTTGCTACTCCTGCCCTTACTGCTGAACTTGGTATGGCTGTTCGCCGTTTACAATGTCTGCTGCATATACAAATGAAGGCAGTTACTGAGTCAATCTCTCGTTTAGCTGAATCTCTGGAACAAAATAATCACATGACTCTCCAGAATAGACAAGCTTTGGATTTATTGCTTGCTGCTGAAGGAGGCACATGCACTTTTATTAATGCTACTAACTGCTGTACAGTGATTGCGAACCATACAGTTTTTGTACTTGATGCAATGAATAAGATTAAGCATTTATCTGAATTACACATAGATGATTTTAAGGGTGGCCTCCAATTTGGGGATTGGTTCTCATCCCTTACTTCCTGGTTACACTCTCTGGGTGCTGGCCTGAAAGGCCTTTTGATTTCTGCAGGTATATTTTTAATTTCTGCTTTATCATTCTGTTGTATTGTTTCCCTTGCCATCTCCTGCTGTAAGAAACAGTGTACCAAAGTGTCCACCTCCCTACTGCCTGTTCAAACCAGTCATACACATGTGAATGTTTCTTATTCTCTGGTTCCCACTTCTGATTTCTCTGATTTGGTCTTATCTCCTCAATAAAAAGAAATAATAAAAAAATGGGGGATTGTAGGGATTAGGGATATGTTCCTGATTCATAACCACTTAATAACCTTTGTAAATGTCTGCTCTAATAAAATATATGTCAACCAGGCTGTCATTATGGTGGGCAGAGAGAAAGCAGGCCAGCATAAGAGGAAACCATATAAGAAAAAAACAGTTCTTAGCAATGCATATTCCTGAGCTGGAGGGCCCAGGAATAATCATGCAAGTCTTGTACAAAACACGAACACAGGAAACCACAAGCTGACATGAACAAAGTATATGCTGAGCACATCAGCCCTGAAGAAAGCAGGTGGTTGACGGTAGGTATGGTGAAAGAGCAGACAAGAGAAGGAACCTGAGTGGGTATCAAAATAGGAACAAGGGGGATAGAAAGGAAATAACAGGAAACAGATGGTAAGAGAAGATGAGATACAAAGTGAAGAAAACTCAATGATCTGACCACAATACCATGGTTCTTTAGGTCTCTGGTCCATCAAGCAGTGAGAGACAGGCAGAGAGTAATACAGAACACAATCACACACACACAAATGTTACTGTCTTTGAGCTCAGAGGGAAGACAATAAGCGGACTATGGACAGGCATAATTCCACGCTTATTGAATTCAAATTCTTCCTTCTAAAAAGCTCCTTTTTATTAGAGCAAAAAGAGGAAGTAACAGTCATTTATTATAACCATGAAATAACACAAGGTGTCGCCAAAGTTCTTTTTACAGAGTAAGATCTGATTACAGTATATTAGATGAAATTTATAATTGCAAAAGTTGCAAAAATTATGTTTTGTCAGCAGTGACTGTACAATGAACTATGGTTGCACAGTTCATAGCCTATGTTCTTTTTGCTTGCGTTAACACTGTTCCATCTATTTTAAAGACAGTTACAGAGAACTCATGATCATGACATCCTATTCTATTTAAGAAAGTAGTTGAAAAGTCAAACTTCTAAACACATTTTGTATCAAGATATTCATCCATCTTCAATTACATATTGGGGATTCTGGTATCCCTTTATCTGTCCATTCCTACAGTCCTCCCTGTGATTCTATAAAGAATCATTACTAAAGAGCAGTAGCTGAAACATGTCCAATTCCGGAATAATCTTCTACAGTAGACTTCATTTTGCAGATGTTCTTTCAAAGTCCTAGGCACATCTGGTCCATAGGTAAGCTCCATCTTGTTCATGGGAAGAAATCCTTATACAAAATCATGTAACATTGTTTACCTTTGCTTAGCCTCAATAAAAAATGTGTACAGAGATCAAGACTTTACCAATTATTCTTGTAAGCACTACCTCATCCAGCAGTGGCCAACTGCTTCTCGTAGATCTAGCAATAATTCAGAGATTAGTCCTTCAGATCATGACACCAGTCATCACTCCAGATTCTTCAGCAGCATCCTTTCACACCATGGGCTGTGCTATGCACATCTTAGATCAATCTTTTTCAGTGACCATCCACCCAGGCTTCACTGCTGCACATACATGAGTAGTTCCGCTGGAATCGTTGATCTTTATCAGGAGTCTCCATAATCAGTAGCATTTCATTCAGTCGTTTTCTTCCTCTTCGGCCCATTAGATTCAGTGCATACAATATATAATTTGTAAAAATCCAATTCTCCACTACAGCATCTCTCTTGATGCCATACAATTGCAAACAAGCACAATTATTCATCCCTAATGACAGTCTTAAATTGTTGAACAGAATTATATTATCCATTGTTAATTACAATACATCCATAGCTAGCACTAAACTATTACATAGCTAGTCTGTAACATAGTTATTATTTTCATGTTCATTCCTAAACTTATTCTGTCTACTTGCCAAATCAAATGTTAGCATGTGGCCTGATAGACACATTGCTTTTTCCTGTCAGGAACACAATTGTACATATTCATATCACTAATTATATTTGTGATGTATTCTCCAGCTTTAACAATATACAAGATATAGTCAATCTGGTTTATTCAAGGGGTAACAAACATTAAAACATAACTAGCAGTTTATGACAAATAATTTAAACTCATTTCAATTGTTTGTCAACAATTATTAGGAAGGCTGTCTTATCTTAGGTGATGATTCAACTCACATTACTTTAAACATTATCACCACATCCTGCACACACAAACACCCCAGTACCTCACTGATCTTCTCCACTTCCATATCCCTACACGTAGTCTTCATTCTCTTCACATTAATCAACTTCACTTCCCCCCACCATCTCGTGCACACTTACAGTCTACCCGTCATTCTGCTTTTTTTTTCCTTGGTCCAGCTCTGTGGAACTCTCTTCCCACTCCGCTCCATCTGGAAGATAACTACACCAATTTTAGGTCCCTACTTAAATCCCATCTGTTCACTTCAGCATGTAACCTCCCAGCCACACCCAGCTGACCTGGTTTATCTATTTTTGCACTTTTCTTTGTTTTTTTTTTTATTTTTTTCTAATACTATTTTCCCCACTAATCACAGCAGTTCACATTGCAACTAAAACTTGGTACAGCACATTAAACAGGAATATTGATAACTTGAAATTTTTCTTTGTAAGACAATGAGGGTTAAGTGACTTGTCCAAGGTCACAAGGAGTGCTAGTACTCTAGTCATTAGACTACTTCTCCATTCCATTCTAATTCACATAGACATCTAAGCTCACAAAGGAAGGAACATTTGCATAAGGATGTGTACATTCATCAACTATAAAACTTTTTAACACCAAATTTGAACCAATTAAAATGGTTAATTACCACTTCTTTTCAGAACAAAACAGCATAGTAGTAGAATATCAGCACATAGGGCTCCTCATGCAAGAAGCCTGAGACAAAATCAGTATTAATCAAGTGAGAAGATAACTCAAGAGCTCTAGGAAGAGCGAACACTCCAGCTAGTTGAGCATTAGCAATTAGCAAAGCAGCCGACTCTGCACAGAATCAACTCTTATAATTGCATCAATTTTCCTTACTCATTGTGCAAAGCAGAACCATCAGTACAGAGTGAGGTCAAACAGTAAAAAGAAAAGAGCTGGAAGAAAACTGGGTTTTTTTCCAAGTGTAGAAGACACGAAAACTTAATGAGAGACATATTAAAGTACTAGAAAATCAGTAATTTGGATTGCAAAAACTACTGCTACCAGAGACTAAAAACATGGAGGCATTCCTGCTACAACAGGGTCACAAACGTCTGAAAAATAACCCAGTGGCTTAAGTCTAGTGGGAAATTTCTGAGCGAGAACACAAACAGTAGCAATAGAAGAGGTAAGCATATTGTATCACACTTGCAATTAACAACATCAATTCTGCAGAGGTCTTTCATAATAACTAAAACATACAAGACATGAGAATTTAAGATCACTCCTCCAATCGACTCCTGCAGATTAGTTTAAAAGAGACTAAGGGGCATGTTTACTAAATTGCGTTAGTGCAGTTCGCGTAAGTATCCGCGTTAATAACACAAACCCCCAAATAAGGAGATGGGCGGGACAGCGGAAGACCTAACGCGCGTAACAGAGCTACCGCGCGATACGTGGCGCGTTAGAGGTCGCCGCGCGTTACTGTGCATGAAGCATAAGAAGCCACGCAGACATACCTGACCCAGACAGAGCTGTAGCACAATGGTTACTGCAGTGACCACTGATACGGGCAGCATGGGTTCGATTCCCCAGGGTGCCAGATGCAGAAGGCTGGCTGATGCAGCATCCCAAACATGATACAGTGAGGGAGGGGGCATATATTTTTATACGTCTCGGAGGGGTGCAAGCAAACACACCCACACATCAGATAGTGAGTGAAGGGGGCATGTATATGCTCTGTTCCTCTGGGGTGCAAGCAAACACACCCACACATCATATAGTGAGTGAGGGGGCATGTCTATGCTCCCCTACCATTTGGGGTGCAAGTAAACACACACACACAGTATATAGTGAGTGAGGGGGCATGTCTATGCTCCCCCCCCTTTCGGGGCTCAAGTAAACACACCCAAACATTACATAGTGAGTGTGGGGGCATGTATATGTTATGTATGTGTTGTATGGTTGTTACCATACATACCTGACCCAGACAGAGCTGTGTGCACCCAATGACGCTCAGTACGGTAATATCACGCTTGAGAGGCTGTCGCTGGTAGCAGTCCTGCGTATGTAAAACATATAATGCGGCAGACACCCCTATAAAAGGAGTCCATTGTGGGTCGCAACCCATGACTACTGGCTCCACAGGCAATGAGTGACCCACTGGCCTGCAGCCCCATAGCCGGTAACCACCCCCTGGCTGTCCACTGAAGTGCGGCAGGACACCACCCAACTGTCCGCTGTAGTGTCCCAGATCCGTAACAATGCAGGGATTCCCATGGTGCACACTGCACATGCAGACCAGCAGTCCACAGATGAACACAAGAAGGGGTACGTACCCACATAGCCCCCTGGTATGGTATGGTGAAATGACTGTGTGTGTCACTGGACATAGTAGCAACAGAGAGTATCCCAACAGGGTGCCCCAGAAGAAGCTAGAAAATGTGTCAGTGAAGGCAGACAGATCATAAGCACAATGGGTAAGAAGCTGCCTGGTGGAGCAGGGTCTGTGAGTTCAATCCCCCCTGTGTGTCCAAAGACCAAGGCTGCCTGCAACAGTACCCTCCGCAAACAGTAGGCACACATATGTTGAACCAGTCAGCCCCCTGTCTAAACCAATGAGAACCCCAATGTTTGGTTGGACACAAAGAACATGAGAGGGAGGAAAATATGCCCACCACCCCTTGCTGGGAGTGTCCGTGTAATCCCGAGAGGTGCAGCACCCAAAGGTAGAAAACAGTGTGAATCTGCAGCCAGAACCGGGTGCTTGAAATGTACAAAGGTGAAGATATACACAACCCATATAATAAAGGAAAGACCACGTCAGACTGTACCAGAAACAATGCAGGGGACAACACAATTGCCTTGCCATTGGAATTCAGCATCAAACAGCACCAGGACATGCTATGTGTGCCACAACTATGGGCCGTGTACCAAGTGGTTGTGTCCCTGCAAGGCTGGCATATCTGTGGATGGGTGTGCGTCATGACTCCCACATCAGACCAGTAATATCATAGGAGGTCTGGTTTGTATGTCCCACAAGTTATGCTGGCAAACACCCACCCACAGGGATGTACCTGGAAGGTGTCACATAGGATAACCCCATGAAAGCCACACCAGAGAACTAAGGCTACTGTGCACTGTCTTCCACAGCACCCGACAGGGCTTTTCACAAAGCACCCCATAGGGCATGTGACAGGGCCCATGAGGAGTCACTGTGCGGAGTCTGCAGTGTGAGGGCGTTGCTGTTGTTAGCACCAATGTAAAGCAAGATAGGAATACGCCCCCCAAGGTGCTCACAATGACCCACTGTGTGTTCAAACCCATGACCCAGGGCCCCACCCACAAGCATGGAAGCAACCCCATGCCCATATTGCCAGTGCACATAACAAAGTCACAATAATGAGGTGGGCAGCCCCTGGAGCAGAACTGCCAGATGACCCAAGCCCCCGAAACAATCTCACAGAAGACGCACCATGTACATGCAAGGGATGCCTGACTAAGAAACAAAGCAAGGTCTCAGCAAACAAGGGCATATGGCAAACACAATCAAGACCAAGGTCATGATCATTACCAAATATAGAAGGCCCAATAACATCACAGACCGCTTTGCAACATGGAATGTCACTGGCAAAAGCAAAAGCAGGGAGAAACACACTATGGTGACTGTGCGCAAGAAAATGAAGATGTCCGTAACACCTGAAACCAAATCCCCTGACTGTGGACCGAGGGGCGCCATGTCGTCACCCAAGGTGCCTGCTGGGCTGCTAAGGATATGGGAGTATGCAACAGTACCCATGGTGCACTGCAGATGCCCAGCAGCAGTCCAGAGATGACCATAGGAGGGGGTAGGCGCCCCCACAGTGCCTGGGCTGGAAGGGAGATAAGAATATGTGCGCCCCTGCCATAGAGCACCAAACGACAGTAGGCCAACAGTGTGGCCAAGAACAAGCAGAAAAGGTGTACCAGTACAGTGCGAAGACAGGTGTGCAAACTGAACCCAAATATGCGGCTAAGCGGGATAGGAGAGTGCTGACAGACCTGTGGCCCATTGAACCATATGGCATGGTGCATCACAAATGGTATGTTTGCAAAGGTCAGTGTGCCCTAGAGGCCACAAGGTGTGCCTGGAGGGCCAGCAGGACCTGTGTGGAACAGAGATAGATGTAGCACAAACACCACCTAGAGCCCACAGTAACGACAATGAACAGGTGACTGTTGGAGGGCAAGCAGGGAGTTCACGGACCCTCACACATGACAGCAGCACACGTGTATGGCAGCAGCGCAGACAAACATGCTGGGAGCAACAGCATCACAGCAAAGGTTCCTGGCACCCTGGTGTACCGGAAAGAAGGTGTGTGGCAGCTGAGGGGAATAGGTGCCCCCCAGTGGAGGGTGAGGTCGCCCGAGAGGTGAGCAGGACATGCCAAGCAGGCACAGGACAAACAAGCAAAAGGAGATGCTAAGTAGACAATGGCAGCAGGGTAGGGTACGGGGCAAGAGTCCACAGCAGCATACATGACACCTCACCACACCATGATGCAAATACATGGACCAAAGGATGGACAGCAAATGTGACAACGCTAATATGACCAGACAGGTAGCAGAAGCCCGGAGACCACTGTTACAGCGACAATAAGCATCAGCGCGGGAAAGGCCGAGGAAAAGAGGAACAGAAAGAGCGCAAAGCTATGACCACTCTGATGGAAAGCACTGGAGAACATAGATGACCTAAAATAAACACTGAGGCACACAGAAATGGATGCAGACAGGACCACATCATACCAACAGCAAAGACCACAGCTGTGTGCCAGGTGATAGAACCACAGAGCGTAGGCAAAATGCAGTACAAATGTGGAGGAGGGGTCCACAGCCCACAACACAGTCGACAGGTGGGATGGAACACACAAATTAAGAGGCACACACCCACACCCACACCCACACACACAGCAGGAGATATAATGTACTGTAAACAACATGCAAGTGATCAGGGAAGTGACACATGAGGGGTGTAATTGGATAGCCCAATGGAGGCCCATTTGGATCGGCTGTGGAAAGGGCCACCGGACTAAAAGAGGGGCATGCCAATCACCAACCAGACCAACAGTGTTGCCTGTGTCCTGTGTGAAAAGAAGCAGATATCAGGTAAGGGACGGACACACCCACCCATGACACCTGCAGGACAGAAAGGAGACACACACATAAAACCAGCCACACACAGAATGCATAGATAGCAACACATGATGTGTCCACAACACTGAGCACACTGCACATGCACCACAGACGTAGATGACAGTGAAGACTACGGCACCTTCCCAATATCATCAAGAACATGCACATGGCACGCATACACCGCAGGGGACAAGAGCATGTGCAGCAGCGGTGGCATACCTAGAGAACAACTAACGACAGGCTGAGAGCAATAGGCAAAAAGCAGAATAAGCAGGCGGTGTATGTCACAGAGTATGGAAGGTGAGGGCCACCTGAAAGGTACACCAGTGTCCTGGATGTGAATGTTACTGTCAGCAATGTTCCCCCTAATCGTCTGTAGGCTGTGTGCGCGTAAAATATCAGCTCTGTGCAGCTTTGGAAGGAAGGTGACATGTCTGTGCGCAACATAATGACAGGCAGAGTTATAACATTAAAATGTTGACTACACGTCAGAATATAGTATGTACACCACATTGATTTTAATCAAATTAACTGAAAATACACGATTAATAAATAAAGCAGGAAATGTCTAGTAATTACAACCCTGACTTTAAAGGTGTAAGATGTCTGTGTTGCTCCCTAGCGGAATCAGAGCTGCAACGTTTGTGCGCTCTGTTGCAAAGTATGTGTGCTCCCCTGGCGAGGTGTGTGCGCGCACACATGCGCACAGCTCAGAGGGAACAGTGATTGTCAGCCAAAAGCACACAGAGACACAATAGCGGATCCAGACACCGATGGATGGCGGACAGCACGACGTCTGCATGGGTAGCTGTGAGAGCAACATGTCCACGGTGCAGTGTGTCCTGCGGAAACACAATGTTGATGTACATTGCATCACCATCGGAACTGTGACCCATCTGAGGAACATATATGACACCTGTGCACAATGTACAGTTGCCCACCAGTGGAAGGTAACAAATGGATGAGGGAACATAATCGGAGAGGGCGCAAAATACATCCCTACAACACACATAGGCAGGGTGGAGCATGAGGAATGGCCAGGTGGAAAGGTCACTAACAATCAGGAACATACACAGTGTGATAAAGTACACATGCAGAAAGCCAAGATGTCCTGCCCCCCAACACTGAACGTCAAATGGAGACACACAGCACATCACATGCATGAGTGGCACATATCTGCCAAATGACCCATTGCCAGTGGCTGATCAACCTAGCAAACCAGTATACACTGACCTGTGCAAGAGTACACACACAGCCGCTCAAGATGTGTGCAAGATAGAACATGCAGATCCCCAAGATGTGAACAAGTAAAGGCCACCTCTGTGACCCATGGAGACGAAGGGGGAAGGAGCAGTGGTCCAAATAAATGTGCAGCACCATAGGAGCAGTGGAGAGAAAACAACATATATGTGACCAGACGTGATGAATGACATGCAATCCCCACTACCCTGCAACTCACCCAAGCCAACATGAAGGCTGCATATATGAACACCCCCCCCCCATGCAGCACAGCCACATGCAGAATTACAAGGCAGTCCGGGTGGGCCTGGAACACAGATGCTCATCCTGTGGAGCCAAGAACAGGACAGAGATATGGAGGCATCAGATGGCAGTGCTGCACAATCCTCACACCACCTAACACATGGCAAACCCAGAGACACGTCCCCAGCACACCCATAACTTACAGGTGAAGATCCTCTCGATTAGATGCTGCCTGGCTGCCATGCCTGCACGTGTGTCACCATGGCCAGGTGCAGGAGGGCACATAGGATCCGGGCCGAGATCCTCATTAATGTCGACTGGAACATTGTGCCTGAGAGCAAAGTTGTGGAGGATGCAACAGGCTATGATGATCTTTGCCACAGTCAGTGGTTTGTACTGTAAGGCCCCGCCAGTCCTATCCAGACACCTGAAGCGACTTTTGAGGATGCCAAAGGTGCGCTCAATCACTGAGCGACTGGAGGCATGGGCCTCATTGTACCGTAGCTCTGCACCTGTCCGGGGGAGACGCACAGGGGTGAACAGCCAGGTGCGACACCCATATCCTGCATCATCTGCAGGGAGAAATGGTGCAAATTCACATGCGTGCTGAGCCAATAATGGAACGACAGACATACCAATTCAGAACTGGACAGCCGAGAGGCCATGCACACACATATGAGGCAAATGATGTGCACACAGTGGTAGCACAGCAGAGGCTGTTGAGGCCAGTGGGAAACGACCATGACATGCTGAGAGTGGCAGTGCACACCCATGTAACCGTGACACGTGACATGTGCAAGAACTGGTTCAGCAAAAACATCTGCGTGAGCTGTGAGGCAAGGTGCTGAACATTGTCAAATAGCAACCGGGGGTGCAGGGTGGCACAGGTGTGCAAGTGGGTGGCTGGCACGATCCTCCGCATACACAGCACCAGCCACTGGGATGCATATCATGGGTGTTGGGGGTGAAGCAAACGGCGGTGGTGACGGGGACCCCGAACATGGTGCCCAGACATGCAGCAGACACGTGTGATAGTCAAATGGTCACCAGCACATCTCCTGTCGAGCAAAAAACAGGGCCAGAAAGATTGGTCCGCGCACACAGAATGAGCCCCATGAGGGTGGGCCCAGGCACACCCCCCCCCCCAACCAGGCTGCCTCACCGAAATCCATGCAAAGGATGGGCTAGCCAAGTGACTGACTCCACTGGGAGACATGGGTACAACTGCCAGCGCTGTATGCCCGTGGTGCAGCTGTGGAGGCGATGGCCTGGATACATGTGTAGCCCACAGGCATGGGGGGCACACAGCATATGCTGCCCTGTCACACATGGACACAGTTCATCTGAAAAACGAGGGCATGGGCACGGAGAAACAGACACCACACTGGCCCTCTGGGACACACATGTGCGAGCAAACCAACACACATCCTAGACAGAGAGATGGCTGTGGCGAAACATATGTCTAAGACCAGGACACCAGTGACACGGCATGAGGTTGTGAGCCATACCCAACAGTGCACTCCCAGAACTAACGCTGCAATGTCAGTCAAACAGTGGAGAATGCTGACAATGCAGCAGATACACCCCCCTACAGTGGGCGCATGTCAAATACGCGGAATACCCACCCAGCAGGACGTAGTCACCAAACTGACCAGTCTCAAACTGGTCAAACACTGCCGAGTTCTGCAAAATATAGGAGTCATGGGCCGACCCTGGGAACCGCGGAACCACATTCAGGATACGCATACCTGCATCACAGACAACCTGCACATTGAGGGAATGGAAGTGTTTCCGGTTCCGGTACACAACCTCCCTGTCGCGTGGCGGGACAAGGGCAACATGTGTGCAATCTATAGCGCCCATCACGTGTGGGATTCCAGCAAACCTATGGAATGCCAGTGCCAGGGCCGCCCACTGTTGCCTACCATTGGGAATTGCTATGTAATTCCCAACCCGGCTGACCATGGCACGCAGTACCTGATGGAGACAGCGGGAGAAGGTGGGCCTACTCATCCCACCCACTGCTGCCACCGAGGATTGGAAACAGCCAGAGGCAAAGAAATGTAGGGCAGCCAGGAGCTTGGTCATACCCGGTATAGCATGTGACCGGGCATTCAGGGGCTCAAGGTCAGGTCTGAGGTCCTGATAGAGCTCCCTAATGGCTCCTGTGTCCAGCCGGTAGAGGGAGAGTACCTGGCCCTCTCGCAGGTCCTGGAGCAAGACCCTGGGCCTGTAGAGACGCCGCAGGCGTTGTTGTACCTCAGCACGCCTATGGCGCCATTGGTCAACCACACCCTCCTGTGCAGGCCCCACAGCTGCAGGCCTGAGTTGCAGTGGCAGTGCACCGATGCCCAGGGCAGCGGCCCCAGGAACAACATCCCCCTCCTCCTGGCCAAGCAGGTCTGCCAGCCCAACCAATGCAAACACTGCACCACCTGCATGTGATGTGTGAGCCATGATAGACACAGTTAGGAGGGTAGCAGGGCTAGAAATAGTGGTGTGGGTGGGGATGGACACCACATGATTGCCACTCACCTGGGGAGACAGAATGTTCCAGATTCCAGTAATCAAACGCTGTACCGGTAGGAAAGTGCAGCGCGCGCTGCTCCGCGCGTTCACATAATGCAGCCGAGGGGTACACATAATGCAGCCGAGGGGATTCATCCACGTATCACACTGCTGTAGGTGAGTCCGAGCGATGCCGTAGGGTGTATATAAACTGCGTATCACACCTTATCCCACACCCAGAAACCAATGCAGGGGTGACGTAAAATGCATGTGCCCATGTGCAGGCGACGGAAGTCGCGTTGCGACGCGCCTTACACCGCGTGCAACATCAGAGTGCGGTCGCGTACGTATCACGTAGTGCTGCATCAGCCTATGCTTCCACTACGGCGCAGATAAACATAGCCCTAACAAAGGAGGGTACATGTGCACCAGCACTATACAAAAGATACTGCCCCAGAAGGGATGTGTAGGGGGGATCAGTGATACGGCCGGTACTGCCGACACTCACATATATGATGTCACTTCCGGCGCGCAGCGGAACGCGTAGCGAGACGCGTAGCGAGACGCGTAGCGAGGCGCGACAGAACGCGCCTCACGGCACACGTGGCCGTGTACCCCATGCCCCATGAGATACACCCCATCACAGCCTATATATAGGCTTGCCACTGTGTGGCGAACCCACGTGCAGAAACATAATGGACATTATGGATCTTCCACAGACCCAGGACCAGGACCATCCCCAGGACCAGCCCCCACATCCAGCAGCACCAGCCACATCTCCACAGGAGGCCGTTGCTGGACCATCTGGGATTCAGCAGGCTGCAGGTGTGCATAGAGGTGGCAGGCCACGCCAGGCAAGGGTCCCTGTCCCTGATGAAACAAGGCGCAGAGCCATACGTTTCAGCCAGCAGGAGAATGAGCTCCTGCTGTCCAATGTACTTGAGCGCTACGACCTCCTTTTTGGGCGCCAGAGTGCCACACTCACCATTGCCATGCGGGCACGGGCGTGGTCAGAGGTACAGTCAGCGGTTGCAGCAGCTGGGGGACCACACTGCGATTTAGAAAATCTAAGGAAAAGATACTGTGACATCAAGAGGCAGGTGAGGGCTGAGCTCGTACGTGAGCGACGTGGGGCCCAAGGCACTGGAGGGGGACCAGCATATGTGCCCAAACTCTGCGAGCTGGAGAGACGCCTGGCTGATAGGCTCGGGACAATGTATGTCCACGGACTGCCTGCAGCATTGGACACGGCCCACCCACAAGCAGGTAAGGGGGGAATGCAGACCAAGGTGGGGATGTAGCACGGTCACATGGTGCGAGACTAGAAAGAGGGGGGCCAGTAAGTGGATGTCCAGGGTGAGCGGGACAAATGAGACACAGTGTGACCACCCATTCAGGAGCAATGATGGGTGGTGGGGGGCCTGTGTATGGGTGGCAGTTGGTGGCAACATGCAGTGAATGTGATACTGTGCATGGGTGACCGCCACACAACGACAGCAGAGGCTGACCACATGTTGCATGCCACACATGGATGGGCTGTGTAGGGTTGAAGTACTGGTAGAGGTTACGTATGACTGCGTTGGGGTTATGTAGTATAGATTTGCCTCAGAGTTGTAGGTGCTAAGGGTTACTAATGTTCCAGGTTCATAATCACTTAGTGGCTGCCCTGAATCTCACAGAATAGTTTGGTAACAGCCACGCGGCTACAACATGTGGGCCAGAATACAGGCCTTAGCAAGAAGAGATCCAGCACCAGATATACCCATGTAAGGGGATATCATGGGCCTTGTAAGGTGCCAGTGTGGCCTGGAGAGTCTAGACATGGGCCGACAAGGGGATATCAGATAAAGGCCTGTAAGGTCTATGTGCACAGGAAAACATACACAGGAAACCACAGGTTACCAACATGTATGCTAGGCCTGGGCTCTGCAGAAACGTAGATAGCTGCACCATAGTTGGTGAGTATGGGAGGGGGGCCACGAGGGATTGTACAACATGAAAGAAGGGGTACAAAATAGGCAATAATAGGAAATAAGAGGGAGGGGGGAGAGGACACACAGGACTAGCTCTGAGGACTGCATGTAGAAAGAAACGGAAGCAGGAGACATATCTTTATATAGTATGCAGCTCATATTCTGGGGGGGATATGCTGTCATGAGGTGCCCAGTGCCCGATAGAACTCGTTTCCCCAATTTCCCACCTGTATCTGATCATCAGTTATCTAATAAACAGAGACTGTCATTGCACCTGTACTGACATTTTGGATCTGATCATTGCAGGTACATAGTAGTATTATTAGGTTGTGGTCTAGTTGGTGAAAAACGGGCGCACAGCTGGCAGGACCACTAGGGCCACACGTGTAAGGGGGTGTCCTACGCGACGATACACTGCATCCTCGGGGGACATGCTGGGTGCGGTCAGGTTGTGAGTGATGATGGCCCTGGCTGGGGTGTGCGTCTGCACACAGAGGTGTTGTGGGGGGCCTCAGGGGGCGGACCACAGGGGGCACTTGCATGGGGAGTGCACAAACATAGTAGGGTGCTAATACAGCCATGGCTCAGACACACGTGGATCAGTAACCCACGTGTGCCTGAGGGGGTATGTGATGGGGATGTCAAACAGCAAAGAGCACCCTCTAACGTATGTATCCCTGTGGCACCCAGGTGATCCCCGCGCCATCGACCAGGAGGAGGAGCCACAGGCGGTGGCAGACGTGGCACCACCAAGCCCCGTTGACACTGGTGCAGAGGCAGGCAATGTGTGTGCGGAGGGCCAGGATGCACCCCTTGGTGATAGGGAGATGGAGGTTCCAGACATCCCGGATGTGGATGCACCAATCACCACAGAGGACACTGGGGATGTGCCTGCGGATGTGTGTGGGCAACACCGGAATGAGGCACTCGCTGCTGTGGTTGAGGTTATCGCACAGATGCAGGCCAACACTGACGCAGCCCACAGAGATGCTGAGGGTGAGTGCCCTATACTGCCATGGTATATATGGACCCGAGCAGGTGTCGCTGTGTAACACATCTCATATTGTGCTATGTCCTCTCCCCCCAGGTATACGGCATGCCTTGCGCACGGTGTCACGGACACAACGGCGCCAACTGCGAATGCAGAGGCACCTACAGCGTACCATGACGGCCCTCGTGGGACATGCAGGCCGCATTGCCACGGCATGTGAAGAGATGGCTGCCGCACAGGCACGCATGGCAGCAGGGATGGGGGCAGGAAGCCCTCTTGTCCAGCAGCCACAGGGGACAACACCACCTGCAGCAGCAACAGCAGCAAGGGGGCGGCAAGCGCCATGGGGTGGGTGGGGATGCCCAAAAGGTGGCAGGGGGAGGTCTAAATAAAGACACACACAGCTGGACAATGATGGTGACATGTGCTTCCTGTCTACTTTTTGGCATAACATTCACATCCCCACCCCACCACCCCCCGGGCCACTACCATCGTGCACATAGCATACTTTCCAGACCCACCTGGGATGCCCCACAGGCACATGTGTGGAGGGACAGGCCATGTGGTTGCAAGGGCACTGTCCGTGCTGCATACCTGTGTCGTGTGCCATACCACCTACCATATATAGACTAATGTCACGTGTCACAGCTTCTGCGGAGGAGCCCCCATGTGCAGCACTTGCAATATGTCCCCCCACACCATGACACACACGATCACGGAGCACAACATGTGGCACAGCCCATGCCACCCTAGGGCCATGCCCACTCTGTCCACCCATAGCTCTGTGCACATCAACGCTCAGTGACCATTAGGCCACCTGTGTTCCCCATGCCATACCCCACCCTGGCCTGCACCAAGCACAGATGTTGCACAAAGCCTGCATATCCCACCACTGCTGGTCCCTGGGCACTGTCACATGTGTGTTCCCTGGGACATGTGTGGCATGGCCACATGTACTGTCCGTATTTATGCTAGCTGCCTGACACGTATGCAGTAACCTGCGCACACCAGGGCCGGATTTACCAGTACGCCATGGCGTAGGGCACACAGCTGGCAGGGGCCCACAAAAGAGGAACAGGGCATTTATTTTGTTGAATAAAGGTAAAGAAATACAACCTGCTGTCTGCCGCCGCGGGGCCCCCTCTACTGCCGCGGCAGCACCGACTGAGCCGCGGGGGCCCCCTCGGCAAGCTGAGGCCGTCGGTTCGTCCCTCCCTCCGTGCAGGGTGCAGGCTGCAGGCTGTGAGAGACGGGAATGGAGAGTGTCTCCTCGCGTCGCTGTTAGCCCGCAGGGGCTGATGGGATATTTCCCATCAGCCCCTGCGGGCTTAACAGAGACACGAGGGTGACCCTCTCCCTCCGTGCCTCTCACAGCGTGCACGGAGGGAGGGAGGGATCTATGGACCGACGGAGGCAGCTTGCAGAGGGGGCCCCCCGCAGGTCAGTCTGTGCTGCTGCGGCAGCAGAGGGGGCCCCGCTGCAGCAGCCAGCAGGTTTGTTTTTCAAATTAGATGTTACCTCAGGCCCGGGGGGGGGGGTAGGACCGGTGATGGGCTATGGGGGTGAAGTAGGACTGGTAATGGGCTATGGGGGGGGCTGGGGCTGGGGCTGGGAATGGGCTGGGGGGGGATAAGGCTAGAGGTGGGCTGATGGGGTTAGGACTGGTAATGGACTGTGGGCTGTTGGGGGGGTTAGGACGGGCAGTGGGCTAGGGGGGGCTGACTGGAAATGGGTTGATGGGGTTAGGACTGGAGGTGGGCTGATGGGGGTTAGGACTGGTAATGGGTCATAGGGGGGGCATAAACTGAGGATGGGGTGATGTGGGTTAGGACTGTAGGTGGATTGATGGGGGGCTAGGACTGGTATTGGGTTGGGGGGTTTCTGGGACTGGAAATGGGCTGATGGGTGGCTAGGACTGGAAATGTGCTGATGCATGGACTGTAAGGGAATGGATGTTGGTTGAGGCTGGAACTAGAAGGGAGCTGACGTTGGGGGTGGATTAGAATGGGATGGGGCTGGACGAGTAACATGGAGGAGGGATGAATAGTTTGTGTGGTAGGGATACAAAATCTACAATAGGCCGGGTATTGGGAGGGTACGTGGGGATTGAGGATGGAGGGGTAAAATATGAGTGGATGAAATAGGAATGAGGAGAGAGCAAAAGGAGAAAGGAGAAAGATCAGTATGTTAAAGCAGATGTAGAGAGAGAATGGGGAAAGATCTAGAAGAGAGAAGACAGGACAAATGGACAGCAGACGATGGAGAGTTAGCAGTCGACACGACAAATCCAGCAGAAAGTGGCTGGTGCAATTGCAGCTGAGAAAAATGCACAAAAGGTAGAACAGCTATCTTTATTTTGAATTTATTAATTGTAATATGTCAGCTCTGGTAAATGTGCATCATTAACGTCTGCGCTTTGTGTAGTACAAGAGCAAATTAATGTATGGTATCATTTCTACAGTGTTGGACATTCCATGTTTGCCTTTTGGGATTACCAGTTTGATTATTGTCGTCCTGTTTGTAAATTGTGATTACTTGTTTGGTGATGGTCCATGTTCGGCATGTGTAACTGAGCTGTGGTGTTCTGTTTATATAATCCCTATGTGACATTGCCACTTGTTCTCTTTCCCCAGTAGGTCATGTATTGTTGTTCTCTGAAATGTATTGGTGTAATATTTGTATTGTTGCCTTTTGATTGGTAGTGTATGGTGCTTTGTGAGTCCGGGTAGTGCTGTTAGGATACGGCGGGTTTACTATGGGTTCTAAATGGGCAGTGTTTGTAGTAGTTCCTAATGTGTCTGGCAGTTGGCGCAGGATTATGGTAATGTAGATATCTTTTAGTCTTTCCTTATCCATGCACTCATTAAGAGGCACGTTTACTGAAGGTTTGTATATGGTACAATTATGCGAATATATCTGCAAATGAGGCCCCTTATGCATATGAGGCCCCGCCCCCCTCTTGGCCCGCCCCTGCTGGGGACCCACAATGTTTGTTGGCGTAAGGCCTCACTCAAGGTGGATCCGGCCCTGGCGCACACCCTTCCTATCGTACACCTACAGACATGTGTGTGCCCACGTGTGTTGCACACACAACACAGACCCATCGCAAAGAATGAGATATGGACAGCAGGGTGTTATGAAAAACATATCTAATATTTATTTGAACAGTCAAATGAACAGTGAGGTTATCCCCAGGGACTGACCTGCCTCTGTGGCAACGGTTCGGTGCAGTACACCCAGCCACTGTGTACAAGGGCAGAGGGTCACAGGTTATAGCCCCTGCTGTGGCTCCTGCAGGCCATGTCCCCATATATTCTCCAGTACTAAACCATGGTATCTTACAACGTTGGAAACCCTTTTGCAGATAACAGTAACATGCCGTATATGCCTATATACCACCCTACAGAGCACAGGGTGGGTTTGGCCTGTACATGGGCTGTCACAGGGCAGGTGTGCATTGCGTATCCACGCACTACACACCCCGGGGACCCCTGTCACATGGTGGCTGTTCCAGCGCACCCCCTCCCACGCGCTCCTCCAGCGAGCGCAGCCGGTCAGCCACCATGGTCAGGGTTGCCAGAACCTGCCCCATGATGAGCGCGTGCTGGCTCTGGGCGTGTGCATGCGCACGCATAGCCGCTGCCACACGCAGGCCGCACATGCAGCCACACAGACACAGGTCTCCCCGTGTCTGTGTGGCTGCATCCACAGCACGCATGTCAGCGGCTATGTGTGCCATGTCCAGGTCCAGGCGCAGCGCATCGCTCTCACCCTGGTCCAGGTGGCTGGCGCCCCCGTTGCCCTGTGACAACCCCTGTGGATGGGCACATGGCCCACCCGGCTGGCCCCTCCCCGCACCCGCCCCATCCCCCTCCTGCTCCGCCAACCCATGGACTACACCCTCCAGGTCCACTCCCCCCACAGCAGGGTCCCTCCCCCCCCCACCTGTGCCATCCCCACCGCCCCCTGCCCCCAGCACGCTCTGCCCTCTCCGCCTCCCCCCCACCTCCCCCTCCACAGCCACCCGTATCTGCTCACCTTCCCCCTCCTCCCGCCCCCCCAGACCCTCGGCATCCCCCCCCCCCCAGCGTCGTCTTCAGCAGGCTCATCAGGGTGTTGCGGGCTGACACTTGGCATCTCCCCTGGGCTCGCCGCCTGCTCCAGCCCCTCTGTTTCCTCAGGCTCACCCTGGCCCGCATCCTGCTCCATGGGCTCCTGTTCAGCACGTTCATCCGCTGTGGGAAAGGGGAGGAGGTGTTATAGCCATTGTCACACAGCAGCCACAGTATGCACATACATCCTGTGTTCAGGACAGCAGGTGCCCCACAGGGCCATGTCACCTCACGCACCGTCCCGTTGGGCCAACCGCTCCCTCCGGACCCGTTCGACAAAACGGGGGTACCTCGCTCTCAGCTCCCGCGCCTTCTTACGGAGATCCTCGACCTATTGTTTGAAGAACACATATTGACATTAGGGGACAGACACCCTTTCGTGGGCACTAACGGGGCACATATCTGTTTCACAGTGTGCAACATAGCTAGGCCCTCTGATGACAGACTGGGGCATTCAACACAGCACCAGGATGCTGGGTGGGGCTCTGGGGGACGGCCTACTGCATCCTGGGACTGTGGGCTGTTTCCCCTGCCCATCAACAGGGACAGATACCAGGGCACAGGGACTGTAATTTGGCCTCATTTGGGCCCTCCTCCTCCCTGGGCTATAGTCCATCCCTGTATGCACAGACAGGGACAGATACCAGGGCACAGGGGCTGTGATTTAGCCTCATTTGGGCCCTCCTCATCCCTGGGCCATAGTCCATCCCTGTATGCACAGACAGGGACAGATACCAGGGCACAGGGGCTGTGATTTAGCCTCATTTGGGCCCTCCTCATCCCCGGGCCATAGTCCATCCCTGTATGCACAGACAGGGACAGATACCAGGGCACAGGGGCTGTGATTTAGCCTCATTTGGGCCCTCCTCCTCCCTGGGCTATAGTCCATCCCTGTATGCACAGACAGGGACAGATACCAGGGCACATGGGCTGTGATTTAGCCTCATTTGGGCCCTCCTCATCCCTGGGCCATAGTCCATCCCTGTATGCACAGACAGGGACAGATACCAGGGCACAGGGGCTGTGATTTAGCCTCATTTGGGCCCTCCTCATCCCTGGGCCATAGTCCATCCCTGTATGCACAGACAGGGACAGATACCAGGGCACAGGGGCTGTGATTTAGCCTTATTTGGGCCCTCCTCCTCCCTGGGTTATAGTCCATCCCTGTATGCACAGACAGGGACAGATACCAGGGCACAGGGGCTGTGATTTAGCCTCATTTGGGCCCTCCTCCTCCCTGGGCCATAGTCCATCCCTGTATGCACAGACAGGGACAGATACCAGGGCACAGGGGCTGTGATTTAGCCTCATTTGGGCCCTCCTCATCCCTGGGCCATAGTCCATCCCTGTATGCACAGACAGGGACAGATACCAGGGCACAGGGGCTGTGATTTAGCCTCATTTGGGCCCTCCTCATCCCTGGGCCATAGTCCATCCCTGTATGCACAGACAGGGACAGATACCAGGGCACAGGGGCTGTGATTTAGCCTCATTTGGGCCCTCCCCCTCCCTGGGCTATAGTCCATCCCTGTATGCACAGACAGGGACAGATACCAGGGCACAGGGGCTGTGATTTAGCCTCATTTGGGCCCTCCTCATCCCTGGGCCATAGTCCATCCCTGTATGCACAGACAGGGACAGATACCAGGGCACAGGGGCTGTGATTTAGCCTCATTTGGGCCCTCCTCATCCCTGGGCCATAGTCCATCCCTGTATGCACAGACAGGGACAGATACCAGGGCACAGGGGCTGTGATTTAGCCTCATTTGGGCCCTCCTCCTCCCTGGGCTATAGTCCATCCCTGTATGCACAGACAGGGACAGATACCAGGGCACAGGGGCTGTGATTTAGCCTCATTTGGGCCCTTCTCATCCCTGGGCCATAGTCCATCCCTGTATGCACAGACAGGGACAGATACCAGGGCACAGGGGCTGTGATTTAGCCTCATTTGGGCCCTCCCCATCCCTGGGCCATAGTCCATCCCTGTATGCACAGACAGGGACAGATACCAGGGCACAGGGGCTGTGATTTAGCCTCATTTGGGCCCTCCTCCTCCCTGGGCTATAGTCCATCCCTGTATGCACAGACAGGGACAGATACCAGGGCACAGGGGCTGTGATTTAGCCTCATTTGGGCCCTCCTCATCCCTGGGCCATAGTCCATCCCTGTATGCACAGACAGGGACAGATACTAGGGCACAGGGGCTGTGATTTAGCCTCATTTGGGCCCTCCTCATCCCTGGGCCATAGTCCATCCCTGTATGCACAGACAGGGACAGATACCAGGGCACAGGGGCTGTGATTTAGCCTCATTTGGGCCCTCCTCCTCCCTGGGCTATAGTCCATCCCTGTATGTACAGACAGGGACAGATACCAGGGCACAGGGGCTGTGATTTAGCCTCATTTGGGCCCTCCTCATCCCTGGGCCATAGTCCATCCCTGTATGCACAGACAGGGACAGATACCAGGGCACAGGGGCTGTGATTTAGCCTCATTTGGGCCCTCCTCATCCCTGGGCCATAGTCCATCCCTGTATGCACAGACAGGGACAGATACCAGGGCACAGGGGCTGTGATTTAGCCTCATTTGGGCCCTCCTCATCCCTGGGCCATAGTCCATCCCTGTATGCACAGACAGGGACAGATAACAGAGCACAGGGACTGTGATTTGGCCTCATTTGGGCCCTCCTCCTCCCTGGGCTATAGTCCATCCCTGTATGAACAGACAGGGACAGATACCAGAGCAGCAGGATGGGTTTGTGCCCCTGAGGTGGGGCTGGTGGTTGTATCGGGGGGGGGGGGGGAGGCCTCACTCAGAGCTGGATATGGACACACCTTGCAGTCCCTCTTGGTCCATATGTGTTTGCTGCCCTGGTTGCATGGTGTTCCTATGCACCTGCTTTGTTGTGGTGCCTGCTCCCATGGACTTACCTCACGTGGGTAGTCTGCGCTGCGGTTATAGCGAATGGTGAGGCGCTCCCAGGCTCTCCTCACCCTTCCCAGGTCCTGCCTCCTCGAGGATCCGGGGAACAGGCGCCTCTGCCTGAGGCAGACGAGCTCCGTCAGGAGATACAGCTCCCTCTGGGTAAAGGATGGCTTCCTTGACCTTGCTGCCATCTCTGTGGAATGAGATATGCCTTGCCACGTGCGTTGCTACGGGCGTTGCTACGGGGCGTTGCCACGTGCGTTGCTACGGGGCGTTGCATTGTGCAGATATTTGTGCTGTTCCATCTCTTTGAATGTGTTGAGGGTGATGTGTGGTGACAGGGCCACAGACTTGTTTACAGTTTAAGCAGATGTAGGGATCACTTTGGGGGACCTGTGGGGGTGTTGTGAGGTTTACTTTCTGGGACTGCATGGCGTTAATGCGCGTTGATCGTATGAGGTCATACAGACACTCAGCACAGAAACAGAGCCGTAGCAGAATGGTTAGTGTACTGACCGCTGTTACAAGCAGCATGGGTTCGAGTCCCCAGGCATCACCCTGTACAGTACATAGGGATCAAGGAAGCATGCTTTTATTTTCGTTGGGCAGTGGTTGGTGCGCGTGCGTGAGCTGCGCGCGATGTCACGTGCGGTGTCACGTGCGCTGTCCCGTGCGTAGCTACGAGCATTGGTGCGTGCGTATAAACGTGCGTTGGTACGTGTGTTTTACCAGCGTGGCCACCTAATATTACAGACTGTTCAGGGTGTCCTGCACCTATGCAGTATGCTAACAGATGTACGTGTGATGGCCTATGGTGCATCTGAGCCTGTGTGTAGGTGCAGGTGATTCCCAGGGTTGGATTGTGCCTGGCACACCCATGATGCACTGCACATGCAAATTAGCTGTCCACAGATATAAACCATGGGGGATGCACCCCCACAGAGCCACAGCCACAGCACCTCGGCCTGGTAGGGGGGACTGACCGTGTGTTGCACAGGCACAGAGTGGCTGTCACATTGTGCGGGTACTGTGCTCACCCTGAGGGTGCAGTGAGGCGCCCAGCACCAGGTCCACAGCAACGTCCATGGCTGAGAGAGGCCATGGCGCAGGTCCAAAGCAGGATATCTCTGTCCGTGTCAGTCTGGTTTTGCCCCATGTCGGCGCCACCCCGCCCCCCAGGGCCAGGCGTGGCAAACAGGGTCTCCCATCAATGGATCCACATTCTACCCCCCCCTGCAAAGGTGGCAGTAGGGGGGAAACATCAACCCCATCCTGCTGAGGAGCAAACACCCCAGGGGGCTGTCACTGCAGCTCTTTACACATCCATAACACAATAGCAGACAGACCTTAGGCATGGACAGGGTGAGCTACACCCCACCACCATCTGACATTCTCATGCAGCAGGCCTTCAGCTGCTGCACCCTGCAAGGCACTCCATCAGGACACATACCAGCTGCAGACAGTCTGCTAGTTAGGCCATGGTGCATGTGCCCAGGGGAGATGTATGCACCCCTAACTGGGATACCAGCATACACAGCCAGCAGATACATCAGTGGCTGGGCCCCAAAAGAAAACCCATATCTATCACATGAAGGAAATACCATATAGCACTATGGGGATGCCTAGCCATGCTCTGGTCACCGCACAGTCAGGGTGAGATTGATGTCCCTGCAGGAAATACAGCAGTCGCCCTGTCAGTGTAGGTGGTGGCCGGGCACTAATATTTCCCAGTCAGTGCCCTATGCTCTGTGCAGATGCACCCTGACCAGGCCACTCTGTCCGGCCTATACCCATGGTACCTTGCTCCTCATTATGCACATTGGCAGCCCAATACTGGCAACATTGCTGGCAGTGTGGGCTGTGGAAGGGGTTTGCAGCCAGCACACACTGGATAGACTGACAGCCCCCCCCCCCCCCACCACCTATGCCAGTATTGTGCTACTATAGAGGTGTTCAGCAGACATACCCACCACACTCGTCTTGGGCACAGCACAGGCATGGATATGGTACGCAATACTGTTGGGGTCACTCCCCAGGGTGGTAAACACTATCAGAGACCAGACCTACAGCACACACCGCAGACATCGGAATGATTGTTATGGTGGAGGTCAATGAGCAAAATGTGCTTAACGTAGGAATTGTTATCTGCCAGTTATCACAGGAAACGTTTGATAGCTGTGTACCATATACCCAGGTGTAGGGTGGCATTGCGAAGGTATGCAACTGCTAGTATTGGGGGATACAGGCAGGGCCCATTGTCCTGCCTCTCCAGGAGGCTCTGGCCAATGGGGCCTGTGGGTGTGTGTCTGGCCCTGTTGGCTGCTGCTTTACAGCAGAGTTTCCCAAATACAGTCCTGGTGTTCCAAACACTGTTCGGGTTTTCATGCTGTCCCTCATACATATGCATGAGCTACATCTGCATACCATGGGGGCGATGCATAGATATGCAGCACAGGCATTTTTATTAGAGGCAGCATGGAACCTGAATGGTGTGGGGCCCTCCAGGACTGCATTTGGGAGACTCTGCTCTAGGTAATGCGCCTGTTTATGGTGTGTGTGTTTGGTGTGGTAAAATATAGGCGTCTTAACCATGCGTATTTTCTCAGCAATAAAGGTTTGTCCATAGTAGCACGGTTTAGTTGTGGGAAAAATACATGGACAGGATTGGCAGTAGCCCCAGCTGGGATTTGAACCTGTGACCCTCTGGTCTTAGAGGCACTGGCTGTGTCTGTTGCACCACACTGTGGCCACAGAGACAGTGCAGTCCCTGGAGATAGGAAACCTGGCCTGACGAGTCGGAAACCCTGCTTTGCAACATTTTACTGTGTGCCCATATACCTTGTATGGAGAGAAAGGTGCACGTAACCTCACAATTGACCTTGCAGAAAGGGGCAAACACCCATAACCAAGCTGGGCAACAATGATATCATCGGGACACAATACCAAACACTCCCAGGTCAGCTCCATTAAAACGATATGAGTTTTGAAAGGGTCTACGGAGCGTAGGCCCTTACAAATATCATATCTTTTTTTTGGTGCTTTCCTGGCAGTGTTTTTTTTATTGTTGCCCAGTGCTTTCACTGTTGCCCAGCTGAATTATGATTTGTACAATTTTTCTTGTGGTCATTTTATGGTTGTATTTGAGGTTTTGTCCTGTGCACATGTATCACACTGCTCACGTGTTTTAGGTTTCCCCGGTTTTGCTGTACATTGCTGACGGAAATGGTTTCTCTTCCCTTTAATATGCCTTTAACGACAGGTTTTCATTCGCGTTGGAATTGGGCTCAGAATTACAGTGCATTAGTGAGGGGGAGCCTCTCCCCGCCCCCTCTCAGCCCAATACTGGCAACAGTGCTGGCAGTGTGGGCTGTGGAAGGTGTTTGCAGCCACCACAAAATGGATAGACAGACAGCCACCCCCACACCTATGCCAGTATTGTGATACTATAGAGGGGTTCTGCAGCCATACCCACCACACCAGTCATGGGCACGGTACATGCATGGATATGGTACGCTATACTCTTGGGGGTCACTCCCCAGGGTGGTAAACACTGTCAGAGACCAGAGCTGCAGTGCACACCGCAGACATCAGACTGATTGTTATGGTGGAGCTCATTGAGCAAAGTGTGCTTAACGTAGGAATTGATATCTGCCAGTTATCATAGGAAACATTTGATAGCTGTGTACCATATACCCAGGTGTAGGGTAGCATTGCTAAGGTATGCAAGTGCTAGTATTGGGGGGTACAGGCAGGGCCCAATGTCCTGCCTCTCCAGGAGGCATTGGCCAATGGGGCCTGTGGGTGGGTGGGTGGGTGTGTCTGGCCCTGTTGGCTGCTGCTTTACAGCAGAGTTTCCCAAATACAGTCCTGGTGTTCCAAACACTGTCCGGGTTTTCATGCTGTCCCTCATAAATATGCATGAGCTACATCTGCATACTATGGGGGTGGTGCATAGATATGTAGCACTGGCATCTTTAGTAGCAGCAGCATGGAACCTGAATGGTGTGAGGCCCTCCAGGACTGCATTTGCGAGACTCTGCTTCTGGTGTCTGTGTTTGGTGTGGTAAAATATAGGCATTGTATCTGCAATAATGGGGTGTCTTTACTATCACTGTTTAGTGGTGGGTAAAACTATGGGGACTGGGTTGGTAGGGGCCCCAGCTGGGATTTGAACCTGTGACCCTCTGTCTTACAGGCACTGGCTGTGTCCGTTGCACCACACTGTGGCCACAGAGACAATGCAGTCCCTGGAGATAGAAAACCTGGCCTGATGAGTCAGAAACCCTGCTCTGCATAATTTTACTATGGCCTCATTTACCTTGTATGGGGACAAAGGTGCACATAACCCTCAGAAAGGGCCTCAGAGAAAGGGGGCACACCCCCATACCCGAGCTGGGCAGCAATGATATCATTGGGCAACATTAGAAACCACTCGCAGGAAAGCTCCGATGAAATGAAATGCTTTTTTAAAGGGTGTACGGAGCGTGGACCCTTCCAAACATCATTCCTTATTTTTGGAGCTTTCCTGGGAGTGTTTGTATTGTTGCCCATTGCTATCACAGTTTCCCAGCTTAATTATACGTTTTACACTGTTTCTTGTGGTCATTTTGAGGTTTTATTTGAGAGTTTGTTCTGTGCACATGTATCACACTGCTCACGTTTTGTTGGTTTCCCAGGTTTTGCTGTACATTGCTGACAGCTAAATGGTTTCTCTCCCCTTTAACGGCAGGTTTTCATTCGCGTTGGAATTGAGCTCTGCATTTCAGCGCGTTAGTGTGAGGGGAGCCTCTCCACGCCCACTCTCCGCCCATTGACCCCTTCTCTCCGCCCACTCTCCACCTTTTGCGCTGTTTTAACGCGCCGCGGGGCTTTACGCGTGTGAACCACGGCTAACGCACGTAGTCTGACGTTAACGGTCGTTATTGTGTGATTACGCGCGTTATACTGCACTTACGCTCGTTAACATCATACAACGCGCGTTATTCACGTTTAACGCATTTTAGTAAACATACCCCCAAGAGAATATCAGCATTTTTTCTTCAGACATTTACTCATACACTATTATAGTTCAACTTTCAACATTATACATATATTCGCCATACTGTTTTAATTACTTAATTCACTTGTTTGAATGTAATTGTATCATTTACTTTTTCCTTTTAAGTAAACAAACTTGCTTGACTTAACTTGACTAGCAATTCAATTTTTTCCAGTTAAGTTACTAACTTCTCTTTCCTTTAAAACAATTTTTTAAACCTTTATTACATCACACACTTATCAAATATCTAAATATATCAAGGCATGGAAGATCTTCCCGTTCATTCACATCAAATATAACTAGAAATACAATTTGGAGAATATATCAATCATTTTTTTTCCAAAGCATCCAGAGACATAAGAAACACCAAAGAGTAATATTTCTAATAATATTTTTCAGCATTTGCATTATTACACATAGAATGGAATCAGTAAATAAATTCTCATAACCCAAAATAAGTTCACATCCAGACCTAAGAAACAAAACTTATTTACTATACATATACAAGTAAAAGAAATAGTTAATCACATTTGGAGGGTTTTTTTTTAACTTCCCCAATAAGGATAACAAAGAAAATATTACCACAGTTGCTCAAGACTTTCTTCCTGCTAATGTTGCAGTCATGCCAAACTGTTATCTGTGCCGGAAACCACTACATTATTAATGCAGTAAATATCAAAACTTACAATGCACAGCACACTTAATCACTAAAGTAGAGAAAACAAACTTCATACTACAATTATGACATGAAAATTAGTCCTTCAAAACTTCTATTTTTTTCATAAAACAATGACTTAGGTTTTTCCCTGTAAGCTTCCGTTTCGTTTATATTTACACTATCCATCCTAAACACTTGATTTTTAAATTTTTCAAAACACAGAGTCAGTGGCTTGCTGCACTTTTCAGCCTTAAACTGCCACAAAACCTTTCATGACTGATATGAAATTCACTTCAAAAGCCATTTCATACTGTAACTAACTTCAATTTGTTCCACCGAAATGTTCCACAAAGGAGGAACGGCAAACTGTGGTTACTGGCAGTCATCGAATATTAACATAAGGGTGCTTCACCAAAACTTGCGCCTCATTTCACAATTAGGGCTTCTTTTTCTCTTGCCCCATCTCACTTCACTTATCTAACTGAGATCTCTAATTAACCTTACCGACTTTACATTACAATCACAATATACACACAGATATCTGTCAATTCTTTAGTATACTCACTCATGGCAACCACTGCCTGTGTCCTTGAGACTTGTCTGCTGTTTCCAACTGCTGAAGGAACACAGAGATCCGAGTCATGGCACTACTGAAGAAAACTCCATGATCTGACCACAATACCACGGCTCTTTAGGTCTCTGGTCCATCAAGCAGTGAGAGACAGGCAGAGAGTAATACAGAACACAATCACACACACACACAAGTGTTACTGCCTTTGAGCTCAAAGGGAAGACAATAAGCGGACTATGGACAGGTATAATTCCACGCTTATTGAATTCAAATTCTTCCTTCTAAAAAGCTCCTTTTTATTAGAGAAAAAAGAGGAAGTAACAGTCATTTATTATAACCATGAAATAACACAAGGTGTCGCCAAAGTTCTTTTTACAGAGTAAGATCTGATTACAGTATATTAGATGAAATTTATAATTGCAAAAGTTGCAAAAATTATGTTTTGTCAGCAGTGACTGTACAATGAACTATGGTTGCACAGTTCATAGCCTATGTTCTTTTTGCTTGCGTTAACACTGTTCCATCTATTTTAAAGACAGTTACAGAGAACTCATGATCATGACATCCTATTCTATTTAAGAAAGTAGGTGAAAAGTCAAACTTCTAAACACATTTTGTATCAAGAAATTCATCCATCTTCAATTACATATTGGGGATTCTGGTATCCCTTTATCTGTCCATTCCTACACAAAGAGAAAATAGATTTGGAAGCTGTGCACGTGTACGGGAATCAGAAAATGTATATAAGTGATATGATTATTGTACTGAAGGGGGAGGAGAAATTCTGGAGGTGCCTAGTGGCTAGTGCACAACAGAAGCACTCCTCTCTATTGCCTGTATTGTCCATCAGTTATCTAATAAACAGAGATTCTGATTGCACCTGTACTGACTTTTGGATCTGGGCCTTACAGGAATATAGTGATAATTAGTGATTGGTCTTTTTGTGGGTGACAGGGCCTCACAGTGCGAAGGTAGCGGACCTCACGCACCACCTAGATAAGGTCTTAGATAGTGCTGGGGAGGAGTCTGCTGTCTTGGTACATGTTGGTACCAAGGACATAGGAAAATGTGGTACGGAGGTTCTGGAGGCTAAATTTAGGCTTTTAGGTAGGAAGTTGAAATCCAGAACTTCCAGGGTAGCATTCTCCAAAATGCTTCCCGTTCCACATGCAGGACCCAAAAGGTAGGCAGAGCTCCGGAGTCTCAATGCGTGGATGAGACATTGGTGCAGAGATGAGGGTTTTGGATTTGTTAGGAACTGGGGAACATTCTGGGGAAAGGAGGGGCTCTTCCGAAGGGATGGGCTTCACCTTAACCAGGATGGAATCAGGCTGCTGGCATTAACCTTTAAAAAGGAGATTTTTTATTTATTTAGCTGTATTTATATCCTGCTTTTCACTGGGTCAAAGTGGTCAATTGGGGGATATGAGACACATATGCTAATACTTACAGGGAACATGGGCAATGGAGAGTTAAGTGGCTTGTCCAAGACCACAAGGAGTGCCTATAGGACTAGAAATCCCAGTCCCTCTGGTCTGAGATTGCTGTCCCCAGGTGGGACTTGAACCCCTGGCCCTCTGGCCTGAAGTATCTTGTCCTTACCACTAGACCACTCCTCCCACTGAGGATAGAGCAGCTTTTAAACTAGATAATAGGGGAAAGCCGACAGTTGCCCAAGAGCGGATGGTTCAGAAGAACGTATCCTTGAAGGATACTACCAAAAGCAGAGAGGTTCCAAAAAAGAGTAAAGTAGCCCAAATGCCCTCGAGTATGGAGCAGACAGAGCTTCAAGATCCCAAATTGCCCATGCCTACCAATAGCCAAATTAATATGAATAAAATACAGTCTCTAAAATGCCTGTATGCAAATGCTAGAAGTCTAAAAAATAAGATGGGAGAGTTAGAATATATAGCACTAAATGAGAGGTTAGATATGATTGGAATATCAGAGACATGGTGGAAGGAGGACAACCAGTGGGACACTGTGATACCTGGGTACAAACTATATCGTAATGATAGAACTGATCAAATTGGTGGAGGGGATGCGCTCTATGTTAGAGAGGGCATTGAGTCAGAAAGGATTAAAGTTTTGCAGGAAACAAAATTTGCTGTAGAATCTCTATGGATTGAAATTCTATGTAAAAAGGGGAAGGCGATGGTAGTGGGGTGTACTATCGACTGCCTGGCCAGAATGAACAAATGGATGATGAAATGCTCAAAGAAATCAAGGAAGCTAACAAAAGTTACAGCGCAGTAATAATAATTGGTGATTTCAATTATCCCGGTATCGACTGGGTCAGTGTCACGGCAGGACATACTAGGGAGTTAAAGTTCCTAGATGAAATAAATGACTGCTTCTTGGAGCAGCTGGTTCATAAACCGACCAGAGGGGAAGCCATATTAGACCTAGTCCTTAGTGGAACACCAGATCTAGTGCAAGAGATAAGGGTGTTGGGGCCACTTGGCAATAGTGATCATAGCATGATCGCCTTTGATTTGATTAGTGGAGGAGGGATAGTACGGAAATCCACAGTACTACCTTTTAACTTTCGAAAGGGAGACTATGATAAAATGAGGAAAATAGTTAAGAAAAAACTAAAAAGAGCAGTTGCAAAGATTAAAGACTTACATCAAGCTTGGGTGTTGTTGAAAAATACTATCTTGGAAGCCAGACCAGCTGTATTCCACGCTTTAAGAAAAGTGGAAGGAAGTCCAAAAAACTGCCAGCATGGTTTAAAGGTGAGGTCAGAGAGGCTGTTGTTGCCAAAAAAGCATCTTTCAGGAAATGGAAAAAAGAGCCAAACGACGAAACCTGGAAACAGCACAAGCACTGGCAAGTCAAATGCAAGGCATTGATAAAGCAGGCAAAGGGAGAATTTGAAAAGAAGCTTGCTGCAGAAGCAAAAACGCGAAGTAAAGATTTTTTCAAGTACATTTGTAGCAAAAAACCTGTGAGAGAGTCAGTTGGTCCATTAGATGATAGAGGAGTTAAAGGGGCACTAAGAGGCGACAAGGCGATAGCGGAGAGACTGAATGAATTCTTTGCTTCGGTCTTTACTGAGGAAGATGTAGGGATGTTACCCATGACTGAAGTTGTATTTAAAGGTGCGGAAGAATTGAAGGAAATAGCGATACATCGGGAAGATGTATTACAACTATTAGATAAACTGAAGAGTAGCAAATCACCGGGGCCGGATGGTATACATCCAAGGGTGTTGAAAGAACTTAAATATGAGATTGCAGACCTGCTATTAGTAATCTGTGAACTATCATTAAAATCATCTCTAATACCTGAAGATTGGGGGATCGCCAATGTAACACCAATTTTTAAAAAGTGTTCCAGGGGTGATCCGGGAAACTACAGACCGGTGAGCCTCACGTCAGTACCGGGAAAAATGGTAGAAACTATCATAAAGAATAAAATTACTCAGCATGTAGATAGTCATGGCCTAATGGGAGACAGCCAACATGGCTTTAGACAAGGAAGATCTTGCCTTACTAATCTGTTATGTTTTTTTGAAAGTGTGAATAAACAGGTGGACAAAGGTGAGTCGGTTGATATAGTGTATCTGGACTTTCAGAAAGCCTTTGACAAGGTCCCTCATCAGAGACTTTTGGCAAAACTAAAGTGTCATGGGATAGGAGGCAGTGTACTACTGTGGATCAAGAACTGGTTAAAAGATAGAAAGCAGAGGGTAGGGCTAAATGGCCAATTTTCCCAATGGAGAAAGGTGAATAGTGGTGTACCCCAAGGATCTGTGCTGGGTCCGCTGCTTTTTGACATATTCATAAATGACCTGGAAAGTGGAATAACGAGTGAGGTTATCAAATTTGCAGATGACACAAAACTATTTAAAGTTGTTAAAACCCAAGAGGATTGTGGAAAATTGCAAGAGGATCTTGATAAATTGGAAGACTGGGCATCAAAATGGCAGATGAAATTTCATGTGGAAAAGTGCAAAGTTATGCACCTAGGGAAGAACAACCCAAACTATGGTTACACGATGCAAGGTTCCACATTAGAAACCACCACCCAGGAAAAAGATTTAGGCGTCATTGTGGATAGCATGTTAAAACCCTCGGTCCAGTGTGTAGCGGTGTCCAAAAGAGCAAATAGAATGCTAGGTATCATAAGGAAAGGAATGGAAAATAAAACAAAAGATATTATAATGCCTCTATATAGTTCCATGGTGCGACCGCACCTTGAATATTGTGTGCAATTCTGGTCGCCGTATCTTAAAAAGAATATAGCGTTATTAGAAAAGGTTCAGAGAAGAGCCACCAAAATGGTAAAGGGGATAGAAGGATACTCCTATGAAGAAAGGCTAAAAAAGTTAGGGCTCTTTAACCTGGAAAAGAGACGGCTGAGGGGAGATATGATAGAAGTCTATAAATTAATGAACGCAGTGGAACGGGTAAACGTAGATCGATTGTTTACCTTATCAGAATATAGAAAGACTAGGGGACATGCAATGAAGCTACAGGGTAAACTATTTAAGACTAAGAAAAGAAAATATTTTTCACTCAACGAGTAATCAAACTCTGGAATTTGTTACCAGAGGATGTAGTAAAGGCCGTTAGTGTAGCTGGGTTTAAAAAAGGTTTGGACAAGTCCCTTGAGGAAAGGTCCATAAACCATTATTAAGAAGGGACCCAGGATATCAATGCTTGACCCAGTTCAAGCATTGCAGAACCTGTGTCTTTTGGGGAAACTGCTAGGTACGTATGACCTAGATTGGCCACTGTTGGAAAAAGGACACTGGGCTTGATGGACCTTGGTCTGACCCAGTATGCATATCTTATGTTCTTAATGTGAAGAAGTGCAGTGTTATGCACTTGGCAATCAGAAATCCAAGGGAATTGTATGCGATAGGGGGCAAGAGGATGGTGTGCATGGACCAGGAGAAGGACCTCGGCGTGATTGTTTCTGAAGATCTCAAGGTGGCGAAACAGTGCGACAAGGAAGTGGCAAAAGCCAGAAGAATGCTGGGTTGCATACAGAGAGGAATTGCCAACAGAAAGGAAGAGGTACTAATGCCACTGTACAAGTCATTGATGAGGCCTCATTTGGAATATTGTGTTCAGTTTTGGAAACCATATTTTGCAAAGGATATATAAAGACTGGAAAAGGTTCAGAGGAAGGCGACCAAAATGATGTGGAGCCTGTGTTCGCAGAATTATGATAAGAGACTTGAAGACCTAAATATGTATACTCTGGAGGAGAGAAGGGACAGGGGAGATATGATTCAGACCTTTAAATACTTAAAGAATATTAATGAACAAACCAACCTCTTCCAAAGACGGGGAAGCTGTAAAACTAAAGGGCATAACATGAAGCTGCAAGGGGGTAAATTGAAAGGCAATGTCAGGAAATACTTTTTCACTGAAAGGCTGGTGGATGCTTGTAATGCCCTCCCAATGGAAGTGGTGGGGGCAAATACAGTGACAGAATTCAAATAGCATGGAACAGACACAGTAGATACTTCTATAGCAACAGGATAAAATCAAAATAAACATAGCTATCTCTTATATCTCAGCAAATAGGGGTGACCTACACAGAGCGGTAGGTACACCCCTAAACAAAGGCAAGGGGAGGAGTGACCTGCACGGAGCGGCAGGTGTACCTACTCTTGCCGCCTTGCTGGGCAGAGTTGATGGACCATGCTGGTCTTTATCTGCCGTCATTTACTATGTTACTAACCTTTTAAGTCTCTCCTCATAGGGATTTCCGACCATCCCCTTTACCATTTTGGTGGCTCTTTTCTAAACCTTTTCTAATTCCGCTATATCCTTCTTAAGATATCACGACCAGAACTGCACACAATATTCAAGGTGCAGTCACACTATGGAATGATACAGAGGCATTATAATGTCCTTTGTTTTATTCTCCATTCCTTTCCTTATGATTTATAACATTCTATTTGCCTTCTTGGCCACCGCTGCACACTGGGTGGAAGGTTTCAATGTGTTATTCACAATGATGTCTAAATCTTTTTTCTGGGTTGTGGTTCCTCATGTGGAAACTTGCAACGTGTTTGGGTTATTCTTTCCTAGGTGCATAACTTTGCGTGTGTCCACATTAAATTTCATCTGCCATTTGAATGCCAATCTTCCAATTTATCAAGGTTTTCTTGCAATTTTTCTCAATCCTCTTGTGTTTTAACAACTTTGAATAATTTTGTATCATTTGGAAGTTTGACTACTTCAATCGTTATTCTCATTTCCAGGTAATTTATGAATATGTTAAAAAGCAGCAGACCCAGCACAGATCCATAGGGTACTCCACTATTCACCTTTCTTTATTGGTAAAATTGGTCATTCAGCCCTACCCTCTGTTTTCTATCTTTTAAGCAGATCCTGATCCACAATAGTGCACTGCCTTCTATCCCATGACTTTTTAACTTTGCCAAATCATGAGGGACCTTGTCAAAGGCTTTCTGAAAATCCTGATACACTATATTGATCGGTTCAGCTCTGTCTACCTGTTTATTTAACACCTTCAAAAAATTATAACATATTAGTAAGACAAGATCTTCCTTGGCTAAAACCATGTTGGCTTTCTCCCATTAAACCATGACTATCTACATTTTCAGCAATTTTGTTCTTTATAATGGTTTCCACTATTTTGCCCAGTACTGATGTCAGGCTCACTGGCCTATAGTTTCCCAAATCACCTCTGGAACCCTTCTTAAAAATTGGTATATACTGGCCATTCACCAGGCAAGGAGCGGAGAAGACAAACAACGACCACACAGGGATGAACTTAAAACCAACCTTTATTGAGTACCCATATAAAGGAGAAACCAGAAAAACAATACAGGAACAAAAAAGGGGGGGGGGGACTAAAGGGGGGGAGGGGGGGCTAAAAAAGAATGAAATTTAAAAATAAACATCAAAAAGGACTAAAGGTACATATAGAAAAAAGCATAGTGAGACATTGAAAATAGCATGTGAGCCATAAAAAGAGAGAAGGAGTTACAGAAAGATCTGAAAATTGATCTCTTTGTTAAGTCTGCAGAAAATACCCTCTCTCCCTTTTCTTGTACACTGGCCATTCTACAGGTACTCCAGATGATTTTAAATGATAGTTAACAGATTAGTAGGACTGCAATCTCATATTTCAGTTCTTTCAGCACCCTTGGGTGTATACCATCTAGTCCAGGTGATTTGCTACTGTTTAATTTATCAACTAGTTGTAATATATCTTCTCAGTTTATTTTATCAAATAGTTGTAATAAATCTTCCCGGTTTATCACTATTTCTTTCAATCCTTCTGATGCATCAGCTTTAAATACCATTTCAGTCATGGATAACCTTCTTACATCTTCTTCAGTAAAAACAGAAGCAAAAAATGAAGTTAGTCTCTCCAGAATTCATTCATTCTTTCCGGAATTCATTCAGTCTCTCCTATTCAGTATCTCATTCCTGAAAGAAAAGGTGAAGCCCTGCATCCCACTGGAGGAACCAGGGAATGAGCCCCTAAACCTTCATTGCACAGTCCAAGAGGGTCCTCCTCAGGAGGGGACTGAGTCCCTGGGCTCAAGCACTCCATGAACAGACTAAGAAGGAGCCCAAGGACCAGAAGCAGAAAGGAAGAAAGGTTTTCCAGGGTGGTAATGACAAGAGCCTCAAGATGCCCAGGAATCCGGCCAGCGAGCCCTTGGTGGACAGGTGGAGGCTGATGAGAAAGGGGTACCATCCCACTTCACAGGCCTCTTCCAGAAGGCAGTAAGATTTTGTCTCACCTAGGTCCTTCACCAGCTTCTCCAAATCAGCTCCAAACAGAAGCTTCCCCTTAAAAGCCAGTTGTGCCAACCAGGCTTTGGAGGATGTGTCTGCTGTTCATTGCTGGAGCCAAATCCAAAGCCATCACACCATCATCATCCAAAGCCATCACCACCAAACATACCAGGTCATACATGGCATCAGAAAGGAAGGCCGTAGTCAATTCCAAAAGAGGAGTAGTTTATCCGGTGGAAGAGACTGAATCCACTGAAAAAGGGTTTGAGACATCAGACTAGTAGATACCTCCAGTAGCAGACTAGCTACTTCCACTGTGAACTAGCTCCTCAGCGAGGAATCCACCTTACAGTCCAGGAAATCCTTTGAGGCCAACCTGCCTTTCACAGGAATGGTGGTCTGTCTGGTAAACACCATTACCTGTGCATCTATATTGGGAATGCCAAAGCACTCAATGCACACTTTCTCCGGGAGAGTGTAAATCTTCTTGCACACTCTTAACCCTTTAGGTAGGGAGTCGGGAGAGTCCAAATCTGACTGGATCATATTCTTGATCACATCCAGGAATGGGAAGACAGTAGTGGATTTTCACACCCCTAGAACAAGTGGGTGTACCTTCGGCTCCTGTTCCGTGTTGGAAGCATCCATCAAGTTTAAGGTGGATGAGACTCTGGCAATCAACACTGCCAGCTCCTCATTCTGGAATAGGCAGATCACTTCGGTCTCTACATAATCTTCTGAAGGCAAGAGCACTTCCTCATCCACATCAGAGCCCAGTACCAAGCCATCTGAATCTGAGTCATAGTCAACATCTCAGATAGTTCCCAACTGTTTCTCATCTCCACTGTCCCTCACCAAGGACACTTAGCCAAAGGTAATCGAAGAGGACTTCAACTTTCAGCCTGCCCTGCATGAGACTGCACTTGGAGGCACCCAGAAGCCACAGGGTCTGAATTTTCATGCCAGAAGGACCAGGCCTGTTGCAAAAAAGGAAAAGAATTCCAGGGAGGACAATCCAGAGTCCAGAAGCTCTCCTCTCAGAAATTACTTCCTAACACAAAGGGGCACAGCCACCATAGACCCCCTAGAGGACTATGAGCAGCTCACATCATGGTTTCTGGAGCCTCTGGCTGGCTGAATATTCTTACCCATAGCGCCATCCGTTACCTCACGCCCTGAGATAGGCAAGGTCGGACTAACTGCATCTCCCGGCTGAGTGGGGGAAAAAGACCCTACAGGGTTGACTCAGAAACGGCAACACTGGAAAAACAGAGTCCAGAATCCAGGGATGAGGCACCTCATTTGCCAGAGGTCAAACAGCATTTCCTGGAAAAAGACCTAGAGAGTTAGGGCAAGTATCACAACAGTGGCCTGCAAGCGCATGTTAAACTGCGCTTTTACATTATGTATTTACAGGCACTAGGGAAGGAGCATGTGTTGGAGCTGCTTAGGTGGAATGCGCATTAGGACTGTGTGACTACCAAGTGCCCAATAGGTAAAAACTTTACTAATGTGTGCAGAAAACAGTGGGAAAGCCCCACACCAACAGTCCACCCTGAATTGTACCTCAAGATGACAGAATCAGGGGCCCCCAACAAGGACAATGATGAGGTCAAGCCCTGGTACTCACCCCCTGAGAGCCCCAAGCAGAGAATCCATGTTGGGCTCAGCTCTACTCCCCTGTGCTTCAAGTGACTGGCAGGCAGATACCTCTGAGAGCTTTCTGTGATCTTTGGGAGAGAGCTGGGGCGGGGGGGGGGGGGGAGTGGAGGAGGGAGGGGTGCTGAGATTGTGTGAGGCTGCTACATTCTTCCAGAACTTCCAAATCATTCCAATTTGTGGCCGCTCAACAGGCCCTTATCATGATTAGAGTGTGGAGTTGAACCAATTTTCCCTCCTGCTATGTGTACCAAAAAGACCACAGTCTAGTGGCGTCTCCCACGTCATGCTAAAGTGTGAGAGAGTCACCTTTCTGTACTCAAAGTGGTCATTCACAAGTGTTTAATCAATCTCTTTTCCTCTCAATCCCCAGATTTTCTACAAAGAGGAGAAAATCCATCTACCGTCTGCTGGAGACAAAGAAATACTGAAGGGACCTCTGGTGGCTGAGGTGAATGGAGGCATAGAAGCGATGTCATTGAAACCTGGGCTTTTCATTGCTTCTTTGTCTCCTCCAGTCTGCTGATAGGGTAACGCAATCCACTTGTCTGGACTGGTCTAGCAGGGCGATATGGAAATAAGAGATTATGCCAATGAATGATTTTATCACCTGAAGAGATGTTGGAATACATAATTTTAAGTGAGCTCCTTTACAGATTAAATATTTTTGGGTATTGTTTAATAAAGATGTTGTTCAACTCATGGAGGTTAAT
Organism: Ichthyophis bannanicus; assembly: GCA_033557465.1. Classification (NCBI taxonomy): domain Eukaryota; kingdom Metazoa; phylum Chordata; class Amphibia; order Gymnophiona; family Ichthyophiidae; genus Ichthyophis; species Ichthyophis bannanicus. The sequence continues at coordinate 392,058,527 of CM066032.1, forward strand.
ATGTCCAAGGTTTTGGAGTGAATGACAGCAGTAATGCAAAGTTGGTCCCCTTTTCATGGAAAGGACGGGAGGATGCAATCAAAATGGTTTTGATGTCTCAGAATAATTATGTCTTGAGCATGCTGCCTGAATTATGCCCAAGAGCTTTCTATGCTCAGCTTGAAAGAGCATTAATATTTTCATAGAAAAATAGGTGTTCTAGGTTAGCCCTGAGAATCTTAAAGGTTTCCAGGAAAGCTGGCAGGACTAGATTTCCTGATTTGTATCTATATCATCTGGTTTCCTTGTTGTGATATGGAGTTTACTGGATTGCCATTCAACCTGATTCCATTTATGCTCTTTCATGGGCTAGAGATGAAGAGTAACTGATGTCTCCTATCCTTTTAAGTTTTATGCCAGGACTGTTATTGCCAACCAGATACTTGGAGGCATTTCTGATTCAGGCGACACTCTTAGCCTCGTCGGAGTTGGACAAAGGATCAGTTGATCCTTGGAGACAATCTGCATTGTGTGCCATTTGGTGTAATCCTAAATTTAAAACTGGGAAAGAAGTTCAATCATGGCCTGTTTCAAAATGGGTCGATATATGGTCATTGAGACATCTGATTGATAGCAGTGAGCTATTATAGTATCTTTCTGGGAGACTTGTTCTCAATTTGGAGTCCCAGAGATGCATATTTTTCACTGGGGAAAAACTGGCACACTGCATTCACAAAAGCACAATAGATTAAAGGACTTTAACAAAAGATCTTGACCTACAATATCTGTGCACTCAGGCCTTAGTTTCTGGACACTGTGTGTCATTATTCTATAAATGTTTGCAACAAATTTTTATTAAACCTCACAATGGTATTGAAAGAGTATTGGAGTGAGATGCAGCAGTATAGGAAGATGATGTTTCTTGGACTATATTTTGGTCTCAAGTGAATTGCTCTTCACTGTCTACTAATTTAAAGCAGCTTTTATATTTTTTTGGCCCACCATTCCCTTTGGAGCTCTGGAAGATGTGATTTATTGAAAAACAATTGTTGCTGGCATTGTAACAGGGCGCCTGATACTGTACTTCATACTGTAAAGTTTATGAATGTTATAAAAGTCAATCTTTATTGGGCATGATAAAATGTCTTGCATTTTACTCAGATGCTGTCCTTTGATATTATTTTTCTTCATTTTCTTCAGTTAGATGCAGATCTGATTGATGAAAGTAAGAAACTCTTGCAAACTGGAAAAATGTCCATATTTATTTCTGGTGGAACAAAGTATGTTTGGTTTATAAATGCAAATTGGCAGCTGCTGATCGCTCCAATAGTATGATGCATATAGCTAAGGTATAATTAAAACTCACTCAACCTTCACCATCAGGGACGGCCCAAGGGGGATGCGGGGCCATGTGCAGAGACTCATTGCGTGGCCTCATTTGCATAAGGACCCTTATTTGTATAAATATTTGCATAATGTTAATATGCACTAACTTTTAGTAAATACGTATGACTCTTTTTTTTTTTTTTTAAACTTTTATTTTCATTTTACAACAAGCAAAAAGAAACAACACACCAAAGGAAACAAATACAAACATACAATAAGGAAAAGCAACCCCAGTTACCCCCCACCCCTATGCTTCTTCTCTAAGCTGATAAGTATCATCATATAAGCGCTTACAAACAACAGTAATTGTACCTCAAAACAACCAGAAATAGTATCTGCGATACAGAATGATCATGTGACAGAGATTTACACAGATTTAAACAGTCAGATGAGAGCATTTAGCAGTTTGAACATAGTCGTTGAGCATCTTCCATTTAGACAAGTGGTGAGGGGTCTGAGCTGAAGAAGCTAACATACGAGGTATTTGCTCATATTTACTGTAGAGACAGACATGATTCCACCATTCATTGGGGCTCAGATGGGAGCTATTTTTCCAGTATTTCGTAATTAGGGAAATAGCTATGCCTAGCATAAAGTCTAAAAGGAAGTAAGCCGATTTGGGAAGAGAGGGGATCCCCGCAGCTGAGCGGAGTCCCACTATCTTCCAAGAGAGGGGCTCTTGAAAGTGCAAAATAGATTGAATACGACCCCAGACCCGACTCCAGTAATACTGTAATGCGGGGCATTCATACATAACATGAGTGAGTGAACCAATGGCCGCATGGCATGTCCAGCATCTATTGCTCTGGGTGGCGTTCCATTTGGCTAACCTGTCAGGAGTATAGAAACATCGGTGGGCTAGAAAGAAAAGTGTCTGAGTGAGTGAGGCGGATCGAGAGACCCGTGTCACCTTGCTCCAGACTAGGCTCCATTGCTCCGGGGTCAAAGTTACATGCATTTCCCGCTCCCAGGATTTCTGTGCTGTAGGAGTGCCTCTATTAACAGTATTACATAAAGTTTTGTAAAAGTTAGATGCTACACCCGATAAGCTCCCGATAGATCGGATAATCTCCGACAATCCTTGGGTATGGGTTTCCGATGGCGGGAGCACCTTAGCACTCCGAAGACAATGCTGAAGTTGCACCAACTGAAAGTAGTGTTTCGCAGGGAGACCAAATTCAATTTGTAATTCGCTAAAAGTTTTCCAGCGACCATCAGAGAACAGCTGGTTAGGGATCCAAATGCCCCTAGTGTACCAGGGGCTCCACGCCATCGGTTTATTTTGTATTTGAAATCGAGCATTGTGCCAAAGCGGGAGTCTATCTAGCGGACAAAGTCGGGAGTCTAGAGATTGCTCAAGGGTATTAAAGGCACCTAAAGTGTCTAAGAGCATTGGTGGATAGTGGGAGTCTGATGGGAGAGTCATACCAGGGAGATAAGTAAGAGGAATTGGTTTGCAAAGGTCCTCCTCTATATCTAGCCACACTGGTCTACTCGGTGTTAGGTCTTCCAGCCAACAAGCGCCTTGTTTGAGAAGAAAGGAGTGGTGGTATTTCAGGAAATCAGGGAATCTGACACCACCATTTTCTTTATCTGCTTGTAACTTATGTTTCGCTATCCTAGGTGTCTTGTTTTTCCATAAATATCTAGTCAGAAGACCCTCTAAATCTTTATATGTACGTCGAGGTAGGAGACATGGCAACATTTCTAAAATGTAGTTCACTTTGGGAACAATCATCATTTTAATGGTTTCTAGGCGGCCCCACCAAGTAAGTGTTAAAGGAGTCCAGCGTTGAGTAAGCGCCCGGACCTTAGAGGTTAAATCTTTAGCATTAAAGGTGATGGTGTCTTCTAAAGGAGAGCAGTAGTGCACCCCAAGGTATTTGACCATGCGAGGCTGCCATAAAAAGGGAAAGGATTGCATATCTGCCTGATGGATCAGAGGATTTAGTGGAAAGGCTACCGATTTGGTCCAATTTATCTTATAGCCCGAGAGTTGTGAATATTTACCAATTTGCTCTAGGACAGCTGGCACTGAGTCTAGGGAGACAAAGAGCATAAGGTCATCAGCATATGCTGAAAGTTTGATTTCCCTATGAGAGAAAGGGACTCCATGAATATCCTTGGATTGCCGGATTAGTAAAGCTAAGGGTTCGAGTGCGAGATCGAAAAGAAGTGGAGACAGTGGGCATCCCTGGCGAGTACCGCGTTGCAGGGGAAATGGCTGAGACTTTAAAGCATTAGCACAGATACTAGCTGTAGGCTGTGCATATATGGTTTGGAGACAACGGAGAAAGCCTTCTCCGAATCCGTACCAGCGGAGAGTTGCAAACAAGAAGGGCCATTCTAAGCGGTCGAAGGCCTTCTCAGCATCAAGTGAGAGGCCAACCAATGGTCGATCAAGATTAACTGCGGCAGTCAGTACATGACATAGGGTCCTAGCATTATCAGCAGTTGATCTACCGGGAATGAAACCGCATTGATCTGGGTGTATTAAAGTAGACATCTTGTCAGAGAGCCGGGTGGAGAGAATGGTGGCAAATATTTTATAGTCTGCGTTTAGTAGGGAAATGGGACGATAATTAGCTGTTAGTTGCGGATCTCTCCCCTCTTTCTCAAAAACTACTACATTTGCCATTGAGAAGGATCCAGAAGGAGATCCCCCCTCGGCCAGAGCAGAAAAATAAAGTTTCAAAAACGGAGCTAAGTCAGCGTTAAAAGTTTTGTAGAATTCAACTGGGAGACCGTCCGGGCCTGCGGCTCGACCTGTGGCACATCTCTTGAGTGCCGATTGAATTTCTGATAAAGTGAATGGTTTGTCCATGGCCTCTCTATCTTCGTCAGATAGGGTCGGTCGTTGTACCCCTGATAGTAATCGTTCAAATGCTTCTGGCTCGAAGTCACATTCAGATTGATAAAGCCGAGTATAAAAATCACGAAAGAGTTCTAATATTTCTGTATCTTTAGTGACCAATCTCCCCCCCGACGGATTGCGGAGAGCGGTAACACGCTTGGCTTCTTTTTGACCTTTCAGGGCATTGGCTAACAATTTGCCAGCACGGTTATTTTCCCGATAGTACATCCCTTGTTGTGATTCAATATTTTTAGCAGCAGCGGTATATAAAAGCTGATTGTATTGAAAACGAAGGCGTTGTAAGCGAAGTAAAATACATGGGTCAGTACGGGACGTGAGGAGACGCTCTCCAGCTTGTATCTGTTGTTCTAGAATCAGTAAATGTTGCTTTCTTTGTTTCCCCTGTCGGATTTGATAGCTAGTTATAGTTGCACGGATAGACGCCTTGAAACCCTCCCACCAAGCCCAGCTCGCAGTGTCATGGGGTGAATTAAAATGAAAGTAGTCTTGGATAGCGGCCTTTATGTCAACCTGAAAATCTTTTTGGTCTAGTAGGGATCTATCAAAATACCAAGCACGGGGATGTTCACCTTGCGTAGTGACATGTAATGAGAAAGATATGGCAGCATGATCTGAAATATGGAGAGGATGAATCCTAGCTGTGTCCACTTGGGGTATCAGTGCTTTGGAGATAAGAAAAAAATCTATTCTAGATTGTGAGTGATGGGGGGCTGAGAAAAAGGTGAACTCTAAGTCGGAGGGGTGAAGCAGCCTCCATATATCTACTAACGCAAGATCTTTCATCAGAGCTGTAAGGGTATCAAGACTCTTGGGTGGACCACTCGTTCTAGGCGGCTGTCTATCTATCAAAGGATCAAGTACTTGGTTGAAATCGCCGCCAAGTATTAATGGAGTATTGGCAGAGGCCTGTGCCAACTGCGCAATACTTGCATAGTAAGCAGGGTTATCCACATTCGGAGCATAAATACAAATACACGTGAATTCACTATCTCCAACCTTAAGGTGTGCACGGGCCCATCTACCCTCCTTATCAGAGCTAGTATCCATTACAGTAGCTTGCAAAGACTTCTTAACCAAGATGGCTACCCCACACCGTTTGGAAACGGCGGGAGAGTAGGCAGCCACCATGTAAGGCTTAGCATTAAGTTTCAGTGTTTCAGCGGAGTTTAAATGCGTTTCCTGAAGAAACACTAAATCAGCATGCTCATGATTAAGATAGCTAAGGATTTTCTTTCTTTTGATTGGACTATTGATGCCTTTTACGTTCAGTGATAAGATCTTACATAAGGCCATTCAGAAAGGTTAAAAATTCTGAAAAAGAACATAATAACGCACATAATTTCACAATGTCCCTCATATTAACTGTATATGGCTGTACACATGACATGATAGAAAATAAGCTAATGAAAAACAATGAAGCGCCCCATATAAAAAAATAAGCACCGAAGTGCATTAGAGAAGAAGCAGAACCCCAGAAATTACTGGCGACCATATGTCTGCGGGGAGAAACCCCTGAGAAGGCCTAAATTGAAACATATAACCTGTATAGCTGTGCGTGTTCCGAATCCAACCGAGGTGCACATCATGGAGGGATAGGAGACCAAGAAAGTTATATATAGACAGAAAGAAAAGTCCAGGCAGTCTCTGTTCCAGGCTGTGATCACCGCGTCGGGCCATTCAAAATGGCGGGCAGATCCGGCGGATTACAGATCCAAGTTGTTGGATTAGCGCATCTGGTCTGCTTCTTTGGAATCTAAAAATGTTGCTAGTAGATCAGGATCTTCGAATGTTCTAGTTTGGTTATGGAGAGTCACTCTGAGCTTCGCTGGATACAATAGGCCAAAGCGAGCCTGTAGCTGTTGAAGTCTAGGGCGAAAAGCAAGGAGTCTCTTCCGACGGTCAACTGTGGGCTTTGCCAAGTCAGGGAAGAAGGAGACTTTATGACTTTCAAACTCCAGATGATGATTCGCCCGGGCAGCATTTAGAATTTGCTCAACTTGCTGATATCTCAGTAATCGAAAGATGATAGGCCGGGGGGTCGTCCGATTGAGCGCCATGTTGGTAGGAACACGATGTGCTCGGTCAATTTCCAGATCTCTGTGAAAAGTGATCTTCAGCAAGGAGGGAAGAGTTTTGACCAGGAATTCTCTTATATCTCCTGCTTCGGCCCCCTCCGGTACTCCAATGAGCCTTACATTGTTGCGACGGGCTCGATTATTGCTATCCTCTAACTCTTTTTGAAGATTCTGTATCTGACGCTCAGCCTTGTCCAGTTTCACCAAGCGCACCGCGTGCGAGTCGAGGACCCCCGCCATGTTGTCCTGCCGTAGTGAAAGACCTTCAAGCCGGTCCTGAAGCATACCGAAGTCTTCTCGCATGGCTCGGAGCGCTTCTCCGTTGGACTGTACCAGTTCCTTCACACCGCGTATTTCCTCCAAGATCTCCTGTTGCATTTCGGGGTTTTCCCGAAGTGGAACTATCTTTTGTGGGGAAGACAACTCTGTTTTGGAGCGTTTTCCGTGTGAAGAAGAGGGAGACCCGAAGTCTAAGCGCGCTGGTTTGTGGGCCGCCATCCCCCCCGAGGTACCCCGGTAAGTTCGGAGCAAAATATTAAGTTTAGGTAGGTATTAAGTCAGGATTCTGAGTAGGCCTCTCGGGAGCTTCAGCGCGAAGCGTCTAACCCGCTGGACATCAGGCTCCGCCCCAATACGTATGACTCTTAATGAGTGTATGGATAAAGAAAGACTACCAAATTTCTACATTACTATACTCCAGTGCCAACCACCAGGCACATTAGGAAGTACTACAAACACTGCCCATTTAGAACCCATAGCAAACCCGCCTTATCATAACATCACTATCAGGACTCACAAAGCACCATACCCTACCTATCAAAAAGCAACACTGCAAATATTAAATCAATACATCTCAGAGAATACTAATACATCTCCTACTGGGGAAAGAGAATAAGTGGCACTGTCAGATAGAAACTGCATAAACAGAATACTGCAGCTTGGTTACACATGCAGAACATAGACTGTCACCAAACAAAGAACAAGGGATCACAATTTAGAAATAGGAAGACAATTAAACAGGGAACCCCAAAAGCCAAACACTGTACAACAACACTGGAGAAATAAAATTGTAAACTAATTTCCTCTTGTACTAAACAAAATGCAAAGATGTTAACGATGCACATTTCCCAGAGCTGACATATTACAGTTAATAATGTCAAAATAAAAAAGTATTTTTCTATCTTTTGTTGTTTGTGCATTTTATTTTTCAGTTGCAATTGCTCCAGTCACTTTCTTCTGGTTTCTTTGTGTCTTCTGCTAACTCTCCATTTTCTGCAGTCCATTTTTCCTTTCTTCTCTCTTATAGTTTTTTTCCATTCTCTTTCTACATCTGCTTTAATATAGTGATCTTTCCCTTTTTGCTCTTTCCTCCATTTCTTTCTTTATTCCTTTTTCATCCACTCAAATTTCACCCCTCCATCCTCAATCCCATCTAGCCAATCATAGATTTTCTTCCCTCCCACACAAAATATCTTTTCTCTTCTCCATCCTCACTCTCCCAGCCCTATCCCCTTCTAGTCCTCCCCCAACATCAGCTCCCTTCTAGTTCCAGCCCCACCCAGCATCCACTCTCTTCTAGTCACATTCTCCCATCCCCCTGCATCAGCCCATTTCCAATCCAACCCCCCATCAGCCATTTCTAGTCCTATCCTAGCCCCCATCAGTCCATTTCCCATCCAAGCCCCCCATCAGCCCATTTCCAATCCTAACCCCCTATCAGACCCTTCCAGTCCTTTCCTTGCCCTCCATCAGCCCATTTCAAGTCCTAGCTCCCCCATCAGCTATTTCCAGTCTTATCCTAGCCCCTCATCAGCCCATTTCCAATCCTAGCCCCCCATGAGACATTTCCAGTCCTATCCTAGCCCCCTATCAGCCCATTTCCAGTCCAAGCTCCCCATCAGTCCATTTCCAATCCTAGACCCTCCATCAGCCCATTTCCAGTCCAAGCCCCCCCCCCCACTCAGCCCATTTCCAGTCCAAGCTCCCCCCCACTCAGCCCATGTCTAGCCCTGTGCCCCATCAGCTATTTCCAGTCCTAGCACCCCCCCCCCCCCAAAAGAGCCCCATGGCTGTCCGACGGCCTTTAGAGGGCTCCCAGCAGGCCCCGGCTCACCTCTGACAGCGCCAAAGTAAATAGTGCCATTTTTCTTCATTTCAGCATCTGCTTTGTAGTACAGACCTCTGGTGCGCTGGAGGTCAAAGGGAACTTCCTGTTTCCTGGTAATCAGCACGTCAGTGGCCTGTACTACAGTATAGCTGCCAAAGTGAAGAAAAATGGCACTCTTCACTTCGGCCCTGTCAGAGGTGAGCTGGGGCCTGCCGGGATCCCTCTAAAGCTGCTCCTGCTGCTGGTGCCGATTATGCGAGATGTTGTTGGTGCAGGGCCCTCTGAAGCATGGGGCTCTATGTGAATGACATTCTCACACAATGGACGGGTCAGCCCCGCAGATACACACATGAGACAACCCCTACTCCATATAGTTTAAGATCTAATCAAGACACATGAAGGTAGATTTTACAAAGGACATCCAAGAGCAATCTGGGACATCTAAGCCAGAATGTCTGAAAAAATAGCAGGCATGATTTCACAAACACGGACATGCCCGATATGGACGTCTGCAGAGGCGTCTAAATAGACATTCTCAGAATGACAGTTTAGAACATGGACTTCTAGGAATAGCCTAATGGTTAGAGTAGTGGGCTAGGAACAGGGAAGCCAAGGTTTGAATCTTGTTACATTGAAATTGTACTGGGGATAATGGTGTGCCTTCGTCTCTACCCTCTCTGGATGTTTTTTTGCCAAAATTAGCACTTTACAGGTGACAGGAGCAGGTCTAAACTTAGTTGCCACTCTGGGCATCCAGAATGTTTCTGAGCTCAGGCAGTGAAGTCCAGCTTCCTGGGAATGCCCCAATCACATCTCCACTGTGAACCATTCACACTTGGATGTCCTCACACTGGTAACATCTACAGACCCAACTTCTAAAATGTCTCTGTGTTTTGGATGTCTTTATGTCTGTTTTAAGACATCCAAAGCATGAATAGGGCTTCCAACATGACCACCATACTCAAGAAAAATAAAACGTTCAGGAAATGTTTTTATTACAATAAATATGGTTAAAATTGATGTGCCAGTGATCAAGAAAAGCCAGGATTTAATCTTTAAAAGCAGCCTCAGAAAGGTAAGTACAAAGTGTTCACAGCAGACTTGTTACCATGGAAACAATATAAAGAAGCTTACAAAAAAATAACAAATCCAGTGGTGATTATAGGTACTGGGTTGCGACCAGTGGTGTCATCTACCTGCACTCCAGCTGCAATGGGGAAAGAGATGCAATGTCTTGCAGTTCTGAAAGGTTCTGTCAGTATCCCCTAGAAAAAATCAGCATGTGGTCTAAAGAAGAGTAAAAAGTTGGCTCGCTGTTCTGTGCCAGCTTCTTTTCTTGCACCAGCATGATCTACTCATGATCTTTTTCTCGCTTTATTGAAGGCAATGGGTGGACAATAGGAAAACAAAAAGACAGTGATTGCGAGTAGCTGAGGCAATCATTTCACTGAAGGCAGGATTAAGGGGCAGGTGCTGCAGTTGTAAAATGACGGATAATGCTCTCGATGGCAGGAATTTACATAATAATAATTATATTTATGTACAGAACATATATTTGGTATTCCAGATACATTTATGTAATGTGCAGAAGAATGCGGGCACATGTAAGATATCTCCAGGTCCTGGTAAGATTTCTCCATAAAATATTGACTCTGCTGCTAAAACACACCTGGCACACTAGAATGTCTGCATATTTCCATGATGATGGGTCTTTCTCCCATGTTTGTGCACATTTTCTGAGTGCTCACTTTTGGGGTAAGTTTATCATCATTTTCACTTGTAAATGGCCTTCTATAAAATAGCACCCAGTGTAAAAGTATGTACAGTGGTATGAATGTGCGTACTTGCTGGTAGGTGTAGCCAGGGATATGGTCTAGGTGGAGCTCCCAGGTATGCGCATTGATTATGAAATAGGTTACTCTGCATGCGTACTTGTGTACTTTACATGCATTCACTTATACCTGTTCTCAAGCAGATGTAAATGTTGTTGTTGTTGTTAAGTGCCGTCGAGTCGGAGTCGACTCATGGCGACCCTCTGGATAGCTATCCTAAATTGTGTTCGGTCTCCAGTCAGGCGGCTCATTGTTGACAGACTGGTACCCGTAGCTGCTGTTATTGTATCGATCCATCTCATTGCTGGCCTTCCTCTTTTGCGTTGACCTTCTATCTTGCCAAGCATAATGTCTTTCTCTAATGATCTCTCTCTTCGCATGATGTGTCCAAAGTATGAAAGTCGAAGTCTTGTCATCTGAGCTTCTAAAGAAAGCTTAGGTTTGATCTCCTCTAGTACCGACTGGTTTGTTCTTCTGGCAGTCCATGGTATACACTGTATTCGCCGCCAGCACCATAATTCAAAGGCATCAATTTTCTTCCTGTCTGTCTTTTTCACTGTCCAGCTTTCACATCCATATGATGTTATTGAAAATACCATGGCTTGAACAAGTCGAATCTTTGTATGGAGAGAGACATCTCTGCTGTTGAGAATCTTATCTAGGTCTTTCATAGCCATTTGGCCAAGAGCAATGCGTCGTCTGATTTCTTGACTGCTTGTTGCTTCTTTATTGATAGTTGATCCAAGTAGGTTAAAGTTGTTCACAATTTCAATTTCTTCTCCTTCAACGATGAACCTGTTGATTATGCCAGTTGTCATGATCTTTGTCTTCTTTACATTAAGGTGCAGGCCCATTTTGAGACTATGTCCGCACCTGAATTTTAGTTAAAATCTCTCTATATCCAGCAGGAGCAAAGATTTTTTTTAAAAGTTCCATGTGGGGAAAATAGCATCCATTTTTCCCACAAATCTGCGGGGGGAGGGAGGAGACAGTTTTTAAAATCACTGCTCCTGAAAGCATCCATAACCGCTTTGACCTGGTGAAAAGTGGGATATAAATGCAGTTAAATAAATAAACAACTTTAACCTACTTGGATCAACTATCAATGAAGAAACAACAGCAGTCAAGAAATCAGATGACGCATTGCTTTTGGCAGAATGGCTATGAAAGACCTAGATAAGATTCTCAAGAGCAAAGATATCTCTCTCCATGCAAAGATTTGACTTGTTCAAGCCATGGTATTTTCAATAACATCATATGGATGTGAAAGCTGGACAGTGAAAAAGATAGACAGGAAGAAAATTGATGCCTTTGAATTATGGTGCTGGCGGCGAATACTGTGTATACCATGGACTGCCCGAAGAACAAACCAGTCGGTACTAGAGGAGATCAAACTTAAGCTTTCTTTAGAAGCTCAGATGACAAGACTTCGACTTTCATACTTTGGACACATCATGCGGAGAGAGAGATCATTAGAGAAAGACATCATCTTGGCAAGATAGAAGGTCAATGCAAAAGAGGAAGGCCAGCAATGAGATGGATCAATACAATAACAGCAGCTTCGGGTACCAGTCTGTCAACAATGAGCCGCCTGACTGAAGACCAAACACAATTTAGGATAGCTATCCAGAGGGTCGCCATGAGTCGACTCCGACTCGACGGCACTTAACAACAACAAATAAATAAATAAATAAATCCCCCGACATGCTGATCCCCTCCCAAGCCTGCAGCATATCCTCCCCTCCCCCAATCTGCTCTCAATATCAGCAATCCCTTTGGATTCTCCCTTCGATATCAGCAACCACTCCTGACTTCCCCCAACATCAGCAACTACTCCATACATACTCTGATATCATCAACCCCTCTCAACACCCCCTCAATATCATGAACTCCTCCTGACACTCCCTCAGCATCAACAACCCCTCTTGACATCCCAACAGCAAGAATGTCCCAAGTCCAGTCCTCCTGACAGCAAGAACCTCCTGACACTATCAAGACAGCAATAATCCCTGATTGACTTCTCTAAGACAAGCCTCTAACCCTTGCTTTCATCCCTTACTTTTTTACTAAGGGTCCTTGGTTTCTAGTGAGAAGCTAGATTGACCTGCAGCTTGTCATGCCACAACTGAATGCTGGGTTCAGAATGTCACCATAACCCCTAGTGATAGTTTTGCGGCACTACCACTAGAGTTCAAGCTGCTAAACAATGGAAAAATACCTCTATATGGCAGCTTGATTACTAGCAATAGTACCATGAGACTACCACTAGGGATTATTGGTGCCATTTTGAACTTGAGATTCAGATGGAGAAGGATCGACTGGGGATTGTTCTTGCTCTTCTTTAGACATCAGGGACCCCTGATAAGAGCCAGGGGTAGGATGGGGGGAGGGGGGTGGTGGATTGTCTTATGAGGACCAATTAATGCATTTTTTATGCAGGAGAAAAGAGGTGATAGTGCCTCTGTATAAGTCCTTGATGCGACCTCATTTGGAATATTGTATGCAATTCTGGAGACCGCACCTTCAAAAGGATATAAACAGGTTGGAGTCGGTACAGAGGGTGGCTACTAAAATGGTTAGTGGTTTTCATTATAAAGCATATGAAAACAGACTTAAGGAGCTTAATATGTACACCTTAGAGGAAAGGCGGGATAGAGGTGATATGATTGAGACGTTTAAATACCTCCATGACATAAATGCACAGGAGGAGAGCCTCTTTCAAGGGGGCATAGATGAGGGTGAAAGGAGATAGACTCAGGAGTAATATGTGAAAATATTTCTTTATGGAAAGAGTGGTAAATGTGTGGAATAGTCTCCCAGTGGAGGTAGTAGAGATGAGGACAGTATCTGAATTCAAAGAAGCATGGGACAAACACAGAGGATCTCTAAAGGGGAAAAGGGGACTGTTGTAGTGGTTGATATTGAAGGGCAGACTAGATAGACCATGTGATCTTTGTCTGCCATCATGTTTCTATGTTTCTATTTTTGATGTTCAGGGGATGTTGGAGGCTTCTTGCTGGCAGAGGTGTCACGCAGAGTTTCTGATGTTGCAGGAATCACAAGACATTGGTGATGTCAGGGGGTGTTGGGAAACAATGCTGATGTTGGGTGGAGGTAGGGTTTCTGATGTCAGAAGGGATTTGAGGGATTGTTGATGTCCAGGTGAGATAGGGGGATGTCCAGATGAGATAGGGGGATGTCCAGGTGAGATAGGGGGATGCCTTGAGACAGGTGTAAATGCCAAAATATGGTATTGTGGGTATCCACATGTAATCTTCTTGTAAAATTGGGAATAAAAGTTGATAATTTAGGGCAGCTCAAAACATTCCCCATTTAACACCCTTACTATGCCTCTTTGCAATCCCTGTGTAGAGTGGATTATCATGTGTAAATAGTGCTTTCTAAAATTACTATTTGCACAGTGTAGGTGATCTGCAGGTTTAAAAGCTGCAATTTACACTTGAGGATGCTTCTAAAATAAGTGCCATAGGTACCAATGGTCTTTATAAAATAGCACCTAAGTAAGCATCTACTTGCTTCTTAAACTAAGCTCCCCCATATAAAATTGCCCTGTATTTGCACAGAATTTGTTTAATGCCTCAGGCATACATTTTTAAAATGTATATTAGAAAACTGTGCGCTAGACATCAGCATATAGCTTTAACAAATTACTATTATGTCGACCCATCTATGACATCCTCAGGCACTGCAGTATAATTCACTTCCAGGTATATAAAAGATGCAGATTTAGCATTTGTTCATACCCCAGTGAAAATCCATGTAGGATGGAAACAGTCTTAAGAAAATGCATTTCCCTATTTCCCCCATTCATTTTGAAGTGCAGGCTTGTTTCTTTTGCACATTGTTGCTCCAAGACCTAAGTTTTGATATTTTAGCAGCTTGATGTATTCGGACTGTTTGTCTGTGTTTGTTATGTTTATTAGAGTGGAGTGGAGGAGTAGCCTGGTGGTTGGGGCAAGGTACTTCAGGCCGGAAGGTCGGTGGTTCAAATCCCACTAGAGGACAGGAACCTTGGGCCGGAAGGACTGGGGTTTCTAGTCCCATAGGTGCTCCTTGTGGTCTTGGGCAAGCCACTTAACCCTCCATAGCCCATGTTCCCTGTAAAATAGTTATCTCCAAGTTATAATGCCCTGTTCAATGTAATTTCAGTTTGTTCAATGTAAACCGCACTGATGCAGAATAGCGCAGTATATAAGAGAATGTAAATAAATAAATATTAAAAACTTTCCATGTCACCCTTCTCCAAGAAGCCATAGAGCAGCAATAGCTTACATGAAAGAGTACAAATAAGAATGCAATGCAGAAGAGCACAGTCTCAGATGCAGGGGTGGCCCAAGGGGGGTGCGGGGCCATGTGCGGAGACTCGGTGTGGGGCCTCATTTGCATAAGTGGCCTCATTTGCATAAATATTTGCATAATGTTCCATACACTAACTTTTAGTAAATATGCTTCTTTGTGAGTGTATGGATAAAGAAAGACTAAAAGATTTCTACATTACTATAATACAGTGCCAACCGCCAGGCACATTAGGAACTACTACAAACACTGCCCATTTAAACCCATAGCAAACCTGCCGTATCCTAACAGCACTACAAGGACTCATAAAACACCATACCATACCATACCTATCAAAAGGCAACACTGCAAATATTAAACCAATACATTTCAGAGAATAACAATACATGACCTACTGGGGAAAGAGAACAAGTGGCAATGTCAAATAGGAATTACATAAACATAATACCTCAGCTCAGTTATACATGCAGAACATAGACCATCACCAAACAAGGAATCATAATTTAGAAACAGGAAGACAATTAAACTGGGAACCCCAAAAGCCAAACTTGGAATGTACAACACTGTAGAAATAAAACTATAAATTAATTTCCTCTTGTACTAAACAAAGCACCGACGTTAATGATGCACATTTCCCAGAACTGACATATTCCAGTTAATAAATTCAAAATAAAGAGATATCTTTGTAACTTGTGTGCATTTTTTTTCAGTTGCAATTGTTCCAGCCACTTTCTTCTGGTTTATTTGTGTCTTCTGCTAACTCTCCATTGTCTGTTGTCCATTTGTCCTTTCTTCACTCTTCTAGTTTTTTTCCATTCTACCTCTACATCTGTTTTAACATACTAATCTTTCTCCTTTTGCTCTTTCCTCATTCCTATTTCATCCACTCAAATTTTACCCCTCCATCCTCAATCCCCACTTACTCTCCCAACACCCAGCCAATTGTAGATTTTTCTTCCCTCCCACACAAAATATTTTTCCCCTCTCCATTTCACTCTCCCAGCCCCATTCCCTTCTAATCTCCCCCAACATCAGCTCCCTTCTAGTTCCAGCCCCACCCAGTATCCGCTCCCTTCTAGTCCCCCCATCAGCCCATTTCCAGTCCTAGCTCCCCCATCCATTTCCAGTCCTATACGAGTCCCTTCATCAGCTCATTTCCAATACCAGCCTCCCATCAGCCCATTTCTAGTCCTTTCCTAGCCCCACCATCAGCCCATGTCAAATCCTAGCTCCCCTCTACTCAGCCCATTTCCAATCCAAGCCCCCCATGAGCCTACTTCCAGTTCTAGCCCCTCCATGAGTCCATTTCAATCCAAACCCCCACCACAGCCCATTTCCAATCTTAGCTCCTCCCAACACCCAATTCCCAGTCCTATCCTAGCCCCTCCATCAGCCCATTTCCTGCCCTAGCTCCCTCCCATAAGAGCCCATTCCAAGCCCCCCTTCCCATCGGCTATTTGCAGTTCAATCCCCCTTCCACTCAGCCCATTTCCATTCCAAGCCCCCCCTCCCCATCAGCTATTTGCAGTTCAAGCCCCCCACTTCCCCTCAGCCCATTTCCATTCCAAGCCCCGTCCCCATCAGCTATTTACAGTTCAAGTCCCCTTCCACTCAGCCCATTTCCATTCCAAGCCCCCCTCCCCATCAGCTATTTGCAGTTCAAGCCTTCCCTTCCACTCAACCCATTTCCAGTCCTAGCAACCCCCCTAACCCATTACCTGTCCTAGCCCCCCATAGCCTATTACCAGTCCTAAGCCCCCATCAGCCCACTCCCAGTCCTAATCCCACCAGCCCATTTCCAGTCCTAACCCCCATCACCCAATTTTCAGTTTAAGCCCCCCATAGCCCATTACCAGTCCTAATCCCATCAGCCCATATCCAGACTTAGCTCCCCCATAGCCCATCACCACTCCTAACCCCCCACCCCCCAGGCCAGGGGAAATTTAAAATAAAAAAAAAACTGTCTGCTGCTGCTGCCGGGCTTCCCATCAGCCCCCGCGGGCTTAACAGAGCCGCGAGGGAGAAACTCTCCCTTCGCGCTCTGAAAGCTGGCGTGTGTGACTGCAGCTGCAAAGAGGGAGCTAATGCAGGGGAGGGCAGGCTCTGCCAGGCAGGGGGGCCCCGCGGCACACTCGATTCTGCCACGGCGGCCGTGGCCCCGGCAGCGGCAGCAGACAGTTTTTTTTTTTAAATTTTAAATTTTAATTTTAGATCAGAATGTTTTTTGCGCGGGGCCCCCTGAAATGCGGGGCTCTGTGCAAAAAACATTCTCGCTCAATGGATGGGACGGCCCTGCTCAGATGGGGAAGAGCACCAGGAGCCTGCTACTGCCCAGAGAACTAGCAAAATATTGTGGTGAATGTGTAGGTAGGTGCATATGCTGTGAGCTTTGACCCTAGACAGCCTTGACAAGGTTATTCAGTTGGAATTACTTAGGTCTGCTTTTCCTGTAAACTTTGTAAAGAATGAAATTCAGTCCTACTTGCAAAAACATAGTTGTGTGAGCAGTCTGCTTGTCTTGCTCCTGCTGTGATGAAATTCATAAGTTGGCTACTCACTTTCCTTTCAATGATAAGTGCTTGAAGCTACAGCCAATCTTAGGAGCTTCTAAGCCCATTTAGTATAATATTCTGGAAGTGCACTGAAATGTTGCCCGGGTTTCAATCTGCATTTTCTGCAATCTGAAGTGAGCCCAAAAAATGACGGCCGCAATGTGGTTATTTAAACCTGCCATCAAAAAAGCATGACAGCAAAAATGTCAGCACCTTCTATTGTAATAGTATACACAACAAATCTTACCAAAAGCATTTAAACAAATGTTTCAGCAACCGTCTCTGAAAGACATTATTTGATCTGTAACCAATATACCAACTAACAACAATGGTTTTGGAGAGTAATGAGCAATGCAAAAGCCATTATTGAAATTGAAAAGTAGATAATTCATCTTTTTTGAAATTTTGATTTATTCAAGGGTCCAGGATTATATGGAGGGTAATTTTATAGGGGTCACTTAATTTAACATGCATATTATGCATGCAAGTGGTTAGATACTGTAGGTGCAACTACTTATGCTGACCCTAGACTTGGGGGCATATCTACTAAACCACATTAGGGCTTTGAAACTAAGATGGTGTATTACCACCACACGGTAAGGAGAAAACCTCTGCGGTATCTGCAGGGGGCTTTCCCAAGGTAGACCCTGCATATACCGTGGAGGACTGGATTTCACATGGAGACCCTGTATTACCTAACTCAGCAGATTTCACAGGAAAAGTCCTGCAGTTCCGGCCAAAGCAGATATCGCAGATCACTGTGGTAAATCCATGGGGAGGGATGGTAGCAATTGAGTGCACAGAGCTGTCAGTAGCTCTGTGTCCTGATCGCTACCACGTACCCCCAACAGCCACAATCAGATTTCCATACCTCCACAATATTGTCAGTGATTTGGTGCTGTGATCTGAGGCACGAACAATATGAAATAAATAAGTGCTCCCCCCCCCCCCCCGCAGCACTAATCTCCCCCTGGATGGCTCTCATTCCCTATTGAGAGTTGTCCAGGGGGAATCTGTGCACTGCCCAAGGTAAACTTTATCCTAACTAGCCAGTCAGATTAAGCCTCCTCCCTCCCCCTGGACCACTGCTTGAAGGGGGGGGGGGGCCTTGTGGTCCTTTCCTTCCCTCTTCCCACCTCCTCAGTTATAAAAATATCTCCCAGCTAGCCAGCCATCAAAGGGTGGGACCTCTCATAGCTGTACCTTAAGGAAACCTGGTGGTCTTGTAGTCCTCTCCACTCCTGTCCTATCATGCGGCCTATCCAACATGGCCACCATCATGGGGTGCTGCTTTCTAGCCTTACATTACAGGAAAGCACCAAAAGATTGTGGCCTTTTTTATTAGGGTCTTTGAGGAAAGCAGAAAACATTTTTACACAGTGGCTACAAACTATTGCCCATCCTATTCCCTGCCCCCATTGTCCCCGATCTTGCCTATAGAGCACTGCACTATGCAAAAATCGGATTTTTCTTTTCTTTTTATTTATTTAGCTAGGCTTATATACTGCTTTTCACTGGGTCAAAGCAGTTTACAGTGAACAGAATATCAGAATAAATTTACAAATACCTGTATATGGTTTACCAGGCTGTAAACGATCTAATAGCTTTTCGAACATCGGGCCTATGGACTTCACCCAGTGGATAGTACAAAAATATAATTGACTACATGTGTGGAAGTCAATGATGGGAAGCTCTATAACATCAACAAAGACAAAACTTGGAGCTGACTGTGATAGAGATCACTAACTGCTAGTATGCAAACTCAAGCTAAAGTTGAAAAAGAGCAAACCACTCATGAATGTAGCAAAATATGTCCTTCAGAATATACCACTGGAATTTAAAGACTGCCTGCAAAATTGATTTACTGCTTTGGATACAAATGACAAAGCTCCAGAAGAGTTATGGAATGACATCAAGAACGTTGTTGGATGAAAGCGGGAAGTCTCTACAAAAGTTGAAAAAGAAAAAACGGCTAAAATGGATGACCGAATAAACTCTAAAAATTGCTCAGAAACACAGAGAATCTAAAGCCAGAGGAGAAAGAGAGGAATCGCAGAGCTCAACAGAGATTTCTAACATGCAGCAAGACAAGACAAGGAGAAGTACTACAATGATGCATGCAAAGAGGAAGAAGATCATTGGCTTTCCTAAAGCTATGAGCATTAAAGAGAAAATTCCAATCTTCAATTAGAATGCTACAAGATGCTCAAGGATGTATGTTGAATGATGCTGAGAAGATCAAGAAAAGGTGGAAAGAATATAGAGTCATTATACTATAAAGATCAAGTGGACCAACAGCTGTTTCAACCTGTACCTTATGATCAGGAACCATTGGTGATGAAAGAAGAAGTCGAAGCAGCATTGAAAGCTTTATCAAAGAACAAAGCACTGAGCATTGATGGCATTCCCACTGAAGTATTATAACAATTGGATGCAGCCGTTACAATTCTTACAAGGCTCTACCAGGAAATTTGGAAGACAACATCATGGGCAACTGACTGGAAAAGATCTGTGTTTATACCAAAACTAAAGAAAGGTGATCAAACTGACTGTGGAAATTATCATACAATCTCTCTGATCCAACATGCCAGCAAAATTCTACTCAAGATTATTCAGCAGAGACTACAATCATATCTGGAATGGTAAATGTCTGAAGTGCAAGCAGGGTTCAGGAAAGGGCAAGGAACAAGAGACATCATTGTGGATGTGAGATGGATCCTTGAAGAATGCCAAAAGGATATAGATATGTGATTTATCGACTACAGCAAGACTTTTGATGTGTAAGCCATGAGAAACTCTGGGCTGCGTTAAGAAGCATGGTTATACCAGAACACCTGATAGTTCTTTTGCACAGCCTTTACATTGATCAAGAAACAACAGATTGAACGAAACAAGAAGAAACAGAATGGTTTACAATCAGCAAAGGCGTATGACAAGGCTGCATACTTTCCTTCTACCTGTTTAATTTATCTGCAGAAAAGATTCATCAGAGAAGCAGGACTGTATGAAGACAATCGAGGTGTGAAAATTGGTGGAAGACTCACCAACAATGTTCCCTCTAATTTTCTGTAGGCTGTGTGCGCATAAAATATCAGCCGTGTGGCATTTGAAGGAAGGTTAAATTTTTTGTGCGCTACATAACGACACTTGGAATTATATACTTTAAAATTTGACTACACATTAGAATACAGTATGTACACCACATTGATGTTAATCAAATTAAATGAAAATAGACGATTACTAAATGAAGCGGAAAATTTCTAGTAATTACAATCACAAATGTGGTATTTCAGTTAATTTTTATTGAAAGCCATTGTTATTCCATGTAAATAATATATGAAGAAGAGTTCGGTGTCCTACATGGAGTGGTGGGTTCACCCCTAAACAAAGACATGGGGAGAGGTGGCCTGCACAGAGCAACAGGTGCACCTACTCTTGCCATCTTGCTGGGCAGACTAGATGGACCATGCTGGCCTTTATCTGCCGTCACTTACTATGTTCTCAAAATTTCTCTCTTCGATCTTTCAAATGTACCCAGTCTGAATAAATTTTATCAAGGTCTACTGATCCGCCATCTTGAAGATGACTCTTAACACGCATCAGCATTTCCAAATGTTCTAAATGTAAGCGATTCCTTATTTTGTTTTTTAAACTGTTCATCAAGCTGAAACCACGCTCACAATCTGCACTAGAAGCCAAAAATGTTCCACCGATATCGATCAGTTTTGCTAAATCTGCAAACTGAGCATTCTGAAACGCCAAAGTCACCATATCCGGAAAACTGTTTATCAGTTTGCTTTTGATTTTTTCTGCGACTAAAAACTTGAAGTCATTGTACTGCTGAACAACAATATGTTCCTCCATAAAAGAAATTGTTTGTACTTTAAACAGAGTGATCGGACGTTTTCAATTCCAAATTCATAATCACACTGTGCTATTGCTGTCAAGTCAAAAGCAGACCATTCCTCAATTTCATTTTCAGGAAATCTTTCCCCTAAATGCAGACACAGCATATTAATGAAAGTAAGTGTGGAACCAGTATCCACTGAAACGTCTCCAGGTATCTTGTCGAGAAGATTTTTAACATTATCAGTCCATTTTACTGTGTCACCCAAGTATTGCATTCGGATTTTGTTCAGCTTACCCTGTGCAAGATGATATGCTTCCAGTGGTGTTAGCCCACGTTTCTGAAATGCCATTGTTAATGAAGCTAGTTCAGATAAAACATCATTCAAAATCTGCAGTGTTATATGGAATTGATGGCTGTTTAGCTTTTTATAACAGTACTTTGCAATGGGATCATCATCCTTCTCTTCTTCAAAGTATTTTAATAATGGATCATAATTTCGAATAATTGCTTGAAGAGCAAAATGTCTAGATAACCACCGCACTTCGTTCAGAGGTCTAAAAGCAATTGACTCGCATTCAGAAGCATCTGCTAATTCTTTAAATTGTGACCTTTTAGTAGAAGATCGACAAAAGGTTGTGTAAACAGTTCTCATGAAAGTTTCAACTTCTTTCATCAACTTTACTTCCTTCCATGATTCAGAGATCCCCAAATCTTCACGATGGGCGACACAATGCTGCTGCACTAAATGCGAAATATTTTGTTTGAGCTGCGCAGCAACACCATTTATTCTGCCTGACATGACAGAGGCACCATCCGAAGTAAACATGACCATTTTGTTAAGGTCCAGCTTGTATTTCCCATAGAATTCCCGGAGTGCACTGACTATTGATGCAGCATCGCATGCTTCCAACTGTAGCATCCCACCAAATGAAGTTTTATACAGACATGAATTTACTGGCCGATATTTGAAGTACAGTATTAAGTATTTGTTGACAGAAATGTCTGTACTTTCATCAATAGTTAATGTATGATACGCTGCTGATGCAACATCTACCATGAGCTTATCTTGGACATTCATGTTTATAATTTCAAGAAATTCAAACGAATAGTTTTTGCTTCTCCAGCTTTCAGGTATGGTTATGTACTTGGACATGTGTTCATTAATATCTTGAACAGAGAGCATGGAAATATTCATCCGAACAGCCAGCAAAACACTATCAATTAGAATTTTAATTTCTTCTGGTGTAGAACGCTTCCGTTCATTACTAATTTGCCTTTTCTCTTTTTCAGCGGTGCTCTCAAGCAACAAGTTAAATAATCCTCCTCTTAAATTTGAATTTTTAGCTCTAAGGGGGATGTTTACTAAAAGCCGCAAATGTGCGCGCCGCAAAATAGCGCACGGAAACGCGGCACTGAAACGCAAATAAACGCGTTTAAACACCCCACACACGTGCGTGTCACCCCCGCACAGGTACGCGGCTCACTAACGGGCCCCGTACAAGTGCGGGCCTGCAAATGTCCGATAGAGGCGTGGAACGGCGAAAAGAGGGCAGAGGAAGGCTCCGGAGGGGCGGAGGGACGGGGTCAATGGGTGGAGAGTGGGAGGGGAGAGGCTCCCCGCACAGTAGCGGGCCCGAATTTGCATGTAAAAACTACCGCGAGTGAAACACTCGCGGTAGAAAGCATTTAAAGGGAAGAGAAACCATTTCCGTCAGCAATGTACAGGAAAACCGGGGAAACCAGCAAAACGTGAGCAGTGTGATACATGTGCACAGCACAAAAGTGAAAATAAAAATAGAAAATGACCACAACAGAACTATTACAAATAGTAATCCAGCTGGGGAACAGTTATAGTGATGGGCAAATACAGAAATCACACCCAGCAAAGCTCCAGAAAAAAGAAATGAAGTTTGGAAGGGTCTACTGAGAGGAGACTCTTCCAAAAACCATTTCCACGTTATGGAGCTTTCCTGGGAGTGTTTGCTATGGTTGCCCATTAATATCACTGTTGCCCAGCGTGGTGATATTTTGTCCCACATTTCCCGTGGTCAGTTCCGGGGTTTATGTGCACGTTTGTCACCAGACAGGGTGCATATGCCCACAGTAGAATTGCGTAGAGCAGGGTTTGTGACTCCATCCTGCCAGGCTTACTGCCTCCAGGGGCTGCACTGTCTCTGTGGCCAAAGTGTGGTACAGCGGACAGAGTTATTACCTCTAGGACCAGAGGGCAGAGGTTCAAAACCCAGCTGGGGCACCTGCCAGCCCAGTCCCTGTATTTTACCCACCACTAAATAAAGATAGCGCAGACACCCCTGTATGCATGGGGAAAACACCCATATTTTACCCAACACCGCACACACCCCACAACAATGGGCATTACCTACAGCCAAGTCCCCCAAATGCAGTCCCATACTGCCACATTGCAATCAGGTCAACTGCTTTTTCTGAGAGAAGTTCATGCCAGCATGTTGGCGGACAAGTACATGTGGTGCAGGGGGCAGTGGCTGCTAACCACAGAAGACAGAGGCCTAGCCATGTGCAGGCTGGCACAGTCCACTGCAACAGACAGGTCCTGCCGGATCCACAGTCATGGACAGTCCAGGGAATCCAACCAATCTGTGGCTACACAGTGGTGCAGTGCACACAGACAGTACATACAAGAACAGAAGGTCACAGGTTCAAAGCCCAGCTGGGGCTACTGCCAATCCTGCCCACATATTTTTCCCACAACTAAACAGTGATAGTAAGGACACACCTTTCATGGCGGGGACATATGCAATGGTAAGACATCTATCTTTTACCCCACTGAGCACAGACACCATGAACAGGGGCAGTACCTAGAGCAGAATCACCCAAATGCAGTCCTGGTGGGCCACACACCAGTCAGGTTCCATGCTGACACTCATACAAATGCCTGTGCTGTATATCTATGCACCACCCCCATGGCATGTAGATGTAGCCCATGCATATTCATGAGGGATAGCAGGAAAACCCGAACAGTGTGATGCAAACCTGGACTGGATTTGGGAATCTGTGCCGTAAAGCAGCAGCCATCAAGGGCAGACACACCCACACCCACAGGCCCCATTGGCCAATGTCTCCTGGAAAGGCAGAACATTGGACCGTGCATGCAGCACCCACAACGAGCACTTGCATAACTTACCAATGTCACCCTACACCTGAGCTATACGGTACACAGCTCGGAGACGTTTGCTAGGAGCACAGGCAGGCAGTTATCCATATGTTACGTACATACTGCTAGTTGACCCCATCCAAACAATCTGTTAGGTGTTTGCGGGGCATGCTCCAGCCCTGGCCTCTGACGGTGCTTACCACCCTGGGGAGTGACCACCAGCTGTAATGCGTACCATAACCATGCCTTGCCGTGCTCAGGACCGGTTTGGTGGGCAAGGCTACTTACCCCCTCAATCGTAGCACCATGATGGCAGAGGTGTGGAAGTGTGTGTCTGTCTATACCAGTGTTTCCCAACCCAGTCCTACGGGGCACACCGGCCAGTCAGGTTTTCGGGATATCCCTAATGACTATGCATGAGATATATATGCATTAGAGATATCCTGCCAACCTGACTGGTTTGTGGCCCTCCAGGGCTGGATTTGGAGACCCCTGCCTTACACCTCTGTCATTTAAGATTGTGAGTGGGCAAGGTGCAGATGTCCTAGACATCGAAAGGGTATATAGAATGTGACACATTCCTCCTCGATTCTCACCACCACCAAAAAGTTGTCTAATAGACAATATTTTGGTGGTGGTGAGAATCGAGGAGGAATGTGTCACATTCTATATACCCTTTCGATGTCTAGGACATCTGCACCTTGCCCACTCACAATCTTAAATGACAGAGGTGTAAGGCAGGGGTCTCCAAATCCAGCCCTGGAGGGCCACAAACCAGTCAGGTTGGCAGGATATCTCTAATGCATATATATCTCATGCATAGTCATTAGGGATATCCCGAAAACCTGACTGGCCGGTGTGCCCCGTAGGACTGGGTTGGGAAACACTGGTCTATACAGTGGGTGTTGGCTGCAAGCCCCTTCAACAGCCCGCACTGCCAGCACTGTTGCCAGTATTGGCCAGTCAATGTGCATAATGAGGTGCAAGGTACCATGGGTATAGCCAGGGCAGGGTGACGTGGCCAGGATGCATCTGCACTGGGCATAGGGCCCTGGCAGGGACATTGGCTGGGATATTGTAGTGTCCGGCCACCACCTACACAGACAGGGTGGCCAAAGCATGTCCTTCTGGGGGATCACGCTCACCCTGACTGTGCAGTGACCACAGCATGGCTAGGCCCCCCCATAGTGCTGTATAGTAGTTCTCTCATGTGATAGATATAGGTTTCTCTTTGGGGCCCAGTCACTGATCTATCTGCTTGCTGTGTATGCAGACAGCCCAGTTCTGGGTGCATGCATCTCCATTGGGAACATGCACTATGGACTAACCAGCAGACTGTTTGTAGCTGGTAAATGTCTTGCTATAATGGCTTGCAGGGTGCAGTGGCTGTTGGCTTGCTGCAGGGGAATATCTGGTGGTGGAGTGCAGCTTACTGTACCCTGGGCTTATGTCTGTCTGCTATTGTGTTATGGCTGTGTATGGAGCTGCCTGCCTTGGGGGGGGGTGGTGTTCCTCAGCAGGACTGGGGTTGATGTTGCCCTCTACTGCCACCTTTGCAGGGAGGTAGAGTGTGGATCCCTTGATGGAGACCATGTTTGCCACGGGGGGGGGGGTGCCTGATGGCGGCAGACAGGGATATCCATGGTGTTTGTGCAGAAACTAGCTATCTTACACATTAACACTGCTTTGGAACGCCCGCTTGGCCTCCATCAGCCATGGCAGGTGTTGTTGACCTGGTCCTGGCCACCTCATTGCACACTCAGGGTGAGCACAGTACCCGCACGATGTAACGGTGTGTGGCTACTCTGTGCCAGTAAAACACCCGGTCAGTGCCCCCTACTAGGCCAGGGTGCTGTGTGGGTGCACCCGGTCACTTCCCCCAACAGGGCCGAGGTGCTGTGGGGGTGCATTCCCCATCTTGTGTCCATCTGCGGACAGCTAATTTGCATGTGCAGTGCATCATGGGTACGGGTGGCCTAACCCTATCCTGTTGACACCAGCAGACTGTCTGTGCGGTGACGTGTAGGCTATCTGCAGCCAGCCAGGGGCCTGCTTACAGCTATGGAGCTGTAGCGCAATGGTTACATCACTGCCTGTGCAGCCAGAGGTCATGGGTTCAAACCCACAGTGGGGCCCTTTGGTAGGGCTGTCCACAGCTTTATTTTTATTTACTGTACATATGTCTATGCCGGCAAGACCACCCTCAGCTTACTATACCCATTAGGTGCCTCTGAGGGTGCTTCATAGGGCGCCCTATAGGCCACCTTATGGTTGCCATCCCTATAGGGTGCACTATACATTATCCTGTGTCGCAACATACATGCTGCCCTATAGGGGTCATTCAAGGGTGCCTTGGCGAACAGTGCACTGTAACATGTGCCTTATGGGCCGCCGTATGGTAACATGCTGGGAGAGTGTGTTTGCTAGTAGTGATAACAAAATATAATTATACAGCCTCCTACAGCACTCCTCAACATAATACATACTGCCTCAGCAGGCATTTTTCACTGGGCATTGTGAGGAGTTGAACCCCTGATCCCTGCACCATTGGTCAGTGTTTTAACCATTGTGCTGTGGCTCTGTTCCTGTGCTTGTGCATCAGCGCGCCGCCTTGTGCCTATCAGCGCGCCGCCTTCTGCCGCCCAAGGGGACCAGTGCGCCGCCTTCTGCTGCCCAGAAATAACTGTGCGCCGCCTTATGCCGTTCCAAATTAATTTGCCTCCTAAAACAATGTTAATCATTACAGTTACTGCCTCAGCTGACCTTTGTCGTTGCGCACACTGGGGGATTGAACCCATGGCCCCTGCACCATTGGTCAGTGTCTTCACCATTGTACCACGGCTCTGTTGTTTTGTATACTCAGCAGCGCGCCACTTTGCCTTTCCACGCGGTAATGTCGACCCCCACACATTAGCGCGACGCACACACGTCCGGTTGCTTACTACCGTTTT
Source organism: Ichthyophis bannanicus (assembly GCA_033557465.1). Lineage (NCBI taxonomy): Eukaryota > Metazoa > Chordata > Amphibia > Gymnophiona > Ichthyophiidae > Ichthyophis > Ichthyophis bannanicus. The sequence continues at coordinate 392,085,584 of CM066032.1, forward strand.
TTTTCTATTTTCTGCCTGAACCGCCCACTCCTTATATGGCACACGCTCACTAGCGCTGCCCCGCACGTTAGGAATGTTTAGTAAACATGCCCCTAAGTTTCTTAACACTTTCAGCATGAGTCTTACTAGACAGATGTCGTTTCAAAAAGTCCAGTTTCCACACATCATCCCAAATTTTGCCATTCGAAAACTCTCCGATGGTTTTTGCATCTCGGCAGTATAAACAGACTACTCCGTCATCCTCTTCGTAAGTGAATATTTCACGCAGTTGAACGCACGTTTTATCCCGAGATTTCGGTGTCTCCGTTTCAATCATTTCTTCAAGCCATTCAGGCTTAAAAGCTTTGGCTGTTCTCTTACGTTTTGCACCTCTCATTGCTATTGGTTTCAACATTTTAAAAGTGGTGTGGTGGTCACAGCAGGTGCTTTATTATTCAAAAGAAATGCCCCAATGCATTTCATCCAAAGCCTGATGGGCTTGGAAGTTGGAACTGCAAGCAATATAACAATATTGTTATAGTGGTAACAAAGAGAAAAAGAATACATAGTATAAAAGAAGGTACAGTATTACTTACATGGATTAACAGTTTAACACAAATCCAGAAAAGTGACTTAAAACTATGGATATACCCAAGATTAACACATAAAAAACATCTATAAAGGTATGTACATGTATAAAAACATACACACACCAAGATTTTATGTAAAGCAGCTAAAAAAAACCCCATATGGCCTAGTGACTTACCAAAAAGGTCAAAACATTAAAATGACATTAAAATAGCTGAACACTAAAAATGGACGACCGAGGGATAAAAAGCATCAACAACATGGGGGGGGGGGGGGAGGAAGGGGGGAAGGGAGATGGGAAAGGGGGGAAGGGGAAGAAAAAGAAAAGAAAAATAAATTGACATTGTATTGTAAGAGCTCTATCTGTTTAAAAGAAAAGGGGGGAAACAAATGGGACTAAAAAGTACCACTAATAAAAAAGGTGATGGATGGCATATGTAGTAAAAATAATAAATATTTTTGGCATTTCAGGGTTCCAGTTGATTGTCCTCTTCCAATGCCTTAAGCACGTGGTTTACTCCTCTGTCTGATACTGTTACAGGGATCTAAGATTATATCTGCTTGGGCTTAATTATATTTCAGTACAAAGAGATATTGCTTTATTGTCAAGTTATGAGTTCAGTTTGTTCAATGTAAACCACACTGATGCAGAATAGCACAGTATATAAGAGAATGTAAATAAATAAAAAAAAATCCCTGGAGAGTTTCCCTTTGAAAATACACCTGTAGGTTCTATGCTGGGTTTCAAAATTCCTTTCTTAATTTGCCTTGAATACAAACTGAGGTACTAATTAATGCAAGGCTATTTTACTAATGATTGACAATATCATAGTACATACTAGTTCCACTGGGATCTCAAAATCATTGAATGCAGAAGAGAAAGTTCATTTTTTTAGTATTTGAAAAGCAGAGGGCCATATTCAGCAGGACGACAACACCATTAAGTTAAATGGATAATTTATCCGTACAAGTTTATATGTCTTTTGAATCATGATGTATGTTTTCAGGTCTGAATGTTGAAAATGTTGGTATTATTTACATAAATAACTTATCCATATAACACTACCTCTGCTATTTCTACATTCAGACTTGAACACATTAGTTATATAGAGGGCAGTTGAATTTTGCCGCTCTGCAAATAAATTATTTTCCTTCTTTGGATCACCCCTAATTCAGTCTTACTTGAAAATGATAGGGGATGCTATTCCAAAGGGTTTAGCTGGTTAGCAGAAGTTGCTATCCAGCTAAACCCCAACAATCCCAATATTCCCCATAGACCATGGGAAAGATGCCTGATCAAATTCAAGGCAGTTTGTGGGCAAAGGGGGGAGGTCACGGCACTTATCCAACCGGTAGCAATACTAAGCTGCTAACAGGTCCTAACTTTATGAAGTTTAACTGTCTGGTGAGAGGCTCAATATCGCCGCTGAGGGGATAGCTGCTGTGATCACAAATGAAAACAGATATTCAGTGCTGGAGGCCGGATAGGCTCTGGTACTGAATATCTGGCTTTACTTTAGCAGCGATGACTGTTGCTGCTGAATATCAATCAGGGAGCTGTTCTGTGCCTACCCTAGGAGGAGGGGTGTTCAAGGCTGCTTAAGTCAAGGTACCACAGGGGCCTCATCAGGAGCTATTAGGGGGAACAGCGAGAGGCAATCTCCACTGAGAAAGAGGAGCACGCGCTGCGAACCCCCGACAGCACCAGGTGAGGGCGGCGCGCGGCACAAAGAACACCGCGGCCGGAGTTAAGCACGGGGGGCACGGAGAAGAGACCACAGACGCCCAACATCCCCATCCACAAATGCCCACTTACAGTGGCTATAGGGCACTGCTGCTGGTGGCGGGGTGACGGTGTGGGAGGCGGGGCTGGGCGCAGTACAGAGTAGACATGCACCAGCAAGAAAAACAGCAACAGCCACATAGATATGCACTCACCAGCTCCGCTACCGATAGCCCGTCCCCAGGCAGCAGTCCCAGAGCACCAGTCTCCTCTTCTTCGCTGGTGCGTGTGTTGCTCTCAGCCAAGGCAGCACGTGGCACTGAAGGCTGGCTGAGGGAAGGATCCAAGGAGGTGCGTGGCTGGCTGGCAGGCAGGCACAAGAGCAGAAAGAGGCTGGCTTGCTGGCTGCCCCTCCCTTTTATTTCCCTCTAGCCTGCCATGATTCGTCAATCGTCGGTCACGTGAGAGGAGTGAGGAGCAGGGGACTCGGTGCAGACAGATTCGGAAGTGATGAAATTTACAGAATGGCAGTGGTGCAGCCGCGTCCTTAAACCCAAGATTTTAAAACTCATGAAAAAGGTAATTTTTGTGCGCTCCTTTAAAAGTTGTGTGCGCTCGCTCGGCGAGGTGTGTGCGCTCGCACACGCGCACAGCTTAGAGGGAACAGTGCTCACCAACAACCTTCACTATGCTGATGATACCACATTACTGGCTGAAAGTGAAGACGATCTGAAATATTTGCTTCTCAAGATCAAGGAACATAGTCTTAAAATGGGCCTGTACCTTAATATAAAGAAGACAAAGATCCTGTCAACTGGCAAAATCAATAAGTTCATCACTGATACAGAAAAAATTGAAATAGTTGACAACTTTAGCCTACTTGGGTCAGCTATCAATAAAGAAACGACAAGCAGTCAAGAAATCCGATGACGCATTGCTCTTGGCATAATGGCTATGAAGTACCTAGAGAAGATTCTCAAGAGCAGAGATCTCTCTCTCTCTATATAGAAAAGATTCATCTTGTTCAAGCCATGGTATTTTAAATAATGTCATATGGATATGAAAGTTGGACAGTGAAAAAGATAGGAAGAAAATCTATGCCTTTAAATTATGGTGCTTGAGATCAAACCTAGAAGCTTTCAACTTTCATACTTTGGACACATCATGCGAAGAGAGAGATTGTTAGAGAAGGACATTATGCTTGCCAAGATAGAAGGTCAATGCAAAAGAGGAAGGCCAGCAATGAGATGGATCCTATAACAGCAGCTATGGGTGCCACTCTATCAACAATGAGCTGCCTGACTGAAGACCAAACACAGTTTAGGACAACTATCCAGAGAGTTACCATGAATTGACACCGACTCAACGGCACTTAACAACAACAATATTCATCTAGGTTGGTTATGCGCTGCTTTGGCAATAGCCATCTACTCCGACCCTTAACCCTGGATATTCAATGCTGGGGTCAACACCTTACGAGCCCAAAATGTGACAGCCTGAATAATAGCCAAAGCACATCTGACAGATCATATTACACTGATCCTTAAAGATCTGCATTGACTTCCAATAATGAGTAGAATAAAATATAAAGCAATAATTACTACTTTTAAACTACTCCATAACATCTCACCCTCCTTCCTTACATCAAAGATTCACAAACAAGCAGAGATGAGGAGCAGAAGAAACAGCAATCTAAACATACTTACAATACCATCATCGATCCGTAGAACCAAACAAGTAACCAGTAACAGGGACTTCACTTACACTGCAACCAAACTATGGAACCTTCTGCCAGACCCCATCAGATCTATCAAAGACCTTCAAACATTTAGGAAAGAACTAAAGACACTACTATTTAATGAATACTATAACAACAATACCTAAAGTACATCTTGTTCACCCTTGTCCCACTACCAATATAAATGTATATAGTTGACGTTATATATAATGTTAATAACTCCCTATATAAGGGCTCCAGTTCTAGGCAGCTATTTTGTAAATAGTTTAAAAGGTGTTTATGGTTTGTTTTACTTGTTCTCTGTAACTGGTTTGTTAAATATAAATCACCCCTGATCTCTGGAAGGGGCGGTATATAAAAAACAAATAAATAAAATAAATAAATGTGGCTCCAGCATTATATAGCTCAGTTTTCCACATAGTCTCCCAGCTGCAGTAACTAACCTGGTAGCAACGATATTGCATGCTGCCCGGTTAGCTCCTGAGGCTAAATGATAGGTGAGCTTTTGCTATTGACTGTTGCTTCCGCTCCTCCTCAGAATGCCCACAACACGCACTGATGCCAAGTTGTTAACATCGAGGTGTGTAGGGGAGAAGATCGGGGATATTCAGTGGCATTAACTGACCTGTAATTCTCAACCTCATCCTTACTTCTGCTTTTGTGTAAAGGGACCACATGTGTTTTTCTGCAGTCCTCTGGCACCACTCCTGACTCTAAAGAAGCATTAAAAAAGTCAGATACTAGAGCCGCTAGAACTTCTTCAAGTTCCTTCAATACTCTCGGATGTATCCCATCCGGCCCCATTGCTTTGTCTATTTTTAGTTTAGCTGGTTCCTCACGAGCACAGTCTTCTGAAAATCATTCAAGATTCCCTTCATTTCTGTTCCTATTTGTGGATGTATTCTGAGGTCCTGCTCCTGGCCCTTCATCTGTGAACACAGAAGAAAAATATTTGTTAAGCAATTCTGATTTATTCTCATCAGCTTCTACATATTCCTCCTCTTCCTCCTTGAGTCTGACAATACCGCTTTTGTACTTCCTCCTCTTGCTAACATATCTGAAAAGTGTCTTGTCCCCCTATTTTATTGCATTGGCTATTTCTTCTTGTTTTTGTATCTTTGCTTTCTTGACTACTTTCCTAGCTTCTCTAAGTTCTTGCAAATTTTGACGGATCTTAGTGTGCTTACTTCTGAGGATCTCAAGGTGGCAAAACAGTGCGACAAGGCAGTGGCAAAAGCCAGGAGGATGTTGGGTTGCATACAAAGAGGAATTACCAGCAGAAAGGTACTAATGGTACTGTATAAGTCACTGGTGAGGCCTCACTTGAAATACTGTGTTCACTTTTTTCACATATCTCACAAAGGATTTAAAAAGACTGGAAATGGTTCAGAAGAAGGCAACCAAAATGATTTGGAACCTGCATCAGAAGCCTTGTGAGAAGAGACTTGAAGACCTAAATATATACACTCTGGAGGAGAGGAGGGATAGAAGAGATATGATTCAGACCTTTAAATACTTAAAGAGTATTAATGAACAAACAAACCTCTTCCAAAGATGGGGAAGCTGTAAAACTAGAGGGCGTAACATGAAGCTGCAAGGGGGCAAATTGAAAGGCAATGTCAGCAAAAAAATTTTCACTGAAAGGGTAGTGGATGCTTGGAATGCCTTCCTGATGGAAGTGGTGGGGGCAAATACAGTGACAGAATTCAAAATAGCATGGGACAGATACAGTTTGATCCCTTTACAGCAACAGGATAAAATCCAAATAAACTTAAACTATCTAATTTCTCAACAAACAGGGGTGCCCTACACAGAGAGGTGGGTTCACCCCTAAACAAAGACATGGGGATGGGTGACCTGCAGGGAGCGGTAGGTGCACCTACTCTTGCCACCTTGCTGGGCAGACTAGATGGACCATACTGGAATTTATCTGCCATCATTTACTATGTTACTATATTCCATTAAAGTCTCAGCATCTGGGATTTTATTTCCCATGCTATGGGCATCTATGCACAATGCTTTCCAGATGTTGCCCCTTTTACCCATTTCTTCAGAGGTATTTAATGTTTTACTTACCAGAGGGCTTTTACTTCTTGCGAGCTCTTGCACTGCATCTCTCAGTCCCGTTCCATCACAGCTCCCTCTGACCCTATGCCATCCCATCCTTTAAAGCGTGTGGCTTCTTCTTTTTTCTCACCTCTGCATTGTATTTTCAATTTTTTTAACCACACCCCATGAAGCAGGCTTGTAACAGAACAATGGCTGCTGAAAAGTTCAAACTGAAATCTTACTTCTATGAATCAGCTCCAGTACGCAAAGGCCCCTGTAACCTTAAAGAGTATAGCCTTGCTACAAAATTAAGCAGGAGACTAAGTAAAAGACTAGATCTCTGCAAATCTAAATCAAATGTGCACTTCATTTCTAAGTAGCTGTATATCACAAGTATCCCTGGCCAGTAGACCTTATATGAACTGAAGGCACACTCAGATATATGATTTAAAGGCTATGCAAGGAATATAGGCAGACTAAATAATCCTAAACTTATAGCCCAAGCTGAAATTTATATTAGATAAAAACAGGCATTTGTAAAATCTGAAAACTTAGCTTTGTGTAGTCCTCTCTGCTGTGATGAGCAGAACTGGATCAGTCAAATTGGTCAAGATGCAGAGTTGATTCAATTAACCACACCCCATGATGCAGAAATGAAATTAATCATTGAAACCAATACATCAGTCATCCAATCATTCAAATATTTTTCAATGATATGTCATCATACTAGTCACTATTACATACATTATTTATCTTATGAACATTCAAGGAGGGTAAAGTCTGATGTTTCTCCAAATGTGTCAATAAGAACTGTCCATTCTTTCTCCAAAGTTGCTACCTTCCAAAGCTCTTTGTCTTCATTTGGGATAACCTTTTGCTTAAGACACTGGGCATCCCTATTATTTTATAAAGACACATAGATGCCTATGGGAGTCAATTTAAAGCCTTAGTCGTGATTTGGATATCAGAAAACGTGCATGTGGATGTCCAAATCATGAAGATGTCCCTGGAGCCATTTTACAAATGACTTTTAAAGATGACTCCAGTGTGGGGATTGCTAATTAGGCAGGGGGTGTGGCGGAGACATTTCTGGGGCAGTACAATGGACTTTGATATCTCTGCTCAATTTCAGAAACTTAGGGGATGTCTGCGATCCCATCCAAGTTTAAACCTGATCCAGGCACAAATAGGCACTGGGGAAGTATTCATTTTGGCTTTAAACATCCAGAGGCGTAGAGAAGATGACATTCCACCATCCCCAGTACTCTCCACAATCACAGTGATAGCAACAGTGGAATTCAAATCCTGACTTCTCTGTTCCTAGCCCACTACTCTAACCATACCCCATCTGGAATACTGTTCCAGAAACATCTATGTAGATACTCTGCAGACATCCATATTGGGCATGCCCATGTTTGTGAAATCATGCCTTAACTTGGATGTGCCTACTTTTTTTTTCTAAGACGCCCTGGCTTGGACACCCCAGATTGAACTTCCCTCACTCATAAGTGGTCTGCTATAAAATTAGCCTCATGGTGACTATATCAGCACAATCCTTTTGGGTTAGGCCTGCTATTCAGCCAACCTAAACTGAAAGTATAAATTATCCAGATAGCAGCTAAATATTGCTGCTGTTAAGATAATATCTTAGTGTGCTCTCCCACGCCTGAAACCTGACCCTTCATTGTGCAGATAGTATCAGGCTGTTCCATCAGATATTCACTCAATACTATCTGCCATATGCATTTTAAAAATACACAGATAGTGAACTTGTAGATTTGTCAGCTGTTGGTGAACCTATAAGTTCTTTAGAATCTTGGGCTGTTTATTTTTATTCACCTAAAACCCAACAGACTAGTGTTTTCTTTGGATAAGTGACCGAAATAATACACCAAATAGAGTCTACAGTAGTAAAACCTTGGAAGAGAGCTGTCTTCCTGTGTCAGACAGCCCCTTGACACTTCACACCTTCTCTCCCATATCGGAGACAAGAAGGAACCTGGGGGGGGGGGGGGCGGTTATATCTAAATAAAAGCATGCCATTCTTACAGTACAGTTTTACTTTTTCTTTCTTATTTTCTCTTGCGGATATTTTGCTTTGTCAGATTACATTTCTTAAGTCATTGACTGTTCATAATTTGAGATCAGGCAGTCATATACATAGAGAGGATAATTTATAAAGTTAGAGGGAGATATTCCAAGTGATCAACATGGTTAGCGGACCTGTTAACTACGTTAATCTCATTGGCCAGGATCTTCAACGGCACTAACACGGTTAGTGCTGTTGCTGCATGCTCCGATGCTGGGGCATTGCAGGGGTAGCACCCCTGGTCAATGGTGATAGTCAGCCACTGCCTACTTATCACTAAGTTAGGCATCTGAATATCACCGCTGCCTGGTTAACTTCTTTGCTACCTGGCTGACTTGGACATTCAATGCTGGTGGCTGGATATGGCCCAACATTGAATATCTAGGTCTTAATTTCAACAGCGGTTGCAGCTAGCCTCTTTAGAACAGCTAGCTGTCACCACTGAATATTAGACCCTTATTTTCTACTGGTAATTATTGCTTTACCTGTGAAAAAATGTTTTTATAAAATTACTCCATGGTATATGTACATAGAAGTGGAGGAGTAGCCTCATACCCAAGAGACCATGGCTCAATTCCCACTGGCATTCCTTCTGACTTTGGGCAAGTCACTTTACCCTCCATTGCCTCAGAGGAAAAGGCCTGCCAAGAAAACCCAGGAGCTGCTGGGTTGCCAGGAGTCAGCATTGACTTGACAGCACTTTAAAAAAATACATATATATGCACTCCCATTCCTGATCCCATCCTTGGTCTTATCCCTGATATCTAGCAGGAGCTGGAATAATTCCTAATTGCTCCTGTTCCTTGAACTTCAGGTACCAAAGTGGTGTCCATGACTTCTGGCGGGAATTTTGTGGTACTACCATTTGGAATCAGGACTGTGATCTTACCACTAATAGCCATGGGTGCCATTTGGAACCCAAAGCTGCAGGAACAGGAGCAACTGTGGATCATTCCTGCTCCCACTAGACACCAAAAGATCTTCAGAAAGGCTGGAGATGGGATCGGGGAGTTGGGCGTGCCTTGCAGTGGAGGCAATCAGGGGAGTGTTTTTTATGCTATGGGGGTTTGAGGTGGAGATTTGTACATTGGGGGATTGGATGCCTTGAGAGGGTTGGCTTTTGGGGGAGCGAGAGTCATTGGATGCCTTTGGAGATTGGGGCAACCAATATCAGGGGGGTGATCAGAGGAGGGATCCTTGCTGGAGGGAGGTGTGATCGAGGGTCTGATAGCTGTTGAGGTGAGTGATGGGGTGGGGTGGAGCCAGATCTCAGCCTTTATAACTGCCCTTCAAACAGGCACTTATTAGTGCCTTGGAAGAGCTGTAATGCAGACGTCTAGATTTTTTTCAGACTTGTAAGATGAGAACCCCATGGCCATGTTGTAGGTCTGCCCTAGTCATTCCTTCTCCATGCCCTCTCCATGCATCTTGAAAAAATAAACATAGGCAGCATCTCTGCATATAAATAGCCCTCTTTCCAAAATGGCATTAATATGTATACCAATCTACATGTGTTAATCATGCTATTTACACATGGGGATGCTTTCAAAATAACCCAATTGTAGTTTATAAAATATACATGTAGGTGTATCCTTCACCATATATATTGTCGCCGGCGCCCCTACTGGCGTAGTAGAGTAAGGGCGTCCGCCGACATTTAATTTGAATCAGGGACTATTTGAGCTGCAGGACCCAAAGGATTGTGGTCATTGTAGTGTAGTGCTCCCTGAAATGAATAACTACGCCAAATGGAGGGTAAATAAGGCTTTATTTCCCCGCTTAATGCTCTAGGTTCAAATGAGACAACAAACTTAAAGTGGAGGTAATGCTTTCCTCAAACAATAACAAAGTTCCACCATGGACTAAACAGTTCAATGTTGTAGGCTGTACAATTGACTGGTTAGCTGGGTTAAGGGATTTTCCAAACAATAGAAAAACAATTAGAACAGAATGGTTATCAGCTTCACCATTTGCAGACTCATTTCCTCACTGTACAAGTATCATGGCAAGCAACTACCTCTTAAGCAGAAGTTACATTCCATAGGTTCGGGTTGAGGCATGGGAACACTGGAGCTATAATCCAAGTCCATTGATTCTGGCTCACTACATTCTGCAATGTTTGGAATATTCTCAGTGTCTTTTAATTGCTCACAGAAGTTCCTTGGCTTATCACATAACTTCCTTAGAACCCTTTTTGGAAGTGGTTTTAAATAGTTAACTTTGCTTCTTCTCTGGTACTAAGGTTTATCTACTTGCATGAAACTATCTTCATTGAAAGTCCCTTTTAGAATAAAAGGCTTCTCATACCTTATCTTCCGTGGAGTGCCACGCCTAGGATTCAGCTTACTCTGTAGCTTTTCCTGTTGATCCTCTGTCCTGTGCACTGCTCCACAGTTAAGGCTGCTAGGAAAACCAGACGTGGATTTCCAGTCTTTATTTGAAGAACTTCTTTTAGCAGACAGGCTGCTTCTCTGGACCTTATCCCATGCAGTATATCTCTCTGGGTTCCTGCCACCTAGAGCTGGCTGTAGCTGGAAATTATCCTGTTCCAAGCTTCTCTCAGAACTTGTACAGCTGGTCCTTCTGACCTTGCCCTTGGCGTTTCCCCAAGACTGAGACTTGCCTCTGTCTGTATCTGTTCTTCTCCTTCCTTCTCCTGTTACTATTCCTGGTACCCTTGCTGGTACCCTTCCGGTTGATCTGTCGGCCACCCTCCTGGGTGCCTCTTTTTGCTGCACTCTTTGCTGCACTCCTGGGTCTCTCGAGCCCCCTTGCTGGTCTCTGTACCTGTCTCTGTACCGGTCTCTTTCCCCTTCGTGCTGTTCTCTTTGTTGCAGTCCTTGCTGTTCTCCTCCTATGCTCATCTGATTTCCCTTATAAAGGGATTTCCAGCTTGCACGCTGTGAGTTTGAGGACAGGTGAAAACACTCAACATTAAGGTGCTCAGAGCTTGAGCACGTGGGTTCAGGCACTGTGCAACTGTTCCTGCGCCCTCTGGCTGAGCTACACTGGAACTGCGCTCTCTGGCTTTTCTGAGATTTATGCAAATCAGGAGTTTTTTTCAAGGCTGTTTCTTCCCTAGCTCCAGCCTCATGACAATATTATGTTTATTCCTGAGCAGATTTAATTGTATGTGGGTAGATTTTAACTGCAATTTTTACAGGCTTTCTAAGGCTATTTTATAAACATAGAAACATAGAAATATGATGACAGAAAAAGACCACATGGCCTATCTAGTCTGTCCTTCCATATCAACTACAACAGTCCCCTTTTTACCTTTAGAGATCCTCAGTGTTTGTCCCATGCTTTTTTGAATTCAGTTACTGTCCTCATCTCTACCACCTCCACTGGGAGACTATTCCACAGATCTACTACTCTTTCCATAAAGAAATATTTCCGCATATCACTCCTGAATCTATCTCCCTTCACCCTCATCCCGTGTCCCCTCATAGCAGAACTTGCTTTCAATTGAAAGAGGCTCTCTTCCTGAACATTTATGCCACAGAGGTATTTAAACATCTCAATCATATCACCTCTATCCCGCCTTTCCTCTAAGGTGTACATATTAAGATCCTTCAGTCTGTCCTCATATGCTTTATAATGAAGACCACTAATCATTTTAGTAGCCACCCTTTGCACCGACTCCATCCTGTTCACATCCTTTGGAAGGTGCGGTCTCCAGAATTGCATACTATACTCCAAATGGGGTCGCACCAAAGACTTATACAGGGGCATTATCACCTCCTTTTTTCTGCTAGCCATTCCTCTCCGTATGCACCCAAGCATCCTTTTAGCTTTTGCCGTTGCCTTTTCTACCTGTTTAGCTACTTTAAGATCATCAGACACAACCAAGCCTAGGTCCCGCTCTTCTTTAGTGGACAAAAGTACTTCACCCCCTATACTATATTGCTCCCACATATAGTTGTTTATGTGGCTTTGTAACATAGCCCCAAGATAATTGCCTAATTTCCCTTCCTATCTACATGACCTGTTATAAAATTACCTAATATAGCACATTATTTTATATCAAATACTGCCAGGTAGTTGTGACTTGGCTTGGCCAATGCTGGAAACAGAGTTTTGGGCTTGAGGGACCTCTGGTCTGACCCAAACATGTTCTTATCTTTGGCTCAGAACAACAAAAAGTTCTCAACTATTTTAATATCCCAAAAATCTGGAAAAAAAGAAGTAGCAAGAAATTTAAAGAATAATCATTCATATACAGTATATCATGAGCTTTGTGCCAAGAGACAAATCCCAACATGGAATGAAAATAAGTATTCTTCGAACTTATATGGCTTTGGGACAGATGCACATATCTAAATAAATGAGTTTTCCCGGTTTATTATTCCCACATACAGGCAGCAATCTCTTCTGGCAGATGCTCAATAAAAATAAGTGTCAATATTTAAATTAAAAGTAGACAGATCAGAGCATCTAAAGCATCTTCTTTCTCTGTGTATGAAGTCAGACTGTGAGCAGCTGCAGCATTCAAAGTCCATTGATATGATTATCTTTCTTCAGGAGCCCAATGACCATTGGTTAGAGTACTGATGCAGGATCTAGGAATGACTACCAAGGTGAATTCAGTTCAAAACTGTATCAGGAAGCCAAGTACTAGATGACACCAAGGGTAAACCAAGCTCTGACGAAGAGGTTTAGGCAGGACTGGCTTTGTATATAGATCCCAGAGATGAACAAAATGATCTCTGAAAAGAAAGAACAGACATACAGTAAAAAAGACTAAGGTGGCTAGCCACTGAGCGGAACTTATTTACAGCAGTTGACTGGAGGTCAGAGGTTCATTTGGACAAAGTTCTTAAGGGAACTGAGCCATTTTCAGGCTGGTGGTGGAATCTCATATTACTCCCCCTCCCCCACCTCCCAGGAGTGGCCTCCAGACAACCCACAGAACATTTGTCCAAACGTTCTTTAGGAAGGCAGGGGCATGAATGTTAGCCAAGTCAACCCAGGAGCTCTCCTCCAGACCAAAGTCTTTTCAAAGCACTAAGTATTACATTTTCAGGCAGAATATTATAGAATTTAGAATATCCTCCACTTCATATTTCAGCTGTCTATCCACCAGAATGGGATCAGGGGAACTCCTTGCCAACCAAAAGGATCAAAGATGAAAGACTTCAATAAGGAGGCATGGAAGATGGAGGATATCATCAGGGACTCAGGAAGTTACAGATGCACTTTCACTGGATTGATTATTTCTGTGATGGCATAAGGTTTTATGACCTCTTAAGTTCTTTTGAAAAATGCCATCAGCCTTAAGGAGTTCTGTGATTAGAATTGAAGAGGGAAGGCAGATGGGATGCTACCATAGCAAAGAATGATGAAACATCTGTAGACTCATTCACGGTTTATAAGGGATTGTTACAAGGGAACTCAGTGCAGAGAAATAGGTTCACCCAATCATCGTGAAGAACTGAGACAAAACATAGACCAAGTTCCTCCAGGTCCTGATTGACCCTTTCTCTCAGGCTATTAGTCTGAGGATGGTATCTAGATGAAAACTGAAGAGTGATAGCTAAATTCCAGAATATGGCAACAAATGGAAGACACCAGTCAGACATAATAGAGATTGAAATAACATGCAGGCATGTGATCTCCTTTATAATTATGACTGCCAGTTCAGGAGAAGATGGCAACTTGGAAATAGGAACAACATGCATCATGTTAGGGAGTGGCCTAATGGTTGGGGCAAGTTACCTCAGGTTGGAAGGTCAGCAGTTCAAATCCCACTAGAGGACAGCAAACTTGGGCCAGAAGGACAGATGCTCCTTGTGGTCTTGAGCAAACCGCTTAACCCTCCATTGCCCATGTTCCTTGTAAACAGTTATCTCCAAGTTATAATGCCCTGTTCAATGTAATTTCAGCTTGTTCAACATAAACTACCTTGATATCATGAAAGGTGGTATACAAGAAAAAAAAATATTAGAAATTCAATCCACAACAACCAGGATTGTTGTACAGGTATTCAAAGGTAGGATATAAGTTATGAAATCCACAAAAACGGTGAAACCATGGAGGCTATTTTAGAAGCCCTGTTCATGCTTTGAATGTTTGAAAACAGGCATAGAGATGTCCAAAGCACTGAGATTGTCTCCAGAGTCATTTTAGAAGTCAGCTGTGGGGATGTCCAAATCTGAACGGGGGCATGGAGGAGGTGTGGTCAGGGTGTTCCCAGGAACCTGGAGGCATAATTAGGGCATTCGCAGGGATCAGGACATCCCTGCTTGATCACAACTAACTTTAGCCCTGGCCATAGGGCCAGCCTTTCCACTAGGCAGACTAGGCAGCCACCTAGAATGGCAGACCATGGCGGGCAGCATGGCACCTTTGTTCTGCCCCTTTGGTGCGCATGGCAAGTCATGTGCTTCGGTATACCTACCCTGCCTCTTCTGACCCCTCTGATGCAACTTCCTGTCAGAGAAGGGTCAGAAACAGCAGGCCATGTGTGTCAAAGCACATGGCCTGCCACAGATACCAGTGGTGACAAAGCCACCACTTTTAAACTGCCACCACCAACTTCCAAGAAGACAGAATCCGTGGCAGCAGGGGGTGGCTGTTACATGGCTTGACAGCTCAGTGCAGGGGGGCTCCTGTCTGGGGCAGCAGAAACCCTTGGGTCATTCCTGCCTGCTCAGAGGCATGCATAGCAACAAATAAGAATCTGAAAAGTGCTAATTTTATCTGAAAAACAGCCACAGTGTAAGAGAAGAAAGCACTCTATTACCCTCAGTACTCAGCACAATTTCAACTATAGTAGCTGCAGGATGGAACTCTAGTTGCCCTGTTCCTAACCCACTATTTTATTTATTTAACAGGTCTTTTATGCCACTTTATCATTTCAATCAAAGCGGTTTACATTGTAACTTAAACTTGATAATATACATTAAACAGGGACATTGATAACTTGGAATTTTCTGAGGCAATGGAGGGTTAAGTGACTTGCCCAAGGCCACGAGGCGTGCTAGTGGGAAGTGAATGCCAGTCTTTTGGTTCCCAAGCCTGTGCTCTAACCATTAGGCTACTCCTCCACTCCACACCACGCCACTATGCTATCCTAGATATCTGGGTTCTGAAATAAGATTCTCGGGATGTTTAAGTAGATGCCCCTGCAGACGTCCCTATCAGGCACATCCAAGTTTGTGAAATCATGTCTGCATCTGGATGTGCCTGCATTTTTTTCAAACATTCTGGCTTAGACGCCCCAGATTGCACTTAGATGGATCTTCTAAAATTCCCCTCAAGGATTTTCTGGCCGGGAAGGGTGCTACAAGAGGCCACATGGATGACAATGAGGAACCTTAGTCCTAGCACACACAAGTCAGACCAAAACATAGAATGCATAGTCTTTGCACATTGAAGGTTCTAGAGATCAGTACACTAGTCTTTCCAACTCCTGGATGGCTGGACAACTTGGAATCAGGTCTCCATCTGAATACTTGAATATTCCACAATGCAAAAATAACTGTAAAAACCTATCCAAATTTGCATATATATTTTCTACAAAATCACAAGAATGTATAAACTGCCAAATTACTATTGTGTTTCCAAAAAAATGTTTTATTCACTAATATAAATTTATACAAAAATTATGTTACATTTAATATATAATTCTCAAAACTCATAAATTCACAATTTCATTCATTCATAACTCAGTCTCATACATAATTCACAATATACATTTAATATACACTCAGAAGTTCCCATACCACAATTCCACAATATCCATTTTAATTTTCATTAATGAATCGCACATATAATTTACAAATATTTTATTAATCTGCATTTCCTAAAAATTGCCACAACTTTTACTCATAATCAAGTCCCAACTTCTGTTCACAATCAGTTTCAATTCCAACTATGGGCCATAGTACGTCATGTTCAAAGAAGTCTCGAACATTGAACTCTCCACTGTCCAGATATTCGTGTATGGGCATGACTCAAAAAGCTGGTTTTATTCAATGTCCGACCACTCTAGGATGGCAGAAAATGCTCACCCTTCATCCTACAAAAACCATCAAAACCACACATAGGGGTATGTTTACTAAACCTTCTTAATGTGCGCGCCGCATTAGTCTGCAGGATGCCATAAAAAGAGTGGGCGGTCCGGTCAAAAATAGCAAAACGGGATTAGCGTGCGCTGCGCGCTCTTGTGCACCACGCACATTAGCGCACACAGGAAGCATAAGCAGGTGTGCTGATGTGTAAACAGAGGAACAGGGCTGCATTACAATGGTAAAGACACTGACAGATGGTGCAGGGGTCATGGGTTCAATCCCCCACTGTGCCCAATGAAGAAAGCTGGCTGAGGCACCACCATTTATGCATAATATTGCATTATGAGGCTTTTTAATTTTATTTTAATTACTGCTGCTAGCAAACGCACTCTCAAAGCGCTGTAAAATAAGGTGCTGCATAAGGCACCCCATAAGGTACCCCAGAGGGCACATTTTAAAGCATAAGGTGCTGCATAAGGCACCCATAAGGTACCCCAGAGGGCACATTTTAAAGTGCACTGTCCACTAAGGCACCTTATAATGTTCCCTATGGGGCGCCCCATGGAGCGCTGTCGAGGGTGCCATATGAGGGACCTACAGGCTACAGCACTGAGGGTGTTTTTGCTGGCCGCACTAATCAAACATTAAATAACGATCTGCCTCAGACAGCCCTATCAATTGACCCACTGTGGGTTCACACCCATTATCTCTGCCACAGACAGTGATGTAGCCAGTGGGCTACAGCTGTATGGCCACACCCAGGCCCCTGGCAGGCTACAGAGAGACTGCAGGTCTCCACACCAACTGCTGTGGTTATCAGGTTGAGGTTAACCCACCCATACCCATGATGCACTGCACATGCATATCAGCAGTCCACAGATGATCACAGGATGGGGTATGCAACCCCACAGCACCTCAGCCAGGTTGGGGGCACTGACCGTGTGCACCACCACAGCACCTCAGGCTGGTAGGGGGTACTAACCATGTGTGTTACTGGCACAGAGTGGCTACAGACCATCACATTGTGTGGGTACCGTGCCCACCCTGAGGGGGACGTGGGGCACCCAGCACCATGTCCTCAGCCCCAGACATAGATGAGATACACTATGCTGTAGGTCGTCATCAGTGACAGTGTGAGATAGGTAGTCCTTGCAGATACACCTCTGAATACACCTCCATCCATATTGGTTTCCCAGTCCCATCTGGCCCTTGTGAACTTTGATGCACCAAGAATAGTGCATATTCTGTGTGAGTGTCATAGCCACATGGTTACTGTGATGGGGGGCGGGGCGCCTGTATGGGCCCATTGGCAGATTATGTAGTACCACCCAACCTGTCCTCTGGGGCTCAGGATCTCCCACCGACAGCTCCACATTCCTGCGATGGTGGCGGTAGAGGGGAACCATCTACCTCAGTCCAGCTAGGGGTACACACAACCTTGGGGGGCAGTCCTGTACACAGCCATACTACAACAGGGGACAGACAGTAGGGCTGTAAATGCTCTGCTGCCCCCCACACCTATCTGACATTCTCTAGCAGCGGGAACAGTGAGTCCCCAGCCACCACACCCTGCAAGGTGTCCCAACCATACACATACTAACTGCAAACAATGTGCTAGCTAGTCCATAATGCATATTACTAGGGATGCTGTGTATACCCACAACTGGGATGTGAGCACACCCACCGAGAAGTTGTCAGTGATTGGCCCCCAGAAAAGGGGACCCATATATATCACTTATATAACATACTATGTGGCACTATGGGGGAACCTAGTCATGCCGTGGTCACTGCTCAGTCAGGGTGGGGGTGCCTTTCCAGCAGGACCTGCTTTGGCCACTCTGTCCATGCAGGTGGCAGCCAGACACTACATTGTACTGACCATTGCCCTGAGCCCTGTGCTGCTGCATCCTGCCCAGGCAGCCCTGTCCAGGCTTTACCCACATTACCTTGCTCCTCATTATGCACATAGGCAAGCTAACACTGGACACAGTGCAAACAGTGTGGGCTGCGAACGGTGTGGGCAACCACCACACACTGGATGGACATACACACACTCCCACACCTATGACAGCACTGTGCAAATAGAGGCTCTTGGCAGCCCTGGCCACCTCAGCAGTCCTGGGCACAGTACAGGCATGGCTCTGGTACACGATACTGTTGGGGTCACTCCCTAGGGTGGTAAACAATGTCAAACACCAGACCTGATACACACTCCGCAGACATCAGAGAGGTTGGTATGGTACGACTAAAGGGAAGATTGTGCTTAACGTAGGGATTCCTATCCGCCAGTGATCATACCAACCTTTTGATATATGTGTGCCATATCGCCAGGTTTAGTGTGGCATTGCTACGGTATGCAGGAGCTGATATTGGGAGCTTCAGACGGGGCTCGCCATCCTGCTGCTACAGGTGGTTTTGGATGATGGGGCCTGTGGGTGCAGGTGTGTCTGCCCCTGTTGGCCACTGCTCTGGGAAGAGGTTCCCAACTCCAGTCCTGCTGTTCCACAAACTATTCGGGTTTTCATGCTGTCCCTCATGTATATGCATGAGATACATCTGCAAACCAGGGAGGCGGCACATGGGACCGCAGCACAGGCATCTTTCTTGGCGACAGCATGAGACCTGCATGGTGTGTGGCCCTCCAGGACTGCATTAGGGAGACTCTGCTCTAGGTACTGCACATGTGTATGGTGTGTGTGCTCTGTGGGGTAAAATATGGGCGTTTGACGCATGGTTCTGTTCACTGCACTAAAGGCTCGGCCTTTACTTCCACGGTTTCGTACTGCATAAAATATGGGGACTGGGTTCTCAGGGGCCACAGCTGGGGTTTGAACCTCTGATTTCTTGCTCTTGAACACACTGTCTGTGTGTGCTGCACCACACTGTTGCCACAGAAGAAGTGCATTCCCTAGAGATGCCATGACTGTTTGTCAGCCAGGGCCTGTTTGTTGCAGTGCACAGCACCCACCTGAACAGGGTTCGGCCACGGTCTGCTGTGGGCAGCTGCCACTCCCCCCTCCACCACCGGTACCCCTCTGCCACCATGCTGACATGCCGTTCTGCTGGTGGTGCTGGTGGTGCACAGTCTCGGGCCATCCAGTGTGCGGGTAGGCGGCTGCCTATGGTGCGGGTTCTGGGGTAGGGGTGCCTGCATAAACATCCACGCTTCCCCCCCAGCACCTCCTGCCACTGCTCTGTGCCCTTGAAGGCCAAAACTGGCAACAGTGCTGGCAGTGTGGGCTGTGGGGGGTGTTTGCAACAGCACATACTGGATAGCAGATACACACTCCCACACCTATGCCAGCATTGTAGAACTATAGGGGTGTTTGGCAGCCCTGGACACCGCTCCAGTCCTGGGCACAGTGCAGGCATGGCTATGGCACGCAATACTGTTGGGGTCACTCCACAGGGTGGTAAACACTGTCAGACATAAGACCTGTAGCACACTCCACAGACATCAGAAAGGTTGCCATTATGCAGCTCAATCAGATAATTGTACTTAACCTCGGAATTGCTATCTGCCAGTTATCATAGCAACCTTTTGATAGCTGTGTACTGTATTCCTTGGTTTAGGGTGGCATTGCTAAGGTATGCAGGTGCTAGTATTGGGAGATGCACGCAGGGCCCAATGTCCTGCCTCTCCAGGAGACATTTGATAATGGAGCCTGTGGGTGCGGGTTTGTCTGCCCCTGTTGGCTGCTGCTTTACGGCAGAGATTCCCAACCCCGGTCCTGGTGTGCGCAACACTGTTCGGGTTTTCATGCTGTCCCTCATGAATATGCATGGCATACATCTGCATACCATGGGGGCGGCGCATAGAAATGCAGCACAGGCATCTTTATTACAGGCAGCATAAAACCTGAATGGTGTTTGGCCCTCCAGGACTGCATTTGGGAGACTCTGCTCTAGGTAATGTGCCTGTTTCTGGTGTCTGTGCTCTGTTGGGTAAAACGTAGGTGTTTTGGGCATGTTTACTTCATCTGCAATAAAGGTTCTGTCTGTAGTAGCATGTTTCAGTTGTGGGTAAAATATGGGGACTGGGTTGGCAGGAACCATAGCTGGGACTTGAACTTGTGACTTTCTGCTTCTGAACATACTGTCTGTGTTCACAGAAATTCTGCAGTCCCTGGAGATACCATGGTTGTTTGTCAGACAGAGCCTGTCTGTTGCAGTGCATGGCACCCACCTACACAGGGCTAGGCCATGGTCTGCTCTGGGCAGCTGCCACTGCCCCCTCCACCACCAGTACCCCTCCGCCACCATGCTGACATGGCCTTATATTGGAGACAGCATAAAACCTGAATGATTTGTGGCCCTCCAGGACTGCATTTGGGGGACTCTGCTCTAGGTAATGCACATGTTTCTGGTGTCTGTGCTCGGTGGGGTAAAATATAGGCATTTGAACCATGCGTATGTTCTCTGCAATAAAGGTTTGTCCTTACTATCACGGTTTAGTAGCGGGTAAAATATGGGAACAGGGCTAGGCCATGGTCGGCTCTGAGCAGCTGCCACTGCCCCCCTCCACCACCAGTACCCCTGTGCCACCATGCTGACATGCCCTTCTGCTGGTGGTGCTGGTGGTGTGCAGTCTCAAGCCATCCAGTGTGCAGGTAGGCGGCTGCCTATGCTGCGTGTTGTGGGGTAGGGGTGCCTGATTAAGCGTCCACGCTTCCCCCCAACACTGCCTGCCAATGTTCTGTGCCCTTGGGGGTACCTGCTGGGTACTATCCCCTGTGATACTGTGATAAACACTCTCATGCCCATGTTGGGCCCTCATCAGTTTCTGTCTGGATGCTGTTCAGTTTCAGCATTCCTAAGTGCCACCTAGGCATCTGCCTAGTCCGCACTGTGCCCCAGCTGCACCACAGCATGAGCCGCCTGCAGCCCTCTGTATCCCCTTTCCCAGCATCTGTCCAGTTGCCCATTCCGACATGCCCGCCCTGCTGTTGTGGAACATGTGCATGCCATAGGTAACCTGTCCAATGGAGAGGGAAACCCTGATCAGTGCTATTTCACTGTGGGATCATTCACCTTGTATGGAGACGGAGCGTAGACCCTTCCAAAATTCATATTTATTTTTTGGGGCTTTCTTGGGAGTGTTTTTTGATGTTTCCCATTACTATCACTATTGCCCAGCTTTATTATGATTTCTTTTTATTTTGTTGGGGTCATTTTCAATGTTAATTTGCACTTTTGTTCCGTGCACATGTATCACACTTATCACTTTTTTGTTGGTTTCCCTGGTTTTGCTGTACATTGCTGACAGAAATGGTTTCTTTTCCCTTTAAATCAGCTCTAACGTGAGGTTTTCACTTGCGTTAGTTTTGGCCTCGAATTTCACATCATTAGTGTGCGGGGAGCCTCTCCCCTCCTACTCTCCACCCATTGACCCCTTCTCTCCACCCCTGGGGAGCCTTCCTCCGCCCTCCGGGAGCCTTTCCACGCCTTCAGCGCTCGTTTGCGCCGCTGCGCGTGTGAGCGCACACTAAAGCGCATTTTTGCTCCGTAAAGCGGCATTCGCGCTCGCTAAGGTACCTTAGCGTGCGCTAATTGCACAGCACGCACGTTAAGAAGGTTTAGTAAACATACCCCATAGTGAGGAAAACTTATGATATCATTTCAATTTTCCTAGTACAATAATAATAACCTCACTAACCTTTATGTCCCCTCAGATAAATAGAAAAAACACATATCGTAAGACAAAAATCAACGTAGATGAAAAAGTTAAACAGTGGGTTTCAATTCTCCACAGATATCAACCATCTGAATACTTCCTGACAACAAACACTTAGAACAAGGTCTGACCAGCAGGAACAGAACTTAGGAGTGCTATACCATGAAATTCTTGGAAGGTTTTCTCCAGCAATTCCAAATTTATAGTAATTGCTGCAATCTTAAAAGGAGGCATTTATTTATTTATTTATCAACTTTTTTTATATCGCTATATCTACCAGTCATAGCAGTTTGCAATTAACACAACTGTCAAATTAGCAGAGCAGTTAAGCGGTTTACAAGGAATTGCATATAACAAATAACAAGTGTGGTGGGGATAGAGGGAAAGAGAAAACAAAAGTATATACGCTAAATTAAGGTTTGTGAAACTAGGTTAACATTTCTAGGTGCATTGCAATGGGCAATTTAGGTATAAGGTCCATAGTGGCTATAGTGTCCCCAGGGGAGGTTTAGGTTTAAGGTCCATAGTGCTCTGTGAACAGTAGAGTTATTAGTCTACATCAAAACTCAGCTCTGGTGTTGGATGAGCGAACACCAACGGGTAGAGGGTTCCATTCAGCAGGCGCATAAAGGGAGAATGCCCTTTTTGAAGTGAATTGGTTGCATTGGAGTTGGAGGGGGTGGTGTGGTTAGGAGGTCTTGTGAGGTTTTTATTCTGCTCCTGTTGTCCGGTGGTTTGTGAATTAGTGTATTTAGGTTGTTTGTAGAGGTGTTGTGGAGAATCTTGACTGTAATGAGTAGGACTTTGTTTCTGATGCCGGCGAGTATTGGGAGCCAGTGTAGTTTGGCTAGGGTTGAGGTGATGTGTTCCCTTCTTGGAGTATTAGATATGAATCTGGCTGCAGTGTTCTGTGCAATTGGTGAATGGTTGATAGTGGAAGTTCATGGTATAGTATGTTGCAGTAGTCCCCTATAGGGGTTAGTAGTGCCTTACATACATCCCTGAAGTCTGATTGATCCAGTAGGGGGCACGGTCAGTAAATAGTTGTCATAGACCAAGGTCCATCAAGCCCAGTATCCTGTTTCCAACAGTAGCCAATCTAGGTCATACGTACCTAGCAGTTTCCCCAAAAGACACAGGTTCCACAATGCTTGTACTGGGTCAAGCATTGATATCATGGGTCCCTTCTTAATAATGGTTTATGGACCTTTCCTCCAGGAACTTGTTCAAACCTTTTTTAAACCCAGCTACACTAACAGCCTTTACTACATCCTCCAGTAACAAATTCCAGAGTTTGATTACATGTTGAGTGAAAAAATATTTTCTCTTATTAGTCTTAAATAATTTACCCTGTAGCTTCATTGCATGTCCCCTAGTCTTTCTATATTCTGATAACATAAACAATTGATCTAAGTTTACCCGTTCCACTCCGTTCATCTTGTAGTATGATGATTTGATTACTTGTTTGATGTGGGGTTGGAAGGAGAGTTTCTGATCTGGTATTATTCCCAAGTATTTGACTTGTTCCTTGACTGTGAGTACAGCATCCTATAGGCTGATAGTGTGTGGAGGGGTGAATGTGGTGCTTCTACAGTAGTTTTTTTATTATTGATAACTAGATTGTTCTCTGAAAGCCAGTTGGACATGACTTCGAAAAACTTCCTAGAGCTTTATAGGTTGGGTTGTTGGTGGAGAAGGTCATATAGATTAGTATGTCATCGGCATGCATAGTAATCTATAGTATAATGAGTCCCTTGTTCACTGGATTCTGCTCTCCTTAGTGGAGAATTGTTGAGACAGTGGATCAGCATGATATTTTTTGAGGCAGGATGATAGGAGTGAATGAACCTGAACTGCACAAAAATCATGGCACAACAGGCCTGTTCTGGGTTCAAACACCTGGCAGCCTCAATATATGGTAGATTCTTGAGATCAATCAGGATTGTGAATGGGAAGGTGGCTCCCTCTCACAAATGCCTCTACTCTTCTAAAACCCACGTGATGGCAAGAAGTTACTGCTTCTTACATCATAGTTGTTCTCGGTAGAAGGAAATGTATGGAAAAAGTAACCACAAGGATGGAGCCAAGCTTTGAAGGCTGCTCTTTGTGATAAAGCTGCCTCAACTCCGACTTCTGATGCAGCTATCTCCAGAGTGAATGGCTTGATTGGGTTTGTATGACATAGTACAGACCCGGAAGCAAAACATAGTTTCAGTTTCTCAAAGGCTTCTTGAGAATTCCAGGAGTTATTTGGTGTACCCTTCTGTGTCAGCACCATAAGAGAAGTCACTACGTTAGAAACATTCTGGATGAATTGACTATAATAATTGCACTGAAAAGCCTTGAGGTCACTGGTACAGGCCACTCATGTACAGCAACAACTTTGCTGTGGTCTTTCTCAAAACCTTTATCAGTAATTATGTATCCCAGAAAGCACACCTCCTTCTACTTGAAAACACATTTCTCTAGTTTGGCAAAGTGCTGATGCTTGTGTAGCTAAGAAAGAACTTATGAACATAAGATATGCCATAGCGGGTCAGACCAAAGGTCCATCAAGTCCAGTATCCTGTTTCCAACAGTGGCCAATCCAGGTCACAAGTACCTGTCAGGTTCCCAAAGGGAGGCAGATTCCATGTTGCTTATCCCAGAAAAAAGCAGTGGATTTTCCTAGTCTTCTTTAATTGTTTATGGACTGTTCCTCCAGCAACTTGTCCAAACCTCTTTTAAACCCAGCTATACTAACACCTACACTAACAGTTTTAAATACATCTTCCAGCAACAATTTCCAGAGTTTCATTCAACAAGCTGAATGAAAAAATAGTTTCTCTGATTAGTCTTAAAGGTGCTACATTGTAGCTTCATTGAGTGCCCCCTAGTTTTTCTACTTCTTGAAGGAGTAAACAACCGATATATGTTTGCCTGTTCCATTCCAATTATTATTGTATAGACCTCTATCATATTTCCCTCAGCTGTCTCTTTTCCAAGTCGAAGAGCCCTAACCTTTTAAGCCTTTCCTCATAGGGTTATCCTTCCATCCCCTTTATTATTTTGGTTGCTCTTTTCTGTATTTTTTCTAATTATGCTATATCTTAAGTTATGGCCACCAGAATTACACACAATATTCAAGATGTGGTGACACCATGGAGCGATACAGAGGCATTATAATATTTATTTATCTATTTATTTAATTGGTTTTAATATACCATTTTTCTACCAATCAAAATGGTTTACATTTAACTGAGTGAATACAATGAACCTTTTGAATACAATGAACTTATGTATAAAAATGGAAGATATATAATATATAAATACAATAAGGGGTATGTTTACTAAAGTTTCTTAACATGCGCACCGCGTTAGTCTTCAGGATGCCATATAAGGAGTGGGCAGTCCGGTCAAAAATAGCAAAACGGGATTAGCGTGCGTGCTCTTGTGCGCCGCGCACATTAGCGCACGAGTAACGTGCGCGGAAAGCATAAGCAGGCGCAATGATGTGCAAACAGAGGAACAGGGCTGCAGTACAATGGTGAAGACACTGGCAGATGGTGCAGGGGTCATGGGTTCAATCCCCCACCATGCCCAATGAATAAGGCTGGCTGAGGCACTACCATTTATGTGTAATAATGCATTATGAGTCATTTTAATTTTATTTTAATTACTGCTGCTAGCAAACTCACTCTCTCAAAGCGCTGTAACATAAGGTGCTGCATAAGGCACCCCATAAGGTACCCCAGAGGGCACATTTTAAATTGCACTGTCTGCCACGGCACCCTACAATGTTGCTTAAAGGGTGGCCTATAGGGTGCCATATAGGGTGCCCTATGAGGCACGGCAAGGTCATAGCACTGTTTTTGATGGCAGCACTGTGCATTTAAATGCATGGAAATCTTAAGTAGGTGTGCTGACATGCAAGGAGGAACAGCAGTGTAGCACAATGGTTAAGGCACTGACTGATGATACAGGGGTCATGAGTTAGATCCCCAGTGTGCCTAATACTTAAGGCTGGCTGAGCCATCAGCTTTGACATGTAAGTATTGTGTCCTGCCGCACTTTATTTGTATTTTATTAATTGCTGCCAGCAAACACACCCTCATGTGCCGTAACCTAAGGTGCCGCATAAGGCACCCTATAAGGCACTCCATAGGGCAAATTATAAAGTGCACTGTCTGCCACGGCACCCTATAATGTCCCCTATAGGGCACCCTATCAGTCGCTCCATAGGATACTGTATAGTGCACCTTATATGGACGGTAACCATAAAGTGCCCTATAGGGCGCCCTATAAAGCGGCCTCTAAGGCACCTTATGGGTACAGTACGCTGAGGGTGTTTTTACTGGCAGCACTAATGTACATTAAAAATAGATAATTCTTTGGACAGCCCTATCAAATAACCCCACTGTGGGTGTGAACCCATGACCTCTGGCTCCACTGGTATTGAAGTAACCAGTGGGCTACAGCTCTATAGCTACTAGCAAACCCCTGGCTGGCTGCAGAAGGACTGCAAGTCACCACACAAACAGTCTGCTGTGGTCACCAGGCTAGGGTTAACCCACCCATACCCATGATGCACTGCACATGCTAATCAGCAGTCTACAGATGATCACAAGATGGGGTATGCACCCCCACAGCACCTCGGCCTGGTAGGGGGAACTGACTGTGTGTGGTACTGGCACAGAGTAGCTACACACCGTCACATTGTGCAGGTACTGCACTCACCCTGAGGGTGAGGTGGGGCGCCCAGCACCAGGTCCACAGCAGAGAGAGGCCATGCTGCAGGTCCCCAGATGTGCTAATGTGTGTGATAGGTAGTTTCTGCAGACACACCTTGGATATATCTGTATATCTCACTCAGGTGTAGCCCCTAAGGATCCCTAGGAGGATTATGTACCACCACTCTCCTCCTCCTCCAGGGCTGAGGGTGGTAAACAGGGTCTCCCACCAACAGATCCACATTCTACCTCCCTGCTAGGGTGGCAGTAGAGAGAACCATCAACCCCAGTGCTGCTGGGGAACAGACACCCTGCAGGGCAGTCAATGCAGCTCTGCACACATCCATAACACAATAGCAGACAGACATTGGACCCGGATATGCTAAGCTGCACCCCAACACTATCTGATAGTCTCCTGCAGCAAGCCTTCAGCCGCTGCATCCTGCAAGTTGCTCCATCAAGACACAGACCAGCTGCAGACAGTCTGCTAGCTAGTCTATAGTGCATGTTCCTGGTGGAAACGCATGCACCCAGAACTGGGATGTCAGCATACACAACAAGCAGATAAATCAGTGACTGGGCCCTAAAAGGAAACCCATAAATATCACACGAGAGAAATGTTATATAGCACTATGGGGGTGCCTAGCCATGCTGTGGTCACTGCACAGTCAGGGTGAGAGTGATCTCCCAACAGGACATGCTGTGGCCACCCTGTCTGTACAGGTGGTGGCTGGGCACTGCAATGTCCCAGCCAGTGCCCTATGCCCTGTGCAGATGCATCTTGGCCAGGCCACCCTGTCCGGGCTATACCCGTGGTACCTTGCTCCTCATTATGCACATTGGCAGGCCAATACTGGCAACAGTGCTGGCAGTGTGGGCTGTGGAGGGTGTTTGCAGCCACCACACACTGGATAGATCGACAGACACACACTCCCACACCTATGCCAGCATTGTGCTACTATAGAGGAGTTTAGCAGCACTGGCCACCACACCAGTCCTGGGCACAGTGCAGGCATGGATATGGAACGCAATACTGTTGGGGGTCACTTCCCAGGGTGGTAAACACTGTCAGAGACCAGACCTGACGCACACTCCACAGACATCAGAAAGGTTGCTATGATGGAGCTCAATCAGCAAACTGTGCTTAACGTAGGAATTGCTATCTGCCAGTAATCATAGCAACCTTTTGATAGCTGTGTACCGTATTCCCAGGTGTAGGGTGGCATTGCTAAGGTATGCAAGTGCTAGTATTGGGAGATGCACGCAGGGCCCAATGTCCTGCCTCTCCAGGAGGCATTGGCTAATGGAGCCTGTGGGTGTGGGTGTGTCTGCCCCTGTTGGCTGCTGCTTTACGGCAGAGGTTCCCAACTCCAGTCCTGGTGTGCCAAACACTGTTCGGGTTTTCATGCTGTCCCTCATGAATATGCATGAGATACATCTGCATACCATGGGGGTGGTGCATAGATATGCAGCACAGGCATCTTTCTTAGAGGCAGCATGGAACCTGAATGGTGTTTGACCCTCCATGACTGCATTTGCGAGACTCTGCTCTAGGTAATGCGCCTGTTTATGGTGACTTTGCTCTGTAGGGTAAAATGTAGGTGTTTTGGGCATGTTTACGTCATCTGCAATAAACGTTCTGTCTGTATTAGCACGTTGTAGTAGTGGGTAAAATACGGGGACTGGGTTGGCAGGCACCATAGCTGGGGCTTGAACCTGTGACCTTCTGCCTGCAAACACACTGGCTGGGTGCACTGCACCACTGTGTTGCCTCAGAGACAGTGCATTCCCTGATGATACCATGACTGTTTGTCCGGCAGGGCCTGTCTGTTACAGTGCATGGCACCCACCTACACAGGGCTAGGCCATGGTCTGCTCTGGGCAGCTGCCACTGCCCCCTCCACCACCAGTACCCCTCCGCCACCATGCTGACATGGCCTTCTATTGGAGACAGCATAAAACCTGAATGATTTGTGGCCCTCCAGGTCTGCATTTGGTGGACTCTGCTCTAGGTAATGCGCATGTTTCTGGTGTCTGTGCTCGGTGGGGTAAAATATAGGCGTTTGAACCATGCGTATGTTCTCTGCAATAAAGGTTTGTCCTTACTATCACGGTTTAGTAGCGGGAAAATATGGGGACTGGATTGTCAGTAGCCCCAGCTGGGACTTGAACTTGTGACCTTCTGCTCCTGAACACACTGGCTGTGTTCACTGCACCACACTGTGCTCACAGAGACAATGCAGTCCCTGGAGATACCATGGTTGTTTGTCAGACAGAGCCTGTCTGTTGCAGTGCATGGCACACCACCTACACAGGGCTAGGCCATGGTCGGCTCTGAGCAGCTGCCACTGCCCCCCTCCACCACCAGTACCCCTCTGGCACCATGCTGACATGCCCTTCTGCTGGTGGTGCTGGTGGTGTGCAGTCTCAAGCCATCCAGTGTGCAGGTAGGCGGCTGCCTATGGTGCGTTTTCTGGGGTAGGGGTGCCTGCACAGGCGTCCATGCTTCCCCCCAACACCGCCTGCCAATGTTCTGTGCCCTTGGGGGTACCTGCTGGGTACTATCCCCTGTGACACTGTGATAGACACTCTCGTGCCCATGTTGGGCCCTCATCAGTTGCTGTCTGACTGCTGTTCAGTTTCAGCTTTCCTAAGTGCCATCTAGGCATCTGCCTAGTCCGCACTGTGCCCCAGCTGCACCACAGCATGTGCCGCCTGCAGCCCTCTGTATCCCCTTTCCCAGCATCTGTCCAGTTGCCCATTCCGACATGCCCGCCCTGCTGTTGTGGAACATATGCATGCCATAGGTAACCTTTCCAATGGAGAGGGAAACCCTGATCAGTGCTATTTCACTGTGGGATCATTCACCTTGTATGGGGACGGAGCGTAGACCCTTCCAAAATTCATATTTATTTTTTGGGGCTTTCTTGGGGGTGTGTTTTGATGTTTCCCATTACTATCTCTATTGCCCAGCTTGATTATGATTTTTTTTTATTTTGTTGGGGTACTTTTCAATGTTTATTTGTACTTTTGTTCTGTGCACATGTATCACACATCACTTTTTTGTAGGTTTCCCTGGTTTTGCTGTACATTGCTGACAGAAATGGTTTCTCTTCCCTTTAAATCGGCTCTAACGCGAGGTTTTCACTTGCGTTATTTTTGGCCTTGAATTTCACCTCGTTAGTGTGCGGGGAGCTTCTCCCTTCCCACTCTCCACCCATTGACCCCTTCTCTCCGCCCCTGGGGAGCCTTCCTCCGCCCTCCGGGAGCCTTTCCCCTCATTCAGCGCTTGTTTGCGCCGTTGTGCGCGTGAGCGCGCACTAGAGCGCCTTTTTGCCCATTAAAGCGTCATTAGCATGCGCTAAGGTACCTTAGGGCACGCTAAGGTACCTTAGCGCGCCCTAATTGTGCGGCGCGCACGTTAAGAAAGTTTAGTAAACATACCCCTAAGATTAAAATAAGTTTAAAGAAGGCATTGACCTTATTTACACAGTTGGTATAGGCTTGGTTTTATTCTCCATTCTTTTCCTTATGATTCCAAGCATTCTATTTCCTTTCTTGGCCACCTCTGCATACTGGGCAGAGGATTTCAATGTATTATTCATGATGATGCCTAAATCCTTTTCCTGAGTGGTGATTCCTTATTTGGAACCTTGGATCATATAACTATAGTTTGGATTGTTCTTACTTATGGAGGTTATTTCAGAGCACGAATAAGCCGTTTGGGCATGCAGTCTGGATGTGTAGCACAGAAAAACATCCAGCGCCAAATCCCGAAAAATCCAGACCTATGTGTACCTGACACTAGTACGGGCATCTCAGTATGTTGGCAGTAGGAGCAGAATGGGGCCCTGCCAGCCACAGAGACATACCAAGCATATTCAGGGAAGGCCCACGTACGTCTGCAGCATTTCAGTCATATGTCCATGTTATACCTGCGGAAATGTGGAATAAGAGGAGGACATAGATTTTTTTACTGCCCCCCACATAGATGAATGGATCCGAGAAGTATGTCATGAACCGTTGTGTCTCCAGTCTGGGGGAACACCAGATGCAGAGGTAAAGAATAGAATACAGAGGTGATAGAGATATGTAGGGTAAGGAAAGAATAATACAGACACCTACAGAAACATGAAGAACAGCAAGTGTTCAGTCAGGCAATGCTGACAACTGCTGTTTATGCCAATAGAGCCAAGCCAGGGTACCCCAACATTTTCCATGTTCCAAAAATGGGACCATGTATGTACCTACAGTATGTGAGTGTGTATGGCAATTCTCCCCTTGTGGCTGGGGAACACAGATCGCATCTGTATCGCTGGTGATGGTGCATTGGGGCATGTATATCTGCTATTTGCACTGTTGCATGCTCTCAATCTGATGTTCCTTACACTTGTTAGGGATATATTGAGGCAGGAAGCTATAGGGGACCACATTTGATGACCACTGGTGCATATGTAGCGATGCTACGACTGCATGAATAACTAAGGAGTGCCTCAACTGATATGTATGTTGAGATGAAAGGCATGTGCGCTCACACATATCCCATCATACATGCCTG
Source organism: Ichthyophis bannanicus (assembly GCA_033557465.1). NCBI lineage: Eukaryota > Metazoa > Chordata > Amphibia > Gymnophiona > Ichthyophiidae > Ichthyophis > Ichthyophis bannanicus. The sequence continues at coordinate 392,116,706 of CM066032.1, forward strand.
AGAACGTCTGTCAGGTCACCATCTGTATAAATATGTAGTGTGTTTGAGCACATGCCAAAAATCATCATTCTGCATTAGCAAGAGGAAACCATGCAGTGAGTGAATGTAATATCTGTGCTCTGTGTTGTGCATGCATCAGGAGGGTCCATTTGGTGCCAATTGTAGTTTACATGCTTGGAGCCTAACCTTTGCTCTGCAAGAGTATTCTTGTGGACATCCACAAGATAAGGTGTGTCAGTGTGTGTGGAAGTTTGACAGTGTGTCTGACACATCCTAAGATTGCCCTGCAGTTATAAATGCATTTGGGGGACCCTATTGGAGTGTGTCCTGGGGGCAAGAAATAATCATGGAGGATATTCAAACATAGTACGTGATGGTCTGGTGCATTGCGCAGACCAGCAAAGGAGGAGGGAAGCCAGAAGGCACCCATACCCAAGGATTCCAAGGCTGAGGTGAAATTTCTTGGACATGACTGATGACCTATCGGTGTCCAGGTTCAGGTTTGACAGGTCCGCGATACATGACCTGTGCCAGCAGCTGGAACCCCTCCTTGCCCCCATGACTCACAGGGGACTGGCAATTACCTCCAAAGGACCTTTACAGATGAAACATCTTTCATAAAATTACCCTTTAAACAGAACACATTACATACTATTCCAAAAATGTCATCTTCATAGGAAAAGTAGACACGAGGATCACCTGGTAACATGCCTGCCTGGTGCAAAGGTAGCAGACCTCACACGCCACCTGGGGAGGAGTCTGCTGTCTTGGTACATGTTGGCACCAATGACATAGGAAAGTGTGGAAGGGAGTTTCTGGAGGCCAAATTTAGACTTTTAGGTTGGAATTTGAAATCCAGAACTTCCAGAGTAGCATTCTGTGAAATACTTCTCATTCCACGTGAAGGACCCAAAAGGCAGGCAGAACTCTGGAGTCTTAATATGTGGATGAGACGATGGTGCAAAGAGGGTTTGGGATTTGTTAGGAAATGGGTAACATTCTCGGAAAGGGAGGGGCTTTTCCTAAAGAATGAGCTCCACCTTAACTGGTATGGAATCAGGTTGCTGGCATTAATCTTTAAAAAGAAGATAGAACAGCTTTTAAAATAGTTAATAAGGGAAAGCCAACAGTCACCCAGGAGTTCATTGCTCGGAAGGATGCTAGCAAAAGAGAGAAGTTAGGGCATCCCGACAAAAAGGTTCCAATAAAGATAAAAGTAACTCAGATGCCCTTAAGTACAGCGCTGAAAGATTCCAAATTACTCCTGTCTACTGATAACCAGATTAATATGAATAAAATACAATCTCTAAAATGCCTGTTTGCAAATATTAGAAGTCTAAAAAATAAGATGAGAGAGCTAGAATATATACATAGGGGTATGTTTACTAAACTGCATTAGTGCAAATCGCGTTAGGAGCCGCGTTAGTGAAAGGAAAGCCAAAAAAGGACATGGGCGGGACATCGTAACGACTAACGCGCGTTCCTAAAAACTAACGAGCGATACAGGGCGCCGTGGCGCGTTAAGCATATGAAGGCGTACAGACACAAATCATTGAAACAGAGCTGTAGCACAATGGTTAGTGTACTCATCGCTGTTACAGGCAGCATGGGTTCGAGTCCCCATTGTGCCTAACGCAGAATGCTGTCCCAGGCAGCACCCTGTACATTACATAGGGAATGAGGAAGCATGTTTTTCTTTACGTTCAGTAGTTGTTAGTGATACACACTCTCGCAGTGCGCATAGTCATGTACGTTGGTACGTGCGTGGCTGCATGTGTTGTTACGGGCGTAGGTACGTGCGTTGGTACGTGTGTTTTTACCAGCTTGGGCACCTTATAGTACAGACAATTTAGGGTGTCTTGCACTTATGCACTATGCTAACAGATGTACGTGTGATGGCCTATGGTTTATCAGAGCCTGAGAGCAGGCGCTAGATCTTCCCAGGGTTGGATCGTGCCAGTCACACCCATGATGCACTGCACATGCAAATCAGCTGTCCACAGACACACACCATGGGGAATGCACCCCCACAGCACCTCGGCCAGGTAGGGGGAAGTGACCATGTGCACCCCCACAGCACCTCGGCCTGGTAGGGGGTACTGACCGTGTGTTGTACTGGCACAGAGTAGCTACACACTGTCACATTGTGCTGGTACTGTGCTCACCCTGAGGGTGCAGTGAGGCGCCCAGCACCAGGTCCACAGCACCATCCATGATGCAGGTCCAAAGCAGTGTTAATGTGCGAGATAGGTAGTTTCTGCACAAACACCTTGCAGTCAGGTATAGCCCCCATGGACCCCTAGGTGGCCCATGTACCCCCCTCCCCCAGTGCGGCAAACAGGGCCTCCTAACAATAGATCCACCTTCTACCTCCCTGCAAAGGTGGCAGTAGAGAGGAACATCAACCCCAGTTCTGGTGGGGAACAGACACCCCACAGGGCAGGCACCACAGCTCTGTACGCAGACAGACATCAGGCCTGGATATGGTAAGCTGCACCCCACCACTATCTGATATACTCCTGCAGCAAGCCATCAGCCACTGCACCCTGCAAGCCACTCCATCAAGACACATACCAGCTGCAAACAGTCTGCTAGTTAGTCCATAATGCATGTGCCCAGTGGATATGCATGCACCCAGAACTGGGATGTCAGCATACACAGCAAGCAGATAAATCAGTGACTGGGCCCCAAAAGAAAACCCATATCTATCACATGAGAGAAATACTATATAGCACTATGGGGGTGCCTAGCCATGCTGTGGTCACTGCACAGTCAGGGTGAGAGTGATCTCTCAGCAGGACATACTGAGGTCACCCTGTCTGTGTAGGTGGTGGCCGGGCACTAAAATGTGCCTGTCACTGCCCTATGCCCTGTGCAGATGCACCCTGGCCAGGCCACCCTGTCCGGCCTATACCCATGGTACCTTGCTCCTCATTATGCACATTGGCAGCTCAATACTGGCAACATTGCTGGCAGTATGGGCTGTGGAAGGTGTTTGCAGCCACCACACACTGGATAGACAGACAGACACCCCCACACCTATGCCAGCATTGTGCAACTATAGAGGTGTTCAGCAGCCATACCCACCACACCAGTCCTGGGCACAGTTCAGGCATGGATATTGTACGCAAGACTGTTGGGGGTCACTCCCCATGGTGGTACACACTGTCAGAGACCAGACCTGCAGCACACACCACAGACAGCAGAATGATTGTTATGGTGGAGCTCACTGAGCAAACTGTGCTTAATGTAGGAATTGATATCTGCCAGTTATCACAGGAAACGTTTGATAGCTGTGTACCATATACCCAGGTGTAGGGTGGCATTGCTAAGGTATGCAACTGCTAGTATTGGGAGATACAGGCAGGGCCCAATGTCCTGCTTCTCCAGGAGGCATTGGCCAATGGGGCCTGTGGGTGTGTCTGGCCCTGTTGGCTGCTGCTTTACGGCAGAGTTCCCAACTCCAGTCCTGGTGTTCCAAACACTGTTTGGGTTTTCATGCTGTCCCTCATAAATATGCATGAGCTACATCTGCATACCATGGGGGTGGTGCATAGATATGCAGCACAGGCATCTTTATTAGAGGCAGCATGGAACCTGAATGGTGTGGGACCCTCCAGGACTGCAATTGCGAGACTCTGCTCTGGGTAATGCGCCTGTTTCTGATGTCTGTGTTTGGTGTGGTATAATATAGGCGTATTAACCATGCGTATGTTCTCTGCAATAAAGGGGTGTCTTTACTATCACTGTTTAGTGGTGGGTAAAACTATGGGGACTGGGTTGGCAGGAGCCCCAGCTGGGATTTGAACCTGTGACCCTCTGGTCTTACAGGCACTGGCTGTGTCTGTTGCACCACACTGTGGCCACAGAGATGGTGTAGTCCCTGGAGTTAGTTAAAGCGGCCTGACGAGTCAGAAACCCTGCACTGCACAGGTTTACTGTGGGCTCATTTACCTTGTATGGAGACAAAGGTGCACATAAACCTCAAAACAGACCTCAAAAAAAGGGGCAAACACCCATAACCAAGCTGGGCAACAATGATATCATTGGGCAACATTACACACCACTCCCAGGAAAGCTCCATCACAATGAAATGATCTTTGAGAGGGTCTACGGAGCGTAGACCCTTCCAAACATCATTTCTTTCTTTGGTGCTTTCCAGGGAGTGTTGTTCATTGTTGCCCATTGCTATCACTGTTGCCCAGCTGAATTGTGCTTTTTACAATGTTTCTTGTAGTCATTCTTAAGGTTTTATGTGAACTTTTGGTCTTTGCACATGTATCACACTGCTCACGTTTGTAGGTTTCCCCGGTTTTGCTGTACATTGCTGACGGAAATGGTTTCTCTTCCCTTTAATATGCCTTTAACGACAGGTTTTCATTCGCGTTGGAATTGAGCTCAGAAATTCAGCACGTTAGTATGAGGGGAGCCTCTCCCCGCCCACTCTCTGCCCATTGACCCCTTCTCTCCGCCCACTCTCCACCTTCTGCGCTGTTTTAACGCGCCGCGGAGGTTTACGATCGTTAACTGCGGTTAATGCGCGTAAAGTACGTTTAACGATCGTTAGCATGTCAGAACGCGCGTTCGGACGTGCTAACGATCGTTAAACGTACTTTACGCGCGTTAATCACGATTACCGCACTTTAGTAAACATCCCCCATAGTACTAAATAAATGGTTAGATATGATTGGAACCTCAGAAACCTGATGGAAGGGTGACAACCAATGAGACACTGTAATACCTGGGTCCAAACTATATCGCAATGATAGGGTAGATCAAATTGGTGGAGGGGTTGCACTCTATGTTAGAGAGGGCATTGAGTCATATAGGATTAAAGTCTTGCAGGAAACAAAATACACTGTAAAATCTCTATGGATAGAAATTCAATGTAGAAAGGGGAAGGCAATGGCAATGGGGGTGTACTAATGATCGCCTGGCCAAAATGAACTGATTGATGATGAAATGCTGAAAGAAATCAGGGAAGCTAACAAAAGTTACAACACAGTATGGGTGATTTAAATTACCCCCGGTGTTGACTGGGTCAATGTCACAGCAGGAAATGCTAGAGATAGAAGGGGCATGATTTTCATCTAGGCAGGCTAGGTGCCATGTCGGTGCATAGCCTGCCCACCATCCCCCTTAAACTTGGATTTGGCTGGCTTTGCTCGGAGCCACCAAGGCTAAATGTGTAGCAGCGATTTTTGATGGTACCTGCTTAGCTCCTGCACCTTAAAGATAGGCGAGGAAAAATGCTGCCTATCTTTAAGGCACGGAGGACTAAGCAGATAGCATCGAAAATTACTCTTACCCATTTAACCCTTTCAAAAGACATCTACATGGGCACAATGACAGTCAAGCCAATGATTCACAAGCCAAGTTTCTCCAGTCACCAATGACATAGCCAGTTCCAAAAGATAGCAAAGTCTCCTGCTTATTCATACTATATAGCAGGTATAGCTTGGCACATTTACAGATACTGCCATGCAGGCACTTGCAAAATATATCATGGATGTGCAGATGCAAGTGTCACCCACACCAGACCTGGAAATGCCCCCAGAATGACCTGGTCAGAGATATGCTCATATGGACATGTCTGAAGTGGAAACATGCAGTTTGCAGCCTTTCCAAAATAGATGATCTACAGGTGTCTGCACCTTCCAAGGTCTTCTGGTGCCACTGACATGTTTAGACTGCAAGTAGAACTTCTTAATCAAACCCCATAGTGCAGATGATAATCTGTTTAGATATTCAGATACAGTATCTAAGCGGTGATCTCCTCAATGAATATTGTCCTCTGTGCTTCTGTAACCTGTTTTGAAACACTGAAACAAAGTTCTTCCCAACCCCAAACGTGCTGACAAGCTCAAAATCACTAGATTAAAACTTTGCCCTAGTTGCAGCATATAGTCATATTTTAATAAATAGTGCATCTTTTTTTCCTTCAAATTTTTGTGCAGTATCCTTTTTAATTGATATAGTACAATAGCCATAAGTACAGTAGTTCTGCTCGCAAACTATTTCATAATTTTATAACTCTGAATAAATAAGGAAATCTGTGAACATTTTATAAAGACTAATTTCATCCTTTGATCCAGAAATTTATACAAGGTTCTGACATTATTAATTATATGAATTCTGTATGCCATTAAACATTAGGGATTAATTTTCTCTATCAAAAACTGGACAAGAAATTGAGAAATCATGGGCACTAAATAATGGCAAAGCAAACTTTACAAATAGTCAGTGCCAACTTATGACAGGGCATTTAAAATGTTTGATGACCTTATAAAAAGCGCTGACTTCCCTAAGATTTCATAGCAGCGCTATATAACAAAAACTTTCCTCAAGGAGCCAAAAAACTGACAAACAAAAATGAAAAAACTCCAAACCAGGCTCACAAGACGAAAACAAGAAGCACAAAAAACAGAATGTGAGAGTCAAAAAAGAAGAAAATATCAATTAGAGCTATGTGTATACACAAAAATAGAGGAAAAAATACCTCAGCCACCTCTCCTGCCAATATAATCAGAGAGAATGAGCCAGCTGAAAGGCAAACCAAACAAAAACGTGAAGTCTGTAGGCTCAACATGGCAACATGATGAAGATTGCGAAGTCTGCAGCATCCAAGACCTACAGACTTCAAGCTAAGTCTCTTCAGTAGTTTTATTTTTGTTGCTGCTGATTTTTTTATTTCCATTATGCTGCTGTTTTGAGCTGGTGATTTCTAGCTGCTGGTGTACCAATTCGAGCTATTTGGGGATTCTTCTTGAACATTTAGAACATCATTTACTGTTTTGCTTTTTACCCCATTATAGAGGGGGTTTTTTGACCACTGATGTCTTTTGAGCTCAGTTCGATTGTTGTGGCACCATTCAGTTGATGTTTTTGTTTGGTTTGCGATTTTTAAATTTGAAAAAGGGGGAAAGCTGTCAGTCACCCCAAAACATGTGGTTCAGAATGGTATACTGCTCTTGCCAAAGTCTCCAGTGACCTGTTCCTGGCAAAATCCAAGGGCCTTTACTCCATCCTCATCCTTCTTGACCTTTCTGCTGCTTTTGATACTGTTGACCACAACCTTCTCTTTGATAACTTGCTTGGATTTAATGGCTCTATGCTATCCTGGTTCTCTTCTTATCTCTCCCATCGCTCCTTCAGTATTTATTCTGGTGGATCCTCCTCTATTGCTATCCTGCTGTCAGTTGGTGTACCCCAAGGATCAGTCTTGGGTCCACTCCTTTCTCACTCTATACCCAGTCCCTTGGCACACTCATCTCTTCCCATGGCTCTCAGTATCATCTTTATGCTGATGACTCCCAGATCTACCGCTCTACACCTGAAATTTCTCCAGCAATCCAGGCCTAGATCTCTGCCTGCCTTTCTGAAATTGCTGCTTGGATGTTTCACCACTGCTTGAAACTGAACATAGCCAAAACTGAGCTTCTTAGTTTTCCCTCTAAACCCTCCTCTCCCATTCCTCCTTTCTCTGCCTCTATGAATAACTCTCTACTCCTCCCTGTCCCCTTAGCTCGCAGCCTTGAGGTTGTCTTTGACTCCTCTCTCTCCTTCTCCACATACGTCCAACTTTAAGCTAAAATCTCACGTTTCTTTCTCTACAACAACAAAATTTGCCCATTCCTTTCTGAACACACTACTAAGGGGCTTGTTTACAAAGCCGCGGTAGTGGTTCGCGATCGCGATCGCAGCTGCGGCCCCATTGAAATCAATGGGGCCGTGGCTCCGATTACGATCGCAAACCGCTACCGCGGCTTTGTAAACAAGCCCCTAAGACTATGTAATGTATTTACTACAACCATGTTAATTTAATGACCATACCATGTATATAGTTCCCCCAGTTATCTCCATGTTTAGTCGACCCTGTTCATTGTAAAAACCAATGTTGCCTTGTACATTGTGTTTGTTTTGTTGTTCATATGTACACCGCACTGATTATAAGAGCGCAGTATATAAGAAATGAAAATAAATAAATAATAAATATAAGACACTTATCTACTCCTTGATCACCTCTAGTCTAGACTATTGCAACCTGCTCTTTGCTGGTCTCCCTCTGAGTCACCTCTCTCCCCTTCAATCTGTTCAACACTCTGCTGTGCGGCTAATCTTCTGCCAGCCTCGTCATGCTCATATTACTCCTCTTCTCAAGTCTCTTCATTGGCTCCCCATCTGTTTCCGCATCCAACTCAAACTTCCCCTACCGACCTATAAGTGCATTCACTCTGCAGCTCCTCAATACGTTTCCTCTCTTATCTCTCCCTACACCCCTCTTCGGGAACTCCACTCTTCTGGCAATTACTTCTATCTGTGCCCTTCTCTTCTATTGCCAACTCCAGCCTTTGCTTTTTTCACCTTGCTGCTCCTTATGCCTGGAACAAACTACCTGAGTCTGTATGCCAGGTGCCTTCTCTGACCCTTTTCAAATCCAGGCTGAAAACTCACCTCTTTGCTGCTGCTTTCAGATCTTGACTCACCTTATCTCCTTTCTGTTTCCTTACCATACCCCCTAGATGTAACCCCTATGGTAATTTTAGGAGATGCCTTTTAGCACATAAAAAGTGTAATTTTAGAAAGGACATTCAAGTGCAATCTGGGGTGTCTAAGCCATATCATTTGAAAAAGAAGCAAGCACGTTCAGGTGTAGACAGGATTTCACAAACGTGGATGTGTTTGATATGGACATCTGCAGGGACGTCTATATAGACATCCCCAGAATGGCATTGCAGCAGCCCAATATCTGCTGGTAGCCTAATGGTTAGAGTAGTGGGCTAGAACCAGGGCAATTAGGGTTCAAATCCTTTTGCTGGTTATGATTGTGTTGAGTGCTGGTGATATTGGAGTGCTTTCTTCTCTGCACACCCTGGATATTTCCAGCCAAAGCAAGCAATTTCTGGATGATTTTACCATACCCCTGTTAGATTTTGATGTCCTCTTGCTAGGGACATCTACAGACCTGGCTTCTATAATGTCTCTGGAGACATCTCTGTGCTTGCCCATTTTTAGACATCTCTGCCCATTTTTAAACATCCAAAGTATGAATGGGGCTTCTAAAATAACCACTAAAGTGAGTAATTTTAGAAAGTCACACCTACCCAATGTACACTTTCACATGTGCATTTTATGCTTGATTTATAACATCAAGTACATGCCCATAATTGACTGTGTAAAGTACTAGGGTAAGCGGCAGAGAAAGCTTCTTAAATGAAGGCACAATCCACACTAACGCTAGAGCCGGTGTAAATGACAGTGCCTAGTTTTTGCAGGTCTGCACCTAAACTAGAGTTTTCTATAATCAACATGCGTGCTTTTAGCCATATTCTGCCCAAAGTTCACCCTTGCACAAGCGCATAGTGAATGCACGTGTGATGCAAAAAGAAACCCAGGACAAACTGATACTCTAGTTGGTATTCCTTAAGAGGCTATCTCAAGATCTCTAATGTGAGTAAATGACTAAAATATCGACAGTTATGTGCATTCTTACCAGATAAAACTAGGCAGCTCCACATAAAATTACCTCCAAAAGGACCTTTACAAATGAAACATCTTTCATAAAATTACCCTTTAAACAGAACACATTACATACTATTCCAAAAATGTCATCTTCATAGGAAAAGTAGTGACGAATCTCTCTCAAAAGCCCTGAGCTTGCATGCTCAGGGAGAATACTGAAGTAGACACAGATGAAGGGGTGGACACTTTGTAGTCAAAATTAGAAAGAAGAAGACAAAGACTCATATATTTGATGTATGCTGTAAGACATTCAGTATTATGGAGTAGTTTGAACTAAAATTAATTAACCAAATGCAGGATGCAGCTCGCTTGAGCAAGTAATAACGGTGGAGGATTTTAATGTTAAAAATTAATAAGGAAATGAGTAAATCAAGAGGAGGTAGACAGTTCCTAGAAAACTTAAAGAGTAACTAGAGTTTGTTTCTTATCACATAAGAGCTCAGAGTAGGGTCAAGTCCTCAGTAAATATGAGGAGACTATGAGTGACCTGCAGGTCATGGAATATCAAGCACAATATGGGATCATTTGAAATCAGGGCAAATTCTAAGAGGGTTAAAGGTGAGACCAAGATATTAAGAAAATAATTTCTAAAGCAATTTACTTGAGTAAATATTGATTTAAGTGCTGTCTGAAAATTTCCCTCACTCAAAGTGCTAAAAATAGGCATGTTGTTCCACCAGATACAGTATGCGAGTCAATATTTAACGATGGCGGTCAGCGTTTTTTTAAAACACTGACCTCCACAGTTGAGTAAAGACTAGATATTCAGTGCCGATATCCAGATAATGGCCAGCACTGAATATCCTTAGTGAAGACCCACCCAACCACTCATTATCCTCCTGATTTGATTCACTCCCCAAGATCAGCGCTGCCTTCAATACAGACCCCCCCCCCCCCCCAAGAGCATCAAGACCCAACCAGTGCTCTCTCCCATAGGTAAAAAGTACTTGTTCATTTTGCAACTGTGTAGGCAGTATAAAAACTGCTTCCCAAAAGACCTGCTGACAATTGAAAAAGATGAGCACAAGAGGGAAGCTTTATAACAGGTCGCCTAGACTGAGAGGTCAAGTAGGCACCCACAGTATTTTGAGGCTATTTTATAAAGACACATAGATGCTTATGTGTCTTTATAAAATAGCCTGAGAAAAGTTGCACATTTGTGGATAAAATGCAGCTGTGATCATTTAGAGCTGCTGACAAGCAGGTGTAAATGTACGTGGCTGAAGTGATGTGTGGGTATGTATTTTATAACTTACTGCACTGTCACGCACTGTACGAAAAGATAATAGCTGGACACAGATTGCCAGAGCCTGCAGACTCGAACCCCGAATCCTTCTTCCCTAGAATGGAGGAGGCAGTATGCAGCCCTGCAATTGGAAGAGCCAACAACATCCCAGATACAGAATGTACTGTATCAGAATTCAAAACCCTCAGCCTCTAGGAAGAGAAGGATCCTGGTGGTAGATGACTCTCTTCTGAGGGATACAGAGGCGTCCATCTGACATCCAGACATGATGTTCCGGGAGGTGTGCTGACTGCCTGGTGCTAAGATCCAAGACATATAGAGTTTTCCGAGACACCTCAATCTTGCTGACTATTATCCAATGTTACTCATCCATGCTGGCACAAATGATACTGCTAGGTTGCCCCCTAAGCATATAAAAAGCGACTTTGTGGATCTAGGAGAGAAAGTGAAGCAATTAGGGATGCAGGTGATGTCCTCCTCAATCCTCCCTGGCAAGGGACAGGGCTGAGGCTGAGAGTGCTGCATCCTGGAGATGAATGCCCGGCTGCATGGATGGTGTCATCGAGAATGTTTTGACTTCCTGAACCATGGCATGATTTTCCAAGGGCTGCTGCACAGAGATGGCATCGACCTGTCTTCCATAACAGACTGGCTAATCTACTGAGGCAACTTTACACTAGGATTGTCAGGGAAGGATGAACAAAGCTCGTAAGTAAAACATTAAAAATAGTATAGAAAAGGGGGAAAACGGCAACATCTGGAGAACTGTATATACTAATGGCCATAGTAAGCTAAATAAAGTTTGGAATGTAGAAGTTGTAAGGTAAGAGGCTGACTTGGATATAGTAGCAGTCATGGAGAGATGGTACACGGAAAACAATGACTGGGACACAGTGATGACATATTCTACTGTAAACTATTGAGGAATGACAGGGTCAGAAGAAATGGAGGAGTGGCGCTATATGCAAAAAAAAATATTGAAACACAGAACTGCAGGGTTTATGATGGAAGGAAAGAGAGAATGGAAAATCTGTTTACATTGGTGATATACAGACCTTCCTCGCAGGCAAAAGAAATAGATGGAGATTTAATTGAAGACATTCACAATATTGCTATAAAAGGGTACGTACTATTGGTGGGAGATTTCAATTTGCCAGATGTTCATTAGGATATCCCTGTTGCAGTGTCATCTAGAAGTAGGGAGATCCTGGATTCTCTACAGGGAGAACTGCTCCAACAAATGGTAATAGAACCCATGCGAGAGGCAACAATACTGGACTTGGTGCTTACAAATGGGGAGAATGTTTTTGATGCTGTAGTGGGTGATTATCTGGTGAGTTTCAATTTTAGGACACAGGTAGGGATGGTACATTCAAAAGAAACTAACTTTGCAAAATGGGGAGACCCCTTAAATGTCACTGCTTTGAGCAACAGAGATCTCCAGTGTACCTAGTAAATTACTACACTGTAGCCTGGAAGTAACCTGGTAATTTTTCAGAACAAGAGGTTCTGCTCATTTCATCAAGCTGGAAAAAGACTCCTCTAGGAAGAAAAATCCATCTTCTATATAAACCACTCCCACAGACAGAACTCTGTCTTTGGCAGCCAGTCATTGTACCATGAGGAGAGTGAACGGTCTGCCCCAGAGGACAGGTATTGGTGCTTATTCCCTAGCTCCTCATACCATCCAGAAGAAGCCACAGGCCCAGGAGCAGCAGCAGAGAGACCAAACAGAGAAGGATAGTGTCCTGGACATAAGCCTACATCCTGAATTCCTGTGACTATGCGAACCCTGCTAGCATCCTTATTGGCTCAGTAGAAAAGCAGCTTTGCCTGTGCAAGGGGAAGGGGTCAAGAAATAGAAATAGGAGAGCCACATACTCCAAGAGTTCCAAGAAATACATCTCCACAATCCAGGTATACAAGAGCCAACAGCACAGCAGTGCAGTATCAAGGACCTGCATCTAGAGAAGCCATCAGCTCCAAGTAGGAGAAGAACCACAGGAATCCATTAGCAACTTGTGACACCAGAGGCAGGAGTATCAGGGACCTGCAGCCACATAGCTACCAACACAAGATACACTGAGAAAGATTACACTGGTTTACAACAAAATATTTTTTTCTTCATTAAATGTGAAATCAGGTTTTCCTAAAGCAGTTTTTCATGCTGATTCTAATCTGTAATTAGTTTTTCTCTAGCACATAGGGTTTTAGAGATATCATCCATAGACATTTCTATAAAATGCTACATATCGTAAACACTGAAACAGTCAGATGTCACCCGTGCTAATAACTATATTTGCCATCTTTGCATGTAAGAAATGCACTAAAAGTGTTTTACAGAACATTTTCTGCTGTGAAGTTTGTTAGGATTGTCCCAATAAAACATCCATCAGTAATCTGCCATTATTCTCTCATCCCAGAATCCTTAGTAACATTTTTCCATGGCTTGAATATCTCTCACCCTGTTCGTCACTCACTTCACCCAAGTTTGGTGGAAAAAAGTGAATATGTGAGTGCAGGAAGTGCATTTTCAATGACATGTGGCAACAAGTTTACGATATGCGTCATCTAATCTCTGTACTCCATTAACATAATCTGGCGATTTGTGATTACCCAGAAACTTTTCACAGATCGACAAAGGCTTGCCTTGCTTCACATTCCAAAGCATCCAGAGATTTTTCAAATTCTTCATCCCCCATCACCTGTCTTATTTATGGCCCCACAAAAATGCCTCCTTTCAGTTTTGCAGCAGCGATCTTTGGAAATTTAGAAACAGGATACTGAAATGCTTTTGAATTTGTTTGCGCTGTTTTCCCACAACCTGATCCCCGATTGGGCCTGCCAGGGCCAGAATTAGGCTGCGGGGACCTCCATGGCTCAACTCACCTTGTTGGAGCTGACATCCAGTGTGTCCTTCAGAAAACAGAGTAACTTATTCTACCTCCGAGATGGAATAAGTTCCCTGTTCACCTCCACAGCCCTCAATGTAAAGGGCCTTCAGTGGAATAGGCCCTGTACGTCCGGGTTAGGTGCCATGCTTACGGTCCACCCTCGCTCCTCCCTCGGCCCACCCCACCCACACTCAGAGCTCCCTGCACATCTTGTATGTACATGTGGGGAGCTCTGGGCTCAGAATAGTGGCTAAGGAAATAGCAGGGGCTGGAATGACCCCAATGTATATAGATTGGAGCAATTTCTGCAGGTTATCATATGTCTCCTGGAGGTGGACAGAGTGTGCAATTGGAATAGACAGCTTTACGTTGCTCTTATGAATAAGAACGGTCTTGAGGCTTTTTGTTGAAGAATCAATTAATAAATGCCATTCTGAAGGTCTGTGTACCTGTGAGAGGGCTCCAAAAAGTCTGTTGATCTTGTTGCAATAAAGACCATCTACTTTAAAGACCATCGCTAAATTACAATTGCACTTGCAATAGTGGCAAATGAGAACATTCTTTTGAAGTAAGTTCTTTTCCCTCTGCCTTGAAGCAAGAAGTTACGCTTTATCTTTTGAGAGTGCCAAGTTTCATATAAGATCACTAAACTCTTCTTGGCTGCATTTTTCTGGGTTGCCATCGCTTTCATCTGGCATGTAGTCTGCATCTTCTGACTCTAGGTTGTCCGCCATTTGCAGCTTCATCTAATTCCATTTTGTCTGGTACAGAAGACAGCCTGTCCTGTGGAGGAACTGGAAAAGGAAGTGTTTCGTCATGTGGGACTGGTCACATTGCAGACATAACATTTGGATACACAATGTTGTGCTTGTTCTTCCTAGAGAAACCTGTGATATTAACCAGACAAAAATAGCAGTCATCATGAAGCTTCTCAGCTTCCTCCATATCATTGGTACAGCAAATATCATTGCTGTTTTCCTTCCATTTAACCAATCACACAGTTCATTTGCACAGGCAGTGCAAATGATGTGAGGCACCCATGGCTTATCCTGGTCACCCAGTAGGCATCCAAAATATAACTTGTACATTTTGCGAAGATCTGACGTTATGGTATGATGGGGGAAGTAGAATAACAATGGGCAAAACTGAAATGAGATATTTAACACTAGAAGCCCCAAAAGGAATGTTACCTAGAAACCCCAAAGTGCATCAATTGATGCATTATCACGACGACTGCATTTATTTATTTATTTATTTTATTTACAGACTTTTTTATACCGTGCTATTCAACATCAGTGCGGTTTACATGAAACAGAAACTTATACGGTGCAGGGGACTGTTCCGTATTTACAATAAACAGGTGTTTAAAACTTGGATAAACTGGGGTAACTATTTACATATAGGCTTCATATCAGGTACTATCGTAGATTAATGATGGTGTGTTGGTGTATGTGAGATGGTTGTTGGTACACCTACGTCTAGGTAGTGTTTGAGGAAGAGGTGGTGTTTTAAAGCCTTCCTGAATTGTATTAGGTCAGGTATTGCCCAGATGTCAGATGGTAGGGCATTCCAGCATCTGGGTGCGCAGAATCTAAATGCCCTGTTTACTGTTGCCTGGGTGCATTGAGTTACTGTTTTAGGGATTAACAGTGTGTTTATTGCTGCAGATCTTCTGGCCCTGTTGGGGGGAGTCATGTGGGTGAGCTCTGTGAGTGAGGCGGAGGAGAGCCCGTTGATGGCCTTGAAGGTCAGCAGTAGGGTCTTGAAGGTGAGTCTGCTGTGGATAGGGAGCCAATGGAGCTGTTAGCATGAAATGCAGATGTGAATTAATGTGAAGTTACTTATTTGTTAAATACGTGCAGTATGTGACATCATTATATGATGTCATCGTGTGTTTATTGATTATAATGTCGGAGTAAAACTGTAAACAGTGATTGAGATG
Source organism: Ichthyophis bannanicus (assembly GCA_033557465.1). Lineage (NCBI taxonomy): Eukaryota > Metazoa > Chordata > Amphibia > Gymnophiona > Ichthyophiidae > Ichthyophis > Ichthyophis bannanicus. The sequence goes on from CM066032.1 coordinate 392,132,310, forward strand.
CGCCACCTAGTGGGAACATGAATTTATACCTAGAAGCCCCAAAGTACGTCAATTGACGCATCCAAGACAATTGAGTGCGTCAATTGATGTAGTTTGGGGCTTCTAGGTATAAATTCATTTTCCCGCTAGGTGGTGCATCTGTCATTAATTTTCGATGCACATATTTGAATATCTTGACCTTGCTAACAAAGTCATGGAACATGGCTGACATAGTTCTAGCAGTGGCGCTGGTATACAACTTCGAAGATGCATTTGCGTCAATTGACACATTTTGGGGCTTCTAGTGTTAAAGGACAAACCACTTACATGCCTTTGCATATGCTCCCCTTCCATGTTTACAGATACCTAGCCTCAGTCAAAACATGCTGAGCACAGACAGATCCTCATCAAGCATTGAATAAATTAGCATAAGCTAAACATAGAATTCTGTAGACAAAAATTAAAATGAAACCCAGGGCCAGACAAACCATTAGGCAAGACAAAGCAGTTGCTCCAGGGTACCTGAGTGTGAAAGTGCTGACGTCATAGATCCCTGGTTCTATGATAGACAACATTCTTTGCTCTGGCACTCATGGTATATGGCATCTGTTGGGTTCCTTCTCCTCCTGTATGGTTAGCTGTTTAATATGTAGTTCTACTCACTGCTGCTCTACTTGACTCCTGGATCCTGTGACCTGGAGGGGTTAAGAACATAAGAACATAAGAAATGCCATACTGGGTCAGACCAAGATCCATCAAACCCAGTATCCTCTTTCCAACAGTGGCCAGTCCAGGTCACAAGTACCTACCAGTTTCTCAAAAAGACACACAGGTTCTATAATGTTTGTATTGGGGCAAGCAGTGAATTACCTGGGTCTTCTTTATTAATGGTTTATGGACCTTTCCTCCAGGAACTTGTCCAAACCTTTTTAAAACCCAGCTACACTAACGACTTTTACTACATCCTCCGGTAATGAATTCCAGAATTTGATTACGCATCTAGTGAAAAAATATTTTTTTCTTATTAAATGGATTACACTGTAGCTTTATTGCATGTCCCATGGTCTTTCTACTTTTTGATGGCATAAAGAATCAATCTACGTTTACCCGTTCCACTCCATTCATTAATTTATAGACCTCTATCATATCTCCCTTCAGCCATCTCTTTTTCAGGTTGAAAAGCTCTAACCTTTTAAGCTTCTCTTCATAGGAGTATCCTTCTATCCCCTTTGCCATTTTGGTGGCTCTTCTCTGTACCTTTTCTGATTCCACTATATCCTTTTTAAAATATGGTGACCAGAATCACATACAATATTCAAGGAGCAGTCGCACTATAGAACGATACATAGGCATTATAATATCCTTTGTTTTATTCTTTATTCCTTTCCTTATCATTCCTAGCATTCTATTTGCTCTCTTGGCCGTCGCTGCACACTGGGTGGAGAGTTTCAACATGTTATCCACAATGATGCCTAAATCTTTTTCCTGGGTGGTGGTTCCTAATGCGGAACCTTGCATCGTGTAACCATAATTTGTGTTGTTCTTTCCTAGTTGCATAACTTTGCACTTGTCCACCTTAAATTTCATCTGCCATTTGAATGACCAGTATTACAATTTATCAAGGTCCTCTTGCAATTTTTCACAATCCTCTTGGATTTTAACAACTTTGAATAATTTTGTGTCATCTGCAAATTTGATTACCTCACTCATTATTTCCATTTCCAGGTCATTTACAAATATGTTAAAAAGCAGTAGACGCAGCAGAGATCTCTGGGATACTCCACGCTTCACCTTTCTCCATTGAGAAAATTGGCCATGTAGCCCTACCCTCTGCTTTCTATCTTTTAAGCAGTTCCTGATCCACAATAATGCACTGCCTCCTATCCCATGACTTTTTAACGTCACCAAGATTCTCTCATGAGGGACTTTGTCAAAGGCTTTCTTAAAATCCAGATACACTATATTAACTGGCTCACCTTTGTCTACCTGTTTATTCATACGTTAAAAAAAATATAACAGATTAGTAAGACAAGACCTTTCTTGGCTAAAGCCATGCTGGCTCTCTCCCATTAAACCATGACTATCTACATGTTCAGTGATTTTTTTCTTTATAATGGCTTCCACCATTTTGCCCAGTTCTGATGTCAGGCTCACCGGCCTGTAGTTTCCTGCATCACCCCTGGAACCCTTTTTAAAAACTGGCATTACATTGGCCATCCGCCAGTCTTCAGGTACTACAGGCATATTCTTGGAACCTCTTACCAGGCCGAGGGACAGAAAAGATCAGCAGCAGTCAAATAAAAACAATAGATTCTGTTAGCCACATTGACCCACAGAACACTTTTACTTGCAGGGAGGACAGGCACACATACAGTATTCAAATAAAGCAAACTTTAATATTTAAGGGAGGCATATTCTAAGTGGTTTAAGCAGTTTGCAGTCCTGCTAACCGGTTAAAATGCAGTTGGTAGTATATCAGCAGCACAAAAGTGTTTAGTGCCAATGAATACACCCAGCTTCTGCTGCTGAGTACCCTGACGTGAAGCAGCTAGCATCGGGATGTTGCAGAGGTGGAACAGGGGGTGACATTGGAGTTAACCAGGCAGCAGGGATATGCAACCACTTGCATATCACTGGGAGTGGCCTAGTGGTTAGGGAAAGTTACCTCAGGCCAGAAAGTCAGGGTTTCAAATCGCCCTAGACTAGAGAACAGCAACCTTGGGCCGGAAGGACTGGGGTTTCTAGTCCCACAGGTGCTCCTTGTGGTCTTGGGCAAGCCACTTAACCCTCCATTGCCCATGTTCCTTGTAAGCATTAGTGTATGTGTCTCATATCCCCTTGTGCTAAATGTATCCCACAATTGTGTTGTGACCACTTTGATTGAAGGATAAGGTGGTATGCAAAAATAAATAAAATGGCAAAAAAAGCTAGCCTAACTTTAGCCTGTTTAGCTATCTGGTCAGCAGCTGAATATTGATGCTGACCAGATAACTACTATGCTATCCAGGCATATTTAATGCTGGGAGCCGGATATGGCCCTGGTATTGAATATCTGGGTTAAATTTAAAGTGGCAATGGCCAACTGCTTTACTCGGGTTGGCCGCCCCCTAAAATTTGTTGTCCATTTATGAATTTTTACCAGACTGTTGTGGGAGTGGTGGTGTTGGGATGATCATGATTAATGAGTTTAATTATCAAAATCTTGGGGATATTGTCTAGGGCACCCAATATCCTTGCATCAGCTCAGCAGAAACCCCAAGAAGCCACACTCTACATGCAGTGGATTACCAGAGAAATAGAACAGCAAAGCATTTTCCTCTGTATTTGGTAAGATATAAAGACAGCAGATACAAATTCCAAAATCTGATATATTCCAATCATTAACTTGAAATTATAATTCTTTGGGCCTGATTTTTGAACGGCATTTGCATGGTTTACAGCCCAGTAAACCAAGTAAATGCCTTAAATGGAGCTCCTCCCCGCTCCCCACCAGCAAGCCCATCATCGTGGCAGAGGCCGCATTTAAAAAGACCAGCCAGACGAAGAAACGCTCTCCTCCTCCACTGGAGAAGAGATGATCAGACATCCCTGCAGGGAGTGGGAAGGTAAGCTCTTCCCCACTCCCCACCGGCAAGCCCAATCATTGCCGCAGAGGCCGCATTTAAAAAGACCAGCCGGCCCAGGCAGCCTGTGCCTGGCAGGCCTCGCCAAAGGGCCCTTTGGCATGGTCCTTAGGCGGGGCACTGAGGAGAGAAAAAACTCAAGGCATTTGACCATCTCACCTCTCATCTGAAGATCCTCCTATGAGGCGTAGCAAGAAGCAATTCCTCCTATCTCCACCACTCCACATCAGCTCCAGCCCTTCTGCTCCACCTTCAACATACAAGCAACCTCTTCCACACACCGATGAAGAAGATCACAAACAGTGAGTAGCGTTACCTCTCATGGTGAAAGTCACAGAGCCTATGCAGCAACCTGTCCTGCTCAAACACAAGCCTCACAAACCACAAAAGCTCAAATGGATGAACCTCCATATACTATACGCTACCATCTTTACTCTGATCTTATTCTCGCACCTTACAAACACTCTCTGCTACTATACCACTCTCACAACAGCCTTACAAGCACCACCCAATTACCTAACAATTTACTCTCCGCCTTATCTGACCGCCCACAAGCATGCTACCTACAAAAAACATAACAGGAGACTCTCCAGCTTATTTGAATATAACCTTCCTCACATATTTTAACACACAACCCACCTACCCAAGCCCCCCCCCGATAACTATAGGCCTTATAAATGCAAGATCCATATGCAACAAGACAAATATTATAATCAACCACATACAAGACAACCACATTGATATCCTTTGCACCATTGAATCATGGCTAAAGAGTTCTGACTCAGTCATCTTGAATCAAGTTACATCCTTCACATTCATGGCATTCAAATGCCCCCATACTCACAAAAAAGGAGGTAGAGTACTCATCCTAGCATGAGAAGACTTCAAGCTCAAGACATAAGCTCCAACTGCATAGAAAATAAACATTTATCCATCTGCCTAATATACAGAGCTCCAAATACCCCCTCAGTAGACACATCCACATTCTCAAATCCATATACTCAGCAAACTCTCTGCACAAACCGCTTATAGTACTTGGAGACTTTAACCTTACATCCACAACTAACAAGGAGGAAGCAGCCTTTCGCAAAGCAATGGACTCCATTCTATTAAAGCAAATTCTCACAGGTCCTTCTCATCACTCTGGCTCCACCCCAGATCTCATATTTGCCCCAGAAAGTATATTAGAGCATGGACACATAACATCACCAAATACCACCCCCATACCCTGGCCAGATCAGCATGCCATACTCTTCAAACTCCACCTCAACAAGCAACAAAAATCTCAGAAAACCGACAATCTGACCAGATGATTCAAAGCATTTGATAAGAACAACTCTTCAGAGACACCCTTCAATTCCTGCCCCAGGACTTTACCGATCTAGATAAGGCTGTCAACATCTGGAATACTACCATCAGTGCTGCATTGAGGTTTCCTACTCGAACCATCCCACACAACAAAGAAAACAGGACAAATTCAGCTCCATGGTACTCCACTACAATAAGAGAATCAAAGAGGAAACTACGTCAACATGAATGTCAATGGCGTCATGACAAGACTGAATACACACTAAAACAATACCAGACAATACAACAAGAATACAACATCCTAATCAACAAACGCAAATAACAATATCACACTAACCTCATTCTAAAAGCCTGCAATAAACCCAAAGAGCTCTTCATCATCGTATGCATTCTAACAAAGGACCCAATTCTGAAGAATGAAAACATGATAGACCCTCAAACGTTTGCTGACTACCTCTTATCCAAAAATAAAACCCTTCAAACTACACCTTACAAGGCCACGTCTATAACTGACATCCTCTCTATCAGTGTAAGCCCCTTCATCCCAAGTCACCTGAATAACTTCAGCATTCCGTCAATTGAACAAATTTCCAAAATTCTAACCGATCTGAACACTACCACAGCACCATCTGATCCCTGCCCGGTCATGTGGATCAAAACTGCCAAGGAAGACCTAATCAAACACATCCAAATGATAACACAGGTCTGCGACTAAAAAGCTGTTTGATTATTTTAATCTAATTTCCATGTATTTTGGTGTGCTGAAAACAAATAAAACATTGAAAAAACTAGACGTCATGATTTGCCACAACATGCAAAATTGTCTTCAAATTTATCAAATTTTTTCAAATTACTAATAATTAATTCAAATTACTATTAATTAATTCACATAAGTGCATTTAAGATATAAAATGCCAAAAAAACCTTAAAGGAGTTGTCCGAGTTATGTAAAAGTAAATCTGATGGTCAGCAATATATACATAAGCTTAGCAAGTTTTAAGTCCGTGCTTCTAATGATAGAAGGGGTTAATCTTTCCTGCAGAATCCAGTGGGAGGGAGACACAGGGCAGATAGCAAGCAGCTCCGGTCAATGCAGGGGGGCATGGCCAGCACTGTGACGTCTCGTGTACAGACACAGATCTGCTCTCTCCTGCATGCCACACTTGTGCATGAATCATCATCAGGTTCTTGGTTCTAGGCTGTTCACACTTTTTCATCGCAATTCGTGTTAGCTCGTCATTCTTCAACCGTTATGTTATGGCTCCGCGAAAGTGTATTAATTCGCCAGACAATTTCTGTTTCATCTGTGGTGAATATACAGTGTTGAAGCAACAGCAGAATATTACAGACTTTGTGAAAAAAATATACTTTGCATACTTTGGACTAAAAATTGGAGATCAAGATAAAGTCTGGGCGCCTCATAAAGTGTGCAAACGGTGTGTTGAGGACCTCTTTATAGGGCGCCCTTTAGGGCACCTTATGGTTACCGTACATATAAGATGCACTATACGGTATCCTATGGATCGACTTATAGGGTGCCCTATAGGGGACATTATAGGGTGCCGTGGCAGACAGTGGACTTTATAATGTGCCCTATGGAGTGCCTTATAGGGTGCCTTATGCGGCACCATAGGTTACGGCATGTGAGGGTGTGTTTGATGACAGCAATTAATAAAATACAAATAAAGTGCTGCAGGAAACAATACTTACACATCAAAGCTGATGCCTCAGCCAGCCTTAGGCACACTGGGGATTGAACTCATGACCTCTCTATTATCAGTCAGTGCCTTAACCATTGTGCTACATTGATGCTCCTCCCTGTATGCCAGCGCACCTACTTAAGATTTTCATGCGTTTAAATGCACAGTGCTGCCATCAAAAACAGTGCTATGACCTTGCCATGCCTCATAGGGCACCCTATATGGCGCCCTATAGGCCACCATTTAAGCAACATTGTAGGGTGCCTTGGCTGACAGTGCACTTTAAAATGTGCCCTCTGGGGTACTTTATGAGGTGCCTTATGCAGCACCTTATGTTACAGCGCTTTGAGAGTGCATTTGCTAGCAGCAGTAATTAAAATGCCTCATAATGCAATATTACACATAACAGGTAGTGCCTCAACCAGCCTTATTCAATGGACACAGCGGGGGATTGAACCCACGACCACTGCACCATCAGTCAGTGCTTTCACCATTGTACTGCAGCTCTGTTCCTCTGTTTGCACATTAGCGCGCCTGCTTATGCTTCCCGCGCGCGTTTCTCGTGCGCTACTGTGCACTGCGCACATTAGCGCTCAGCGCACATTAGCGCGCTATAATCCTGGTTTGCTATGTTAAGACTGAAACGCCCACTCCTTATATGGCATCCTGCACACTAGCGCCGGGTACACATTAGGACGGTTTAGTAAACATACCCCTTGGTGACCAAGGGGTATGTTTACTAAACCTTCCTAATGTGCGTTCTGTGACGTTACCACGCGTTAAGGTGCCTTAACGCGTGTTAATGGTGCTTTATCAGGCGCTCAGGTACCTTAGCGCGCGTTAACGCACGCAGCGGCGCAAATGAGAGCTGAAGGCGGGGAAAGGCTCCTGGAGGGCGGAGGAAGTCTCCCCAGGGGCAGAGAGAAGGGGTCAATGGGTGGAGAGTGGGAGGGGAGAGGCTCCCCGCACACTAACAATGTGAAATCCGAGGCTCAAAACTAACGCCAGTGAAACACTGGCGTTAGAGCTGATTTAAAGGGCAGAGAAACCATTTCTGTCAGCAATGTACAGCAAAACCAGGGAAACCTACAAAAAGTGATAAGTGTGATACATGTGCAAGGAACAAAAGTGCAAAGAAACATTGAAAATGACACCAACAAAATATTAAAAAAAATAACCAAGCTGGGCAATAGTGATATTAATGGGAAACACCAAAAAGCACTCCCGAGAAAGCTCCAAAAAAAAGATATGAATTTTGGAAGGGTCTACACTCCGTCCCCATACAAGGTGAATGATCCCACAGTGCAATTCCGCTGAGCAGGGTTTCCCTCTCCATTGGACAGGTTTCCTATGGGGTGCACATGTTCCACAACAGCAGGGTGGGCATGTCGGAATGGGCAACTGGACAGATGCTGGGAAAGGGGACACAGAGGGCTGAAGACGGCACATGCTGTACTGCAGCTGGGCCACAGTGCGGACTAGGGTGATGCCTAGGTGGCCCATAGGAATGCTGAAACAGCCAGACAGCAACTGATGAGGGCCCAGCATGGGCACGAGTGTGCTTCCCACAGTGTCACAGGGGATAGTACCCAGTAGGGACCCCCAAGGGCACAGAACAGTGGCAGGCGGTGCTGGGGGGAAGCGTGGACACCTATGCAGGCACCCCTACCCAAGAGCCCACACCATAGGCAGCCGCCTACCCGCACACTGGATGGCCTGAGACTGCGCTCCACCAGCACCACCAGCAGAAGGACATGTCAGCAGGGTGGCTGAGGGGCACTGGTGGTGGAGGGGGCAGTGGCAGCTGCCCAGAGCAGACCATGGCCTAGCCCTGTGTAGGTGGGTGCCATGCACTGCAACAGACAGACTCCGTCTGATGAACAGTCATGGTATCCCCAGGGAATGTACTGTCTCTGTGGCAACAAGGTGGTGCAGTGCACACAGCCAGTGTGTTCAGGAGCAGAAGGTCACAAGTTCAAGTCTCAGCTGTGGTTCCTGCCAACCCAGCCCCCATTTTTTACCCACTACTAAAATGTGCAAATACAGACAGAACCTTTATTGCAGATGACGTAAACATACCCAAAACACCTACATTTTACCCTACAGAGCACAGACAAAATAAACAGGCGCATTACCTAGAGCAGAGTCTCCCAAATGCAGTCCTGGAGGGCAAACACCATTCAGGTTCCATGCTGCCTCTAATAAAGATGCCTGTGCTGCATATCTATGCACCACCCCCATGGTATGCAGATGTATCTCATGCATATTCATGAGTGACAGCATGAAAACCCGAACAGTGTTTGGCACACCAGGACTGGAGTTGGGAACCTCTGCCGTAAAGCAGCAGCCAACAGGGGCAGACACACCCACACCCACAGGCTCCATTAGCCAATGCCTCCTGGAGAGGCAGGACATTAGGCCCTGCGTGCATCTCCCAATACTAGCACTTGCATACCATAGCAATGCCACCCTAAACTTGGGAATACGGTACATAGCTGTCAAAAGTTAGCTATGATTACTGGCAGATAGCAATTCCTACGTTAAGCACGGTTTGCTGATTGAGCTCCATCATATCTTTATCTTTATCTTTATTTAAAATTTGATAGACCGCTTTCCGTCGAAACATAAAGTGGTGTACAATAAAAGGTTAGCAATGCAAAGACAAGGAAAAGGAATGCCAAAATAAGATAGGAAAGTAAAAGTATAAAAGCATAGACAAATAAAATAGACAAAACAAAAGGGCCAATACTTTAAAAACATAAGAGTAATAAAACATAAAAGTACAACGAGATAGTAGGCCCATGTAGGGGGAGACAAAACAAACTACGGGTAGACGAAGTACACGACAAGACAAATGTACGAACAAACAGAAGGACATAACAAATGAGAACATCAGGGAGGACCATCAGGAGAGAGATGAAAGGCTTGCTGAAACAGATGGGTTTTGAGTGATGCTTTAAATTGAGGATACGAAGATTCCAATCGGAGCAGTGGTGGTAGTGCATTCCATAGTACTGGGCCTAGAAAGAAAAAAGCTGCATGATGTGTTTGTTCAAGGTGAGCTTGCGACGGGGAAGGAAGGGACAGACGGTTGGCATGGATAGAACGAAGCTGACGGTAGGGAGTGTGAAGAGAGATCCGATCTGCAAGATATAGAGGAGTATTGGTGTAAAGAGCACAATGAATCAGGATAAGGAACTTATAGTGGAAACGAAAACAGAGAGGCAACCAATGCAGACGGAGAAGAATAGGAGTGATATGATCAAAGCGATGAGAGAACGTAACGAGACGGGCGGCAGCATTTTGGATACGTTGAAGACGTTGGAGCTGAAATTTTGGGAGATTGGCAAGAAAAACATTACAATAATCTAAGCGGCTTATCATAGTAACCTTTCTGATGTCTGTGGAGTGTGCTTCAGGTCTGGTGTCTGACAGTGTTTACCACCCTGGGGAGTGACCCCCAACAGTACTGCGTACCATATCCATGCCTGCACTGTGCCCAGGACTGGTATGGTGGCCAGGGCTGCCAAACACCTCTATAGTAGCACAATGCTGGCATTGGTGCGGGAGTGTGTGTCTGTCTATCCATTGTGTGGTGGCTGCAAACACCCTCCACAGCCCACACTGCCAGAACTGTTGCCAGTATTGGCCTGCCAATGTGCATAATGAGGAGCAAGGTACCATGGGTATAGCCCGGACAGGGTGGCCTGGCCAGGATGCATCTGCACAGGGCATAGGGCAATGGCTGGGACATTGTAGTGCCCGGCCACCAACTGCAAAGACATGGTGGCCACAGAATGTTCTGCTGGGAGATCACTCTCACCCTGACTGTACATTATCGCACAATAACATCGCAGAGCGCACGTTAGTACTGTTTAGTAAATGTACCCCCAAGTTTCCAGGCCTGTCGGAGGCAAAATTAAAGGAAGGTGTGTTCGTCGGACCAGACATTAGAAGGCTTATAGTTGATCAAGAGTTTGTCAATACCATGACGGATCCTCAAAAAGAAGGGTGGATTGCATTTAAAGAAGTCTTACAGAAATTTTTAGGCAATAATAAAGATCCTCACTACAAAAAGATCGTTGGACGAATGCTGAAAGCATTTCAAGCTTTAGGTTGCCTGATGAGTTTGAAAGTGCATTTCCTCCAGTCCTACCTTGACTACCTTCCTGAAAATTTGGGAGCTGTGAGTGAGGAACAAAGGTGAATGATCCCACCAAGACATTAAAGAGATGGAAAGGAGATACCAGGGAAAATGGAGCATTACAATGATGGCAGACTACTGTTGGATGCTTCAGAGAGACATTCCAGATGCTACTCACAAGCGTAAATGCACCAAGAGGAGTCTCACAATGAAGAAGAATAGAGTTTAGTGTGTATAGGTGAGCTCATTTCAGTTCAAAAAAGGATTTTCATGAAAATATTGTAATAAAACTTTAATTTTATAAGTCTATTTCCATTTATTTTTAGGTATTGCCTTATTTAACATAGTTACCTAAATTGTCAGGAAACGTGATGTCCTTTGACGAAATGGAGGACATTTTCAGATTCAGTGCACCAAAAAACATAAAGATTACGCGGAATAACCAAAACAGCTCTTGAAAAAAAATTTTTTGCAGACCTGTTTAATAAGTACCTCACTTACCCAAGGATACAAGCCCATGGCACTCAAGCAAGCCAACATCTGCCCTGTGCCTAAGAATAATTTATCTGACAGCACCAACCCATCAAATTACCACCCAATATGCAGCCTCCCATTCCTGTCCAAAATTATTGAAAAGATTGTTCAGAGACAGCTGCAAGACCACATTGATCTACATGCCCTCTGGATCCCCACCAACATGGATTCTGCTCAGATCACAGCGTTGAGACACTACTCATCCATCTTTTTGATAATCTGCTCAAAGGAATTGACAACATAATGAGAGTATTTCTGCTTATCTTTATCGACATCTCATCTGCCTTTGACAGTTTCTCATAATATCCTACTGAAGCGACTAGCAATGATTGGCATCCAAAATGCCACCCTCAAGTGGTTCCATTTGTATCTCGGTGACAGACAACAGAGAGTCAAATCTGGTTCCCTCACCTCAGCTCCTTTCCATGCAGACCAGGGAGTTCTTCAAAGATCCTCGCAGTCTGCCCTCCTCTTTAACATCTATGTACAACCAGTTTGCAATATATTCAAGAAGCACAATATTTACAACAAGAGCAACTATCTAATTTCTCAACATACAGGGGTGTCCTACATGGAGCGGTGGGTTCACCCCTAAAACAAAGACATGGGGAGGGGTGGCCTGCATAGAGCGACAGGTGCACCTACTCTTGCCATCTTACTGGGCAGACTAGATGGACCATACTGGTCTTTATCTGCCATCATTGACTATGTTACTATACAATACACCATATATGCAGATGATATTATGGCCTACACCCCTATTTCAGTTAGACACTCCAGGTTTTACCACAATGTCAATATGCCTCCATGAAATGATAACCTGGCTTACCAACATTAACCTCAACATCAACATCAAGAAGACCGAAGCAATCATCATCACAAGGAACACGGATTTACCCCACCTGCCTCAATCAAAATTGTCAATTTTCAAATTACAATAAAGAGGAAGTCCGCTACCTTGGGGTCATCATTGGCAAGCATCTCAACCTACAAGCTCACATCAATAAGACTGCCAAGTCTGCCTTCCACAAACTTGCAACGATAAGAAGATTAAAGCCTCTCCTTAGTCAAGAACACTTCCGCACTGTATGTCAGTCCATCATAACACCAACACTGGACTACTGTAATGCCCTCTTCCAAGGTCTGTCCAAACAATCTGACCACTGCAATTAGTCCAAAACACTGCTGCCCGAACCATCATGGGATCATTTCAACGTGATCATATAACTCCCCCCTATACCAGCTACACTGGTTGCCAATTTTTTCACAAGCCAAGTTTAAATCAGCCCTTACCATCTTCAAAATCAAAAACAATCTAACAGTCAGAATCTTGCAGGATATTATATGTGCCAAACCCAAAAGCAGACCTGAGAGAAACAGTAACATTAACACCATACCTACACCCAACCTTTCGCAAAGGCCAAAAATTCCACTGCAAAGAGGGCCCTCTCACTTGCCGCCCTATCTATCTGGAACTCTCTCCCGGAAAAACTAAGAATAGCCACAGATTTAAAGGACTTTCGGAAACAGCTCAAGACCCTCCTCTTCATCGAGCACTTCAATGAAAACACCTAACTCCACAGCCTTATCCAAATCTTGTGCCCACTCCACACGATCAATTGCATATACATTACCTTGTACATAATTCAGGTTTTAGCATTCCAAGTCCCCCCCCCTCCCTTTGCATGCTATAAAGTTGTCCACTTATGGTTTAAATTGTTAGCTGTATTTATCACAAACTCTCTGTAAAACTGAAGTTACAATGTACACTGCCTTGATTATAAGATAAGGCGGTATAAAAAAAAATGTGTTAAATAAATAAATAAATATTCAATGGCACTTACATGGTGTAAGTTCATCTTGGAGACTGATCTCAGCATTCACTTTCTTCCATTTATTTTTCTGCTTCTCCTCCTCCTCTCCTTTTCACCAATTAGTCCTTAACCTTCTTTTTTGCTGTGTCTACCTATATCTTTCAATCTCTATCACCCTGGTCCATCTATTCCCCTGCTCCAGAGTAGGGATAAATATCCACAGCTTCAGTCTAGGTGCAATTTCTGCAAGCGGTATTTTATACATTTTTCATAAATTAGAACTAATAGCAGGACTGGCTTAGCCTGACCCTGATGACCAGGAATCAGCTGATAGCCCCACCTTCACACACCCTCTAATAACACAGGTACACTAAAAAAAATTTTTTTTAAACTGCCTCTAATGTTTCGATTGATTTTTACGTTTTTTGGTGCACTGAATCCAAATCTGGTAACCAATTTGCTCCATCACGTACAGATTTTTTGCTACATTGGGTTAGCAGTTCGAGGTGAACGTTTCAGATTGAGTGCGATCGAGATAAAAGTTTATTGGATGAATTCTTTATACTAATTGTTTAGTAGTTATTCAGATAAGAATAAAGAAAATTGTAACAAGGCAGTACATAAGAATAATGTCAACAAAACACACTGTGATGGTAGCAAAATTGTCTGCACTTAAAACAGCCACATGCATGTGCACAAACATTGAGCATATAAGAGCAAGGTTAGACACAAAGCAAAGCAAAGAAATGTGCAAAAAATGTTGTACAGGTATGTATGTAAGAATAGAAAACGCAAACCGCACCATTGCAATACATGAAGACAAACACCCGATGGTGTGAAAATAAAATTCTAATAAATGAGATCCGACACTGTGGTAATAACTAGCAAATTTTTATTTCAAAGTTTAGTAAAAACACGATATTTGTCAACACAGATTTTAAAGTCATTCTTGGGTCAATCAATCTCCTGGTGGGCCCGTTTCTTCTTCCCCTGAATGCTTCTCTTGGTGCGCTGCTTGGTGTATTTTTCATCTGGGGTTTCCCGCAGCAGCAACCAGCAGAAATCAGCCATCATAGTGGTGTTCCATCTTCCTTGGTACCTTCTCTCTGCGTCCTTGATGTCCTGGTGAAACCTTTCACCTTGTTCTTCACTGTACGCCCCCAAGTTTTCGGGAAAGTAGTTCACATGGGAGTGCAAGAAATGGACTTTCAGGCTCATGTTACAGCCTTGTTCTTTGAAGGCATTGAGCATCCTGGCAACAATATCCTTATAGTTCTCATCCCGCCTGTTCCCCAAGAATTTGAGAACAACATCCTTGAAGGAATCCCAGGCTTCTTTTTCCTTCTCAGACATCGTTTCAGCGAATGCTCCATCTGAAATGAGTTTCCTTATATCAGGGCCAACAAACACTCCTTCCTTTAGCTTTGCTTCAGAAAGTCGGGGGAACTTTGAGCAAAGGTACCGAAAGCACTCACCATCTTTTGGAAGGGACTTGATGAATTACTTAATGAGACCCAACTTAATGTGGAGAGGTGGTAATAGAATTTTATCACGAGGTACCAAGCTCTCATGAAGAACATTTTTCTCACCGGGTCTCAAATACTCCCGAATTGGCCAGTCTTTTTTCCCCCAGTGTAGGTCGCGGGCCCGGCTATCCCACAAGCAAAGGAAGCAGGGATATTTGGTGAAACCGGATTGCTGCCCTAATAGCATGGATAGAATTTTAAAGTCTCCACAAATCATCCACTTATGCTCATCATAACGAATCTTCTGAAGAATCAAGGCCAAATTCTCGTATTTTTCTTGGAGAATAACAGAGTGAGCAATAGGAACTGAAGCGAATGTGTTGCCATTATGAAGAACACCTTTTATGCTGTCTTTTGACGAATCAATGAACAGCCGCCATTCAGCAGGATCATACTTGAGTTTAAACTTTTCCATCACTCCGTATATATCGTTGCAAAATACCAAATCTTCCTCTTTGCTGAAATACTTCAAAAATTGTGTCTCGCGGTTGCGGTACCAATAAAAAGTTGTTCCTGGTGACAATAGATTTTTCTGTTTAAGCCGAGAACCTAGCAGTTGGGCAGCATCTTTTGGGAGTCCTAAATCCCGGACTAAATCATTCAATTCAGCTTGAGAGAAAAGTTCAGGTTTCGGATCTGGTTCAGTTTCAAACTTGGAAGTACTGGACTCATCGGGAAAAGCCATCTGATGAGTCTCATCATGATCAGAACCGTCCACACAAATATGATCCAAAGATTTTGGTGGTTCAGGCACAGGTACTTTGTTGCTATGAGGCATAGGCCTAATTGCTGAGGGAAGGTTGGGGTAACTTATTACGTTCTTATTTTTTAAGTTGTATCCCTTCACAATGCAAGAGCAAAAATAGCAGTCACTGCTGTGGTCTCTTTGTTCACACCACATCATAGGTATTCTGAAATGAAATGCTTGTTTTTTACCTTTCATCCATAAGCGTAGATCTTCCTCACATGTCTTGCACACTTTGTGAGGAGCCCACGGTTTGTCTTGATCGCCTAACTTCAAACCGAAATAGGCGAAATATACTTTTTTAATAAATGCAGAAATGTTCCTCTGCCGCTTTTTCACGGTATATTCCCCACAAATAAAACAAAAACTGTCCGGAGAGTTGACGCAACCTCTGGCTCTGTGAGCCATCACAAATACACAGCACTGCAAACTACAACTGTAGTGAACCACTTCGGAATAAAGCTGGATTACGACTGAGCAAACAAAAGGTAATAATGAACTTGCAAGAAACTGAAATTTGACAGGAACGTTCATGTCGCAACCACCGTGTTTGAGCGAGCGAATGAGGCGAGGCGAACAGGAAAG
This sequence comes from Ichthyophis bannanicus, assembly GCA_033557465.1. Lineage (NCBI taxonomy): Eukaryota > Metazoa > Chordata > Amphibia > Gymnophiona > Ichthyophiidae > Ichthyophis > Ichthyophis bannanicus. Next base: position 392,148,268 of record CM066032.1, read on the forward strand.
AACATGCACCAGCGCGAGTACTGGATTTAGCCCCCCACCTCCCAATTGTCCTGTTAATGTATAAAATAAATACAAAACACTCTAAAATATCATGAGGGAGTGTTTCTAGTTAGTTAACCATTACAACCTCTATTTTGGGCCAAGAAAATAAACTGCAGTCGGCTAAAAAGAAATTATGTGAACATTCCTTATATGGGTAAGAAATCTAATTTTGCAAGAAAACGTGACGTGATGGAACATTTTGGCTATTTTTCCTGGATTCAGCACCCCAAAATCTATAGGAATCAGTTGCAAAACTGGAGGCAGTTTTTTGGTAGTGTACCTGTGTAATATATGAATATTACCTATTTTACAATGGCAGTACATGTATGCTTCATAAAATGTTCCTATCAGCACTTACACTTGTTGCAAGTCATTCACAACTCTGCTTTACATCTGGAGCTTAGAGGAAAGACTGAGGCAGAATTGTGCTTTCTGGTGTCCAAAAAGCTAGAAATGTCGGTTTTAGAGCTTGGCTCTTGAATTGACTCCCCTTGGACATACAGGAAGTTATTTTAGTTACATCTCCACTTGCAGATAGCAGCATTTACACACGTAGATTGCATACATGCATAAATAGTGATTTCAAAAAGGTGCATAGCATGCAGAGATTTCAAACAGATGTGGTGGAGGTATGGCTTGGTCAAGCCAAAAATCTACATGCATTGTTCATTTTACTATGAGGCTACATGTATATGGACAAACATTTCCCATCGGAGTTTGCATCAGCTCAGAAGCACATACAGATTTTTCTTTAAAAATGTGCTTGTTTCAGTTACTGTTTTATATGAGGGATTAAGGGAGTAAGCCTCCTTAATCCTCTATTGTTTATTTACACTTTCAAAAACAAAACAAATAACAATTGTGGCCTCAAAATAAGAATATACGAACATAAGATTTGCCATACTGGATCAGATCAAAGGTCCATCAAGACAAGTATCCTCTTTCCAGCAGTGGCCATTCCCAGTCAAAAGTACCTAGCAGGACCTAGAAGGTAGATAGATTTCATGCTGCTTTTCCTAGGGGTAAGCAGTGGATTTCCCCAGTCCACAATGGTTTATGAACTTTTCCTCCAGGAACTTGTTTAAACCTCTTTTCAGCCCAGATACACAAACAACTTTTACTACATCCTCTGGAGCTTGATTTATTGACTGAATAAAATATTTTCTTCAATTGGTCTTAAATGCATCACTTATTAGCTTTATAGTCTTTGTCCTTTTTGAAAGAATAAACAACTGATTTATGTTTACCTGTTCCACTCTACTCATTATTTTATAGACCTTTATCATATATCCCCTCAGCTGTCTCTTCTCTAACCTGAAAAGCTCTAACCTTTTAAGCCTTTCCTCATAGGCATATCCTTCCATCCCCTTTATTATTTTGTTTTCCCTTCACTGTACCTTTTCTAATTCCATTCTATATTTTTTAAGATTCAGTGACCAAAACTGTAAATAATACTCAAGGTGTAGTCACACCATGGGGTGATACAGAGACATTATGATATCCTTGATCTTATTCTCTATTCCTTTTCTTTTAATTTCTAGCATTTGTAGAGATTACTTGGATATTGCATTAAGAACTGTAGCACCAACCAGGGTCCCTACTAAATATTACAAGAAGTAGCAAGAAAAGTCAGACATTTTCCAGAACAGGGGAGGTTCTTGCTGCCAGTCATTCATTCTGTGAGGAGATTCTTCTGAGAGGGAAAATCTCAGTTAGTATATAAGTCACTCCCAAAGGCAGAACTCTGTCTCTCGTAGCCAGCCCATTACAAAGAAAGTGAACCTTATACATGTGAGCCATTGCCAGAGCTTATTCTCCTCAGTAAGCTCTTAGAGATAAATGGGTACCACCTTGGACAGTGGAGGTATCACCTTCCTTGCCATCCATGAGCTAGCAATTTTGTAATAAGCCACGTGTAGGTGGAAAGAACCATGTATAAAATGCTGATGTGTAGGTCCCACCCCTATATAATGTAAAATCTGGAAAATACACAGCCCATTTTAGAAATGCTGTCAGTTGTGTTGAACCTGAACAGGTCATGGCATACAAGTGTAAGGAGCTCACCAGGAAGCACAGCTTCTGTCAGGGTAAAGTGGAACTCATGATGCTCTCCTGGGCCATACCAGTGTCCACGTGAGTGCCTATCAGAAACAAAAATCTGGCTGGGTCTTGTCATCTATATAGCACCAGTAGGCATGGGCAGCAGAGATCCTATAGGGGCCCTGGAAATCATTGAGCTTACCTTCCACAGTCACAACTGTGCACATCTGCACCAGAAGGGATATCTTTGCAGCAATGGGAATGCATCAGTAATGTCACAATGGATGGATATATAGCTTGCAAATAGTGAATGAGTGCATTTCATGTTTTATCTAGAGGACAGGATGAGTTTGGAGATCTGCAGAAGGGCAGTAGTGCTGATATCAGCGGACAGACCCCTGGAGAAGAGCCCCCAATACAATCTGTAGTAGCCAGGGAAGAATGTGGCATCCAAGTTGAGGTGGGGTCCAGGTGTCCAAACAGGAGAGGCATCAGGATGCAGAGTGTGGGACCATGCTCATATCCCAATACAGGGCAAAGATGGAATCAAGGGAAGTGACATCTAGCTTCCACCTCCATCTCCCTTTAATAATGGTCAGGTGTCTGGGGAGGTTGCAAGTCAAGTTGTGGGTCCAGATGCCCCTTGCATCAGTTGAAGGAGTCATCAGCTTCTATGCTGTGGTGAATCTCTGCTGCAGCAGAATGTACATCTCCAGGCATACTGAGAAACTTGAGATGCTGAGCAGAATGCTGACCCTCAAGGAGTGCCATATCCACCTGGAAAGGAAACAGCTGGAAGCAACAGCGATGCTCATTGAGAAAATCAAGGGGTTGCACAGAGACTTGTGACACTTCATAGAGCAAAGTGTCATCCTCCCACCACCCCACAAATCTGCAAACTGCCACAGCATCATCTGCACCCCCTAAATCCCTGTTTATATGTGCATCAAAGAGGAAGACACCTTCACTCTCCACCACAGGCTGAGGTACATCAGTGCAGCTGTCTGGTAACACCATCCTCTTCCCAAATTTTGGGATTTGTGCTCCATGAGTAGAGGAGCAGCCTAGTGGTTAGAGCACTAGCTTGGTAACCAAGAGACCAGGATTTGATTCCCATTGGTATTCCTTGTGACCTTCAGAAGACACTCAACCTTTCGTTGGCTTGGAAGAAAGACCTGGCAATTTACTTCTGGTCATACCTTTTGCCAAGAAAATCAGTTGCTGCTAGGTTGCTAGCAGCCAGCATTGACTCAAAAGCACACACTGCATTGCTCCATGGAAAGAGAGAATCTCCCTCTTCCAGATGCCTCCCATTTGTCTAGTAGGCTGGATGATGTCACTGAAAACTCCTCATAGAGCATTTGATGTTATCCAGCACCCCATCATGCCATTATCTTCAGGGTTTGAAGCAGGTGGGTGGAAGGTAGGATCTGAAGAAGAAGGGATGAGGGACCCTCTCATTGTATGTGTACCCTTAGGAGGGGAAGGGGACTGGCCCCATAGGGGGGATGAGAAGTGGTAGCGGGCTTCCTTGGGGGCTGGTGTGATGGGCACTAGGGAGGAGGGGTTTAGTGGTTGTGGGACTGGGCTGGTGGTGGGGGTAGTGGAGGTGTTGCTGAGGTGAGGGTGGGAATTAGGGTATGGATGGTTATCAGGGCCGGATTTACCTATACGTCATGTACGCCATGGCGTAGGGCCCACAGCTGGCAAGGGCCCACAAAAATGGAACAAGTTAGCTTTTTTTTTTTTAAATAAAATTTAAAAAAAAAACCTGCTGGCTGCCGCCGCGGGGCCCCCTCTGCTGCCGTGGCAGCATGGACTGACCCGCGGGGGCCCCCTCTGCAAGCTTGATCCGTCGATCCGTCCCTCCCTCCTTGCAGGCTGTCAGAGACGCGAAGGGAGCGTGTCTCCCTCGCGTCTCTGTTAAGCCCGCAGGGGCTGATGGGAAATTTCCCATCAGCCCCTGCGGGCTTAACAGAGACGCGAGGGAGACATGCTCCCTTCGCGCCTCTCACAGCCTGCACGGAGGGAGGGAGGGACGGATCGAGCTTGCAGAGGGGGCCCCCGCGGGTCAGTCCATGCTGCCGCGGCAGCAGAGGGGGCCCCGCGGCGGCAGCCAGCAGGTTTATTTTTTTTAATTAAATTTTGCTTTAGGCCGACGGGGGGGGGGGGTAGGACTGGTAATGGGCTATTGGGGGGGCTGGGGCTGGGACTGGAAATGGGCGGGGGGGGTTAAGGCTGGAGGTGGGGTGATGAGGTTAGGACTGGTAATGGGCTGTGGGCTGTTGGGAGGGGGGTTAGAACTGGTAATGGGCTTTGGGGGGGTTAAGACTGGTAATGGGCTGTGGGCTGATGGGGGCTGTCTGGTAATGGGCTATGGGGGGGCTAGGACTGGAAATGGGCTGGGGGGTTAAGACTGGAGGTGGACTGATGGGGTTAGGACTGGTAATGGGCTGTGGGCTGTTGGGGGGGGTTTAGAACTGGTAATGGGCTTTGGGGGGGTTAAGACTGGTAATGGGCTGTGGGCTGATGGGGGCTGTCTGGTAATGGGCTATGGGGGGGCTAGGACTGGAAAGGGGCTGGGGGGGTTAAGACTGGAGGTGGGCTGATGGGGTTAGGACTGGTAATGGGCTGTGGGCTGATGGGGGGGTTAGGACTGGCAATGGGCAATGGGGGGCTGACTGGAAATGGGTTGATGGGGTTAGGACTGGAAATGGGCTGATGGGGGGTTAGGACTGGTAATGGGTTATGGGGGGGGGCTTAAACTGAAAATGGGGTGATGGGGGGTTAGGACTGTAAGTGGGTTGATGGGGGGCTAGGGCTGCTATTGGGTTGGGGGGTTGCTAGGACTGGAAATGGGCTGATGGGTGGCTAGGACTGGAAATGGGCTGATGCAGGGACTAGAAGGGAATGGATGCTGGGTGAGGCTGGAACTAGAAGGGAGCTGATGTTGGGGGAGGTTTAGAATGGGATGGGGCTGGAAGAGTAAAATGGAGAAGGGAAAAATATTTTGTGTGGGAGGGATAAAAAATCTACAATTGGCCGGGTATTGGGAGAGTAAGTGGGGATTGAGGATGGAGGGGTAAAATTTGAGTGGATGAAATAGGAATGAGGAAAGAGCAAAAGGAGAAAGATTAGTATGTTAAAGCAGATGTAGAGAGAGAATGGAAAAAAACTAGAAGAGAGAAGAAAGGACAAATGGACAGCAGACGATGGAGAGTTAGCAGAAGACACAAAGAAACCAGAAGAAAGTGGCTGGAGCAATTGCAGCTGAAAAAAATGCACAAAAGGTAGAAAAATATCTCTTTATTTTGAATTTATTAATTGGAATATGTCAGCTCTGGTAAATGTGCATCATTAACGTCTGCGCTTTGTTTAGTACAAGAGCCAATTAATGTATAGTTTTATTTCTACAGTGTTGTACATTCCAAGTTTGGCTTTTGGGATTCCCAGTTTAATTATTGTCTTCCTGTTTCTAAATTGTGATTACTTGTTTGATGATGGTCTATGTTCTGCATGTGTAACTGAGCTGAGGTGTTCTGTTTATATAATTCCTATTTGACATTGCCACTTGTTCTCTTTCCCCAGTAGGTCATGTATTGTTGTTCTCTGAAATGTATTGGTTTAATATTTGCAGTGTTGCCTTTTGATTGGTAGAGTATGGTGCTTTGTGAGTCCTGGTAGTGCTGTTAGGATACGGCGGGTTTGCTATGGGTTCTAAATGGGCAGTGTTTGAAGTAGTTCCTAATGTGTCTGGCAGTTGGCACTGGATTATAGTAATGTAGAAATCTTTTAGTCTTTCTTTATCCATACACTCATTAAGAGGCACGCTTACTAAAAGTTAGTATATGGTAACATTATGCAAATATTTATGCAAATGAGGCCCCTTATGCAAATGAGGCCCCGCACCCTCCTTGGGCCGCCCCTGCTGGGGGCCCACAATTTTTGTTGGCGTAGGGTCTCACTCAAGGTAAATCCGGCCCTGATGGTTATAGAAGTAGTAGGGAAGATGGTGGGGGATGGAGCATTCCCATGTACATACATTCTGTATGAACAATTAAACACTTACCTTCACATGAAGTACCTATGTATGAGCTTGTCTTTGGCAGCCATGCCCACTTGGTACAGATGGCCAGATGCCTTTGGGATATTTTTCTCTATTTCTTGTTCTTCAAGCATGGATTGCTGCCATCTCAATTGCAGATTGTGGGGCATGCAACAGGCCATGAATATCAGACGTACTCTGGATGGGCTGTACAGTTCTTCTCCGAATAGATGAAAGTAATGGAAGCAGCTCTTCAGCTGGCCAAATGTCCTCTCAATGCTGATGCAAGTGTGTCTGTGAGCCCTGTTGTACCACTCCTCTGCATCTGTGTGCATGCCATGATGGGGTTCAAGAACCATCTCCTCAGAAAGTAAACTCTATCACCTGTGTGGGTGGAGAGAGAGTAGACACATGTTAGGATATTGAAGTAGGATGCTTCAGGTGCTGGGTGGGCACAGCAACCATGGACTCTGCCAAGTGCTGCAATTACCATGGATCACTGATACCTTGTAGCATGCACATGTCTAGGTGATGAAGAGTTTCTACCACGATATCCAAGTTTAAAACACAAATAGAGTTTCTAAAATAACCCCATAGTGCTTTTTTGTGAAATGTCTGTTCACACTGTACATCCTGTCAAATACTATCTTTGTTCTGTGGCTTTACATATATCTATATATTTTTTTCTTTTTTAAATTATAGTTTCTAATACATGTTACAATAGCAACAGTAAGGAAAATAAGTGTGATAACAACATTGGGAAAGGAAAATCTCAATAAAATTTGCAAATCCACTTATGTAGTATACATCAAGGAAAGCAGAAACACCATGAAAAAAAGAACATAAAGAGATCCTCAAACCCAATATGCATTTCATATAATCAAAAAAAGTACAGGTCCTATTTCATAATTTCCCAGTCAGAAAATTCTCCAAATGAGAAACTTCTGTAAAAGCATACAGGCTCATTCCATCCCGGATGAACACCCCCTCTGTATGTCTGGTTTGACTGGACATACACAGGGGTTCGCGATTTTGATCCCGTGGGGCACGGCTAGCCCCACAAGATCAGAATCACATCAGTCATGTATGTGAAAGGCTGGGACTGTGATTCAGTCCAGCCTGCACGTACATGATCAGCACGACTAACTCAGTCAGGGATTTTAAAAGGAGCTGCGGTGTCATGAAGTCGGGTTGCCATGGCACCACAGCTCCATTTAAAAGCCACGATGCCGGCTGCTGGAAAAAAGAGCTTATTCCCCACATCCCGACCCCTGATCTGGCCTCTCAAGGCCAGGATTGGGCTGCGAGGAATGTCTTATGCCCCCCCCCCCTGCCCCATCCGCATCCCAGCCACAAAAAAAAAATGTTCAGGGACGTTATTCCACCTCGGAGGTAGAATAACTTCCCCACACATGTCACCGGCCCTGGACATACAAGGCCTGACATTAGAATCAGCCCTGTATGTCCAAGGCCGGCGACTACCCACCACCTGCCCAAACTCTGCCCCTGAGCCACCCCTTCCCCACCCCTATATAACTTCCCCACACAACCGGCGGGGAGGTTAGACGCCAGCAGGAGAAGGCACGGATATTCCCCGCTATTCATGGCACAGAATCGGGCCCATATTGTTTACCAGAATATGATACCATACATTTACACATGTGTGGCCCAAGAGTTTCTGCCACCCCAGGCAGAAGCCCCCACCATGCTGCCCTCCTTCTACTGCCACCACTGCCGCACCACCCCCCACATCCATCTTCTCATCTTGTGACACTGTGGCAGGCTATGGCCTAGCATGGCCTGCTACTATGAAAGGCCTGTAAGTTAGGCCTGGTTCCTAATTCCTATTATAGCTAGAAAAGAACCAAAAATCTGTGAGAAATGAGAAAACTGTTTTAAACTGCTTAATAAGAAGTTTTACATGAATTCATAAGTCTTTCATTATTCTCTTGTGTGCAAAAGAAAGAAATTTACATTTTTATATACCGCGCTATTCTGCATCAGTGCGGTTTACATTGAACAAACTGAAATTACATTGAACAGGGCATTATAACTTGGAGATAACTATTTTACAGGGAATATGGGCTATGGAGGGTTAAGTGGTTTGCCCAAGACCACAAGGAGCACCTGTGGGACTAAAAACCCCAGTCCTTCCAGCCCAAGGTTGCTGTCCTCTAGTGAGATTTGAACCCCCAACCTTCCAGCCTGAAGTACCTTGCCCCAACCACTAGGACACTCCTCCACTCCATGTTTCAATGCATGCATTCCTGAAGCTAGGGATAATGTTATAATAATCAAATGTTTCAATACATGCATTCCTGAAGCTGGGGATAACCTTGCAGTAGAGAAGTATCAAAATCAAGAACTGCACCATTGTTAGAACAATCCTAAGGGAGGGGGCTGGTTGCTAGTCCCCGGAGGGATTTCTGATTGGATAGGTGCAGGGAGCGTTGGAACCAATGAGAAGTTTGTATGTATCGAGCTAGAACCAATAGAAAGTTCTCATGTATCAAACTGAAAAAGAGGTATAAATGGTTATGTCTCTGTAAAAACTTAGCTCAGTTCCTTTTGAAGCTTTGACTGACTGGGCCTGTGCACAATAAACTGGCTTGGACCCTGTCAATTGACTCCTGGATTTATTCATTGATTGCACTTTGCTGCAGCAGCACCGCTACCGCTTTCAAAACAGAGTTGGGCCACCACTGCCACTGCAAGATGAAAGAGATGGATTCGGGAATGGCGATGTCTAACTCCATTTTGAAAGTGGCAGCACAAAATGACTGCTTTCAAAATAGAGTTGGGCCGCCCACTAGGTGGACCAGGCATATGCCTAGGGTGGCAGGCCCTAGTGCAGGTGCAGGTGCAGATGCAGGTGCAGATGCCTGGTCCACCTAGTGGGCTGGCCAGTCCTGCATTTACATGAAAACTTCAAAATAAAATGTAGCTCCTGGACTTTAGGTTTCAGCTGCAGAAAAGCTCTGCACCAAAGCTGGGTTGCCTTGCTACATCAGGAAAAACACAGGTATGTTTACTAAGGTAATGTTATCGGCGTTAAGTGCAGCGGTAATGTTACTAACGCCATATTACGAAGTGGGCAGTACGGCGTTAAGGTTACCTGGGCCATCTATCATACGATACAGGGAGCCCTGGCCAGTTAACGTGTGATAAAGAGCGCCTCTGCTGTACTGCCCACTTCCTGCTGCACTAGAGGCCCGGTCTCGCTTTGGCCCCAATATCCCGGTAAGCTGCCATATACAGAACTTGGCTTCCGGCATCCCACAGCACTAGGTTCTCCTAAATATTCCCAGTGCCAAGGTGGGGAGGGGCCATCATTCTGCCACTGCGCCACTGCACTGGAGGCCTGGTCTTGCTCTGGCCCTGATCTCCTCACCAGCTACCATATACAGAACTTCACTTCCTGGCTTTAAATGTTTTTGCAAAAGACTCCATATTCAGCAAGCCTTCTATTTAATATGTTCTAAATTTTGAAAGTCCTGAGTTTGGACAAACCTTTTCAGACCTAGAAGCCCTATATAAACTTAAGCTGCATGTCTGCCTGTGGCAGTCAGCTGATACAGCTAAAATTTGTTTCTAAGGACTTCACTTGTCAGGCATCTATAACTAAAATTGTGCAATGGTAAATTAGCACATCTGCCATGATTTCTTTTTTTTTTTTTTTTTTTTTTTTATTTAAATTTTATGCAATTTACATAATATTCACAAACAAATATATGCAATTCCATGCAAGTACAGAACAGGGGAAAACAGAAATCCAAATAGAAAAAAGAAACTCAACCATAAACAAAACCATATCCCCTATTATACATCTAGTCCTCTATAGGACAACCTCAATATGGTTCCATCAGAGAAATATACAGAAAGCAATCAGGATAAACCTAAATCATCTTATGAGCATAGAATAATTCACATGGCAGCCAATACAGGGGCTAACCCTCACCCCCCTGTTCCCTTGCCTGAAGAAATTTCACAAGTTGCACAGGTTCAAAAAAAAGGAAATGTTTAGTTTGATATAACAATGCACACTTACATGGATACCTCAATTTAAATTGGGCACCCAGGGCGGTGACTCTCTGGCGTAAAGCCAGAAATTCTTTTCGCCTCTTCTGGGTATCCCTCGACAAATCAGGAAATAATAAAATTTTTGAACCCATAAACAAAGAAAGAGATATTCTTCGGAAATAAAGCCTAAGGACCGTATTGCGATCGGATTCAAAGGCAAAGCTGACTAACAAAGTTGCCCTAGAGGTCACAACTTCCAAGGAAGACTCTAAAAATTCAGACAATTCCATCTGTCCCTGTCCATCCCTCCCCCCTGGGCCCCCCTCAGCCATACATCCTGGAACAACAGCAACATATTGAACCCTAACAATAGGTGGTAAATTATCTGTTGACATCAGGAGAACCTCAGTGAGGTATTTACGAACAAGAACCAGGGGTTCTAACAATGGCGACCTTGGAAAATTTAAAAACCGCAAATTATTCCTCCTTAAGGAATTGTCCATAAATTCTAACCTCCGTAATGCAATCAAACGTTCCTTGGAAACAGTCTCGCCCACAATACGCAAATCTTCCACTTTTGTCTCTAGAATTGCCAACTTTTCAGCCTGCTCATCACACTTTGCTTCCACAGCAATACAGCGTCCTTTAACCACAGGAAATTCTTGCGATAAAGCACCCACCACTGGTGCAAGAGACATTTGAAGAGATGAGATCGCCTCCCATAAGCAGTCCAAAGTCACCTTTGCTGGTTTCTTCAAGCCGCAAATCACCCGCGGCTCACTCGATCCTGGCAAAATGATTTTCCGTCGGGCACCTCCCGAAACTTCCTCGTTGGAGTGCACCTTCTCCACCACTCCAATGAACTGATTGCCAGAACTCGGCGCCCTTAGAGAGGAGGAGCCCCCAGACACGGCCTCATCCTCCTGACCCGGAGGCACTCCCGCGTCTGCACCCTCCTCCCGACCCCCACTAGGTTGCGGCGGCCACAGCTGAACTGGACTAAGATCCACTCCGTCGCTGCTCAGCTCCTCCAAACCACGCGGAGGAGCCGCTGAAGCCATGTCAGCTGGGCGCGGGGTACAGAAAGAAACTATCGAGGATTGCACCGAGCCGCCTGAGGGTGTTGAGGATACCGGGGGCTTCGATGTAGTTTGCTTCCTCTTCTTTCCCATGAGCACGGCGTCTAACTCGCAGCCTCTCCGCACACCGACAGCCAGCGTCTACTCATCCGCCATCTTGGAACCCCATGATTTCTTTTTTTTATCTTGGACACTATTGCACTAAGAGCTTTAATGAATGGTCCAGCGCATTAAAATTCAACATCTGTTTCTGTCATCTCTTGTTCAGTTTGTAAACATGCTCTCATTGACCAAGTGAGGCATTCAAAATCTAAATAAAAGCAAGCATAAAGTATTATCCATAATCCAAGAAAAATGTTTTACAACCCTGTGTTGGGTAGCAGTTGAGCTAACTTCATTTTTCACTGAGTTTTTTTCAGATGTAAAGGCAGGACAAACCTTATTTTTATTTGTTCAGATGTGGCTAAAAATATCAAAATGTCTTATATTCAATGCAAGTTAAGGGGAAGATTTTCAGTATGGAGTCTAAGGGGCATGTTTACTAAAGAGCATTAAGGTAGCAGGCGTTATCGAGCATTAACGGCAGCGATAAGGGGTTTTACATGAGAAAAAGACTCTGGGTGGGTAGGATGCATTCCGGTGGTAAGGGCTCAATGGGCCATTTAACGTGAATTAAAAGGACATCGGGCATTGAAGTGTCAAGGTGCAGCTTAATGTCCGAAAATGGCTGTCACCCTAATGCTAGAGAAGGGAGCACCAAGGAAAGTCAATGTAAAGGTGATGGATGGAAGGACAGGTGGGGGCTGATGGACCTGCCAGATCCGTGGGCACCCTACATGGCAGCCAGTAATTTGGATGAGCATGTGGAAGGTAGTTGTACCAATGCACTAGGAGGTGCCATTATAAAATGGTGCAATGTCAGTGTGTGGCATAGGATGGGGAAGATATGTCCCCCAGCAGAGTCAGAAGTGGCAGGAGGTGTGCAGCAAAAGAAGGACGAAGCAGGAGTGGTGATGTGCAGATCAAGCACAGGAGAGGCATATGTGAAGAGCCAAAATGCAGGAAAGAGAATCTGTGTAGGCCATAGTGTAGCAGCTTGTATGAGAAGACATGACTGCACAAAGCTGACAGAGGCAGATAGATGGGCTGAAGGAAGGATGGCGGCACAGGAGAGGGTGGTATGTGCTGGCAGCACTGATGTGCCATAAGTGCCATCCCCAACGCATTTGTACTGTGTGGGAAAATGTGTGTCAGTGCCATGTGGAAGGCCTGATACCAGACATGTGGGTCTCACACCTGTCCCAGCCACACAACCACCATACAACACTCCAGACAATTGTGCAGATAACAACTGGACAGGTGTCATCCAAACTGGCCAAATGGGGCACATATGGACATGATGTGATACCTGTAGGTGGCTATCCGAGAAGCAGGATGTGTCCGCATGTATTGCAGAGATGTGATGGAGCCAAAGCTGTACAGTCACAGTCATGTCATACATGACTCATGTCTCACATATCTGTTAGTATACCACTGTATCAGTGCAGTCATGTTGGGGTACATCTTACCAATGAATTAATAATGATAAACTGGGACTGTACGATCCTGCAGTCAGCTGAGTCATTGGAAGGGTAAGTGACCTGCTCAAGTTCACAAGGAGGTGATGTCAGTCCATAAAGGTTATGGCAGACATAAAATGTGATAGTAACATTCTGCAATGTCACATAAGTGCTAGTGGTCCCAAAGCCATTGTCATGACCATTACGCCACACCTCCAAGCAGGGCCCGGACATCTGTAGGGTGAATATGTCTGACCCCCTGCAATGGGCTACAGCAGAGCTAATAAAGCCATGCTCTTAGAGGGCATGAGGGGGAATAGCATGTTTACTGACCCACAGTGTGGCCAGAATGCATAGAAGGATGTGTGTCTGCAAACCACAGCAGAGCCAGGACTGTTACAAGCAGGGAAATTATCTGAGTAGCACACAGTGTGTTTATGCTAGTCACCTTGTGTCCTATATAATTGCAGCACGCAGTAGGTGCCTGTCACATCTGGGTCCTGTGTCCTGCCCCTGTTGGACAGAGACCCTCCTAGAACAGTGCATGTCAGTGCCCAGTGTTGCAGCAGCAGATACCATATGCAGTGGGGGTTTCTAGGCTTGCATGGGGTCCTGCCATGACCACAGTGAGTAGTCCAGGAACAACTGCTGTCCCAACCATCTGGGACTACCAATCCACCACAGCAAGGCTGTTTCAGCCAGACACATAACAACTGTAGCCAGTCAGCACACAATGCACTTGTAAAGAGCAATTATGTATATCCTGGCTTAGGATAAACAGCATGGTCATTCAGGATTTGGCATATTGATTAGGCTCCCAAGACAAGGAGAGCACCCACATCATTAGAGCTGCAGTGGTGTGCAAAAGTCTGGAATCACTTGTAAATTTGATGTTTTTCAACTTCGTGACCTTATATCTTAATTTATTTTTCTTCCCAGTGGCTTTTTCTGTGTATCTCATGATAAGTGATAGATTTGGCTATTAGGGCCAACTTTTAGTATTGGTTTGGCCCTTATTTTCTGAGTTTGTTCCCCATAGTTGTCCTGTTGATAGATTTTCTGTGAAAATCGCGTAATGTACATTTATTTATTTATTCACTCTTATGTACCGCGCTTTTCAGTATCAGTGCGGTTTACAGATAACAAAAAAAACCCTCTGCATCAGAACAAGTGATCATAATGCTTACATTGTAACAGGATAGCTAAACTTGGTCTGAAAAACAGGGAGACTATATACACATCAATAACAAGGTTATTGAAAACTATTTACAGTTTATATTACAAGCTAGTATTCATAATGCAATGGTTAATAGATTAAGAGGTCTGTGAAGTCATTGGCCAACGATATATCATTGTTAAGTATTCTTTAAAATATTATGGATGCACGCCAGTTTGCCTTCAAATTAATGTATGTGGCCTTGAAAAAGGCCGTTTTCATGTGTCAGTGATGGCTCAGTATTTGATGGGCCACCTTTTGTTCTTGATCACCTGACTGCACCTTGTCAGCATTGAATGAACCAGTCTGACAAGGTGATCGTTGGTGACAACGCGGTTCCAAGCTGCAATGAGTGACTCAATCAGCTCACTTTTTGATGTCGGATGCCTCTTGGATATTTCCAAGGCCACCTTGTGCCACAGTTCCTCGATTGGATTCAGATCTGGAGACTGGGCAGGCCAGTCCATTGACTTGATGTTGTTCTGCTGCTTCCAGCTGATCACCTGTCTGGAGCGATGGCAGGGTGCAGTCATCTTGGAACAGGAACTGGCCAGGAAACAGCTTGTGTGCTGATGGCACCATGCACTTTTTCAGTATGGTGATGTACTTGGCCCCGCTGACCATTCCATTGACGTTGTGAAGACGTCCAATGCCACTGGCAGCCATGCAGCCCCAGACCATGATCTTCAAAGGATGCTTCACAGTGAGATTGAGACACTCAGGCTTGAATTCCTCTCCAGGAAATCTCCTCACATAGGTGTGGGCCTGGTTACCAAACAGGCAGAAGGTACTTTCATCACTGAATAGCACCTTTTCCCACATTTCAGTCGACCAGGTTGAGTGCTTTCTTGCCTACACGATCCGGTTGCGCCTTTGTTTGTCAGTCATCAGTGGCTTATTCCGTGCTTTGCAGCCCAGAGACCAAATTGCAGGCACCGGCAATGAACTGTTGATGAGTTGACACTGACCTCACTCTTGTCTGACCACTCTCGAAGTAACTGAGGAGAGGTCAACTTGGATTAGTGAGTGAAATATGTCATAGTGTGCGGTCCTGGCTTGATGTTGATGCACGTGGATGACGTGAACGAGGCTTGTCCATCACTGAACCCATTTCTTTCTTCTTCTGTACAATCTTAACAACAGCACTCTGACTGATGCCAACTTTCCTGGCTATCTGATGGCTTGAAAATCCTTCCTCGCTCATAAAGGACACACGAACACGCTCCTCCAACGTCAGGTTCTGAGTCATCTTCATGGTCGATCCAAAAAGCGTATGAAATTCAAAAATTCTGCACGTTTTTATAGCTGCACTGTTGGCTAGATATCTGCATTGTAATTGGTTAATGAAACCAGCCTCCTGATTGGTCAGAAGGATAATCTCGATTCAGTTTCGACGCAGGATCCACAAAAATCGCAGTAGCTATCTCCCAGTGTCTTTAAAGTATTTAAATTGGAAGCAAGGAATGCAAAAACGTCAGCTCTAATAGCCAAATGTATCCCTTTTAGCGTGGTAGAAAGATGAATATGCTGGGCTAACGCAAAATTTAAAAAAAAAAACATTAGAAAGTACGAAAAACGCAAAACTCACAAGTGATTCCAGACTTTTGCACACCACTGTAGACATTATATAGCACTATGTGGATACATAGCCATGCCATGGTCACAGCTTTGTCAGAGTGAGAGTGCCCTCACAGATTGAACTGCTGTGGCCACAAAGACCATGCATGTGGTAGATGGGCACTACAGAGTCTCAGCCATTGACCCTACTTTTGATGCAGATACATCCTGGACAAGCCACTCTGTTTCAGACCATACCCACAATTCTCTACTCCTCATCATGCGCATTTGCTGACTAACACTGGGGACAGCCTAGGCCAGTGATGGCTAACCTTTTTGAGCCCGAGTGCCCAAACTGCCGCACAAAACCAAAGAATTTCCTCAAAGTGCCAGCACGTCATTTGCATAAGTGGTCTTATTTGCATAAATATTTGCATAATGTTACCATACACTAACTTTTAGTAAACATGTCTCTTAATGAGTGTATGGATAAAGAAAGACTAAAAGATTTCTACATTACTATAATCCAGTGCCAACCGCCAGGCACATTAGGAACTACTACAAACGCTGCCCATTTAGAACCCATAGCAAACCCGCCGTATCCTGACAGCATTACCAGGACTCACAAAGCACCATACCCTACCTATCAAAAGGCAACACTGCAAATATTAAACCAATACATTTCAGAGAATACTGGGGAAAGAGAACAAGTGGCAACGTCAAATAGGAATTTCCTCTTGTACCAAACAAAGCGCAGATGTTAATGATGCACATTTCCCAGAGCTGACATATTCCAGTTAATAAATTCAAAATAAAGAGATATCTTTCTACCTTTTGTGCATTTTTTTTCAGTTGCAATTGGTCCAGCCATTTTCTTCTGGTTTCTTCATGTTTTCTGCTAACTCTCCATCGTCTGCTGTCCATTTGTCCTTTCTTCTCTCTTCTAGTTTTTTTTCCATTCTCTCTCTCTCTACATCTGCTTTAACATACTAATCTTTCTCCTTTTGCTCTTTCCTCATTCCTATTTCATCCACACAAATTTTACCCCTCCATCCTCAATCCCCAATTACTCTCCCAATACCTGGCCAATTGTAGATTTTTCATCCCTCCTACACAAAATATTTTTCCCCTCTCCATTTTACTCTCCCAGCCCCATCCCATTCTAATCCTCCCCCAACATCAGCTCCCTTCTAGTTCCAGTCTCACCCAGCATCCATTCCCTTCTTCAAGCCCCCCACTTCCCCTCAGCCCATTTCCATCCCAAGCCCCGTCCCCATCAGCTATATGCAGTTCAAGCCCCCCACTTCCCCTCAGCCCATTTCCATTCCAAGCCCCATCCCCAACAGCTATTTGCAGTTCAAGCCCCCTTCCACTCAGCCCATTTCCAGTCCTAGCAACCCCCCCAACCCATTACCAGTCCTAGCCCCCCATAGCCCACTCCCAGTCCTAATCCCACCAGCCCATTTCCAGTCCTAACCTCCCCATCAGCCCACTCCCAGTCCTAATCCCCCATCACTCAATTTTTAGTTTAAGCCCCCCCAGCGCCTATCACCACTCCTAACCCCCCCAGCGCCCATCAGCACTCCTAACCCCCCCCAGCCCAGCGCCCTTCACCACTCCTAACCCCCCCAGCCAGCCCAGTGCCCATCACCACTCCTAACCCCCCCCAGCCAGCCCAGTGTCCATCACCACTCCTAACCCCCCCAGCCCAGTGCCCAACACCACTCCTAAACCCCCCCACCCCCGCTCATCACTACTCCTAAAACCCCCCATCCAAGCCCAGCCCAGCCCATCACTACTCCTAACCCCCCCCAGCCCAGCCCAGCCCATCACCACTCCTACCCCCCCCAGCCCAGCCCAGCCCATCACCACTCCTAACCCCCCCAGCCCAGCCCATCACCACTCCTAACCCCCCCTCCAGCCCATCACCACTCCTAACCCCCCCAGCCCAGCCCAGCCCAGCCCAGCCCATCACCACTCCTAACCCCCCCCCAGCCCAGCCCAGCCCAGCCCAGCCCATCACCACTCCTAACCCCCACCCCCCCAGCCCAGCCCAGCCCAGCCCAGGGAAAATTAAAAAAAAAAGAAAACCTGTCTGCTGCCGTTGTCAGGGCCGCCGCGGCAGAATCGAGCGTGCCGCGGGGCCCCCCTGTACCCACCCGGCAGAGCCTGCCCTCCCCGTAGCAGCTCTCTCTTTGGAGCTACAGTCAGACGCGCCGGCTTGCAGAGCGCGAAGGGAAGAGTTCCCTCGCTGCTCTGTTAAGCGGCCCCGACAACGGCAGCAGACAGGTTTTCTTTTTTTTTTTCAATTGCGGACCTTCCCGCGTGCCAGCTGCAAGGCCTTCGCGTGCCACAGCTGGCACGCGTGCCATAGGTTCGCCATCGCTGGCCTAGGCAATGCGAGGCACAGTGCAGTACAGTGCAGAAGGTCACAGAACTCTGGAGAGACATATACACACACACACTCACATTGCTGCGCTGTGCAAAAGTGGGGATGGTTGGCATTCCTGCCTATCACTTTGGTCTCCATATCAGCTCAAGCATTGTTAATGTGTGCTCATTGTGCAGGCACTAGTAGCATGCTCTGACATTAATGCTTAGTTGTTAACACCCACTCAGTGTGCTGGTGCTATCAGCCTGCCTTTCCATCCAGCTGTGAATAGTGGAGCCTGTCTGTGTGGCTGATGGGTGTCTGTACCCTTGCTGGCTGATTCATTGGGGGTTGCACATGTTGGTGCTGTGCCTGCACTGTAAGCTAAAGTTTACATAGAAGGACATGCAAGACACAATCTGCAGCCAGGTCTTGAATCTGTGACCCTCTGCATATCCTTTGAGTGTTGAGTCACAGAGCTGCCATATAGATGCAGCAGTCCCTGGGGCTGACATGTTATCCATCAGACAGACTTTGGCACCTGTTGTGATGTGAATTACACACAGGACCAGGACATGGGTTTTGTCTGCTGCACCAACTCCCACACACTATGCTGCTATGCCAGCATGCTGTCAGTGGGGGTGGTGTGCCATCTTGGCCCATCAACCATGCATATTTGGTAGAAGCCTAGGGTGCCAGGTCCAGATGGGGGGCAGATGCACACATTGATGGCCACGCTGCCTCCCCTAACTAACCATTGCTACCAGGACCCCATCCCTGCCTGCCTCTGGGAAAAGCAGACAGTTGCAGCTGTGGTATTTCCCCTGACACTTACATTTTGCAGCTCCCTATAGCACTACAGCTGCTGGTGCTATCAGCCTCTTCCTCCAGAGCTGGTTTCAGAAGCAGCAGGGGAGGGGGGCCAGCTGGAGTCTCTGCCTAGGGTACCAGGTACCCTTGGGCAGTTCCATGTGGTGCATCACTTTTCCACAGCAACAGCATGTCTGTGTGCCGCCTCTGTTGATATGGGATGATGACGGACATCACAGATGTGCCACCTGGGCAGCTGCCTGGTTGGCCTTGCACACCAGTAACCCCAATGCAAAACCAACGTGCCACTTCCTTTGCCCCATTTGCACCATCAACATGGTACCCTTTCATACTTGGGCACTATGCTGTTGCTGCTAATGCAGTACTACTGTCACTATCTTGGGCTCCCCTGTCTGTGCATCACATTGCAGACGTAAATTAGCCTATCTCCCCTCAAAATACACCCTTTCCATGAGGTTTTACTTGGTGCTAGGCTTCCCAGCATTAAGGGGCTCTAACACTCACTTATGCAATACGTGTTAAGAGAGAATCCACTGTCAACGCCCACTCTCCACCCTGTTAACACCCATTTTCCACCTACTGTTCCCTTAATGCTGCAGGAGGCTTTAACGCTTGTTAATGCAGCTTTTTCACAGCATTCAGGTCATGAGGGTGCCAATAACAGGCATTAGCAGCACACTTGCTCCCTTTACACCCTTTAGTAATCATACCCCTAAATAGAAAGGGACACATATACTTGAAAGCCACACAAAAGGTGATTTTCAAATATACAATATGCAACAAATTAAAAATGATACAGCAGTTGAGACCATTTCTGTCACAATCTGACTTCAGAACTGTGCTTCAGGCTATGATCTTTCCTCATATAGATTATTGCAACAGCATTTTCCAGGGACTCCCTAAACAAACCTTACACAGATTTCAGATGGCACAACACATGGAAGCATGCATAACTCAGAAAGCACAACTATCTGACCACATAACTCCAATACTATTCATCTTCCATTGGTTTCCACTCCAGAGCAGAATTAAATATAAACTACCTTTAACTATTTTCAAACTGCTAAGAGAAATATTGCAGTCATTTCTATCAAAATTTATAAAAATAAACCCAAATGACAGATTTAGAAGGGGTGTAACCAGAATACACTAAGGGGTCTGTTTACTAGTTAACAGCACCCTTGCATCCTTAAGGCTATGAAAAAGTTGCATTAAAAGGCGTTAAATGCTCCTGCAGCGTTAAGGGTGCAGTAGGTGGAGAGTGGGTGTTAACGGGATGCAGTGTTAACAACAGGTGGTACATTAACGCCTGTTACGCTAATATGTGTTAAAGCCCTTTAATGCTGGGAATCCTAATGCCAAGTAAAACCTTGCGGAAGAGATGTATTTTGAGGGGAGAGAGCCTATTTTACATCTGCAATGTGATGCACAGAAAGAGGAGTTCAAGATAGTGGTAGTAGTGCTTCATTAGTAGCAATAGCATAGTGCTCAAATATGAATTGCACCATGTTGATGGTCAAATGGGCAAAGGTGGTGTCACATCGGTCATGCAGTGGGTGTTTCTGGGGTGCAAGGCAGACCAGACAGATGCCCAGGTGGCACATCTGCGATGTTTATCATGATCCCACATCGACATTGGCGACACACAGACATGATGCTGCTTTGGAAAGGTGATGCATCACATGGGGTGTGCCAAGGTTTCCTGGCACCCTAGGCAGGGACATTGGCCACCCCCACCACTTCCACTGAAGCCAGCCAGCTCCTTCGTCTGGCGTATTCACGGGGTAGAAACCTCCGCGATCGCTTGGTACATACGACCCTGCCCGGGCCGTCGCTGGGGATTTCGGTGGATCATTATGGTCATCGACCATGCGGACGTTGTAAATTCTGTGCTACAACGGAGGAAGGACCACAATGGACACATGCATATTCGGGGAAGTCCTTTGTTTTTAAGGGTTCTTCTACTTGCTTATCCTCGTATGTAGTGTACATGATCACCTGCCCCTGTAAGTTATCCTACATAGGTAGGACCATACGCCCGGTCCGGGTTAGATTAGGGGAACATGTTTCACATCTGGCTCGCCAACTTTTATCAGCACCCTTGGTGGAGCATTGCATTCATCACCAGCACAACTTTGAGGACCTTCGCTGGAGAATTATTGATTCCGTCCCCTTGAATCCCCGAGGTGGCGATCGGGAACAGCGACTTCAATGCTGTGAGCAGCGCTGGATTTTCCGGCTTCGGACTGTCTTCCCTACAGGATTAAATCTTGAATGTGATTGGTGGAGTTTGCTTTGAGTGTTGCGAAGTGTTTCTTCCACCTTCCATTTTTGATGATTTTTTGGACAGAGTTTACTTTTATCCTGATAATGTTCAAGATTCTTTGATGTTTTTGAGCCGATTGCCTTTGGGACTGAGTTCGCTGACGTCGTCATGACGTCTTCAGGGGATGCCCTTTTGCAGCCAATCAGAGAGCGTTTCGTGGCCTTTTAAATATACCTGGATGGGGCTGGCAATTTTATGGGCGCGTTTTTCATCTGAACAGCTTGAGACAGGGCCTCTCGTAGGCTCAAAACATGCATGTCGCTGTGTTCGTTTGTGCTGCCAGCTGGCCCATTTCTCAGATAAGTGGTTTTCACTATGATTAGTTTTGCAAGCACTTTATGCCAATTAAAAATTTGAAAAAACGGTTACTGCCGACACAGAGTGGAGAGTTCTTCCCCTCTCTATCTCAGGTCGGCGGTTTCCGACAGAAATGATTTTGTGATATTGTGGTGCTATTTTGAGTAGTTTTAGTTTTTCATCCAGGCAACACTCTGTTTCGACTTTTTTGAATGGGATGGAAGTACAGGGAGCTTCAAAATGCAGGCACCTGGGGAAATACCACAGCTGCAGCTTCCTGTCTCCCCCCAATATGTATCAGAAAAGGCAGTGATGGGGTTCTGGCAGTAGCAGATGTTTGGGGGGATGGCATGTCCATCAATCCTCTGCCCCCCTCCCCCCCATTTGGACCTGGTACCCTAGGCATCTGCCAAAGCTGCATGGTGGACCAGTCGGTACTGTTCATCACCCCCACTGACAGCATGCTGGCATGGAAGAATGGTGTGGGGGTGTCAGTGGCTGGTGCAGCGGCACCCGCCTGCAGCAGACAAGACCCACGTCATAATCCTTTGTGCCAATTGCATTGTAATATGTGTTCAGGTCTGCCTAATGGGTAACATGACAGCCCTAGGGACTGGTAGGTGCACATGGTTGCTCTGTGGCTCCACACACAAAGCCATTGTGTATGTGAGTAGAAGGTCATAAGTTCAAGATCCTGTTGTAGGCCATGTATTGTATGTCCCTGTGGGTAAACTTTAGCCTACAGTGTAGGTACAGCACCAGCAATGTGCAACCCCGAATGAAATGGCCAGCAAGGGTACAGACACCCATCAGCCACACAGATAGACTCCACTATCCACAACTGTATGGAAAGTCAGCCTGATAGCACCAACAAACTGAGCTGTGGTTAATGTCAGAGAGTGCTACTAGGGCCTGTATAATGAGCACATGTTAATAATGCTTGAACTGATATGGAGATCAGAGTGGAATGCCAACCATCTTCACTTTTGCACAGAACCATGATGTGTGTGTGTGTGTGTGTGTGTGTGTGTGTGTGTCTCCAGAGTTCTGTGTACTTCTGCACTGTACTGTGCCTTGCATTGCCTAGGCTGATCCTAGAGTTAGTTTGCAAAGGTGCATGATGAGGAGCAGAGGATTGTGGGTATGGCCATAAACAGAGTGGTTTGCCCAAGATGTGTCTGCATCAGAGGTAGAGTCAATGGATGAGATTCCTTAGTGCCTTGTCTGCCACTTGCATGACGTGTGTATGCATTGTACCTGTTGCTACAACAACACTGGATACAGATGTGCGCTGTTCTAGGAAAGTCCCTGTTCAACACAGGGCCCAGATATGACAGCCACCTACAACATACTGCAATTTTGCAGTAAACAAGGCGATTAGCATACATGTATTACAGACAATAGCTGCCACACACTGCCAGTGATGTGGATTTGCAGCAGAGACCATCTCTAGTAATGCAAGCTCTGGATACCAGGGGCTGGGCACCCATCCTCACCCTCAGGACCACAGAAACTGCTCAGTAGCATGGTTTGTACTGCTCCGTGCTTGTATGCACTGCCAGTGCATCTTATTGAGCTGAGGTGATGGATCAGTGCATTCTCCATTTGATGATCAGCTGCATCAACATGGGTACTGGAGGGGCTAACCTATACTGACACACACAGCAGACAGTTTAGGCAGAGACCTGCAGTCTCTTGGTATCCAGCCATTGCTATGCTGAGCAGTATGGAGCTGTAGCCTACTGGTTAGTGCAATTAATCCATAAGTAGGGGATAGGGGCTCAATTCCTATTTGTTATTTTTGTGACTGTGTGCTACTCAGATAATTTTCATGCCTATAACAGTCAGGGCTCTGTTGTGACTAGCAGACCCACAGCCTGATAGTTTGTTATGCATTCTGCTCACAATTTGGGACAGCAAACAGACTATTTGCCATCATGCCCTTCTGAGAGCATGGCTTTATTGGCTGCACTAAAGCACATTGCAGGGGGTCATACATGTTCAACCTGCAGATGTCTGGCAACTGCTTGGAGGTGTGGCATAATGGTCTTGGCACAGGCTTGAGACTTCAAGTTCAAGGCCCACCAGCACTCTTTTGTGACACTTTGGAAGTTTTTACTGTGCAGTTTAATTTATGCAACACTTCTCATGGATTGCCCACACCTCCTTCTGATCTTGGGCAGATCACCTAACCCTCCATTGCCTCAGCTGCAAGTTCTTACAGTCCCTGTTTTTTATCAGACATTACAACTTTTTCAGTACAAGGTATCCCAATGTCACTGCACTGATGCAGCGGTACACTAACAGGCAGTTACATACATACAGCTGTAACCTGCTTGTGCAATATGAGTCATGTATTGTGGTGGCGAGACTGTAGTAGAGCCGGAGAAAATGGTGAAAAAACAGTCATTTTCCTCTGAGCAAGGAAATAGTTCAGGGAGTTTTAGGGTTAAAACTCCAGCTAAAGAAAAAAACTGCATTCACAGAGCTGCTGATAGTGAGCCACGCCCCAGCTCCATGGTAACCAGGGGAGGTGACGAGGATTACCCAGGGATGGAGCTTGAGGCTATAGGGCATTCACACTCATATAAGCTCAGGGAAGCAGGGAAGAAAGAGAACCCGGAGAACACGGGGGAGAACACGAAGGAAGGTGCATCCACCGGGGAAGAGGTTTCCACTAGGAAAGGAGAGAACCCGGGTGAGAGAGTGATCACCAGGGAAGGTGTATCCAAGAGAGGAGACTCTTGCAAGGAAGCAGGAAGTAAGGAAACCAGGAGGAACCCTGTGAGAGGAAGGTGTTCCAGCAGCTGTCTCAGGAGGAATCCCTATTGCACGCAGCATTCAGGAAGCTCTAGTTCTGAAGGTAGTTCAGCTTGTAAGAGAATTACAGCTGGCTGGGAAGACAGGAGAGTTTGCCCTGTGGAAAATGCTGGTTATGAGCAACGTATGGGAGTGTCCTTAGGAGAGCCGGTAAGAAGTGTGTCCTCTTCAGCAAAGTCTGGGAAGAGACTGGGTGCTAGAAGAAAGGTGAGCACATTGGAAACCTTACAAAGTTTGATAAAGGATAAGGATCTCCTCAAGCCATCCAGTGTCCCTCAGCGTAGAGGGGAAGCCCAGTGGGGAAAGGTTTTAAAGGTCTTACAGAAACTAAAACCTGCAGTTCCAGACGCTGATTCCAGTCAGGTGCCAATTGACACCTGACAGGATGAGTACATGCAGATAGATCAGGGGTCTCAAACACGCGGCCCGCGAGACAACTTTGTGCGGCCCGCGACGGAGGAAAACAAAAAAACCCCAAAACCCTGGCTTCTGCCGTTGCCGCCGTGGCAGCGGCAGAATCAATTGTCAAATTTAAAAAAAAAAAACTGACTTCTGCTGCTCAAGCAGCAAAATCAGCTGTCCTGCGGCCCTTTCCCCTGTGCCGGAGATCCGAGTCTGCTCTATCAGCGGCGTGCTTTTCAAGCCGCGAAGAGAGTATTCCCCTCTCGCGCGGTTTCAAGCCGCGCGAGAGGGGAATACTCTCCTCGCGGCTTGAAAAGCACGCCGCTGATAGAGCAGACTCGGATCTCCGGCACAGGGGAAAGGGCCGCAGGACAGCTGATTTTGCTGCTTGAGCAGCAGAAGCCAGGTTTTTTTTTAATTTACCTGGGGGGGGGGGGTGTAGGACTGGAAATGGGCTATTGGCAGAGGGGGGGGGGTGTAGGACTGGAAATGGGCTATTGGCAGGGGGGGGTGTAGGACTGGAAATGGGCTATTGGCAGAGGGGGGGGGGTGTATGACGGGAAATGGGCTATTGGCAGGGGGGGGGGGAGGACGGGAAATGGGCTATTGGCAGAGGGGGGGTGTAGGACTGGAAATGGGCTATTGGCAGGGGGGGGGTGTAGGACTGGAAATGGGCTATTGGCGGGGGGGGGGGGTAGGACAGGAAATGGGCGATTGGCGGGGCGGGGCGGGGCGGGGCGGGGCGGGGGGGGGGGGGTGTAGGACTGGAAATGGGCTATTGGCAGGGGGGGTGTATGACTGGAAATGGGCTATTGGCAGGGGGGGTATGACTGGAAATGGGCTATTGGCAGGGGGGGGGGTATGACTGGAGATGGGCTATTGGCAGGGGGGGGGTTATGACTGGAGATGGGCTATTGGCAGGGGGTTATGACTGGTAATGGGCTATGGTGGGGGCTAGGACTGGAAATGGGCAGTTGGGGGTTAGGAAGGACTGGAGGAGGGCTGATGGGGCGAGGTAGTACTGGAAATGAGCAATCGAATGGCTGACGTTAATTGGGGTTAGGGCTGGAAGTGGGCTATTGGCAGGGGCGTTATGACTGGTAATGGGCTATGGGGGGGGTAAGACTGAAAATGGGGTGATGGGGGGTAAAACTGGAAGTGCGCTATGGGGAGGTTAGGACTGGTAATGGGCTATGGGGGTCTAGGACTGGTAATGGGCTGGGGGGGTTGCTAGGACTGGAAATGGGCTGAGTGGAAGGGGGGCTTGAACTGCAAATGGCTGATGGGGAGGGGGGCTTGGAATGGAAATGGGCTGTGAGGGGAGGGAGCTAGGATTGGAAATGGGCTGATGGTGAGGCTAGGATAGGACTGGAAATGGACTAATGGGGGGACTAGAAGGGAGCGGATGCTGGGTGGGGCTGGAACTAGAAGGGAGCTGATGTTGGGGGAGGATTAGAATGGGATGGAGCTGGGAAAGTGAAATGGAGAGGGGAAAAATATTTTGTCTGGGAGAGAAGACAAATCTACAATTGGCCAGGTATTGGGAGAGTAAGTGGGGATTGAGGATGGAGGGTAAAATTTGAGTGGATGAAATAGGAATGAGGAAAGAGAAAAAGGAGAAAGATTAGTATGTTAAAGCAGATGTAGAGAGAGAATGGAAAAAAAACTAGGAGAGAAGAAAGGGCAAATGGACAGCAGACGATGGAGAGTTAGCAGAAGACATGAAGAAACCAGAAGAAAGTGGCTGGAACAATTGCAACTGAAAAAAATGCACAAAAGGTAGAAAAATATCTCTTTATTTTGAATTTATTAACTGGAATATGTCAGCTCTGGGAAATGTGCATCATTAATGTTTGAGCTTTGTTTAGTACAAGAGGAAATTAATTTATAGTTTTATTTCTACAGTGTTGTTGTACATTCCAAGTTTGGCTTTTGGGGTTCCCAGTTTAATTATTGTCTTCTTGTTTCTAAATCTTTTAGTCTTTCTTTATCCATACTCATTAAAGAGGCATGTTTACTAAAAGTTAGTGTATGGTAACATTATGCAAATATTTATGCAAATGAGGCCCCTTATGCAAATGAGGCCCCGCGTCTTATGCGGCCCCCGGGTTACTTTACAAGTCCTCATTTGGCCCTCAAAGCAATTTGAGTTTGAGACCCCTGAGATAGATGAATGTGCTTCAGATAATGTTTCCTCGGTTTCGGAAATGGATTGCTCATTTTGTGTGTGCCAGAAGTGAGAAAGCTCTAAGGTTTTGAAGTTTTAGAAAAAACAAGAAGCTTATCTAAGTGCTTAACCTGCTGGAGAATTATGCAAATGAAGTGCTAACATTCTTGTGCTAGCCAGGAAGATTCAAAGGACTGATTTGAATGCTTGCAGCCTGGAAGCAAGTGTTTAGCAGCTTGAAGGAAAAGAAGCAAATGTTTAGCAACTTGTAGAAAAGAAGTGAAGCGCTGTACAGAGCTCAGCTGAAGTAGAGGTTTGTGCTGAACCAAGCCAGGAACCTAAAGCTAAAATCTTTAATGAAGGAAAAGATTTACTGCTGTGTTAAACAAGCTGAGAAAGAGTGCTGCTGTGTTTGCTATAACAGTTTGCTGTGAAGTTTTTGTTTCCTTTTTCAATGGAGAAGCATCCCATTTATGTTGTTGTATATTTGAACTGCTGAAAAGAAAAGTTCATTGGCTAAGAAGAAAAAAATAATAAATTTCCTGTTTGCCTTGAAAACCCCGGCCTTTCTTTATTACACAACTACACTACCAGGCAGCCTTGGCTCTGGGAATCCAAGTAACAGAAAGGAACATTAAGAGGTGACACCCTCTACTCCTAGGCAACCGCCTAGCCAGTAGGGGGCGCGACAGTATGCCATAATGACTGTGACTGTGTAGCTTTGGCTCCATCACATCTGTGCAGTACATGCGCACACATCCTACCTCTCAGATAGCCATGTCCGTATGTGCCCCATTTGCCCAGTTTGGATGACACCTGTCCAGTTATTATCTGCACATTTGTCTGGTGTGTTGTATGGTGGCTCTGGGGCTGGAATAGGTGTGAGACCTGCATGTCTGGTATCAAGCCTTCCACATGGCAGTGCTGCACATTTTCACACACAGTACAAATACGTTGGGGATTGCACCTATGGCACATTGGTGCTGCCAGCCCATACCACACTCTCCTCTGCCGCCATCCTTCCTTCCACCCATCCATCTGCCTCTGTCAGCTTTGTGCAGTCGTGTCCTTGGGGTGGGAGGACTGGGGTTTGTAGTACCACAAGTGCTCCTTGTGGCCTTGGGCAAGCAACTTAACTCTCCATTGCTTCAGGTACAAAAAACATAGATTTTGAGCATTTCAGGAAAAAGGAAAAAATATATATAGAGTACCTATATGTGCACTGCTCTAACTGGTAGAAAAGCAGTATATACGCCTAGTTAAATAAATAAATAAATAAATGTCTTCTTGTGCAGGCTGCTACACCATAGTCTACACTAGTACTCTTTTCCACATTTTGGCTCTTCACGCATGCCTCTCCTGTGCCTGATCTGAATGTAGCCACTCTTAATCTGTCTTCCTGTTGCTGCACACATCCTGCCACTGCCGACTCTGCTGGGGGACACGTCTTCCCCATCCTATGCCACACACTGACATTTCACAGTTTTACATTGGCACCTCCCTGTGCATTGGTACAGCTGCCTCCCACATGCTTATCCAATTTACTGACTGTCATATAGGGTTCCCACGGATCTGGCAGGTCCATCAGTTCCCACCTGCCCTTCCATCCATCACCTTTATATTGACTTTCCTTGGTGCTCCTTTATCCAGTCTTAGGTTTGCAGCCATTTTCAGATGTTAAGGTGCATGCTTGACACCTTAACGCCCGATGTCCTGTTAACACACGTTAAATGGCCTATAGTGCCCTTTACGCCAGAATGCCTCCTACCTGCCCAGCACCCTTTACTCATGTAACATCCCTTATCACTGCCATTAATGCCTCTAACCTTAATGCCCTTTAGTAAACATATCCCTAAGTGTTCCCTCCAAATTCAGTAAAACAAATCACAATACAAGTAATAAGGCTTTCTCTCTTTGTGCATCTACCTTATGTCACACTCTTCCTAAAAAATTAAGATCTACCACTGACTTGACGGTATTCAGGAAAAACCTCAAGATGCACTTATTGAACATTTTGGTGATCATAATTTACCTGAAAAACTCTACCCAACTTAACCTTTATTTATTTTATTTATTTATTTTATTTAGCATACATTTATAACCCGCAACTTCCAGAGTTCAGTTGCGGTTCACAATAAACAACAATCCACAAAGCAAAAGCTTAGTTTTACATTGAACATTTTGTAACAATAAAAGTAAATGTAAACAGCATGAACTTATGCATAATAGCAAAATTGGCTGGTAAATTATATACAATAAACTATTACAAATAAATTATATACAATAAACTATATACAAATATATGTTGTGGGTACTTTAGAATTGAATCATGGTGTTTTTATAATAGTGTATTGTCTGTTAAGTTGTTGGAAATAGTATTAGTCATGATTTTTAACCTTTATCTGAGTGTATCAAGGGGTTATCTATGTTGCCGTAGTGCATGGAGAATAAGTAGGTTTTTAGTTTTTTACGGAGTTCCATAATTTCGGTTATAGTTCGTAGGTCCTCCGGAAGGGAATTCCAAATAGTTGGGGCAGCATGGGAAAAAGCTCTGTTGTTAGTTAATTTATTTGCTTTTATGAAATCATTAGGAGTATTTAGTTTATTTGAGTATCCTTTTCTGTGTGTGGTTTTTTGAGATTCCATGCTAATTAGTTTGCTTAATGGGATTGGGGCCATGTTATTTAAAGCTTTATATGTAGTTATTGTGGTTTTATATATTATCCTACTTTGAATTGGCAACCAGTGTAGGGAAGCTAGTATTGGTGTTATGTGCTGAATTGAGTGTGCTTTCGTGATAATTCTAGCTGCTGCGTTTTGTGCTAATTGGATTCGTTTTATGTTTTGTTTCGTTATACCTAAGAGAATTAGGTTGGCAAAATCAAAGTGCGGTGTTATTGTAGCCTGTATTATATTAATGAAGTCTAGTTGGTGTACTAACGGTCGTAGTTGTTTAAGGATTTTAAGTTTAAAGTATATTTTCTTTATGGTGTT
The DNA here is from genome assembly GCA_033557465.1 of Ichthyophis bannanicus. Classification (NCBI taxonomy): domain Eukaryota; kingdom Metazoa; phylum Chordata; class Amphibia; order Gymnophiona; family Ichthyophiidae; genus Ichthyophis; species Ichthyophis bannanicus. The sequence continues at coordinate 392,178,034 of CM066032.1, forward strand.
TCTGATGTGAGTGTTCATCGTCAGATGAGTATCTAGGATAACACCTAGGTATCTTATTTCGTTTTTTATTTTAATGTCGTGGTTTTGCAATGTTATGTGGGTTGGAGGGATATATGATTGATTTTTTTGTTACAATTAGGACTTCTGTTTTTGCATGGTTAATGTGAAGGTTTTGAGCTTTTAGCCATGTTGTAATTTCATTGAAGCAATCAGATAGTAATTTTATTGGTAAGTTAGGGATTGTAAATGGGATGTACAGCATAATATCATCTGCATATAGATGATAGTATACTCCGAATTTTTTAAAGATATCACAGATAGGTTTTATGTAAATATTAAACAGGAGGGCTGATAGTGCGGAGCCTTGTGGGAGACCAACTTCTTGTTTATATATGGTTGATGTTTGGTTACCAATTCTTACATTTTGTGTTCTATTATTTAGGTAAGAGGTAAACCATTTATGTACAGTGTCTTTTATTCCTATTTGATTTAGGTTATTAAGCATTATAGTGTGGTGAACACTATCAAATGCTGCCGAAATATCAATAAATAAGAGTATAAATGCTTGTTTATGATTATTAATCCCTTTGAGTAGTGTATCGGTTAAGACTGTTAAAAGTGTTTCAACTCCATGTTGAGGCCTAAATCCATATTGGTGGTCATCAAGCGGGTAGGATGAATCAAGGTATTCTTGTGTCTGAATTTGTACCACTTTTTCTATTATTTTAGCCAAAAAAGGGATACTTGAAATGGGTCTGTATGATTTTGGTGATGTTTTATCAAGCGTGTTATTTTTGAGAATTGGCCGGATTTGTGCGTGTTTGAGCGTAGAGGGGAGGTGTCCTTGAAGCAATGATAGGTTTACTATAGGGAGGATGTATGATAGAAGTATTGGGAGTGTACTTTTTATCCATGTTACTGGGCATGGATCAAGAAAGGATGTTGTGGTGTTGAGGTTAGTAATGATATTCTTTAGTGCGTCTTTTGATATGGGATGAAATTTTGACCATTCTTCTGAGCAGTGATGAACTGTATTTATGTTGTTTAGAGTCATTATAGGTTGCATAGATTTGTTTTGATAGTGGATGGCTAAGTTTTGTACCGATATTTCAGTGATTTCAGTGTTCGATGTCTGAGGATTATTAGTAAGGTTTCTAACAATTGAGAAAAGTTCACGTGGTCTATTATAAGATTTTGATAAGATTGCCGCAAAATAAGATTTTTTTATGTTATCTAATGTATCTTTGTATTTTGTGAGATGGTTGTTATATATTTCCTTGTTGATGGTTGATTTGGTTTTGCGCCATTTATGTTCTAATTTTCGTAGTTCTTTTTTCATTTGTTTTAGCGTGTTGTTGAACCATGGAGTTCTGTTTATTTTTAAATTAGAGGGCTTTTTGAATCGTTGATCAAGTTTGGCTGCATTGTTGATAGTTTCATGCCAGGTTATTACAGCTTCGTCTAGATTCATTGGGGATGATGAGAGGTGGGGTATTGTTGTATCCAAGAATTCGGTTTCATTAAATTTTTTGAATTTTGTAGTGGGATTACTTTGTGTGTTATTTTTATTGTTATTGGTGTAGAATGTGAAGTATGTTTTGATAATGTAATGATCAGACCAGGGTATTTGTGTATATTCTATGGAGTCTGTGTTGAATAATTTGTAGAGAGTGCTTGGGAGGAGAATAAGGTCAAGGATGCCTCCTTTTATATGTGTTGCTGTATTAATTATTTGATGATAGTCCATGTCTGATATGGATTCTAGGAACAAGTTGGCTTCTGATGCTGGAAGTGATGGGAGATTGAAGTCGCCTAGCATGATTATAGGATTATGATCTGTAGATGAGCCTAGGAATTCAATTAGAGAATCTAGGCTATCTGTTTTTTGGTCAGGGGGTCTATATATTAGGCAAATTCTACAAATGTTGGTTTTTATAATTAAGGTGTCAATATTGTTGGTTATGGTAGATGGTATTGTTCTTGCATTTAATCCCTTTTTTGTCATTATTAGTACTCCTCCTCCTTTTTTGTTAGTTCTATGTGTATAGTTTATATCGTATTCATTGCTATTAAGTTGATTTAAGTAGATTGTGTCCGTTTCAGTTAGCCATGTTTCCGTTACGCATAACATATCAGGTTTTGAGTCGGTTATTAAATCATTGAATATGGGGAGTTTGTTTTTCATAGAACGGGCATTTATAAGGATGCAAGTTAGAGAGGTGGTGTTATTGGTGTTAATTTCCTTTGTTATTTGTGGAGAATTAGTTTGTTTTATTTGTATAAGTCTGTGGTAGTTTATTTTTGCATGGTGGATTGAGGTAACGTGTCCAAAGTGGCTGTGATTTCTAATTGTAGATTGTATTATAGGGATTGGCATGTGATTTTTAGATGTTAAGCTTAGTGTTAGGTTAATTAAAATTGTCAGTAATATACAGCTGTATGTTATTTTTAGTATCATGTTGTTTGAGCGTGACATGTTCAAAGATTGGAAGGTATTTGTTGTGGATTAAGTTGCTAGTAGTTGGTTTGTGTCTAATAGTTGCAATAAGAGTTGCAGTTAGTATGTATCTATGAGTAGCAATTACAGTTATCTAGTATTTGTAACAGTTGTAACTTATACAGAGTAGAAAGTTGGTTGCAACAGATAAGACAGGCAATAATTAGAGAATTCCTGGTAACAGTATGGATCGAGTAGTGGTTATACAATTACTTACTGGCAAGAGTATGGATCAGGCAGTAGTTAAGATTGATCATCAAGCTGTACATATAGAAAGGTGACTACTGGCAACAGTAGAAATCACAGAAGTATACAGTGTGAATGTGCTAGCAACAATATATTGTGAATACAAAGAATATAATTGGGTCTGGATGGGTTAAGCAATTGCTCGATATACTCTTACGTTTTGTAGAATACCAAATGTCCGATATCCAAATAATCTCGAAACGCTAACGATGGCATGTTAAGATGTTTCAGATTAGGACAACTGAAACACCTACTTAAGTTGTAGATACCCCATCCTTACCCCATTGGAGATGCATACTCAATATCTCGTATATAAGTTTATGTTTTCATCTTAATTACATTGTACATAAGTTCATGTTCTGACCTATGAAATCATCTGTACTTGTTTTGATTTTCATAGTTTGCAACCTACCTACAATGTTACACAGTAAAGGTTTATAATGTTATAATGTAATGGTTCATTGTTCGATGTAAACCACTTTGATTATGTGAAAGGCGGTATAGAAAACTCTTCAATAAATAAACAATAAATAAATAGAAAGAATCAGCATGGGCACTTAGTGAATTATCTTTTATAATTTGGTAAGAATTGGGATTGGGGTTGTATTTTAGGGTCCTTTTACTAAGATGTACTAAGCCTTTAACATGTGTTTTCATGCACTGTAACTGAATGCTTGGTGCTGCGGAAACTATTACCATGTGAGCACGACAGTTACTGCACACTGATTCATGTGCTAACCGCCACTTACACAATAGGCAGGGTAGGAACAGAGAATGGGCAAGGTGAGCACAATGCAGTTAGCATGGGCGGACAAAATATCAAAGTTGCCATTAGCGTGGATACACTTAACGTCACCTCAATCGGTGGAGGCAAATGCACCCTCTGTAACAGCATCATGCTTTAGGTACTCATCTGCACATTGACTGTCAGGAATATGCTGGTCATAGCCCTGACAGTTGCCACAGAGGCTTTGCATTTAATGCTTGTTAGTTTTTACACCAAACACACATTTGGAGCAAAAACTTAGTAAATGGGGATCTTAGATTTTGTGAGGTAGGTGGGAAGGTTGATTTTATTCATGTGTGTTATTTTGAACTGTTTAGTAGCCGCTCTCTGCACTGACTCCAACCTGTTTATATTTTTAGGAAAGTGCAGGCTCCATAACTGTATAAAGTACTCCAAATATGATCTCACCCGAGACTTATACAGAGGTACTATCATCTCCTTGTTCTTGCTGGACATTCCTCATTCTACATACCCAAGCATCCTTCTGGCTTTCACCATCATCTTTTCTACCTATATTGCTACCTTAAGATCATCAAATAAGACCACATCCTTGTCTTTGGAGCACAGAAATACTTCACCCCCTAAGAAGACTAGGATCCAAAAGACCAAGGGTGGTCCAGTGGCAGATCAGCTCACAAGAGAGCTGGAGTAGCAGAGGGAGACTCCGGGGAACCTATTCCAGGTCCGGGAGTTTAGCAGCAGAGAAGCCATTCCAGACTAGGAGCACAAAACCCAGGGGGAAGAGGGGGGGGGGCGAGGTCCAGCAGCAGATATAAGCTCACTGGAGGGCTGTATCAGTTGTTCCCGATTGGAGAGGGATGCAAAACCCTCTACTGATTGGAGGAGGCAGAGTCAAGGCTACAGCCTCAGCAATTGGACAGGATTACAAAACTTCTCTCTTCTCAAGCAGCCACTGGCCCAGAGCTCCAGCAGTGCATAAGACTTGGGGCTCGTGGGCAAAGGGAAAGGGAGTTAAGAGACAGGTTAATGAGGTTAAGTGCATAGGACCAGATATTCTTCTGGACAGGCTATGCGACATTATGGAGCATAGCCCTGCCTGTCAACCTTTAACCCCTGAAATTCAATGTCTGGGTTATATGTAGCCCCAGAATTGAATATACGGGGATCACCACTATGCTGAAAGTCACATTAGGTAACCTGGCAGCAGCAATATTGCATGCTGCCCAGTTAGCTCCTGTGCCAAAAGATAGAAACATAGAAATATGATGACAGAAAAAGACCACATGGCCTATCTAGTCTATCCTTCCCTATCAACAACTACAAGTCCCCTTTTTTCCTTAGAGATCCTCTGTGTATGTCCCATGCTTTTTTTTTTTTTTTTTTTTTTTTATTTATGAAATTTTAAACATACTTACAAAGAAAGTACACAAGCAATCAAAATGCCAATGTCATTCCAAAAACATAACAAAGGAGAAACCCTCCGAATAATAATAGGAAAATAATAACGCATCAGCATATCATATACTTAGCCCACTATAAAGGGGAGAAATAAAAGCAACTATATAACCAAACATTCAGGATACCAAATCCTACTACTAAGGCAGCTCAAACCCATTATCCCCACTTCTCCTAACAAAGTATGCACACTCATTTATTATCCAAAAATAACTGCAGTTGAGAAGGATCAACAAAGGTATATTTAGATCCTTGAAATGTAATTAAACACTTACAGGGGTAACGAAGAAAAAAACTAGCTGAAAGTGCCACTACCTTAGGTTTCAAAACTAAAAAGGCCTGTCTCCTAAGTTGAGTGGCCTTACAGACGTCAGGAAACATCTGCACCTTAGCACCACAGAACGGCACGGCTGGCTTTTTAAACTACAATTTAAACACAGCTGATTTATCATACTCAGAAACAAAAGTGACTACCAAAGTAGCCCGAGTAAGGATAGTATCCTGAGAGTCTTCTAGAAATTTGGTAAGGTCAATGTCAGCACCACCTTGGAGAGTATCATACTCACCAGGTGTGCCAGCAGATACCTTCCGCCCAGTCAAATAGTATAACTTAGAAACCATAATAGAGTCGGGAAACGCCAGACCCAAGGACTCTTTAAGATACTTCCGAAATAATATATCTGGAGATAGCAAATGACATATAGGAAAATTTAACAACCGAATATTTTTAGCTCTAAACAAATTGTCATACATTTCCATCCTATGATGAACATACAAACTCTCCTTAATACTTGAAACACTAGTAGCTTTAAGAGTTGCACACTGAGTCTCACATTTATTAAGCTGAGAGGACATATTCCCTAGACGCTCTTCTACGTCTGACAGCTGGTCACTAACCTCCGAAGAGAAGTTACAGAGCTGTGAGACGGTGGGGGTTAGAATACTCTCTATACGGGTAATACTCCTCCATATGTCAAGCAGAGTAACCTGCTTCTCAGGAACCTCCGCACTGACACCTGGAGTAGAAACCCAAGCTACAGGTGTTAATTTCCCCCGTGAAACCACTGGGGTACTTTGCTTAGCATGCTCGCCCACAACTGCCAAAGAGGGTGGAGAGATATAAACTGGAGGGGAAGGTGGAGATCTGTCCGGAGAACTTAGAGACGCCACTGATGAGCGAAAGGCCAGAAAATCCAGATCCAGAGACGCATCCACTCCTACCTTTGCCTGCAGATGTTTGTCCATAGGACCCACCACCGGATCAGCTTTCGCCTCTGGTATCACTTTCTTCTTCCTTTTCCCCATCACTGTCTCTGCGGCTGGCAGAACTTACTAAATACTGCTCCTGCAAAACTCCTGCGAGGCTCCAAGGGGCTCCCAAGGGGCCTAAACGCCCCTTGTATCGTGCCCCTTTGATCACTGCCCCCAGCAGCGCCTCCGGCTGCGCCTAACTGCAAAGTATTTACAGGGAGGCCCCCGATGACGTTGGGGCCGCGGGACCAAGTGCCTGCTGCCTCCGGGCACAAACGCTGCTTCTCCGGCTCTCCCAATGCTGTTCTCAGCTGCACGCCTTTTACAGGGAGGCCCCCGATGACGTCGGGGCCGCGGGACCAAGTGCCTGCCGCCTCCGGGCACAAACGCTGCTTCTCCGGCTCTCCCAATGCTGTTCTCAGCTGCACGCCTTTTACAGGGAGGCCCCCGATGACGTCGGGGCTGCGGGACCAAGTGCCTGCCGCCTCCGGGCACAAACGCTGCTTCTCCGGCTCTCCCCGTCCCATGCTTTTTTAAATTCAGTTACTGTCCTCATCTCTACCACCTCCACTGGGAGACTATTCCACGGATCCACCACTCTTTCTGTAAAGAAATATTTCCGCATATTACTCCTGACTCTATCCCCCTTCACCCTCATCCCATGTCCCCTCATAGCAGAACTTGCTTTCAATTGAAAGAGGCTCTCCCCGTGAACATTTATGCTATGGAGGTATTTAAACTTCTCAATCATATCACCTCTATCCCGCCTTTCCTCTAAGGTGTACATATTAAGATCCTTAAGCCTGTCCTCATATGCTTTATGATGAAGACCACTAACCATTTTAGTAGCCACCCTCTGAAATGACTCCATTCTGTTCACATCCTTTTGAAGGTGCGGTCTCCAGAATTGCACACTATACTCCAAATGAGGTCGCACCAAAGACTTATACAGAGGCATTATCACTTCCTTTATTCTGCTAGCCATTCCTCTCCGTATGCACCCAAGCATCCTTCTAGCTTTTCCCATCACCTTTTTTACCTGTTTAGCTACTTTAAGATCATCAGACACAAACTCGCCTTGGTCCCGCTCTTCTTTAGTGGACAAAGGTTCTTCACCCCCTATACTATATTGCTCCCTTGGATTGCTGCAGCCCAAATGCATGACCTTACATTTTTTAACATTAAATCCCAGCTGCCAGATTCTAGACCATTCTTCATGCTTAGTTAGATCCCTCTTCATGTTATCTACACCTTCCTGGGTGTCTACTCTATTGCAGATTTTGGTATCATCCGCAAAAAGGCAAACCTTACCCGACAGCCTTCCGCTATATCACTAACCAAGATGTTAAAAAGAATCGGACCAAGGACAGATCCCTGGGGTACACCACTGGTAGCAGTCTTCTCCTCAGAGTGAGCCCCATTCACCTGTACTTTTTGTCACCTCCCACTCAACCTATTTCTAACCCAAGCAGTAACTTTAGGGTCCATCACTAGGCTGCTCAGTTTGTTTATAAGTCGCCTGTGAGGAACAGTGTCAAAGGCTTTACTGAAATCTAAATACACCACATCTAGGGCTGTCCCTCGGACCAACTTCCTGGTCACCCAGTCAAAGAAATCAATCAGATTAGTCTGACAAGACCTGCCTATGGTGAATCCATGCTGCCTCGATTCCTGTAATCCCCTGGACTCCAGAAACCTCACTATTTTCTCTTTCAGCAGTGTTTCCAATAATTTACTCACCACTGAAGTTAAACTAACCGGCCTGTAGTTTTCAAACACATCCTTACTTCCGCTTTTGTGTAAAGGCACCAAATGAGCCTCTCTCCAGTACTTTTGCACCACTCCCAATTCCAATGAGGCATTGAAAAGGTCAGTCAATTGAGCTGCTAGAACGTCCCCAAGTTCCCTCAGTATTCTAGGGTGTATCCCATCCGGTCCCATCGCTTTGTCGACCTTAAGTTGAGCTAGTTTCTCACGAACACAGTCTTCTAAAAATTGTTCAAGATGTCCCTCACTTCTGTTCCTGTTTGTGGGTGTTTTCTGAGGTCCTGCTCCTGGTTCTTCATCTGTGAACACAGAACAGAAATATTTGTTAAGCAATTCTGCTTTATCCTCATCAGCTTCTACATATTCCTCCCCTTCACCCTTGAGTCTGACAATACCACTATTGCCATTCCTTTTCTCACTAACATATCTGAAAAATGTCTTATCCCCCCCCCCCCCCCCCATTTTATTGCATTGGCTATTTTCTCCTCTTTTTGTATCTTTGCTTTCCTGACTACTTTGCTAGCTTCTCTAAGTTTTTCCAAATATAGATGCCTGTCTTCCTCTCTCTGTGATCTCTTGTATTTCATGAAGGCCTCCCTCTTTTTCTTCACTTTTTCAGCTACCTCTTTCAAAAGCCATAGCGGTCTCCTTTTCCTTTTACCTTTATTTACCATTTTAACAAAAAGGTTGGTTGCCCTTAAAATATCTCCTTTCAGTTTTGCCCACTGCTTTTTTACATCCCCCAGCTGTTCCCATCCCGCTAACAACTCCCTGAGGTATTGGCCCATCTTGACAAAGTCAGTCTTCTTAAAGTCTAAGACCCTCACCTTTGAATGGATTCTAACAGCCCTAGTCCTAATACTGAAGCACACCATCTGGTGATCACTGGATGCAAAATGACCTCCTACTATAACATTAGAAACACTTTCACCATTGGTAAGCACCAAGTTCAGTATGGTCCCTTCACGTGTGGGGTCTGCTACCAATTGCTTGAATAGTTCTCCCTGTAGAGAATCCAGGATCTCTTTACTTCTTTTTTTTTTTAAACGTTTATTTTCATTTTACCACAAGCAAAAGAAACAACACACCAAAGGAGACAAATACAAGCATACAATAAGGAAAAAGCAACCCCATGTACCCCCCACCCCTATGCTTCTTCTCTAAGCTGATAAGTATCATCATATAAGCGCTTACAAACAACAGTAAGTGTACAGCAAAACAAACAGAAATAGTATCTGCGATACAGAATGATCATGTGACAGAGATTTACACAGATTTAAACAGTCAGATGAGAGCATTTAGCAGTTTGAACATAGACGTTGAGCATCCTCCATTCAGACAAGTGGTGGGGGGTCTGAACGGAAGAAGCCAACATACGAAGTATTTGCTCATATTTACTGTAGAGACAGACATGATTCCACCATTCATTGGGTCTCAGATGGGAGCTATTTTCCAGTATTTCGTAATTAGGGAAATAGCTATGCCCCAAAAAACCAAGCACGGGGATGTTCACCTTGCGTAGTGACATATAATGAGAAAAATATGGCAGCATGATCTGAAATATGGAGAGGATGAATCCTAGCCGTGTCCACTTGGGATATCAGTGCTTTGGAGATAAGAAGAAAATCTATTCTAGATTGTGAGTGATGGGGGGCTGAGAAAAAAGTGAACTCTAAGTCGGAGGGGTGAAGCAGCCTTCATATATCTACTAACGCAAGATCTTTCATCAGAGCTGTAAGGGTATCAAGACTCTTGGGTGGACCACTCGTTCTAGGCGGCAGTCTATCTATCAAAGGATCAAGTACTTGGTTGAGATCGCCGCCAAGTATTAATGGAGTATAGGCAGAGGCCTGTGCCAACTGCGCAATACTTGCATAGTAAGCAGGGTTATCCACATTCGAAGCATAAATACAAATACACGTGAATTCACTATCTCCAACCTTAAGGTGTGCACGGGCCCATCTACCCTCCGTATCGGAACTAGTATCCATTACAGTAGCTTGCAAAGACTTCTTAACCAAGATGGCTACCCCACACCATTTGGAAACGGCGGGAGAGTAGGCAGCCACCATGTAAGGCTTAGCATTAAGTATCAGTGTTTCAGCGGAGTTTAAATGCGTTTCCTGAAGAAACACTAAATCAGCATGCTCATGATTAAGATAGCTAAGGATTTTCTTTCTTTTGATTGGACTATTGATGCCTTTTACGTTCAGTAATAAAATCTTACATAAGGCCATTCAGAAGGGTTAAAAATTCTGAAAAAGAACATGATAACGCACATAATTGCACAATGTCCCTCATATTAACTGTATATGGCTGTACACATGACATGATAGAAAATAAGCTAATGAAAAACAATGGAGCGCCCCATATAAAAAAAATAAGCACCGAAGTGCATTAGAGAAGAAGCAGAACCCCAGAAATTACTGGCGACCATATGTCTGCGGGGAGAAACCCCAGAGAAGGCCAAAATTAAAACATATAACCTGTATAGCTGTGCGTGTTCCGAATCCAACCAAGGTGCACATCATGGGGGGATAGGAGACCAAGAAAGTTATATATAGAAAGAAAGAAAAGTCCAGGCAGTCTCTGTTCCAGGCTGTGATCACCGCGTCGGGCCATTCAAAATGGCGGGCAGATCCGGCGGATTACAGATCCAAGTTGTTGGATTAGCGCATCTGGTCTGCTTCTTTGAAATCTAAAAATGTTGCTAGTAGATCAGGATCTTCGAACGTTCTAGTTTGGTTATGGAGAGTCACTCTGAGCTTCGCTGGATACAATAGGCCAAAGCGAGCCTGTAGCTGTTGAAGTCTAGGGCGAAAAGCAAGGAGTCTCTTCCGACGGTCAACTGTGGGCTTTGCCAAGTCAGGGAAGAAGGAGACTTTATGACTTTCAAACTCCAGATGATGATTCGCCCGAGCAGCATTTAGAATTTGCTCAACTTGCTGATATCTCAGTAATCGAAAGATGATAGGCCGGGGGGTCGTCCGATTGAGCGCCATGTTGGTAGGAACACGATGTGCTCGGTCAATTTCCAGATCTCTGTGAAAAGTAATCTTCAGCAAGGAGGGAAGAGTTTTGACCAGGAATTCTCTTATATCTCCCGCTTCCGCCCCCTCCGGTACTCCAATGAGCCTTACATTGTTGCGACGGGCTCGATTATTGCTATCCTCTAACTCTTTTTGAAGATTCTGTATCTGACGCTCAGCCTTGTCCAGTTTCTCCAAGCGCACCACGTGCGAATCGAGGACCCCCGCAATATTGTCCTGCCGTAGTGAAAGACCTTCAAGCCGGTCCTGAAGCATACCGAAGTCTACTCGCAGGGCTCGGAGCGCTTCTCCGTTGGACTGTACCAGTTCCTTCACACCGCGTATTTCCTCCAAGATCGCCTGTTGCATTTCGGGGTTATCCCGAAGTGTAACTATCTTTTGTGGGGAAGACAACTCTGTTTTGGAGCGTTTTCCGTGTGAAGAAGAGGGAGACCCGAAGTCTAAGCGCGCTGGTTTGTGGGCCGCCATCCCCCCCGAGGCACCCTGGTAAGTTCGGAGCAAAATATTATGTTTATGTAGGTATTAAATCAGGATTCTGAGTAGGCCTCTCGGGAGCTTCAGCGCGAAGCGTCTAACCCGCTGGACATCAGGCTCCGCCCCATCGGATCTCTTTACTTCTAGATGATACTGTAGCAGGAATGTTCCAATCAACATCTGGCATATTGAAATCCCCTATCAATAGCACTTCCCCTTTCCTAGCAATGCTGCCAATGTCTTCAATTAAGTCTCTGTCCACCTCTTCCTCTTGTGAGGGAGGTCTGTATATCATGCCAATGCAAATAGATTTCTCTTTTCCACTTTCTTGTTTAACCCACAATGCCTCCTCTCTCCCTTTTAAGCTCTGTAATTCCAAAGCTTTAATAGTATTTTTTACATATAGTGCTACTCCTCCTCCCCTTCTTCCTACCCTGTCCTTTCTGAATAAAGTATAGCCAGGTATTGTTACATCCCAGTCATGGTTTTCTGTGAACCATGTTTCTGTAACTGCCACTAAATCCAAGTCGGCCACTCCCACCAAAGCTTCAACATCGGAGATCTTATTCCCCATGCTACGGGCATTTATACACACTGCTTTCCTTATATTACCCCGTTACCCATTTTTATAAAGGTATTCAATGCATCACTTACCTGGGGGCTTTCACTTATCTGAGGGGTTTTTTCACCCATCCCCAATGAATCTAGCTTAAAGCCCTCTTCAGTAGATTAGCCAGTCTACTACTGAAGACGCGTTGACCTGTCTTGGACAGATGGATGCCATCTCTGCTCTGCAACCCTTGGAACAGCATCCCATGGTCTAGGAAACCAAAATGTTCTTGATGACACCGTCAACGCAGCCATGCATTCATCTCCAGGATGTGAGCCTCTCTGCCTTGGCCTTTACCCTCAACAGGGAGGATTGAAGAGAACACCAACTGTGCACCTAACTGCTTCACCCTCTGTCCCAGAGCCATGAAGTCACTTTTGATACACTCAGAGGGATACCTGGCAGTATCATTTGTTCCAACATGGATTAGCAGCATTGGGTAATAGTCAGTAGGCTTGATGAGTCTCGGCAAACTCTCCGTAACATCTTGGATTTTGGTACCAGGCAGACAGCATACCTCTCTGGACATTAAGTCTGGTTGGCAGATGGACGCCTCAGTACCCCTCAGAAAAGAGTCACCAACCACCACTACCCTTCGCTTCCTTGTGGTCATTGATTCTGCAACTTTAGGGTACTTGAGCTCTGGTTCTTCTCTTTCCAGGGATACTTTCACCTCCTCCACTTCCAGGGCTGCATAATGGTTCTCCAATTCAAGGGCTGGAGAAGTTGGATGGGTGATTCTGTTGGCACCCATCTTCTCCTCTGCTAGAGAGCTTGGATGTTTCAAGAAGCATCTCATCAATGTACTTCTCACTGTCTTGAATGCTCCTCAGCCTCGCCACCTCCTCTCTGAGTTCCTCCACTTGTTTCCTGAGAGCTTCAGCATGCAGGCACCCTGCACATGGAACTGGTCCTTCAACTGGCATTGGACCTCTGTCTGGACAGAGGCAGAAGCTGTAACGGGGGCAACAGCTTTAGTGATATGATTTTTCCCAGCCATTGTTCTGTTTGTAGAGCTTAGTTATTTGTTAAAGCAAAATAGAGAGATCTACCAAAGTATCAGCCAGTTTCCCAGCTGTCCTTTCAGAGAAAAAGCAGCTAAATCACTTTAATTATATTCAAAATGTGCTGTTCCAAGTTCCTGTGCTTTGTTAAATGGGGAGATGCCCTATAAAGCAAGACTGCTCACTAGTGGTGGGTGGGAGTTGGGGTGGGTAGGGAGAGAACTAATGCCTGATTAGGTGTCAGCAGTTCCCAAAAGCTGAGAAGGTTACTAGAGTTTAAAACCTACTCTGCTAAAGAAAATATTGCCACTAAACCACCAAAAAGAATGTAACTTTGCTTTAAAAATATACCAGAACCCTTTTAAGAGCTCCCAGTCAGAGAGCTAGCAATTTAATAAAAATAAACCCTCAAATCCTTACCGTTGTTTGACCTGTAGAGCCCCAGTTTGGAATGCCTCAACTGGGCAGGGTTCTGAAGCCTTTTATGCAGGCCTTAGCTGCTCTTAGTTCATTCACAGGCTAATCAGGCCCACTATCTCCTGATTAGGTGTCAGCAGTTCCCAAAAGCTGAGGTTACTAGACTTTAAAACCTACTCTGCTAAAGAAAATATTGCCAGTAAACCACCAAAAAGAATGTAACTGAAGAAAACCCAGTGATCTGGCCACAATACCACAGCTCTTTCGGTTTCTGGTCCCTCAAGCAGTGAGAAACAGGCAGAGAGTAACACAGAATAGAATCACACACAAAGTGCTATTTTCTTTGAGCTCAGAGGGAAAACCACAGATGGTCTATGAACACGCATAGTTCCACACCTGCAGAATTCAAATTCTTCCTCCTGAAAAGCTCCTTTTATTAAAGAAAAAGGGGAAGTAACAGTCATTTATTATAACCGTGGAATAACACAAGGTGTCGCCAAAGTTCTTTTTACAGAGTAAGATCTGATTACAGTGTATTAGATGAAATTTACTTGATTATGACAAAATTATTTATAATTGCAAAGTTGCAAAAATTATGTTGTGTCAGCACTGTACAATGAACTATGGTTGCACAGTTCATAGCCTATGTTTACCCTTTATGCTTGCGTTAACAATGTTCCAGACTATTTTAAAGACGGTTACACAGAACTCATGATCATGACATCCTATGCTATTTAAGAGAAAGTAGGTGAAAAGTCAAACTTTTAAACACATTCTGAAATTCATCCATCTTCAATTACATATTGGGGATTCTGGTATCCCCTTTTACTTGTCCATTTCTACAGTCCTCCCTGTGATTCTATAAAGAATCATTACAAAAGAGCGGTAGCTGAAACATGTCCAATTCCAGAATAAATCTTCTACAGTGGGCTTCATTTTGCAGATGTTCCTTCAGAGTCCTAGGCACATCTGGTTCATAGGTGAGCTCCATCTTATTCGTTGGAAGAAATTGTTATACAAAATCATATGACATTGTTTACCTTTGCTTAGCCTCAATAAAAAATGTGTACAGAGAGCAAGACTTTACCAATTATTCTTGTAAGCACTACCTCATCCAGCAGTGGCCAACTGCTTCTCATAGATCTAGCCAGGGCCAGATTTACCTTGAGTGAGGCCCTACGCCAACAAAAATTGTGGGCCCCCAGCAGGGGCGGCCCAAGGGGGGTGCGGGGCCTCATTTGCATAAGGGGGCTCATTTGCATAAATATTTGCATAATGTTACCATATACTAACTTTTAGTAAACGTGCCTCTTAATGAGTGTATGGATAAAGAAAGACTAAAAGATTTCTACATTACTATAATCCAGTGCCAACTGCCAGACACATTAGGAACTACTACAAACACTGCCCATTTAGAACCCATAGTAAACCCGCCGTATCCTAACAGCACTACCAGGACTCACAAAGCACCATACTCTACCAATCAAAAGGCAACACTGCAAATATTAAACCAATACATTTCAGAGAACAACAATACATGACCTACTGGGGAAAGAGAACAAGTGGCAATGTCAAATAGGAATTATATAAACAGAACACCTCAGCTCAGTTACACATGCAGAACATAGATCATCACCAAACAAGTAATCACAATTTAGAAACAGGAAGACAATAATTAAACTGGGAATCCCAAAAGCCAAACTTGGAATGTACAACACTGTAGAAATAAAACTATACATTAATTTGCTCTTGTACTAAACAAAGTGCAGACGTTAATGATGCACATTTACCAGAGATGACATATTCCAATTAATAAATTCAAAATAAAGAGATATTTTTCTACCTTTTGTGCATTTTTTTCAGCTGCAATTGCTCCAGCCACTTTCTTCTGGTTTCTTCGTGTCTTCTGCTAACTCTCCATCGTCTGCTGTCCATTTGTCCTTTCTTCTCTCTTCTAGATTTTTTTCCATTCTCTCTCTACATCTGCTTTAACATACTAATCTTTCTCCTTTTGCTCTTTCCTCATTCCTATTTCATCCACTCAAATTTTACCCCTCCATCCTCAATCCCCACTTACTCTCCCAATACCCGGCCAATTGTAGATTTTTTATCCCTCCCACACAAAATATTTTTCCCTTCTCCATTTTACTCTTCCAGCCCCATCCCATTCTAATCCTCCCCCAACATCAGCTCCCTTCTAGTTCCAGCCTCACCCAGCATCCATTCCCTTCTAGTCCCTGCATCAGCCCATTTCCAGTCCTAGCCATCCATCAGCCCATTTCCAGTCCTAGCAACCCCCCAACCCAATACCAGTCCTAGCCCCCCATCAACCCACTTACAGTCCTTAACCCCCCATCACCCCATTTTCAGTTTAAGACCCCCCTATAACCCATTACCAGTCCTAACCCCCCATCAGCCCACTTCCAGTCCTAACCCCATCAACCCATTTCCAGTCAGCCCCCCATAGCCCATTGCCAGTCCTACCCCCCCCCCATCAGCCCACAGCCCATTACCAGTCCTAACCCCATCATCCCACCTCCAGTTTTAACCCCCCAGCCCATTTCCAGTCCTAGCCCCCCATAGCCCATTACCAGACAACCCCCATCAGCCCACAGCCCATTACCAGTCTTAACCCCCCCCAAAGCCCATTACCAGTTCTAACCCCCCCCAACAGCCCATTACCAGTCCTAACCCCATCATCCCACCTCCAGTCTTAACCCCCCAGCCCATTTCCAGTCCTAGCCCCCCCATAGCCCATTACCAGACAGCCCCCATCAGCCCACAGCCCATTACCAGTCTTAACCCCCCCCCAAAGCCCATTGCCAGTTCTAAGCCCCCCCAACAGCCCACAGTCCATTACCAGTCCTAACCCCATCAGCCCACCTCTAGCCTTAACCCCCCCCCAGCCCATTTCCAGCCCCAGCCCCCCCAATAGCCAATTACCAGTCCTACCCCCCCCCATAGCCCATTACCAGCCCTACCCCCCCCAGCCCATTTCCAGCCCCAGCCCCCCCAATAGCCAATTACCAGTCCTACCCCCCCCATACCCCATTACCAGCCCTACCCCCCCCCAATAGCCCATTTCCATTGCTCCCCCCCCCATAGCCCATTACCATTCCGACCCCCCCCCCATAGCCCATTACCAGTCCTACCCCCCCCCCCCCGGCCTAAAGTAAAATTTAATTTAAAAAAAAACCTGGTGGCTGCCGCCGCGGGGCCCCCTCTGCTGCCGCGGCAGCACCGACTGACCCGCGGGGGCCCCGTCTACAAGCTGAAGCCGTCGGTTCGGTTGGTTCTTCCCTCCCTCCCTCCATGCAGGCTGCAGGCTGTGAGAGACGCGAAGGGAGAGCGTCTCCTCGCGTCTCTGTTAAGCCCGCAGGGGCTGATGGGAAATTTCCCATCAGCCCCTGCGGGCTTAACAGAGACGCGAGGAGACACTCTCGCGTCTCTCACAGCCTGCAGCCTGCACGGAGGGAGGGAGGGAACCGACGGCTTCAGCTTGTAGACGGGGCCCCCGCGGGTCAGTCGGTGCTGCCGCGGCAGCAGAGGGGGCCCCGCAGCGGCAGCCACCAGGTTTTTTTTTAAATTTTATTTTAAAAAAAATGAACTTGTTTTTTTTTTGTGGGCCCCTGCCGGCTGTGGGCCCTACGCCATGGCGTACATGGCGTATAGGTAAATCTGGCCCTGGATCTAGCAATAATTCAGAGATTAGTCCCTCATATCATGACACCAGTCATCACTCCAGATTCTTCAGCAGCATCTTTTCACACCATGAGCTGTGCCATGCACATCTTAGATAGAGCTTTTTCAGTAACTGTCTACCCAGGCTTCACTGCTGTGCATACATGAGTAGTTCCGCTGGAATCGCTGATTTTTATCAGGAGTCTCCATATCCAGTAGCATTTCATTCAGTCGCTTTCCTCTTCGGCCCATTAGATTCAGTGCATACAATATATAATTTGTAAAACTCTAATTCTCCACTACAGCATCTCTCTTGATGCCATACAATTGCAAACAAGCACAATTACTCATCCCTAATGACAGTCTTGAATTGTTGAACAGAATTATATTATCTATTGTTAATTGCAATACATCTATTGCAAGTACTAAATTATTACATAACTAGCCTGTAACATACTTATTTTTGTCATCTACATTCCTAAATTTATTCTGTCTACTTGCTGAATCAAATGTTAGCATGAGGCCTAATAGACACATTTCTTTTTCCTGTAAGGGACACAATTGTACATATTCATATCACTAATTATATTTGTGATGTACTCTCCAGTTATAGCAATATACAAGATATAGTCAATCTGGTTATTCAAGGGGGTAGCAAACATTAAAACATAACTAGCAGTTCATGACAAATAAATTAAACTCATTTCAATTGTTTGTCAACAATTATTAAGAAGGCTGTCCTATCTTAGGTGATGGTTCAACTCACATTACTTTAAACATTATCAGTAATATACCTTTTCCCTTTTTATGTTATTATTTTTAATACTACTTTCCCCACTAATCACAGCAGTTCACATTGCAACTAAAACTTGATACAGCACATAAAACAGGAACATTGATAATTTGGAATTTTCTTTGTAAGGCAATGGGGGGGGGGGGGGTTAAGTGACTTGTCCAAGGTCACAAGGTGTGCTAGTACTCCAGTCCATTAGACTACTTCTCTATTCCATTCTAATTTGCATAGACATCTAAGCTCACAAAGAAGGAACATTTACATAAGGGTAAAACCTTTTAACACCAAATTTGAACCAACTAGAAAGTCAATTACCACTTTTTAATGGCTTAACAGTTTTATCTTTGTTACACTGTTTTCAGAACAAAACAGCATAGTAGTATCAGCACATAGAGCTCCTCATGCAAGAAGCCTGAGACAAAATCAGTATTAATGATCAAATGAGCAGATAAGAGCTCTAGAAAGAGCGAACACTTCAGCTGGTTGAGCACTAGCAAACAACAAGCAGCCGACTCTGCACAGAATCAACTCCTATAATTGCATCAGTTTTCCTTATTCATTGCGCAAAGCAGAAACATCAGTACATAGTGAGATCAAACAGTAACAATCTAGAGCTAGAAGGAAGCTGGATTTTCCAAGTGTAAAAGATACGAAAACTGAATGAGAGGCATATTATAGTACTAGAAAATCAGTAATTTGGATTGCAAAGACTACTGCTGCCATAAAACTGAAAACATGGAGGCATTCCTGCTACAACAGGGCAACAAAAGTCTGAAAAATAGCCCAGTGGCTTAAGTCCAGTGGGAAATTTCTGAGCGAGAACACAAACAGCAGCAATAGAAGAGTTAGCATACACACTTGCAATTAACAACATCAATTCTGCAGAGGTCTTTCCATAATAACTAAAACATACATGACATGAGAATTTAAGATCACTCCTCCAATTGACTCCTGCAGATTAGTTTAAAAGACACTAGGAAAAACATCAGCATTTTTTTCTTCAGACATTGTTACTCATACACTATCATAGTTGTAATTTTCAACTAGTCCACTATCACAAAAGAAAAATAAAACATGCATATATTCACCATACTGTTTTAATTACTCAATTCACTTGTTTGAATGTAGTTGTAGCATTCACTTTTTCTAAATAAATCAAAGCATGGAAGATCTTCCCATTCATTCACATCAATTATAACTAGAAATACAATTTGGAGAATATATCATCAATCATTTTTTCCCAAAGTATCCAGAGACATAAGAAGCACCAAGGAGTAGTTTTTCTAATAACATTTTTCAGCATTTACATTATTGCACATAGAATGGAATCAGTAAATAAATTCTCATAACCCAAAATAAGTTCCGATCCAGACCTAGAAAATAAAACTTATTTACTATACATACACAAGTAAACAAAATAGTTAATCACATTTGGAGTTTTTTTAACTTCCCCAATAAGGCTTATGGTTAGTCTAACAAAAGAAAATCTTACCACAGTTGCTCAAGACTTTCTTCCTGCTAATATTGCAGTCATGCCAAGCTGTTATCTTGCCGGAAACCTCTAAATTATTACTGCAGTAAAAAACAAAACTTATACTGCACAGCACACTTCCCTAACCACTAAATTAGAGAAAACAAACGTCATACTACAATTATGACATAAAAATTAGCCCTTCAAAACTTTGCTTGATTAATTCTATTTTTTCAAAGAGCAATGATTTAAGTTTCTCTCTGTAAGTTTCAGTTTCTTTTATATTTACACTATCCATCCTAAACACTTGATTCTTAAACTTTTCAAACACAAAGTCAGTGGCTTGCTGCACTTTTCAGCCTTAAACTGCCACCAACCATACACGACACATTCGTGACTGATATGAGGTCACCCCAAAAGACGTCTCATACTGTAACTAACAGTTTGTCCTACTGAAACGTTCCACCAAGGGGGAACGGCAAACTGTGGTTACTAGCAGTCATCGAATGTTAACATAAGGGCGCTTCACCAAACTTGCGCCTCATTTCATAATTAGGGCTTCCTTTCTCTTGCTCTATCTCACGAGCCTTCCCGCTCCACTTATCTAACAGATCTCCAATTAACCTTACCGGCTTTACATCACAATCACAATATACACACAGATATCTGTCAATTCTTTAGTATACTCACTCACGGCAACCACTGCCTGTGTCCTGGAGACTTGTCTGCTGTTTCCAACTGCTGAAGAAACACAGAGATTCGAGAACGGCACCAACTGAAGAAAACCCCATGATCTGGCCACAATACCATGGCTCTTTCAGTCTCTGGTCCCTCAAGCAGTGAGAAACAGGCAGAGAGTAACACAGAATAGAATCACACACAAAGTGCTATTTTCTTTGAGCTCAGAGGGAAAACCACAGATGGTCTATGGACACGCATAGTTCCACACCTGCAGAATTCAAATTCTTCCTCCTGAAAAGCTCCTTTTATTAAAGAAAAAGGGGAAGTAACAGTCATTTATTATAACCGTGGAATAACACAAGGTGTCGCCAAAGTTCTTTTTACAGAGTAAGATCTGATTACAGTTTATTAGATGAAATTTACTTGATTATGACAAAATTATTTATAATTGCAAAGTTGCAAAAATTATGTTGTATCAGCACTGTACAATGAACTATGGTAGCGCCGTTCATAGCCTATGTTTACCCTTTATGCTTGCATTAACAATGTTCCAGACTATTTTAAAGACGGTTACACAGAACTCATGATCATGACATCCTATGCTATTTAAGAGAAAGTAGGTGAAAAGTCAAACTTCTAAACACATTCTGAAATTCATCCATCTTCAATTACATATTGGGGATTCTGGTATCCCCTTTTACTTGTCCATTTCTACAGTAACTTTGCTTGAAAAATATACCAGAACCCTTTTAAGAGCTCTCAGTCAGAGAGCTAGTAATTTAATAAAAATAAACCCTCAAGTCCTTACCATTGTTTGACCTGTAGAGCCCCTGTTTGGAATGCCTTCGCCTTTACCTTCAACAGGGAGGATTGAAGAGAACACCACCTGTGTACCTAACTGCTTCACCCTCTGTCCCAGAGCCATGAAGCCACTTTTGATATGCTCAGAGGGATACCTGGTCTGTGATAGGTGAGGGTTTTCCTTGCCTGTCTTTAAGGCACAAATTGTAAGCCAGGCAGCATGCAATATCACTGCTACCTGGTTATCACTTGTCACTGCCTCTCCTCTGCCCTGTAATTACCACTACTACTACTACTACTACTGAGCTTTTGTATAGCGCTACAAGTCATAGACAGTGCTGTACAGACACGCAAGAGACAGTCCCTGCTCATCAGAGCTTACAATCTAGTCAAGACAGACAACACAGGATGCATAGGCTGGGATAAAACAAGGGAAAGGAAAAGAAAAAGGAGATCAGGTGAGTCAAGACCCAAAAGCAGCAGCAAAGAGGTGAGTTTTCAGCCTGGATTTGAAGAGGGCCAGAGAAGGTGCCTGGTGCACAGACACAGGTAATTTGTTCCAGGCGTAAGGTGCAGCAAGGTGAAAGGAGTGAAGTCTGGAGTTAGCAATAGAAGAGATGGGCAGAGATAGAAGCAGTTTGCCAGAAGAGCAGAGTTCCCGAGAGGGGTTGTAAGGAGAGATAAGAGAAGAGAGTTAGTGAGGAGCTGCAGAGTGAATGGATTTATAGGCCAGTAGGAGATGTTTGAACTGGATGCGGAAATGGATAGGGAGCCAGTGGAGTGACTTGAGAAGAGGAGTAATATAGGCATGATGAGGCTGGCAGAAGATTAGCCGCGCAGCAGAGTGTTGAACAGATTGAAGAGGAGAGAGATGATTCAAAGGGAGACTGGCAAAGTAGGTTATAGTAGTCAAGACAGGAGGTGATTAAGGAGTGGATAAGCATCTTAGTAGTGTGTTCAGAAAGGAAAGGACGGATTTTGCTGATATTAAAGAGAAAGAAATGGCAGGTCTTAGCTATCAGACGAATGTGTGTGGAGAAGGAGAAAGAAGAGTGGAGGAGTGGCTTAGTGGTTGGGGCAAGGTACTACAGGCCGGAAGGTCGGTGGTTCAAATCCCACTAGAGGACAGCAACCTTGGGCCGGAAGGACTGGGGTTTCTAGTCCCGCAGGTGCTCCTTGTGGTCTTGGGCAAGCCACTTAACCCTCCATTTCCCATGTTCCCTGTAAGTATTAGTGTATGTGTCTCATATCCCCTCGTGTTAAATGTATCCCTCCAACCGCTTTGACCCGGTGAAAAGCGGGATATAAATGCAGCTAAATAAAATAAATAAAATAAGAGTTGAAGAGAACCCCAAGATTGCAAGCCGAGGAAACAGGAAGGAGTACAGAGTTATCCACAGAGACTGAGAAAGGAGGAAGGGGGGGGGAGGTTTTAGGGGGAAAGATAAGAAGTTCAGTCTTGGCCATGTTCAATTTCAAGCGGCAGTGAGACATCCAGGCAGCAATGTCAGAAAGACAGGCAGAGATCCGGGTCTGGATAGCCGGAGAGATTTCAGGCATAGAGAGGTAGATCTGGGAGTCATCAGCATAAAGATGTTACTGAAAACCATGGGAAGAGATAAGTGCACCAAAGGACTGGGTATAAAGAGAGAAAAGGAGCGGACCCAAGACAGATTCCTTAGGGTACACCAACTGGGAGCAGGATAGTAGAGGAGGAGGAGACACCAGAACACACACTGAAAGAGCGATGGGAGAGATAGGAGGAGAACCAGGATAGTACAGAGCCCTTAAAACCAAGCAAGGACAGGGTATCGAGGAGAAGATTGTGGTCAACAGTGTCAAAAGCAGCAGAGAGGTCACGAAAGATGAGGACAGAGTAAAGGCCCTTGGATTCTGCCAGGGACAAGTCACTGGAGACTTTGGCAAGAGCAGTTTCAGTAGAGTGTAAAGGATGAAAGCCAGACCATAAAGGATCCAGGAAGGCATGAGAGGAGAGGAAGTTGAGGCAGTGGCGATGAACAGCACGTTCAAGTAGTTTAGAGACGAAGGGAAGGAAAGAGATGGGTCAATAATTTGAAGGACAAGTGGGATCAAGTGAGGGTTTCTTGAAGAGAGGTGTGACCAATACATGTTTGAAGGCTGCGGGGACAGTTGCAGTGGAGAGTAAAAGGTTAAGAATATGAGTAACGGAAGGGACAACAGTGGAGAAGATGGGGCTTAGGAAGCAAGTGGGGATAGGATCGGAGGAGCAATTGGTGAGTTTGGAGAAAGAAAGAAGGTGTGCAGTTTCCTCTTCAGAGATCACAGGAAAGGAAGGGAGGGTAGCAGAGGTAGGGGAGGAAAGTTGGAAGTGAAGAGGGGGAGGAGGGGAAGTAGCTGACTTTGTGGGGAATTGGAGGGTGATCTTGTGGATTTTGTCATGGAAATAGTCAGCCAGGGTTTGGGCAGAAAGGGAGGGAGGGATCAGAGGTGGAGGCACTTTGAGGAGAGAGATGAGAGTAGTAAAGAGACGGCGAGGGTCACTACTACTACTACTGAGCATTTATATAGCGCTACAAGTCATACGCAGCGCTGCACAGAGATGTAAGAGACAGTCCCTGCTCATCAGAGCTTACAATCTAGTCAGGACAAACAAGCAAGAGACTTAGTCAGATGGACATAATAGTCTTGTTTGGCAAGAGCTATGGCTGACTGGAAAGAGACAAGCATAAACTTGAAGTGTAGAAAGTCTTCAAGGGAGTGGGATTTCAGCCAAGCATGCTCAGCAGAGCAAGCACAGGAACGTAGATAGCGGGTAGCGGATGAAAGCCAGGGTTGGGGTGCAGAATGCCTTACAGGATGTGGCATGGGTGGAGTGAGAGCATCCAGAGCAGAGGAGAGTGCAGTGTTATAGGAAGTTACTGCTTCGTCAACAGACTTAGATGACATAGTGGAAGAAAGAGATGAAGAAACAGTGGCAGAGAGAACCAAAGGATCAATAGCATGAAGATTTATGAATAGGTTGGAGGAGACAGGACGAGATTGAGGCAGCGGGTGATGAAGATTGAAGCTTAAAAGGTGATGGTCAGATAAGGGAAGAACTGAGCTACAGACGTTCGAGAGTAAGCAACTAGAGAAAAATACCAGGTCAAAGCAGTGGCCATGCTGGTGAGTGGGAGCAGTGGAGCAAAGCTGGAGGTCAAATGAGGAGGTAAGGGAGAGGAGCTTTAAAGCATAGGGATCAGAGGGGTTATCAACATGAATGTTAAAATCCCCGAGAATAAGAGTGGGGGAAGAGGAATCCAGAAAGAAGGAAAGCCACGAGTCAAAGTCAGTGAAAAAGTGAGAAAATGCCTCTGGCATGCCCCAGTGCTAACCAGAATAGCATCGGGGCATGGAGGGGAGTTAGAAGGGTATATTCAATGGCACTAACTATGTAAATGTGTTTGACTATCCCAATTTAAGGCATTTACACAGTTTACAGCCTGTATATACTTCTGGGAATTTTTTGAAAGGAATCCTTTCTATTAAAGCTAATTAATCTGTGAACCCACTATTTTTTGTTAAATCAGTCAGGGTCTAATAGCAGCAGTTTAAGTTTAAATTTAAAACACAGAAGAGAACTTTCTGGTTACATTTCATACCCAGCAGAGTGCTTGCAGTTTTAATTTAATAGTCACTCAGGGCCTAGTATCAGCAAAGTACTTTTAGTTTAAATTTATAACACAGAAGAGAGCTTAATGGTTAAATTTGGAACCCAGCAGAGAGCTGTAGTTTAAATTTAATAGTCACTCAGGACCTAGCATCAGCAAAGTACTTTTAGTTTAAATTTAAAACACAGAAGAGAGCTTTCTGGTTAAATTTAGAACCCAGCAGAGAGCTTGTAGTTTAAATTTCATAATAAGTTAGAGCCTAGCAGCAGCAAAGAGATATAATTTAAATCAAATAAGAATATAGATTAGCACAAAAGGCAAAACAGGGTCAGTACTCTTTGAACAGCAAATAAAGTCTTCTAGAGACTTTTACAAAGAGGCCTTCTACCTAGGGGGCAAGAGACCTGTGAAACTTTTTCAATAGGTGTTAAAACCAGGTGGCAGGTCAAAAGGCCATTTTGAAAGACTCCTTCTATCCAAGCAAGGACTGTTAATCATCCAGGAAGTTGGTCACAGCTTACCTCAGCAGCACAGGCATAAATAGCTCAACCAGAGCTCTGTGATCCTCAGACTTACAGGACTACAAAAGGGGACTGTTACTTCTCGAGAGAGATCTGCAATTGTGAGTATATACTTCTGGGAATCTTTTGAAAGGAATTCTTTCTATTAAAGCTAATTAATATGTGAACCCACTATTTTTTGTTAAATCAGTCAGGGCCTAATAGCAGCAGTTTAAGTTTGAATTTAAAACACAGAAGAGAACTTTCTGGTTACATTTCATACCCAGCAGAGTGCTTGTAGTTTTAATTTAATAGTCACTCAGGGCCTAGTATCAGCATAGTACATTTAGTTTAAATTTATAACACAGAATAGAGCTTTCTGGTTAAATTTGGAACCCAGCAGAGAGCTGTAGTTTAAGTTTAATAGTCACTCAGGGCCTAGCATCAGCAAAGTACTTTTAGTTTAAATTTAAAACACAGAAGAAAGCTTTCTGGTTTAATTTGGAACCCAGCAGAGAGCTTGTAGTTTAAATTTAATAGTCACTCAGGGCCTAGCATCAGCAAAGTACTTTTAGTTTAAATTTAAAACACAGAAGAGAGTTTTCTGGTTAAATTTAGAACCCAGCAGAGAGCTTGTAATTTAAATTTCATAATAAGTTAGAGCCTAGCAGCAGCAAAGAGCTATAATTTAAATCAAATAAGAATATAGCTTACCTCAGCAGCACAGGACAGGGTACTGTGTAGCAGCACTCTTTTAATAAGTGTTATTTCCGTCCCTCACTCCCCCCACCCACCCACCCACCCCTGGGATAATCGTAGCTTTATAGGTACTTACACATCTTAAAAGACAGGGGGTGCTCTCAGGTGAAGCTCGTTTCCCAAATCAGTCATACACTAAGGACCTGAGATTAATTAAGCTTCAGGTGAACAAGGTATATTAAATGTATTAGGTACAGTTTTATTGGTATAAATATCCATAGCAATCCTTAGTAAGATAAGAACTTAAAGATCTAAAAAAAAATTAAAACTAAGATGCAGACAGCAGTCCAGCAGCGAGATGGGGGCTTTCCAGTCTTTTGCATTGAGTGTCACATGTATGATTTTCTCCCAGTTGGTGAGAGGTCTTACGTGTGCACTAGGTGCAAGGAGCTCTTTGCTCTCAGGGAACGAGTCCGTTCTCTAGAGGCTAGAGTAGCAGACTTGGAAAACATAAGAAAGACAGAAAGGTACATAGATGAGACCTACAGGGATATAGTCCTGAAGTCCCACCTCTAGTCTGGCAGCATTCATGTTGCCATGGAGGAGAGAGGTCACGTGACAGGAGATCATCATCCTGGTGTGGCAGGAAGTGATCCTGTAACTAGGACCTGTCCTCCAGGTGATGTAAAACCCTCTCGCACCGAGGATGTTTCTCCAGGGCCATGTGCCCATGAGGGAAGGGTTAGGACAGCCGTTATAGTTGGTGATTCGATCATTAGGAATGTAGATAGCTGGGTGGCTGGTGGACGTGAGGATCACCTGGTAACATGCCTGCCTGGTGCGAAGGTAGCGGACCTCACGCGCCACCCAGATAAGGTCTTAGATAGTGCTGGGGAGGATTCTGCTGTCTTGGTACATGTCGGTACCAATGACATAGGAAAATGTGGTAGGGAGGTTCTGGAGGCTAAATTTAGGCTTTTAGTTAGGAAGTTGAAATCCAGAACTTCCAGGGTAGCGTTCTCCGAAATGCTTCCCGTTCCACGTGCAGGACCCAAAAGGCAGGCAGAGTTCCGGAGTCTCAATGCGTGGATGAGACAATGGTGCAGAGATGAGGGTTTTGGATTTGTTAGGAACTGGGGTACATACTGGGGAAAGGAGGGGCTCTTCCGAAGGGATGGGCTTCACCTTAACCGGGATGGAACCAGGCTGCTGGCATTAACCTTTAAAAGGGAGATAGAGCAGCTTGGTTCCATCCCGGAAATAGACAGAGCTTAAAGATCCCAAATTACCCATGTCTACCAATAGCTAAATTAATATGAATAAAATACAGTCTCTAAAATGCTTGTATGCAAATGCTAGAAGTCTAAAAAATAAGATTGGAGAGTTGCAATATATAGCACTAAATGAGAGGTTAGATATGATTGGAATATCAGAGACATGGTGGAAGGAGGACAAACAGTGGGACACTGTGATACCTGGGTACAAACTATATCATAATGATAGAGCTGATCAAATTGGTGGAGGGGTTGCACTCTATGTTAGAGAGGGCATTGAGTCAGAAAGGATTAAAGTTTTGCAGGAAACAAAATTTGCTGTAGAATCTCTATGAATTGAAATTCCATGTAAAAAGGGGAAGGTGATGGCGGTGGGGGTGTACTATCGGCCGCCTGGCCAGAATGAACAAATGGATGATGAAATGCTCAAAGAAATCAAGGATGCTAACAAAAGTTACAGCGCGGTAATAATAATGGGCGATTTCAATTACCCCGGTATCGACTGGGTCAGTGTCACGGCAGTACATGCTAGGGAGATAAAGTTCGTAGATGACATAAATGACTGCTTCTTCGAGCAGCTGGTCCATGAACCGATGAGAGGGGAAGCCATATTAGACCTAGTCTTTAGTGGAACACCAGATCTAGTACAAGAGATAAGGGTGTTGGGGCCACTTGGCAATAGTGATCATAGCATGATTGATTGCCTTTGATTTAATTAGTGGAGGAGGGATAGTAAGGAAATCCACAGTACTACCTTTTAACTTTCAAAAGGGAGATTATGATAAATGAGGAAAATAGTTAAGAAAAAACTAAAAGGGGCAGTTGCAAAGGTTAAAAACTTACATCAAGCTTGGGTGTTTTTGAAAAATACTATCTTGGAAGCCCAGACCAGCTGTATTCCACGCTTTATGAAAAGTGAAAGGAAGTCCAAAAAACTGCCAGTATGGTTTAAAGGTGAGGTCAGAGAGGCTGTTGTTGCCAAAAAAGCATCTTTCAGAAAATGGAAAAAAGAGCCAAACGACGAAACCTGGAAACAGCACAAGCACTGGCAAGTCAAATGCAAGGCATTGATAAAGCAGGCAAAGGGAGAATTTGAGAAGAAGCTTGTTGTGGAAGCAAAAACACGAAATAAAGGTTTTTTCAAGTACATTGGTAGCAAAAAACCTGTGAGTCAGTTGGTCCATTAGATGATAGAGGAGTTAAAGGGGCACTAAGAGGCGACAAGGCAATAGCGGAGAGACAATGAATTCTTTGCTTCGATCTTTACTGAGGAAGATGTAGGGATGTTACCCATGACTGAAGTGGTATGTAAAGGTGCGGAAGAATTGAAGGGAATATCGATACATCAGGAAGAGGTACTACAACTATTAGATAAACTGAAGAGTAGCAAATCACCTGGGCCGGATGGTACCTATCGAAGGGTGTTGAAAGAACTGAAAAATGAGATTGCAGACCTGCTATTAGTAATCTGTGAACTATCATTAAATTCATCTCGAATGCCTGAAGATTGGAGGATCACCAATGTAACACCAATTTTTATAAAGGGTTCCAGGGGTGATCCGGGAAACTACAGACCGGTGAGCCTGACGTCAGTACTGGGAAAAATGGTAGAAACCATCATAAAGAATAAAATTACTCAGCATGTAGATAGTCATGGCCTAATAGGAGACAGCCAACATGGCTTTAGACAAGGAAGATCTTGTTTTACTAATCTGTTATGTTTTTTTGAAAGTGTGAATAAACAGGTGGACAAAGGTGAGTCGGTTGATATAGTGTATCTGGACTTTCAGAAAGCCTTTGACAAGGTCCTTCATCAGAGACTTTTGGCAAAACCAAAGAGTCATGGGATAGGAGACAGTGTACTACTGTGGATCAAGAACTGGTTAAAAGATAGAAAGCAGAGGGTTAGGCTAAATGGCTAATTTTCCCAATGGAGAAAGTTGAATAGTGGTGTACCCCAGGGATCTGTGCTGGGTCCGCTGCTTTTTGACATATTCATAAATGACCTGGAAAGTGGAATAACGAGTGAGGTTATCAAATTTGCAGATGACACAAAACTATTTAAAGTTGTTAAAACTCAAGAGGATTGTGGAAAATTGCAAGAGGATCTTGATAAATTGGAAGACTGGGCATCAAAATGGCAGATGAAATTTAATGTGGACAAGTGCAAAGTTATGCACCTAGGGAAGAACAACCCAAACTATGGTTACACGATGCAAGGTTCCACATTAGGAACCACCACCCAGGAAAAAGATTTAGGCGTCATTGTGGATAGCATGTTAAAACCCTCGGCCCAGTGTTCAGCGGCAGCCAAGAGAGAAAATAGAATGCTAGGTATCATAAGGAAAGGAATGGAAAATAAAACAAAAGATATTATAATGCCTCTATAACGTTCCATGGTGAGACTGCACCTTGAATATTGTGTGCAATTCTGGTCGCCGTATCTTAAAAAGGATATAGCATTATTAGAAAAAGTTCAGAGAAGAGCCACCAAAATGGCAAAGGGGATGGAAGGATACTCCTATGAAGAAAGGCTAAAAAGGTTAGGGCTCTTTAACCTGGAAAAGAGACGGCTGAGGGGAGATATGATAGAAGTCTATAAATTAATGAAAGGAGTGGAACGAGTAAACGTAGATCGATTGTTTACATTATCAGAATATAGAAAGGCTAGGGGACATGCAATGAAGCTACAGGGTAAACTATTTAAGACTAATAAAAAAAAATATTTTTTCACTCAACGTGTAATCAAACTCTGGAATTTGTTACCGGAGGATGTAGTAAAGGCTGTTAGTGTAGCTGGATTTAAAAAAGGTTTGGACAAGTTCCTGGAGGAAAGGTCCATAAACCTTTATTAAGAAGGGACCCAGGATATCAATGCTTGACCCCGTACAAGCATTGCGGAACCTGTGTCTTTTGGGGTAACTTCTAGGTATGTATGACCTAGATTGGCCACTGTTGGAAACAGGATACTGGGCTTGATGGACCTTGGTCTGACCCAGTATGGCATATCTTATGTTCTTAATCTTTAAAGGTTTTACTTCAGACACTGCATATAAGGTTATAGTTTGTTATCTGAACTGTATTGAAATACTTTGATGAACATGGTGAACACTGTATAATCTTATACTTTTAACCTCAGTTATTCTTTATATTCTTAATATAATGATATTGAATTCTCTTTTATCCAATAGTGCTATTTCTCCTTACCTGCTTGAACCCGTTATCATAATACTGGTTGTTTATATTGTGGTTATTATTATCGCCATACTTGCTGTTTATACTTGAATAAATTGTTATTACTATTTAAGCCAGCCTTGTTCACAGTAGTGCTTTATGAGAGTTTTACTGTGTGAAAGGAGGGACATCCTACCTGCTAACACCTTTCTTCCTCAGGTGGAGGCACTAGGCGCCAAACTCAGAAGGACCAATGGAACCCACTTTAGAGAGGATTCCAGCCAGGCAGTCTTGGACCCAAGGGGGCGGTACACATGCTATTAAGATTGGTTCTTGGAGCCTATTTTATAAAGGCTCGATTACCCAGTTAGCTAAGGCATCAAAATGTTGGTCTCACAGAAACTTAGCATACATCATAAACATCATTTAAATTTTTTGAGGACCATCAAAATTCATAATGAGAACAAGCTCAACGACTTCAAGCGCTCATAAATTTCATCTATCTCTGTTCTTATCTGTCACAATTCATAGCACAGTTTATGTCTATATATAGAGACTTAGCCAGACTTAATTAATATTTCTCATCATCCTCCTTTATAAAATCAGGCATCTTTTTGGACATCTCATATAGAGGTCCTCTTATAAAATTAAGCCCATATTGCGCATCCACAGACTGTCCCCTTTCTGGGTGAATGCATGGCTAGGCACGGGGGCGGGGGGGGGGGGGGGTTTGGTGCCATGGTAATTCCTTAATTGAAGTGTTCCCACAATAGGGGAGCCACAATGGGGAAATCAGATTGCTAGCAGAGAGAGCGGGGTTGTGATGCAAGGACTTTACATCAAGAACTGAGCAGAGAGACAGCTCAAGCAATTTGCGAAACAGTGTGTGGCTGATGTGCTCTGTTGTCCAGAGAGAACCCTTGTTACAGGTAAATAACATCACTGAATCCTTTCTCCCCCAAAATAGTTGCAGAACATAACTTGAATATTTCCCCAGAAAACTCAACATATCAAAAAAAATTATGATTCTGGAATCATCTAGATTACAACAATAAATAACCGCTCTCCACTATCAGGTACACTGAAATAATACAAAACCTTTTAAAATTCCCCTCATCACATGTGTAGCAAACCTTCTAAAATTATAATTATTGGGTACAGATTAAAGAGATGTCTTAATTTCTAAATCCTTTAGTAAAATATAGGAGGCGTTTTACTAAAGGTCGCTAACCATTTTAGGAAAAGGCCATTTAGTACAAGTACATTTTTGAGTGTGATGACTGGAGGCTGAGAATGCTGACGTACTACATGCCAGCTACCTGCTGCTAAAATACTCACTTAATGGCCACTGTGCACTAGGGAGGAAAATGGATGGGTTAGTGGTGGAGTGTGGGCATGAAGAGCACATTGAGCATGGAGACAATTGCCGTGTGCTTAGTGGTAATGTGGAAATTAGCATGAGTAAACATGATGATACCTCGATGTGCGTCGTTAGGTGTACCCATGTTAAGTGTGCCACGTGTTTTGATACGTAATCACGGACTAACTGCTTTGAACTTGCTGCACATACCCCAGACAGCGCACAATGGCTATATTTACCTTTGCATTAATTTTGCCACTAATCACTCGATAAGTGTACACCTTTAGTAAAAGGGTCCCATAGCCTTGCAATGTTCACCTTTACCATTCAAGTTATTTGTTATTGCACTGAGCTTTCTGTAAACTATCTTGACTGTTAGAAAGACGGTATAAAAAAAGATGTGAAATAAGCAAATAAATATCAGGTCCATATTGAGCCATAGTGGTCAGCATTTTTTAAACACCATTTACCATGACTAAAATTATTATTTTAAAAAATTTCAATGTATTCACTTCTACACACACTCAAACATTAGCTAGATGACAGGTAAAGAACATATTATGAATAAAAAATATACATATTAATTAAAATAAACCTTCATAAAGCATAGGAACATAGAGAGGAAAACCAATTAGGAAACTGACTGATGGCAAACATTATATTTAAGGGAACTGTCAAAATAGCAGCACATTGGTTTCCAAATACATTCAGATTGCTCAGTATCTCCCAAATCTATGTTAAGGCCTTAAGCACTGGACCACAGTGGAGTAAGTCATAATGAGGGGCCCCCAAGCAAAATTTTGCTGAGGAGGAACATTGTCACTGCAGTGGTGCCCCCCCCCATGCTGACCCCCTCCCCCCTTCGTGCAGTGGGCCCCCTCCCCATGGCAAATTTACAAGAGCAGAGCAGTGCAGCAAACATGTTAAAGTAAGTTTTCCATGATGCTGCCACCTTGGCTGTGTGGGCCCCCCCCTGCATTGTGGGGGCTACTTAAGTGGAATTTACAACAGTGTGGCCCGCATTGTCACCTTCCCACAATGTTTATTATCCAAGACATTTCTCAGAGGACTGGGGTCATAGAAGGTATACTGTTCATGGAAAGCTGTACAGAAAAAGGGCTTCCATCCTAATCTTCTATCCATCTCTTCTCAGGCATATAATACACCTGAGAGGGAGGTGGAACTGCTTCCTCGGGTATAGTCAAAACTTCCATTAGGTATCTTTTTAATATTTCACTAGGGGAGATACTAATAGATTTGGGGAAGTTGATAAATTTTAAATTCAATTTCCTAGCAAAGTTCTCCATTTTTTCACTTCACTAGTCAGATTGCCATGCATTCCAGCTGAAAGATTTGCCATAGTCTGTAGATTATTCACTGCTTGAGTCAATTCTTCAATGTTCCCAGTATTACTGCTCTCCACTGACTTCTGGGTCTGGATCAGAGTGCTAAGTTCCAACCATATAGAGTCTGTACCAGAAAGAGATAGATGTCTTCAGTCTCTTGTGCATGATTGTGACAGACTTAACAAGAAGCACGGTTGCTGAGATAAAATGTGGGATTCTAATAGTTTACCATCATGGAATGCTCTCAGGAAGACCTCACCACATTCAGAAGTTCCCGATACTTCCTGAGACTGTTTAATATCTTCCAAACTCACTGCCACTGTCCCAGTAGTAGTCCCAGCCACACTATCACTGATCGTTTCTTTAGCCACTCGTGCTTGCTGGAGCACCTCTGACCTCTCGTGCCGTGAATTCTGTTCTCACCTATGATTGGCATCACAATTGTGCTCTCGGCACTGCACTACATGTCTAGGCTCTGAGAATGTCACCCCAGTACCAGTGCTGATCTCCCCAGGAACTTCACAAGCAGTTGGCTGAACAACTGCCTTCTCACTGGGTGGTTGCTGCTGGATTGGCAAGGATTCAGAGGAGAAAACCCTCACCTTGCCTTTGTGTTTCACCATTATTAAGTTAAAGAAGAAGTAACTTACTGAAATAAAGGAAAGAAAGAGAATTAAGCCAGCTGTGGCACACATGGACTACACCATTTTGGCTTTTCTCTGATCCTCATGGCTAAAATTATTTTAGATATTCAACACCAGTATGCAGAAAGTCCCTCACATGGTTTGCAGCTTGTCGTGCTGTGAGGGCTTGTGTGCATCAGTGATGCTGAGAGCTAAACTATCGGTAGTTTAACTACTGGCAGGGTCTCCCAAGATGGACAGGTCTCAGCTGAGATGCTAGACCAAGACAAACTACCCATCTGGGCAGCAGCAGAATGGGATAGTGTTGACGGCGGAGGATCACATTTCTGTGACAACGGCAACAACACCAAACTTAAACTGCACGGAAGAAAGGCCCGGCAATCTACTTCTGTATCTTGCCATGAAAACCCAATGGATAGTTACAACAAAACGAATTGTGCTGTAGTGCTGGAAGATGAGACCCCCAGGTTGGAAGGCACTCAACTAGCTACTGGGGAAGAGCTGAAGACTTTTCAGAGTAAAGCCAGCATTTATGATGTGGTTGGATCAAAGCCCTCGGGAAGTCTGACTGCTGATGTAGCTGCGCATGAAATGAGAGTCAGAAGCTGTAAAGATGTCTTACACATTGGAACATGGAACGTACGAAGCATGAACCAAGGGAAGTTGAAGGTGGTCAAGAATGAAATGGAACGTGTACAACTTGATCTGCTGGGTGTCAGCGAACTGAAATGGACTGGCATCGGGCACTTTGCATCAGATGATCACATGGTCTACTATGCTGGAAATGAAAAACAAAGAAGAAATGGTGTTGCATTTATAATAAAGAAGAAACTTGCAGCTTAATCTCTATTCGTCTACGAGGAATGCCTATCAACACAACTATAATTCAAGTATATGCCCCAACAAATGCTGCAGAAGAGAATGAAATTGAAGAGTTCTATGAACAAGTACAAGCTGAAATTGACAGAACATGCAAACAGGATATCCTGATAGTCATGGGTGATTGGAACGCAAAGGTTGGCAACAAAGAAGAAGACAAAGTAGTTGGAAAATATGGACTTGGCAACAGAAATGAAGCTGGAGAAAGACTGATAGAATTCTGCAAGATCAACGATCTATTCATCTCGAACACCTTCTTCCAGCAACACAAGTGGCGACTGTACACATGGACTTCACCCAATGGATTGTATAAAAATCAAATTGACTGGGGGCGGAGCCTGATGTCCAGCGGGTAGGACGCTTTGCGTTGAAGCTCCCGAGAGGCCTACTTAGAATCCTGACTTAATACCTACACAAATTTACTATTTCGCTCCGAGCTGACCGGGGCACCTCGGGGGAATGGCGGCCCATAAACCAGCGCGCTTGGACTTCGGGTCACCTTCTTCTTCTCACGGAAAACGCTCCAAAACAGAGGTGTCCTCCCCACAGAAGATGGTTCCATTTCGTGAAAACCCCGAGATGCACCTGGAGATTTTGGAAGAAATACGCGGCGTGAAGGAATTGGTGCAGTCCAATGGAGAAGCGCTTCGAGCCATGCGAGAAGACTTTGGAGTGCTCCAAGACCGACTTGAAAGTCTTTCATTACGGCAGGACAATATGGCGGGGGTCCTCGACTCGCACGAGGTGCGCTTGGGCAAACTGGACGAGGCTGAGCGTCAGATACAGAATCTTCAAAAGGAGTTAGAAGATAGCAATAATCGAGCCCGTCGCAACAATGTGAGGCTTCTCGGAGTGCCGGAGGGGGTGGAAGCAGGAGATATAAGAGAGTTTTTGCTCAAAACTCTTCCCTCCTTGCTGACGATCACCTTTCATAAAGAACTGGAAATCGATCGTGCACACCGTGTTCCTGCTCACATGGCGCTCAACCGCACGACCCCCCGGCCTATTATCTTTAGCTTGCTACGATATCAACAAGTGGAACAAATTTTACATGCTGCCCGAGCGAATCATCATTTGGAATTTGAAGGTCGTAAGGTCTCCTTCTTTCCTGATTTGGCAAAGCCTACCGTTGACCGTCGGAAGAAACTCCTTGCTTTTCGCCCTCGACTTCAACAGCTACAGGCTCGCTTTGGCCTGTTGTATCCAGCGAAGCTCCGAGTGACTCTCCATAATCAAACCAGGACGTTCGAAGATCCTGATCTACTATCAACATTTTTAGACTCCAAAGAAGCAGAGCAGATGCGCTAATCCCAAAGTTTGGACTCTTATTTGCCGGCTCTATCCGCCATTTTGAAGGGCCCGATGCGGCGGTTATAGCCAAGCACAGAAATAGCCTGGACTTTCTTTCTTTTTCTATATGACTTTTGTTTTTTTGGTCTCCTATCCCTTCATGATGTGTGCCTCGGTCGGATTCGGAGCACGCACAGTCCTACAGGTTATGTGTTTTATCAATTTAGGCCTTCTCTGGGGCTTCTCCCCGCAGACACATGGTCGCCAGTAATTTTGGGGTTTTGCTTCTCCTCTACCGTACTGCGGTTTTCTTTGTTAATGTGGGGCGCTTCATTGTATTATATTAGTTTATTTTTCCTATGTCATGTGTACAGCCAGCTACAGTCAGTTTGAGGGACACAGTGAAATTATGTGTGCTATCCTGCTCAGAATTTTTAACTTTTCTGTATGGCCTTAGGTAAAATCTTATCATTCACCGTCAAAGGCATTAATGGTCCACTCAACGGAAAGAAAATCCTTAGCTATTTTAGCCATGAGCATGTTGATTTCGTGTTTCTTCAGGAAACGCATTTAAACTCTGCTAAACACTGAAACTCAATGCTAAGCCTCACATGGTAGCTGCCTATTCTCCCACCGGTTTCAAATGGTACGGGATAGCCACTTTGGTTAAGAAGTTTTAGCACGCTACTGTATCTGATATCAGCGCTGACAAGAGGGGTAGATGGGCCCGTGTCCACCTTGAGGTTGGAGATAGTTAATTCACGTGTATTTGCATTATGCCCCGAATGTGGACAACCCTGCTTACTATGCAAGTATTGCACAGTTGGCCTCGGCCTCTGCCAATGCTCCATTAATACTTGGTGGCGATTTACTCAAGTGTTCCCTCAATCTTTTCTTCTCAAACAAGGTGCTCGTTGGTTGGAAGAGCCAGTACCGAGCAGACCTGTGTGGCTAGATACAGAAGCGGGCCTTCGCGAACCGATTCCTCTTACCTTTCTCCCTGTTATGACTCTCCCATCAGACTCCCACTATCCACCAATGCTTTTAGACACTTTAGGTGCCTTTACTACTTTTATGCAATCTTTAGACTCCCGACTCTGGTCAGTGCAACTTCAGCATCGCCTTTGATCCACTAGAGTACTCCCGTCATCGGCATTCTCTATATAAGGTTGATCGGAGACTCTCTGACCTCTCGGTAATTCACCGGGTGTAGTATCCAATTTTACTAAACCTTCTGTAATGCTATACCTAGAGATACCCCTATAGCGCAGAAAGTATGGGAGAGAGAATTGCATGTGCCTTCGATTTCGGAGCAATAGAGCCTTATCAGGAGCAGAGGGATACGGGTTTCCCGATCCGCCTCACTCATTCAGACCCTCTCCTTTCTAGCCCACCGGTGTTTTTACACTTCTCACAGATTAGACAAATGGAACACTACTCAGGGCAATGGTTGCTGGACACGTCCCGCGGCCATTGGTTCATTGCCTCATGTTATGCATGAATATCCCGCACTACAGTATTACTGGCGTCGGGTCTGGGGTCGTATTTAGTCTATCTCGCACTCCCAGGAGCCCCTTTCTTGGAGGATAGTGGGACTTCGCCTAGTTGCGGGGATCCCCTCTCTCCCAAAAATGGCTTATCTCCTTTCGAACTTCATGTTTAGCATTGCTATTTCCCTAAGTAAGTATTTCCCTAATTAAGTAATACTGGCAGCTTAGCTCCCATTTGAGCCCCAATGACTGGGGGAATCATGCCTGTCTTTACAGTAAATATGAACAAATACCTCGTCTGTTCGCTTTCTCCGTTCAGACTCCTTCTCATTGGTCTCAATGGAAGCTGCTCAATGACTATGTACATTTTGCTAAATGCTCTCATTTGACTGTCTGACTTTGTATATATCTTTGTCTCATGATCATGCTGTATTGTAGATACTCTTTTGATCGTTTGATGTATAATCACTGTTAATTGGAAGCGCTCACATGCTGATATAATCGGGTAGAGAAGAAGCATCGGGGTGGGGGGTACTGGGTTTACTTTTCCTTATTGTATGCTTGTTTTGTCTTTTTTGGTGTGTTGTTTCTTTTGTTTGTTGCAAAATGAAAATAAAAGTTTGAAAAAAAAAAAAATCAAATTGACTACATCTGTGGAAGTCAACGATGGAAAAGCTCTATAGCATCAACAAAGACAAAACCTGGAGCTGACTGTGGTACAGATCATCAACTTCTAGTATGCAAACTCAAGCTAAAGCTGAAAAAGAGCAAACCACTCATGAATGCAGCAAAATATGACCTTGAGAATATACCACTGGAATTTAAAGATTGCCTGCAAAATCGATTTGCTGCTTTAGATACAAATGATAGAGTTCCAGAAGAGTTATGGAATGACATCAAGAAGGTTGTGTTGGAAGAAAGCGAAATGGATGACGGAAGAAACTCTGAAAATTGCCCAGAAACGCAGAGAAGCTAAAGCCAGAGGAGAAAGAAAGACAATCACAGAACTCAACAGAGATTTCCAACGTGCAGCAAGACAGGACAAGGAAAAGTACTACAATGATGCATACAAGGAAATAGAAGCAGAAACTATTAGAGGAAGAGCAAGATCAGCTTTCCTAAAGCTACGAGAGTTAAAGAAAACGTTCCAGCCTCAAACTGGAATGTTACAAGATGCTCAAGGTTCTATGTTGAATGATGCTGAGAAGATCAAGAAAAGATGGAAGGAATATACAGAGTTTTTATATGATAAAGATCAAGTGGACCAACGGCCATTTCAACCTGTACCTTATGATCTGGAACCATTGGTGATGAAAGAAGAAGTTGAAGCAGCATTGAAAGCCTTATCAAAGAACAAAGCACCAGGCATTGATTGCATTCCCATAGAAATATTACAGCAATCTGATGCAGCTGTTACCGTACTTTCAAGGCTCTGCCAAGAAATATGGAAAACAGCATCATGGCCAACTGACTGGAAAAGATCTTTGTTTATACCAATATTAAAAAAAGGTGATCCAACTGACTGTGGAAATTATCGCACAATCACTCTGATCCCACATGCCAGCCAGATTCTACTGAAGATTATTCAAAAGAGACTACAATCATACCTGGAACAAGAACTACCTGAAGTGCAAGCAGGGTTCAGAAAAGGGCGAGGAACGAGAGACATCATTGCGGATGTGAGATGGATCCTTGAAAAGACTAAAGAATACCAAAAGGATATCTATTTGTGCTTTATCGACTATAGCAAAGCTTTTGACTGTGTAAACCATGAGAAACTCTGGACCACATTAAGAAGCATGGGTATACCAGAACACCTGATCGTTCTCTTGCACAATCTGTACATTGATCAAGAAGCAACAGTTCGAACGGAACAAGGAGAAACAGAATGGTTTAAAATAAGCAAAGGTGTAAGACAAGGCTGCATACTTTCCCCCCTACCTGTTTAATTTATATGCAGAACAAATCATCAGAGAAGCAGGATTGTATGAAGACAACAGAGGTGTGAAGATTAGTGGAAGACTCATCAACAACCTTCGCTATGCTGATGATACCACATTACTGGCGGAAAGTGAAGGTGATCTGAAACATTTGCTTCTCACAATCAAAGAACATAGTCTCAAAATGGGCCTGCACCTTAATGTAAAGAAGACAAAGATCATGACAACTGGCATAATCAACAGGTTCATCGTCGAAGGAGAAGAAATTGAAATTGTGAATTACTTTAACCTACTTGGATCTACTATCAATAAAGAAGCAACAAGCAGTCAAGAAATCAGACGACGCATTGCTCTTGGCAGAAT
Organism: Ichthyophis bannanicus; assembly: GCA_033557465.1. Taxonomy (NCBI): domain Eukaryota; kingdom Metazoa; phylum Chordata; class Amphibia; order Gymnophiona; family Ichthyophiidae; genus Ichthyophis; species Ichthyophis bannanicus. The sequence continues at coordinate 392,217,571 of CM066032.1, forward strand.
GGCTATGAAAGACCTAGATAAGATTCTCAAGAGCAGAGATGTCTTTCTCCATACAAAGATTCGACTTGTTCAAGCCATGGTATTTTCAGTAACATCATATGGATGTGAAAGCTGGACAGTGAAAAAGATAGACAGGAAGAAAATTAATGCCTTTGAATTATGGTGCTGGCGGCGAATACTGTGTATACCATGGACTGCCCGAAGAACAAACCAGTCGGTACTAGAGGAGATCAAACCTAAGCTTTCTTTAGAAGCTCAGATGACAAGACTTCGACTTTCATACTTTGGACACATCATGCGGAGAAAGAGATCATTAGAGAAAGACATCATGCTTGGCAAGATAGAAGGTCAACGCAAAAGAGGAAGGCCAGCAATGAGATGGATCGATACAATAACAGCAGCTGCGGGTACCAGTCTGTTAACAATGAGTCGCCTGACTGAAGACCGAACACAATTTAGGATAGCTATCCAGAGGGTCGCCATGAGTCGACTCCGACTCGACGGCACTTAACAACAACATGCAGAAAGTGGCCAACACTGAATATTTGGAGACTGGCCAGGCTGCCGCAATCTGTATAGTTCCATCCCATAAAGATGACTATACTAAATTCCCATGAAAGTTGTAAGTTATTTATAAAGATTTTCCTGTCATATACACAGTGCCCAAAATACATAAATCATTATTTTTTCCTCCTGGGCATCCCATAATCTCTTGTAGGAACTCAGTTCTTGAACCCTTACCGAAATTTTGTGACTATTTTTTTACAAAAAACAACTATTGACATTAAGTCTGATTTTCATGATTCCACTCACTTCATTTCACTGTTAGAAATAGTCCCTTTGGATTTCAAATCATCAATACTGGTGACTATGAACGTGATATCATTGTATACCAATATAGCCCAGACTGCTGAATGCTGAACATCTAGTGGCTCTCCCTACTAGGATGCCAAGAATGTTTTTGTTTTTCAGTTATTAAATTTAGTCTAGTGCAGAAACTATTTTCTTTATGACTCCTGTTTTTACCTACAGATCTTTGGTATAACCATGGGAGCTACAGTAGCCTTGTTAGACATGGCTCTGTGAAGAGTCTTATATTTATGATTTGCTTTGGTTTTCATATATCCTCTTTTGGGTTTGATTCCTCAATGATATTTTCTTTGTATTGAATTGTCCTTTTTCTGTTTTACAACAATTTTTACAATGGGTCAACACCATAAAATCTAATGTTAAATTCACAGCAAAAAAATCATAATTTACACATTGAATTTTTGGATTTGTTGATTTACATAGGAGAAGATAAATTTTGTTCCACTCTTTATCATAAATCTGTCCAACGCAATATCTATTGAGAAAGCATAGTTATTATCCAGGCCCCTTGAGACATGACCTATCATTTGGTCAATTCCTCCACCTACAACGGATTTGTACCACACTTTCAGATTTTAAGAAACATGCTGGTGATTTATTTCAATGTCTCCTGGACAGAGGATATCTCTTTAACATCATTCAACGTGCCTACAAACGAGCCAAGTATTTCCACTGTGAGTGGTTTTGCCTGAAGCTCACACTCCTGCAATGATTTGCTCAAATGACACCAATAATCATATTGTAGGGGTGCTTCCTTGCATGCTTAAAAAAACACTGGCACATTCTGGCACTACATGAATGCTTTCAGTCAGACTTGGTCATTGCTTACAGCCGTGGCCGTAATATATGGGGCTATGTCGTTCATGCAACAACTGAGTCTGATCGCATTATTTATCATCAGGGCCATCAGAATTCAGGTCACTTTCCTTGTATTCAATGTGATTTCTGTATTACCACTTTGAGTGGTGACAGATGGACTCATAATACAACGGGAGTCACATACTTTTCTCACCGGCATATCACATGTTTGACAACTCATTTCTATCTTTTAATAAGTCCTTGTTTTCTTAAGTTGGTAGAATGATCAGATCTATTAAATCTCGTCTCCAAAAACATCAATTGAGGTTAAACACTAAAACCTTATCTGCACCAATTCTAGCTCATTTTCTAAAGGAAGGCCATTGATTTGAAGATGTAAAATGATGTGTTAATGGTTTTGTCCAACCAGACCCCTGAGGGGGTAATTGAAAGTCTCATTTACAGCTTTTGGAGCAGTCATGGATGTTTAGCTTATGCTCTGTACACCCTCAAGGTTTGAATCTTGAACTGGACTGGTGGAGTCTCCTTTAAATGCAAATTGGTTACTGGTTTTAGTGATTATTGATGTCAGATTATCGCCATAAATTGAATCCTCCTTTTGGCTGCTTCAGCACCTTAGAATTACTATCGTTGATGTTCTGGCAGGACCTAATTTCTAAATACTGCGCTTGAGGCAGAGCTTTTGTCAGTTGTATGAGACTGAAACACAGTTCTGTGTTCACTTTCAACTTCTGGGATTTCCTGTGTTTTTCTCCAGATTGGCTCCTCCACCAGCGAAGCATTCTGTGATTGGCAATCTGAGAACTTGGCGTTTGCCACTTCACAAGCTAAGTTTTTAGTTTTGCTAATGTGCTACACTTTTGTGATGTTTATATAAAATTTTGGTGATTGTGCTCACCTATTTTGAGAATAAAAAGGAACATAAGAACATAAGATATGCCATACTGGGTCAGACCAAGGTCCATCAAGCCCAGTATCCTGTTTCCAACAGTGGCCAATCCAGGTCACAAGTACCTAGCAGTTTCCCCAAAAGACACAGGTTCCACAATGCTTGTAATGGGTCAAGCATTGACATCCTGGGTCCCTTCTTAATAATGGTTTATGTACCTTTCCTCCAGGAACTTGTCCAAACCTTTTTTAAACCCAGCTACACTAACAGCCTTTACTACATCCTCTGGTAACAAATTCCAGAGTTTGATTACACGTTGAGTGAAAAAATATTTTCTTTTATTAGTCTTAAATAGTTTACCCTGTAGCTTCATTGCATGTCCCCTAGTCTTTCTATATTCTGATAAGGTAAACAATCGATCTACGTTTACCCGTTCCACTCCGTTCATTAATTTATAGACTTCTATCATATCTCCCCTCAGCCGCCTCTTTTCCAGGTTAAAGAGCCCTAACCTTTTTAGCCTTTCTTCATAGGAGTATCCTTCCATCCGCTTTACCATTTTGGTGGCTCTTCTCTGAACCTTTTCTAAAATCGCTATATCCTTTTTAAGATACGGTGACCAGAATTGCACACAATATTCAAGGTGCGGTCTCACCATGGAACGATATAGAGGCATTATAATATCTTTTGTTTTATTTTCCATTCCTTTCCTTATCATACCTAGCATTCTATTTGCTCTCTTGGCTGCCACTGCACACTGGGCCGAGGGTTTTAACATGGTATCCACAATGACGCCTAAATCTTTTTCCTGGGTGATGGTTCCTAATGTGGAACCTTGCATCGTGTATCCATAGTTTGGGTTGTTCTTCCCTAGGTGCATAACCTTGCACTTGTCCACATTAAATTTCATCTGCCATTTTGATGCCCAGTCTTCTAATTTATCAAGATCCTCTTGCAATTTTCCACAATCCTCTTGGGTTTTAACAACTTTAAATAGTTTTGTGTCATCTGCAAATTTGATAACCTCACTCATTATTCCACTTTCCAGGTCATTTATGAATATGTCAAAAAGCAGCGGACCCAGCACAGATCCCTGGGGTACACCACTATTCACCTTTCTCCATTGGGAAAATTGGCCATTTAGCCCTACCCTCTGCTTTCTATCTTTTAACCAGTTCCTGATCCACAATAGTACACTGCCTCCTATCCCATGACTCTTTAGTTTTGCCAAAAGTCTCTGATGAGGGACCTTGTCAAAGGCTTTCTGAAAGTCCAGATACACTATATCAACCGACTCACCTTTGTCCACCTGTTTATTCACTGCTTCAAAAAAACATAACAGATTAGTAAGACAATATCTTACTTGTCTAAAGCCATGTTGGCTATCTCAGAATTAGGTCATGACTATCTACATGCTGAGTAATTTTATTCTCTATAATGGTTTCTACCATTTTTCCCGGTACTGATGTCAGGCTCACCGGTCTGTAGTTTCCTGGATCATCCCTGGAACCCTTTTTAAAAATTGGTGTTAACATTGGCGATCCTCCAATCTTCAGGTATTAGAGATGATTTTAATGATAGTTCACAGATTACTAATAGCAGGTCTGCAATCTCATATTTCAGTTCTTTCAACACCCTTGGATGTATACCATCTGGCCCAGGTGATTTGCTACTCTTCAGTTTATCTAATAGTTGTAATACATCTTTCCGATGCATCGATATTTCCTTCAATTCTTCCGCACCTTTAAATACCACTTCAGTCATGGGTAACATCCCTACATCTTCCTCAGTAAAGACCGAAGCAAAGAATTCATTCAGTTTCTCCGCTATCGCCTTGTCGCCTCTCAGTGCTCCTTTAACCCCTTTATCATCTAATGGACCAACTGACTCTCTCACAGGTTTTTTGCTACGAATGTACTTGAAAAAATCTTTATTTCATGTTTTTGCTTCTGCAGCAAGCTTCCTCTCAAATTCTCCCTTTGCCTGTCTTATCAATGCCTTGCATTTGACTTGCCAGTGCTTTTGCTGTTTCCAGGTTTCGTCGTTTGGCTCTTTTTTCCATTTCCTGTAAGATGCTTTTTTGGCAACAACAGCCTCTCTGACCTCACCTTTAAACCATGCTGGCAGTTTTTTGGACTTCCTTCCACTTTTCTTTTTTTTTTTTTATTTAATTAAGTTTCCAATACAACAATTGAAAGATAACAAAGGAAAAAGGGGAAATTACCAAATACAAAAGCAAACCACAAATAATCCCAATAAACACATTCACCCCATTTAGTTAGACCTCATACAAAAAAACCTCAATACGGTTCCAAACTTAAGAAATTTAAGCAAAGGAAAAGGAGGGAACCCCCCCCCCCCTATCATATGAGCATAGAGCACAATAATGGCTGCCAGTACAAGAGCTACCCTACCCCCCACCCTCCCTCGCCTGAAGAAAATCAATAAGTTGTTTGGGTTCAAAAAAAAGGAAATGTTTAGACTGAAATAATACATCACATTTACAAGGATACCGCAATTTAAATTGAGCACCTGTGGCGACGGCTCTCTGGCGCAAAGCCAGAAACTCCTTACGCTTTTTCTGGGTGTCCCGAGATAAATCAGGAAATATAAGTATTTTAGAGCCCAAAAACTGGGAAGAAGAAATCCTGCGGAAATAAAGTCTAAGGACAGCATTGCGGTCGGATTCAAATGCAAAGCCTACTACCATAGTTGCCCTGCTTGTCACCACCTCTAGGGAACTCTCTAAAAAATCAGATAAACCCATTGGACCGTCCCCAGCCGGGACCCCAGTCCCCTCACCACTAGACCCAGAAGAAATTACAACATATTGAGCTTTCACAATAGGAGGTAAATTGTCCTGAGGCATCAATAGTACTTCCGTAAAATATCTGCGAACCAAAACTAAAGGATCCAACAGAGGGGATCTGGGGAAATTCAAGAAGCGAAGATTATTCCTCCTCATTGAATTGTCCATATATTCAAAATGCCTCAAAGAAATTAAACGGTCCTTGGCAATAGTCTCACCCATAACTTGTAAGTCCAAGACACTAGACTCCAGCTGGGCAATTTTTGCAGCCTGGGCCTCGCACTTCATTTCCACCGCAGTACACCTCCCTTTCACCAACAGAAACTCTTGAGACAAAACTCCCACAACTGGAGCAAGGGAGCTCTGGAGGGAAGAAATAGCTTCCCATAAGCTGTCTAAAGTTACTTTAGCTGGTTTCTTTAAGCCGCAAATTACCCGGGGCTCCACAACCTCCGTCGAGCCAGTCTTCCTCCGAGCTCCTCCTGAGCCCTCCTGGGCAGAATGTACCTCCTCGACACCACCAGGGCACTCACCAGGATTCACATTCAGTCGAGAAGAGGCGCCCCCGCCCACGGAGCTGACCTCCCGACCCGGAGACACTTCAGCTCCGATCTCCTCCTCCCGACTTCTACCGGGTTGCGGCGGCAACAGCTGGACGGGGCTCAACTCCACACCGTCACTGCTCAGATCCGTCGCGCCACCAGGCAGATCTGCTGAAGCCATCAACGCCGAACGAACGGTGCAGAAAGGTACAATGGAGGCCTGCGCTACTTCTCCACGGGGTGTTGAGGCTACTGGGGGCTTCGGTGTCACCTGCTTCCTCTTCTTCCCCATCGAGACCGCGTCTGCCACCCAGTCAATCCACACCTATGAGCAGCGTCCCTGCTCCTCCACCATCTTGGAACCGAGCCTGGCTCCCTTCCACTTTTCTTAAAGCGTGGAATACAGCTGGTCTGGGCTTCCAAGATAGTATTTTTCAACAACACCCAAGCTTGATGTACATCTTTAACCTTTGCAACTGCTCCTTTTAGTTTTTTCTTAACTGTTTTCCTCATTTTATCATAGTCTCCCTTTCGAAAGTTAAAAGGTAGTACTGTGGATTTCCTTACTATCCCTCCTCCACTTATTAAATCAAAGGCGATCATGCTATGATCACTATTGCCAAGTAGCCCCAACACCCTTATCTCTTGCACTAGATCTGGTGTTCCACTAAGGACTAAGTCTAATATGGCTTCCCCTCTGGTCGGTTCATGAACCTGCTACTCCAAGAAGCAGTCATTTATTTCATCTAGGAACTTTATCTCCCTAGCATGTCCTGACGTGACACTAACCCAGTCGATACCGAGGGGATTTCATCCATTCGTGACAAACATTACAACAAAAAATGTTGAAAAATCTTTATAAATAACTTACAACTCTCATGGGCATTTAGTATAGTCTAACCTTTACAGGATGGGATTATCTTGTAGTTTGGACTAACGGTTCTTTTCTATTTTGCTATCTGTATAGCGGCAATCTTCAGCACTACTATGCGGACAGCATAAGTACAGCTTTTTGCTATCCTAAGTTATGCAGATAGTTATCCATACAGCAGCATCAAATATCACAGCTATGTGGGTCATTCCAGAACACAAATAAGGGGATTTTTATGTATGGTGAGGATATTTATGTGCCGAAAACATCCTAGACCATATTCTGAAGCACTGCTGTCGTGTACGTCCACGGCACTAGCATGGGAATCACAGAACGTGCCCAGAAGCGGCGGAATGGGGACGTGGTCAGTCATGGAGACGTAGAAAGAGTATTCAAGAAAGGCCTGTGTATGTATTAAGTGTTTCCTCGAAACGTCCACATTATTCCTGGACTTAGAAAAAATTCTGCTCTTCTCTGCAATGCGGCTCATATTGAAAAAACGGTTGTAACAAGTATGTTTTGAAGTGGTATGACTGCAATCTGGAAAAACACAAGATGCAGTTTAAAGGTACAGGGAGCAGAGGTGAGAGAATGTTGTAAGGTCTAGACACATTAATAAACACCCTTACAGAAATATTAAGAACAGCAATAGTGTTTACTCAGGCTATGCATGAATGTGCTGTTTGTGCTAAAGGAGCCAATCTAGAGGACCCTAACAATTCCCATTCTCTGAAAAAAAGGACTGCTGATGCAGAGATACTATGGGCGTGAGCAGGGAAGGATTATTTATTGGGTGAGAAATGGAGATTATATTTATAGTCCTGTTAATCCATGCGATTATATTATCTCATAGCTGTATAGGTTCAGGGCATCTTTTAGGCAGAATCATGTTTTTGTGACAAAAAGTGAGAGAGTGTGTGTGTGTGTGTGTATGTGTGTGTGTGTGGTTTGAGTAGGGCCAGTGCTAGGGTTTCTAGCGCCCCCCCCCTGCAACATATAAATCGGTACCCCTCCCTCATTATTGTTAATGTTGGCTGCACCCTAGCCTCCTTTTTCCCAAAACCGCTTTGTGAACTCTTTTCAAGTGATATTAGTATTTCTCCTTCAAATCCAGTGTTGTAAGAAAATTGCAGTGAAAGATCAAATACATAGCCAAAATAAAAATACTTTGCATCATACAAACAGGCTGTGATAGTCCAAAAAAAATCTGATTCTGGTCATCTCACTAAGAACAACATAAACATTCTTCAGTGCCAGGCATATTGTGAACTAATAAAAAACACTTCAAAAGTCACTGAAGATCTACAAAGCCAAATCTACCATACCATACCAGCATACACTTCCAAAACTCATACAATAAGGGGCTTACCCAGAAAAAGCAACACTATAAATACTGCATTGGGCCCCAAAACATCCATACACCTATTTGAAAAGCTGTACAAGACAAATTACTACAGTACAAACCCTATGTACAAGCTCCATGTTAACAGAACACCTGGCCTCAGTCACACACTCAGAACACAGACCCTCATGAAGTACAGAATAAGTGACCACAACCTAAAGTAAAAATAAAAAGATGTAGATAAAAATTAAACTGAAACCCCAAGAAGCCAGTTTCCGCATGTGGTGCACACCAGATAAGAGATGCAGTTCCCCATACGGTGTGAAATATAAAGGTAGCGCAAAATCCATTTACTAAATTGAAAATAAAATTATTTCTTCTACCTTTGTTGTCTGACAATTTTTGAACATGCTGGTCCTGATCTGAGGTTTCTGCTTTCCTCTATCTTCTCTTAGCTCTCTTTCTATGGTCTATAGTCCATCTGCCATTTCTTGTCTCTCCTTTTGCATTCTTCATTTTCTTCCATCAGCCTTTTTCCAGTCCCAGTAACCCTCCCCAGTACCAGCTCCCTTTACAGCCTCCCCTCCCAGTATCTTCCAGTGTCAACCCCCTTGCATTCCCAGCACCACCACTGGTGTCTATTCCCTTCCAGTTCCCCTCCTTCACCATCGTCCAACCCCTTCTAGTCCAAATACTATCTCAAGTATCAGCGAACTTCCAGTCCCAGTGCCCCCTCCCATGCCAGTTCTCTTCCAGTTACCCTCTCCTCTGTCATCTGCCTTCCAGTGCCATCCCCAAGTGTCAGCTTCCTTCCAGCCCCCACCTTCCCTCCTCCTTCCCCTCTTTTCCGCTCCCTTCTAACCCCCCATGTGAGCTCCCTTCCAACTCCCACCTTCCTTCCTGTCAGTTCTCTTCTAACGTCCCTCCTATTACCTAGACACCTTCCAGCCCCAACCCCAAGTATCTGCTCCCTTCCAGGCCCCCGTGTCTGCTCCCTTCCAGCCCCCATGTCTGCTCCCTTTCAGCTCTCCCCAAGTGTCTGCTCCCTTCCAGCTCCCCCCATATCTGATGCCTTCCAGCTCTCCCCTGTGTAGCTCCCCATGTCTGTCCCTTCCAGCTCCCCCCATGTCTGCTCCCTTGTAGCCCCCCATGGCTGCTCCCTTCCAGCTCCTCAGTGTCTGCTCCTTTCCAGCTTCCCCCTGCCTGCTCCCTTCCATCTCCCCCCATGTCTACTCCCTTCGTGCTCCCCCCATGTCTGCTCCCTTCCAGCTTCCCCCTATGTAGCTCCCCCATTTCTGCTTCTTTCCTGCTGCTCCCTTCCAGCCCCCCCCCATGTCTGCTTCCTTCCAGCTCCCCCCTGTGTCTGCTCCTTACCAGCCTCCTGCCCCCCATGTCTTCCTCTTTCCAGCTCCCCCCGTGTCTGCTCCCTTCCAGCTTCCCGTATCTGCTCCCTTCCAGCTCCCCCATGTCTGCTGCCTTCCAGCTCTCCCATGTCTGCTCACTTGTAGCCAGCCCCCATGTCTGTTTCCTTCCAGCTCCCCCCTGTGTCTTCTCCCTTGTAGCCTCCCATGTCTGCTCCCTTCCAGCTCTCCCATGTCTGCTGCCTTCTAGCTCCTCCCCATGTCTGCTCCCTTGTAGCCCACCATGTCTGATCCCTTCCAGCCCCTCCATGTCGGCTTCCTTCCAGCCCCCCCCCCCCCATGTCTGCTTTCTTTCAACTCTCCAGTGTCTGTTCCCTTCTAGTTCCCCCTTGTGTAGCTCCCCCATGTCTGCTCCCTTCCAGCTTCCCCCCTGTGTCTGCTCCCTTGTAGATGCCCATGTCTGCTCCCTTCCAGTTCCCCCCCCCCTCCCACATGTCTGCTCCGATTCGTCATTCAAAAAAGTAAGCAGCTGCAGGAACATTTCTCTGTTCCCACGGCTCTGCTATCTTTCATACTGCTGTGTTGCGGAGTTTGTAAAGGCAATAATAAGCATTTCCTGTTTCTTACAAGAAACAACAAATGCTTGTTACTGCTGCAAATACCGCGGTCCAGCAGTTTAAAAGATAGCAGAGCCGCGGAAACAGAGAAATCTTCCTGCGACTGCTCTCTTTTTTGAAGTGGTGGGTGGTGGGCAGCTAGCGACGGTGCCCCCCGCTGCCGGCGCCCTCCTGCTGCGCTTACCCGGCTTGTCAGGTAGTGCCGGTCCTGGGTTTGAGGGTGCATTGGGGGATCTGATGTGCTCATCTGCAGTTCAGGGGGGACATGAAAGCCTGGCCAGTACCTGGACTGTATGGATGACTACAGCATTACCATGTGCCAGTCTAATCGGGCAGACAAACTCAGAGAGGGTTCATTATAGCAAAATGTCAAAACCTACCCCTGTCCATAATAAAGGATCCTCAGAATCAGGGCACTCAACAGTGTAAACAGCACTGATGCATTACCAGAATGCACATTTTGTAGGACCAATGGTGTTGTTGTTGAGCATGCCTTTGTGCTGTTTGTACTGCTGAATTCTTATTCTTATTCTGAGGGTCCCTATTATTGACAGGGATATCTTTTGACATTTAGCCATAGAGAACCTATGCGGACTCCTTCTGGATTATTTTACATAGGGTACTCTAATAAGATCAGATGTTATTGGCAGTGTGAATGGACAGCCATACATCCACTGTGCCTGGCACTGGGAAACATGACTGATGTAGTGCCAACATTCCCCGGATTGTCCCATGCGGCCTACATCCCTACCCAGGCCAGAATCAACAAGAGCTGCGAGAGTGATGATATATCTGGAGTTTGGCTACTTGGTGTGATGGCACAGGGATCTCCCCTCCCATACCCACACAGCCCTGACCAGGGGAGCAGTGCCACAAAGCTGACTGTGGGAAGGCAGATAGGGTTGCCCCACAGATAAAAGATATATACAAACTGACATTCACCACAATGGTACAGGTGTAGCTGCTGTGAGAAATGCTGGTACCCAGATAGGTGGGCCTCAGATGCCATAGCCAGAAGGCCCTAATACTACTACTACTAATCATTTCTATAGTGCTACAAGTCATATGCAGTGCTGCTCAGATACACATAAAAGATGGTCCCTGCTCAGCGGAGCTTACAGACTAGTCTAGACAGACAACACAACAGCTGTGGACAGGATACATCCAGAGAGAATGGTCAGGAAACACAAGAGAGCTTAGGTGGATCAGATTCAACAGCAGCAACGATGAGGTGAGTGCTCAGCCTGGATTTGAGAGGGGCCAGAGACAAAGCCTGACGTACAAGCTTAGGTAGTTTGTTCCAGGCATAAGGAGCTGCAAGGTGAAGGGAGTGACATCTGAATTTGACAATAGAAGAGAAGGTCACAGACAGAAGCAATCTGACAGAAGAACGGAGTTCCCGGAAAGGGGTGTAGGGAGAGATAAGAGGGGAATGGTAGCGCAGAGCAGCAAAATGAGTGTATTTATAGGCCATAGGCATGAAAAGGGCATACATTTGTTGCTCAGCAATGTTATGTATCCTTTGAGGAACTGCAAGGTTAGTTTGGGGTTTTGTGCACTTGGCAAGGGCCATTCCTAGCAAGTTAAGGCATGTTTGCAGAGATGACCAAGGCAGGAATCACTGGGGCCGGATTTTAATACCATGTACCATTTGATGCAAGGTATGTCCTGACATACATGTTCAAATTTACATTCTCGTATATCATATTGGGGTGCACTGGGCTTACCTAGCACTTTGTAGGGCATGAGAGGGACTGGTATATGGTCTAGGTTGCAGCAACTGTCATTTCTCAATGGTCAGTATGTCTAGTGTGCATCAGCAAACTACTGTCTGTGATGAGCTGCTTAGGATATGCATGTTTTTCCTGAGAGGTGTGGCATCCACGGGTACATCGCGGGGATGGGCAGGATCTGAAATGTGTAACGCTTCAGAATACGTTTATCCGCGGCTGAGGCACTGGCCGGCTGAATATCAAGTGCACATGCCATGCTGAACACATCTATCTCCCCGATTCTGGACCCATGGGCACGTCTAGACCCACGGATGTGGAATTAGATTTGAAGGAGGTCTGTTTTTTATTTAGACTTGTCCGTGGGCCAGACGTGCATGTTATGGAATCCCGTTCCACGTGGATTAATTCATACTCTGCCTCAGCTTTGCCCATGGACTGCCCCAGCACTATCTGGATATGCCGAGGTGGTCTGGAAGGGTCTTCAATGGCATTATCTGTATAGTGTCACTGAACAGCTCCTTCATTGGCACTTATCCAATTATCAGATTCTGTTAGCAAGATAAATGTCATTGAATATTAGCGCATATAATTTGCTGAGAAAAGATGCAATACAAAATTAAGTACAGGTTAACTATCTTAAATCTATTGAATTATGCCTGAGTTAGTAGCATGGATTCTCCCCTCTCTCCAGCTCAATGTCTAAATCAAGTAGTCCCCCCTCCAAACAATTTCATAATCCCCTTCCTTCCTGCCATATATCTAATTTACAAAGATCCCCTAAAAGCTCATCTGATCCCTGTCCCTCCCACTTGATTTCAAATTCAAGAGTCAGACGTTGTCATCAGATCCCTCAAAGACATCTCTCCCCACCAACCCTGGAAATAACCCCTAAGTTCCTCCCATCCACTCACCTCCTCTCTAGAAAATAGGGGGGGGGGGCGCATATTTAAAGCATTTCAAACCTGATAACTACTAAAAACGCAGTTAGTCCAGTATTCAGTGGCACTAACTAGTTATTGCCATTGAATAACTCTACAGACCACTGAAAAATACCCTATTAAAACAGGGTGGTCTGAGAACAAATCGGGGATGGTGATAGCCACTATCTGGTTAGCGATGATATTCAGTCATAAAACAGAAAGCTAAACTGGTTAAAGTTAGGTCACCTGAATAGCGTCTTAACTTTAGGTGGTTTTTGTTATCTTTTCAGCAGCTGAATATCACCTCTAATCGGATAGTGATAGTGCTATCCAATTAGAGGTGATATGGGATAGTTTCTATCACTGAATATCTGGTTTTAAATAAAGCAGCAGCTAGGTGTTTTTAACTAGCCTAGCCACTGTTATCAAATATGCCCTCCTATATTTATTATTACAGAGGTTTTCCACCTGCAGTGACATAAGAGATACAAGAGCCCTCCTCCTGGCATCATTGCTCACTGTTGAGAAGTAGTACCATTAAATTGACATGGTGGCTTTCATGTGCCTCCTTATGGTGAGGATGGGGAGCCATTGGAATCATAAGCTCGGAATCTACAGACGTGGTGTGTTAGGGGGGAGGATCAAGGGAGTTTTATGGCCATTCCAGAGGTCTGGAGAAGGGACTTGATGGCCACTTCAGAAATCAGGTGGGATGTGTCTGAAAGGGAATATGATGGCTATTTCAGGATTGGATGGGACTGACAGGGGGAGTCTTTTTGAGGAAGTTCTTGGTTTTAGACATGCCCATTGTAGGGATTAGGGATATGTTCCTGATTCATACCACTTGATGGCCTTTGTAAATGTCTGCTCTAATAAAAATATATGTCAACCAGGCTGTTATATGGTGGGCAGAAAGAAAGCAGGCCAGCATAAGAAGAAACCATATAAGAAAAAACAATTCTCAGCAATGCATATTCCTGAGCTGAGAATTGTTTTTTCTTATATGGTTTCTTCTTATGCTGGCCTGCTTTCTTTCTGCCCACCATATAACAGCCTGGTTGACATATATTTTTATTAGAGCAGACATTTACAAAGGCCATCAAGTGGTATGAATCAGGAATATATCCATAATCCCTACACCATCAACAATCACTAACCAGGTAACTGGTGAAGACATATTCTAGAAAGGCCATTTATGTGGCTGTAATGACATGGAAGTGAAAACATCTACAAATCTCTGTCAAATTTAGAGAGAGGGTGCTCAAGTATAAGACTTATATAAAATCAAAATAGCCATCCTCAGAATGGACATGTTTTGCAATACATAGGGGAAAGTGGAGAAACGCACAGGGATGGACATCCACATTTAGTGGGAGGAGTTGTTTTACAAAGATACATGTGGGAAAAATCAATGGCTGAAACCTGGCAACTTACACGTTTAAGTGCTGACTTTTTACAATAAGCACATGTTAATGTCAGCGCTTACCTTTGCCATTTTGCAGATCTAAAACTGAAGATGCCACTAATTAACTATAGAAGTCTTTAGCTTTCTATTATTTCAATTTAGAGAGGGAAATAAAAACTGGGGCTCTAAGGGGGATATCCCGTTAATCTCTCCTGTAAAAGGATGGGCAAAAGGAACACTTTTTCCCTTTATGTGTTGGATAGCAGTGAAAAATGGATATGGACAGTTTTAGTCTTACATGTACATCACCTATATAATCCCCCCTAGTTTTTACTGTTTAAAGTTATTATTTAAGTCATAAGACTTTATTCATTTTATGTTTTAATATTATATTTTTTTATTAATTATTTATTTATTTATGTGTGATGTATGGCATCCTTGTGTAAGTTCCATTAACTATTTTGTTTATGTCATTTTACCCCTGAGGTCATACCCCTGACGAAGGCTGAAGCCGAAACACGGCCCATGTTGGATACGACAAATAAAGATTTTGCTGTTTGCACCTTGCTTGTTATTGTGCTAAAAGTGGTCATATTTACACATGGAAATCACAAATAAGGTGTCTAAAAAAACCCTCTTAGGAAATACAGCTTGGAAGTGAACAGTAGCAAATAGATCTCTTGATTAGACTCTGCTGGGTACTTCTATGCAACCTAGATTGGCCACTGGGTAGACAGGATGATGGACTTGTTCTGACCCAGTATGGAATTTCTTATGTTCTTAACCCCTTCAGTCTTTAATATTCTCATGTTTCCTCTTTCATTGTCTTTTTCCCCTTGCTAGCTACCCTTTTGATATCCCTCCCTCCTGCTTGCCTCCTTTCAGTTTCTCTTTTCCGTGTAATCACATTGTTTCTCTTTCTTCCATTTCTTTTTGCTGTACTGTTTAATCTTTTTCTATCTTCTTTGTATATTCATAGTCTCCTTCTCACTTTCCTTTCTGTGTCCTCCTTTCAGTTTTTTTTTCCTCTGCAACTTTCTTTAAGTTATTGGAACAACAAGTGAGATGATCAAATTTGTAGACGACACAAAATTATTCCAAGTTGTTAAATCACAAGATGATTGTAAATAATCGTAAGAGGACCTTGTGAAATTGGGAGACTGGGCATCCAAATGGACAGTACATTACCTAGCCCTGTGCAAGCGGTGCAGCCGCACAGGGCGCAAAGGCTTAGCGGGTGCATTTCGACTGCCTGTTATTGCCCTGCCACCATCACTTTTTCTTCTCTCAGTGGTGGAAAGGCAACAGCAGGCAGCCAAAATGCGCCCCTAAGCCTTTTTGCGGCACTTTAAGCAGGTTGGTCCCTCCCTTCTCTGATGCGACATCAGAGGAGGGAGGGACAGATCTGCTTAAAATACTGGTGACTTGCAAATCAGGCGCGCATCCTCTCCTCCATTTCCATCCAGACACTTTCTGCTCTTTCCCTGCTGCTGATGCTGCTGTGGAGAAAACAGAGGACGGCAAAGGCAGGGCAAGAGCAGAAAGCGACTGGACAGAGGTATGGTGGAGAGGAGGGTGGCGCACGCCTGATGTGCAAGTCGCATAGGGCACGATTCTAGCTCGGTACAGCCCTGTAAATGGAAGGTGAAATTTAATTTGCAAAGTTATGGACTTAAGAGAAGAGCAACCAAAACTATACAGTAGCTATATGATGCAAGGTTGCACATTAGAAGCCACCACTCAGAAAAAGGATCTAGGAGTCATAATGGATAATATTTTGAAATCTTCTGCTAGGTGTGCAGTGGTAGCCAAGAAAGTTAATAGAATGCTAGGAATTAGCTCTAGCCTATGACCTCCCCTCCCCTGACCTATGAGGACTAGTTCCTTTGCCTCTGCTCCTCTTTTCTTTCCTCTCCTGTGGTGTGACTGTTCTTTCCTGTTGAAAATTTAGTTCCTTTTCTGTTTCTGGCTATGGCCACTGAGTATTTTGCAACTTTGTACACCGCCCTGATGTTATGAAGGGCGGTCAATCAAGCCTCGTAATAAAGATAAAGATAAGGAATGACAAATCAAACCAAGCATATCTTAATGTCTCTGTATCTCTCCAAGGTGCCACTGCACCTTTTTCTGGTCACCACATCTAAATAAAGATATAGCAGAATTTGAAAAGTACAGAAAAGGGTAACCAAAATGATAAAGGAGATGGAAGAATATCCCTGTGAGGAAAGGTTTAAAAGGTTCGGGCTCTTCAGCACAGGTGCTTGAGGGGAGATATGATAGAGGTCTATAAAAAAATGAGGGGAGTCGTACAAATAAATGTGAATCAGTTGTTTACTTCTTCAAAAATGCTAAAAACATGCAATGAAACCAAAAAGTAGTCATTTAAGACTAATTCATTCAACACATAATTATGCTGACAAATTCATTGCCAGAGGATGTAGTGAAGGCTGATAAAGTAGGTGGGTTTTAAAAGGTTTGGACAAGTTCTTGGAGGAAAAGTCAATAAACCATTCTTAAAGTGGACTCGGGGAAATCCTCTGCTTTTATGGTGCATTCAAAACCTGTCTCTGAGGTAATTTAATTGAGAATGCTAACACCTCAGAACTGCAGTGACTTCAAACAGTATTATTAGCTTTGAACTTGTGGTAATAAAGCTAGGAAAAAAAGCCCCTACTGAAAACAAAGCTTCTTAAAAATGAAAAATTGTCGGTACTAGAGGAGATCAAACCTAAGCTTTCTTTAGAAGCTCAGATGACAAGACTTTGACTTTCATACTTTGGACACATCATGTGAAGAGAGAGATCATTAGAGAAAGACATCATGCTTGGCAAGATAGAAGGTCAGTGCAAAAGAGGAAGGCCAGCAATGAGATGGATCGATACAATAACAGCAGCTATGGGTACCAGTCTGTCAACAATGAGCCGCCTGACTGAAGACCGAACACAATTTAGGATAGCTATCCAGAGGGTCGCCATGAGTCGACTCCGACTCGACGGCACTTAACAACAACAACAACAACTATAATAAGTAGATCCATAGAATATAGGGAAGGGTAATTTCATAGCAGACCACCTAACTTGTGCAGCAGCTAAGTACAATAGTTACAGCAGTTTTCAAAATGAAAACGTACATGTGTTTTCCCCCAGCACTTCACATGCATATTCTACACCTGCTAATTGGCTAATTGAGAAATTTCCCATTTTATTTTTCATGCAATGCAGGCATTTTATAAAATCTTGCTTAAGCCTAACCCATAGCCCAACCCCGCTCCAGGAATGTCTCCACCTAGGTCAAAAACCCTTATACAGTACAAATAAAGAGAGTAAGCACATATGTTTATGTGCATATATTCTGGGCAATTTTGAGAAAAAGGCATTTCTGTTTTAAGCGCAGAAATGTCTTTTAAAAATACCCCCATACTGCTAATACAAGATTGAAATTAAGCATTTCAAATTTTGCATAAAGTGAAAACACCATAGAGAAAGAAAACTTCACTATATATTTTTTTTCTGAGTGGGTTGTGAGCCACGTAGAGAGCATAAAGAATGATTGGTATAAATAAGCCAATATCTAAGCAAACAGCCTAGTAGAGCTCTCTGAAGGACATGCTTCTTGTTCTCTGCTAACAAGGTTGTCAAAGAACAGAACAAATCATCTGTCCTTCAAGTATGACAATGTTTCTGGATAGAAATGATTGCCATACTAAGATTCTTTCCTGTCAAATAAATCCCTTGCTGACTTACCCTTGGCAAACAGTTTTCATGTAATAGACAGTTTTAATGGAATTGGTTGTGAAATAATTGACACTGATATATTGGCACAAAATTGATGCTGAAGAATTAAGGATTATACTGTATGCATTCTGAAAAATTGCTTGAGTGAATTGGGATTTAATTGCTCCCCATTCCATTCTGAGCACAAGGTAAATTACGTTCAGGTATAGTAGCTATTTCGCCTGCCCCAGAGGCCTTACAGTTTCATTTTGTACCAGTTATAATGGAGGGTGAAGTGACTTGCCCAAGGTCACGAGGATCATCTATGAGAGAAATGGGATTTGAAGGCTGGCTTCCCTGGCTTCGAGTTTATGTTGCACTATATAGGATAATTCTTATGGTTGCAATGTTACTTCCCCAAAAAGCTTTTTCAAGTCCATACAGAGAATTATAGATAAGGGAATCAAACGAGGGCCTTCTTGTTTACAGTCCTGTCTTTATCCGCACTGCTTCACTTCCATGTGCAAAAATCTCATCAAACTTTGTATATAATTTGATTGTTTTTATGTTCTTTTAAAATTTCGGATGAACATGTACAGAGCTAAAACAACAATTTAGGGATGAAAATTCAAAAATTTGCTAGGAGATCCAGATGTTAAGTTGTTTGTTTTGGATCTGTAAAGGTGTTTGTGCACTTTTGGTATTTATTGGTTCGTATCAAGTTTTTCTTTTCATTTTTTTTTGTTCAGAGTTCATCATCTGAAAGTTACTGTATCTTTCATTCCAGCCTTCTGTCTGACCGCTGGAAGACTTAGGGTTATGTTTACTAAAGAGTGGTAAGGGAGTAAAGGTGTCGTTAATGGACATTATCGGCACCCTTGAGCAGTTAATGCTGCAGAAATGCCGATAACGCTGTGTGTGTGGAAGCTGAGCCCGTAGTGGTAAGGTAAAAGGAAGTAGAAGGTGGGCTTTAATGGGACAGAGACTGGGCAGTGATAGCTTGTGCTCCTTTAACGCGGATTTCTGTTACTATGTGTTAGAACTCCCAGAGCTGGGAACCCTAATGCCATCTGAAAGCTCGCAATAAGGGCTATTTCTGAGGGGTGAGGGCCTATTTCAATATATGCAATGTGCTCCACCCACCATAGTTCTCAAATTAGTGATGGTAGTGCTCCATTGGCAGGAACAGCATGGTGGCCTATTAATAAAGTGCACTATGTTGTTGGTGCCACATTGACAAATGAGGTTTAACTGGGTGATGCAGTGGGGTGTATGGTCCACTAGCCTGAGAAGGCTGCTACCCAGGGTGTACATCTGTGATGACTGGTATGACTCCACTGTGACAGTAGCAGCACACATACATGCTGCCTCATTCAAAAAGGAGTCACAGCACCCTCACTGCCACCATGCTGCCAGGTCAGCATTGTGTGAAGGTGGGGGTGGCGGTTGTAGCAGCTGCAGCCAGCTGCAGATGAAATTTGTGTCCCAGTTTGGTGTTTCAGGTGCAAATTAGGTATTGGGGTCTACAAAATTCAAGATTATTCCATGACTGCCACACAAGCACACACAAGGAAATGGGTACATTGGTCATTCTGCTGGGACATTCATGGCCTGGAATGTGTGTGTTCATGTATCATGGTCTGCCCCATATGTAAGACATGAATGTCAGTTGAACCAGCAACATAGCAAAGCAGTGCAACATATAGCTCCAACAAGATGACCCTCTCCCATACCTGCCAAACATACCTTGTCAGACAATATGGCACAGAGCCTGCAGAGATGTAAGCAGATATAACCAAACCCCAACTCATGTCCTCAGGCATCCTGACAATGGCCACTTATATATCCATGGATTGATAAATCCACAGGCCTGCCCTGTGGTTCCAAACACATGGCCAGTATGTGTATGAGAGAAGGGTTATGGGTTCAAGGCCAGCCTTTGGACTAGGAATGGTATATCCAGGTGTTGTAACTTTATCCTATGTTTCCAGAACTGTATCATCTTTTCATCCAGCATGAGTCCACACACTCAGCTCCCATACTGAGAAGCTGTACCACCCATAGCTGGATGGCAGAGCAGGCTATTATCCTCAGCTCATTGAGCTGGCATTGACAGTGTCTGAGCATTGCACAGTGGACAGTGGGTCATGTGTATGTCTCCAGAGGAGTGTGAGCTGCAACAATGCATGTGGTGTCCAGGATTTATGGCTGTGCATGCAACATGCTACAGGCCAGCAATACAGCAACCCCACATACTGTGTAAAATGTCATTTACAAGCAGAAGGTTAGTTTTCAATAAGTAATTGCAGCCTATGACTGTGATGCTGTAATGCATTCCCAGTTACACCATCGTCAAGGTCCATCTCCACAGCATTCCCTTACATTTACTTCCCAACATGACATTGCTGTGCAGGTCCAAAATCACCTGATGGTTTGACTGGAGTAAGCAGGGGGGACACATGTGTGTGTGTGTTGCACTCCTCACCTCTGACTCAGCCTCCAGGCCTCAGGACACACCAATGTGCACAAGTGAGAGGCCTAATTAATGCCAACTGCCATAACAGCTTTATCTCCAGGAACAAGCAGGAATGAGTCTTCACATATGGGTATCGTCGGTACCGACGGAGCCTGCACGGGAACGCTCCCCAGCGTCCAGTAAGAAAGCTTTTGGGAGCATCCCACAGCGCCTGCGCGCTGCCTTCTCACCTTTCCCAACCGCCTCTCTCCAGTTCTTCTTTTCCGCGGAGCCAGCAGGTCGTGTTCCTGTCACCGCAGAAGAAGTTCTTTATTTTTTATTTATTCTTTTGTGTCGCGTCTGCCTTCTTCGACGTCGGACCGGTACCGCTGGTATTTTCTTTCTTTCTTTAAAAAAACAAAACAAAAAACTTATACTTTCTTCACTGTGCATTTTCAGTTTTTGGGCCTTAGACCTAAAAATTTTCTCCTCATGGAGAAGCCCACCTCCGGGTTTAAAAAGTGCACAAAATGTGGCGGTACTATTTCTGTCACCGACATCCATGATTGGTGTCTAAAATGTTTGGGTCCTGACCATTCCATCACGGATTGTATGTCCTGTACCATGATGTCTAAAAGAGGTTGGCAGAACCGAGCAGCCAAGCTTAGTACCCTGTTTCCCTCTGATGCAGCTTCGGTGGCATCAACGTCTTCCAGGGCTTCTTCTTCCTCCCATGGATCTCAGGTAACCAAGCATAAATCTGACCGGTCCTCGAAGGGCAAATCTCCCTCTAAGCATCGAGATGCCTCCGGGCTTGTACTCCAGGACTCCGCACCGGCAAAATTACCCCGGCGGGAAGTTCCGGCTTCCAAAACATTGTCTATGGGGTCACAGGTTGACATCGATGGCTCGGCCTCGACCGATCACCTGTTGTCGTGTTCTGGGGTACCGGTGGCTCCCACTGGTACCGACATCCAGACTTTGGTAGCGTCAATGGATCAGAAGATTCTGACCATGCAGCGCACCCTGACGGCATTCATGCAGGCTGTGACGCCTCCGGTACCGCAACAATCCTCATTGCCGGTACCGGCTCCGACACCGGCATCATTCCCGGTGCCGGTACCGATTGCATCGACATCGGCTTCGGTGTCAACTGCAACGGTACCCTGTCCTATGATGCCCATCGGTACCGAACCGGTACCGGTTATTCCCGATGTCCATCCCACTCGGTACGCATATCGGGCTTTACAGGAGCATCCAGACAGGCGATACTTCGATTCCTCCGAAGACTCTGAGGAGTCTGAAGGATCTGTCGAGGCATCGATACTTCTTCCTCAGGAGTCTTCTCCTAAACGAACAATGTCTCCTCCAGAAGACTTGTCTTTTCAAGACTTCATTAGGGAAGTGGCTAGGGGCCTCTCCATCACGGTGGCCCCTGAGTCAGAGCCTAGAGCCAAGCAGCTGGATATTTTACAATATCCTAAAGCTCCTAAAGAGGCAGCTACTTTGCCTATTCATGAGATTTTGTATGATCTCATGTTGAGCATGTGGGAGACACCTCTTACCACCTCTCCTCATTCTCGCAGGTTAGACACCATGTATCATGTCCCTCCTTGTCCTGGCTTTCATAAGACTCAGCTTCCTCACCACTCTATTGTGGTAGAGTCTGCCATGAGAAAGATAAAGAGTGCAAAAAGACACTCATCTAATCCTCCAGGATGTGAATGCAGGACCCTAGATGCTTTTGGCCATATGGTTTTTCAAGCTTCTATGCTAGCTGCCAGAATCAACTCCTATAGTCTCTATATAGGGATGTTTCTAAAAGAAGTCACAGATCATCTGCAGACTTTAACCCCTTTTATTTCAGAAGATAAAAGGCAGAAGTTTCTCACTTGGCTCAAACATGCCCAGGATGTTTCCAAATTTTCCAACCGTGCAGCCTTTGACTCTTTTGAGTGTGTAAGCAGAGCCTCGGCTATTGCCATAGGTGCACGCAGAATTGCTTGGCTACAAGCTTCTGATTTGGAACTCTGGGTCCAAGATGAATTAGGAAATCTTCCTTGTACAGGTGAAAACCTTTTTGGCAAGGATTGGCAAGCAAAGGCCACTCAGATGGATGCTGAGAACTCCGCTTTGGATCGACTTTCAAAGTCCACCTCTGCTCCTGCTAAGAAAAGATTGTTCAAAAAGACATCCTTTTCTACAAAGGGAAGATATTATCCTGCTTATGGTCAGCAGGCATCTTCTGCAGGTCGTTTTGCTGCAAAACGTCAGCAACCACCTAAACAGGCCAAGTCAAAGGCTGCTAGGCCTTCCACGGCCCAGCAGCCTCAGCCTCCTCAGGGCCTTTGACTTGCAACTAGAGAACTTAGCCTTTCTAGCTCTGCAAGAACCAGAGCCCCTCACCATTCCAGGAAGGTTGGCTTACTTTGCTCCCAGATGGGAACAAATCACAGCAGAGCAATGGACCCTCTCCATCATAAGGGAAGGGTACAAGCTTCATTTCTTAAGCCTTCCTCCTCGCACCATGGTGAAACAGTTCAATTCTCCAACATCTCTCCTCAACCTTCTGGGTCAGGAGATTGCCACCCTTCTTGCCCAAGGGGCAATAGAAGAAGTACCTCTTCTTCAACAGGGCTCAGGGTTCTACTCCCCTTATTTTCTTATCCCAAAGAAAACAGGGGGCTACAGACCCATATTAGATCTCAGAGAATTGAACAAGTTTCTATTCAAAGAGAAATTCAAGATGATTTCTCTCGGTGCTCTGCTTCCATACCTTCAGAGTCAGGACTGGCTTTGTTCTCTAGATCTCAAGGATGCATACACCCATGTCCTCATCCATCCAACACACAGAAGGTTCCTTTGGTTCCTTTTTCAAGGAAAGCACTACCAATACAGGGTGCTTCCTTTCGGTCTGGCCTCTGCACCAAGGGTGTTCACGAAATGCATGGCAGTAGTAGCTGCATTTCTACGCACTCTAGGAATATTCGTTTTCCCTTACCTGGACGACTGGCTCATTCGAGCTCCATCCCAGTCAGAGGCCCAGAACTGTCTAATCTGCACAATGCGTGTTCTTCAGTATTTTGGACTGGTAATAAACATCCCAAAATCAAATCTCACCCCAACTCAGTCTCTGGAGTTTATAGGGGCCTTGCTGGATACCACAACTGCAAGGGCCTATCTTCCTCAGGCCCGTTGCCTACGCTTAGTGCAGTTAGCCTCCCAGATACAGTTAAAGTCCCATTTAACTGCTTGAGAGATGTTACAACTCTTAGGCCATATGCACGTTTCGGGGGAAAAAAAACCCTGCATCAAGCGCTCACAACTCTACTTGCATAGAACAGAATCAGTTGCATGGTGGATTCTGTTCTATGCAAGTAGAGTTGTGAGCGCTTGATGCAGGGTTTTTTTCCCCCGAAACGTGCACGTCGCGCGTGTTTTCAGATAAGTGTAGTTCTATTTCTCTTTCTTGATGAAATTATTTTGATTATTGAGTTACATTTAAAGCCTTTGTGGTTGAATAAAAGGGATATGTATCGTATTTGGGGGATGGTTTACAGTGCCTCCTCCTCACGATTTATGTCCGACAAAAAAATTTAATAAAATTCTCGGGGGTCATAACGGTATCCTGTTTTTGTGGTGTTAGAGTACAAAGAGACAGGGAATGTGGCATATATAACTGTTCCAATATCCAACCCCATGTCGATCCTGCTTTGCTTTCATGCACTCTTGGGGGGGGGGGGGCACTGCGTCTGTAGTTTTGCAGTGTACATAGCTAGGATCATGACATTATATGGGAGTACAAGCATGGCACTATGTTCAATGCTCACTGTCAAAAGCTGTGTAGGGGGACACCGTATTTGGGTATGTGACAGATATAGGCCACACTGGGCCAGTACGCACTCACAGCCTGTCTCTGGCCCATATTCCACTGTGCCTCACATTGTATAAGCTGTCCCCAAGGTCAAAATAAAAGGGAACATAATGAGGAGCAGAGAATTCTGAATATTGCCTTAAACAGCGCTGTTTGCACAGGATGTATATGTGTCTGAGGTTAGGTCAATGGCTTAGCCATGTTAGTGTGGGTCTGCAATGGACACGGCCTGGGTGCACACATCTGTTCATGCTTAGAGGCCACTCTCACTCTGACCGAGCTATGACCATGTCGCAGCTATGTATCCAGATGGTGCTGTAGGGTCAAGCTGCAGTGATATGGATGCTGTTTCTTTTTTAGCAGTCTATTAAGTAGACAGGATGCTGGATGTCCATACTGTTTGTATACAGTCAATGTATGGTGCAGATCCTACCTGTCCGAAAGATGGCAGCATGTTCGTTCTGGAGGGATAAATTCTGAACCTTTCCACCAAAGCCAAGGAGTCCCTCAAGGATCCTCCCTTTCTGCTCTCCTGTTCAATATTTACATGCAGCCAATCTGTAATATCATCCGTTCTTTCAATGTTGATTGCATGTTATACACAGACGATGTCCTGCTTTACATTCCCTTCTCTACCGAGCATCTGGACCTCTCCCCACTGACGAGTTGCTTCAATGCAATATCTGACTGGCTCCTGTCTCAAAACCTCAGAATACAACATAAGAAAACAGAAGTACTCTTCATTACAAGGAACCCCAATTTTACACCCCCACAATATCTTAAAGTAAAAGAAGCGGAGTTACAATCTAAATCCTCAATACGATATTTGGGAGTCACCATAGACCAACGCCTTGACATGAAGGCCCACGTAGGAAACATAGTAAGATCAGTTTACTACAAGATCCGCTCACTTAGACATTTACGTTCCATTCTTGATCCCCGCACAATCTTCCAGGCGCTGGTTATACCTCATTTCGACTATGCCAACGTCATATTACAAGGTCTTCCCCAATCTACATTAAACCCGCTTCAGCTAGCCATGAACGCGGCAGCAAGAGTCATCCACGGAGCCTCCAGGAATGATCACGTGACGCCTCTGCTGATACAGTTACATTGGCTACCCATTCAAGCTAGAATAGTTTTCAAGACCCTGATAATTACTTTTAAAGCTGTTAATAATCTCACATCTGCATCCTTATCCTCCCTCATCCATATCACATCTCCAAATAGAGCAAGAAGATCTATGGCTATAAACTCCCTAAAAATCCCGAAGGAACTTACTGTTTGCACTAAATCGACAGCCAACAGAGCCTTCAGTCTCAGTGCCCCAAAATGCTGGAACGCACTACCCCCTGATATCCGGGCTATTAAGAGCATAACACAGTTTAGGAAAGCCCTCAAATGCCACCTCTTCAACAAGTACCTTATAGAACCCAATGGCATCACCTAGAACTCAATAGCACCCACTGATACTAGTCCCAGATAAATTTATGGTATTTCAACAACACACCAAGTTTGATATTCAATCCTATAGTGGGCTGGTATTTTCCTATGAAACCTCTGTGCATATGATTCCATGTAGTATTCCATGTAATATGTTTTGTAAATAGTTACCCTGGTTATCCAAGTTATTTATGCCCTGTTACCTGTAAACTCATACATGTTAAATGTACTGAGCATTTTGTTCCATGTGAACCGCGCTGATGATGAATAGTGCGGTATATAAGAGATTGTAAATAAATAAATAAATAAATAAATGTGTTCATGGTGGCTATGTGCTGTTCTTGGGCTGTTGGTAATCTGCTGTTAACTATGGTCTTGGCAGACCCTTCTGCTTGGTGTCACTGCCCCTACTTCCTGCCTAGACCACACTCACTGCATTTGGGTCCGTTGGAAACAGCTGACGCAACCTTAGAGACTCACATGAGATGTTATAGATTTCCTGGCTAACAGGAGCAGGACACAAGGCCCAGATAAGACAGGCCACTCAGGCATGCTGCAGCTGTACAGAATACCAAATGACTAGCATCACACGCTAGCAGTGATATAGATCTGCTCCGTAATCTGGAAAATCTATCTATTGCAGGGTTTGCTTTGGGGACCAGGTGATGTGTGCCCTTTCTCATATTCAGGGTTGATTGCTGAAACAGGCCATTTCCACATATGCAGCTGTAATGTGCAGGAAGCACACAATGTCCCTGCATATTACCAAGGCCTGCCCATTTCATGTGCGAGAATGTTGTTTGCACAGGGCCCCACACTTCAGGGAGCCCTGCGCCAACAACATCCTGCACATGCTGTTCAGTTCCCAGCAGGGCTGGCTTCAGAGAGTGCCAGGGAGGCCCGAGGCTCTGACTCACCTCTGTACAGCCATCAAATTGAAGAGTGCTGTTTTTCTTCACTTCAGCAGCTGTGTTATAGTGTAGGCTGCTGCCACGCTGGAGGTTAAAGGGCATTTCCTGTTTCCCGGCACTTAGAGGGCCAGTGGCCTATACTAGAGCACAGCTGCTGAAGTGAAGAAAAACGGTGGTCTTCACTTCGGCAGCTGTACATAGGTGAGCCTGGGCCTCTCCGGCTCCCTCTAAAGCCAGTCATACAGGCACAGAGCCCTTTGGGCAGGGTGGCTAGGACTGGAAATGGCTGATGGGGGGCTAGGACTGGAAATGGGAGGATTGGGGGGCTTGGACTGGTAATGGGCTGATGGAGATGCTAGGACTTGAAATGGGCTGATAGGAGGCTAGGATAGGAGTGGAAAGGGCTGATGGGGGACTGGGACTGGAAATGGGATGATGGGGGGGGCTGGGATAGGACTGGGAATAGCTGATGGGGGGCTAGGACTTGAAATGGATAGATGGAGGAACCAGGATAGGACTGGAAAGGGCTTATGAGGGGGCTAGGATGAAATGGCAAATGGGGGGCTAAAACTTCAAATGGGCTGATTAGGGGGCTTGAACTGGAAATGGGCTGATGGGGGGTATGGTTAGGATTGGAAATAGCTGATGGGGAGCTAGGATTGGAAATGGGTTGATGCGGGGGATGGCAGAATGGGACTAGAAGGGAGCGGATACTGGGTGGGGCTGAAACTAGAAGGGAGATGATGTTGAGGGAGGATAGGAATGGGATAGGGCTGGGGGAATGAGGATGGAGAGGGGAAAAGATATTTTGTGTGGGAGGGAAGAAAAATCTACGATTGGCTGGGTATTGGGAGAGTAAGTGTGGATTGAGGATGTAAGGGTGAAATTTCAGTGGATGAAAAAAGAATAAAGAAAGAAATAGAGGAAAGAGCAAAAGGGGAAAATCAGTATGTTAAAGCAGATGTAGAGAAAGAATGGAAAAAAACTAGAAGAGAGAAGAAAACACAAATGGACAGCAGACAATGGAGAGTTAGAAGACATGAAGAAACCAGAAGAAAGTGACGGGAGTAATTGTAACTGAAAAATAAAATGCCCAAACAACAAAAGGTAGAAAAATATTTTTTTATTTTGAATTTATTAACTGGAATATGTCAGCTCTGGAAAAAGAAAGTCATTGAATTCCCCCACCAGTAGCTACCACTGGAAAGTAAAATTCCCACACCATTCTTTTTTGTCGGGGGCTATCGGTTGGAGAGGAAGGACAATCCCTTTCCCCTCATTACCGAAAGAACCCTTTTAATCAGAAAAGGCCACCACGTGCCCAACACTATTAAAATCATTCAGTCAGTACTTATCTTAAACAGACACAACCAATGTCTTCCTAAGGCGAGCATGAACATCCACAGTTGCCACGACATGACATGCATGTTTCAGGCCCCTCCGGGTCCTGTCTCAAGTGGAATCCACTTGAGACAGGACCCGGAGGGGCCCGAAACATGCATGTCATGTCGTGGCAACTGTGGATGTTCATGCTCGCCTTAGGAAGACATTGGTTGTGTCTGTTTAAGATAAGTACTGACTGAATGATTTTAATAGTGTTGGGCACGTGGTGGCCTTTTCTGATTAAAAGGGTTCTTTCGGTAATGAGGGGAAAGGGATTGTCCTTCCTCTCCAACCGATAGCCCCCGACAAAAAAGAATGGTGTGGGAATTTTACTTTCCAGTGGTAGCTACTGGTGGGGGAATTCAATGACTTTCTTTTCTGAATACTTCATTTTGTCATTGAAAAAAAGGGGGGGTTTTTTGTGATAGCTCTGGAAAAAGGGCATCATTAACTTCTTTGCATTTTGTTTAGTTCAAGAGGAAATTAGAAACAGAAACATGACGACAGAAAAAGACCACATGGCCTATCTAGTCTGTCCTTCCATATCAACAATTACAACAGTCCCCTTTTTACCTTTAGAGATCCTTTGTGTTTGTCCCATGCTTTTTTGAATTCAGTTACTGTCCTCATCTCTACCACCTCCACTGGGAGACTATTCCATGGATCCACTACTCTTTCCATAAAGAAATATTTCCGCATATCTCTCCTGAATCTATCTCCCTTCACCCTCATCCCATGTCCCCTCGTAGCAGAACTTGCTTTCAATTGAAAGAGGCTTCCTCCCTGAACATTTATGCCACGGGGGTATTTAAACATCTCAATCATATCACCTCTATCCCGTCTTTCCTCTAAGGTGTACATATTAAGATCCCTTAGTATGTCCTCATATGCTTTATAATGAAGACCACTAATCATCTTAGTAGCCACCCTCTGCACCGACTCCATCCTGTTCACATCCTTTTGAAGGTGCGGTCTCCATAATTGCACACCATACTCCAAATGAGGTCGCACCAAAGACTTATACAGAGGCACTATCACCTCCATTTTTTCTGCTAGCCATTCCTCTCTGTATGCACCCAAGCATCCTTCTAGCTTTTGCCGTCGCCTTTTCTACCTGTTTAGCTACTTTAAGATCATCAGACACAACCACGCCTAGGTCCCGCTCTTCTTTAGTGGACAAAAGTACTTCACACCCTATACTATATTGCTCCCTTGGATTGCTGCAGCCCAAATGCATGACCTTACATTTTTTAACATTAAATCCCAGCTACCAAATTCTAGACCATTCTTCAAGCTTAGCTAGATCCCTCCTCATGTTATCTACACCTTACATAAGAACATAAGAACATAAGATCATAAGATATGCCATACTGGGTCAGACCAAGGTCCATCAAGCCCAGTATTCTGTTTCCAACAGTGGCCAATCTAGGTCATATGTACCTAGCAGTTTCCCAAAGGGACACAGGTTCCACAATGCTTGTATTCCTGGGTATCTACTCTATTGCAGATTTTGGTATCATCCCCAAAGAGGCAAACCTTACCCGACAGCCCTTCTGCTATATCACTAACAAAGACATTAAAAAGAATCGGACCAAGGACAGATCCCTGGGGTACACCACTGGTAGCATCCCTCTCCTCAGAGTGAGCTCCATTTACCTGTACTCTTTGTCGCCTCCCACCCAACCAATTACTAACCCAAGCAGTAAGTTTAGGGTCCATCCCTAGGGTGCTCAGTTTATTTATAAGTCACCTGTGAGGAACAGTGTCAAAGGCTTTACTGAAATCCAAATACGCCACATCTAGGGCTCTCCCTCGGTCCAACTCCCTGGTCACCCAGTCAAAGAAATCAATCAGATTTGTCTGACAAGACCTGCCTCTGGTGAATCCATGCTGCCTCAGATCCTGTAATCCGCTGGACTCCAGAAATCTCACTATTTTCTCTTTCAGCAGCGTTTCCAATAATTTACTCACCACCAAAGTTAAACTGTAGTTTTCAACCACATCCGTACTTCCGCTTTTGTGTAAAGGCACCACATGAGCCTCTCTCCAGTCCTTTGGCACCACTCCCAACTCCAACGAGTCACTGAAAATCTCAGTCAGTGGAGCTACTATAACATCCCCAAGTTCCCTCAGTATTCTAGGGTGTATCCCATCCGGTCACATTGCTTTGTCTACTTTAAGTTGAGCTAGTTTCTCACAAACACAGTCTTCTGAAAATTGTTCAAGATGTCCCTTGTTTCTGTTCCCGTTTGTGGGTGTTTTCTGAGGTCCTGCTCCTGGTTCTTCATCTGTGAACACAGAACAGAAATATTTGTTAAGCAATTCCGCTTTATCCTCATCAGCTTCTACATATTCCTCCTCTTCACCCTTGAGTCTGCCAATACCATTTATAGTTTTATTTCTCCAGTGTTGTATATTCTAAGTTTGGCTTTTGAGGTTCCCAATTTAATTATTGTCTTCCTGTTTCTAAATTGTGATCCCTTGTTCTTTGTCTGATGATGGTCTGTGTTCTGCATGTGTAATCGAGCTGTTCATGTAAGGCCCGATTTTGATTCAGGTAGACTATGTGCCACATCAGTGCATAGCCTGCCTGCTGTCCCCCTTAACCTGGATTTTTATTTCTGCGTCGACGGAAGTGAAAATCCGGGTTATGCTAGATGCGCCAACAGCCACCGAGGCTGAGTAGCAATGATTTTTGATGCTACCGCTTAGCCTTTATGCCTTAAAAATTGTTGCTATCCACTTAGCCTTGGCGGCTGCTGACGCATCTAGCATAACCTGGATTTTCACTTCCGTCGCCACAGAAATGAAAATCCTGGTTAAGGGGGTCAGCATCAAAAACCTTGCCTATATTTAAGGTGCAGAGGGCTAAACAGCATCGAAAATTGCTGCTACTCACTTAGCCCTTTCCTCCGCTTGCACTCCACCCTGGAACGCCCCCAACATGCCCGATTCTAACCACATAGCATCTGGGCACATTAGGGACTACCTGTGTAGGTGCCTTTCAAAAATCCCAAATATGGCATTTACATGGATAACTAAGGCAGTTACCTGTGTAAATGCCTTTGAAAATGCCGCCAATGGTTTCTATTTGACAGTGCCACTTGTTCTCTTTCCTCAGTAGGAAATGTATTGGTATTCTCTGAGATGTATTGGTTTAATATTTGCGATGTTGCCTTTTGATAGGAAAGATATGGTACTTTGTGAAACCTGGTAGTGCTGTTATGATACAGAGGGTTTGCTATGGGTTCTAAATGGGCAGTGTTTGTAGTATTTCCTAATGTGTCTGGCGATTGGCACTGGAGTATAATAATGTAAAAATCTGGTAGTCTTTCTTTATCCAGACACTCATTAAGAGGCATGTTTACTAAAAGTAAGTGCACATTAACATTAGGCAAATATTTATGCAAATGAGGTCCCTTATGCAAATGAGGCCCCGCATTGAGTCTCCACACATGGCCCCACACCCCCATTAGGCCGCCCCTGCATATTACAGAGCTGATGTCATGGATCGTTGCATTCTCAATATGGGCATCAGTTGCACATATCTGCTCAGATTGTGTGGCAATGGAGGGGCTAACTGATACCAGCACCCAAAGCCTCAATTGCAGACATAGTGGTGACTGTGATCACTAGAGCCCAGTACCTGCTTGTCTTCTATGATTGTGGGAGATGTGTGCATGGCCCCCCGGGCCCCGAGGAGGTCAGGATGGTCTGCGATGGACCACATGGGTCATGAATGTAGTTTGAGTTAGGTATATGTGCAGGTGTACCTATCTAGCAGTATACAGCAGATCACAAGGAACTGCATGCCCTGCACATGTGCTGCCTCAGGGTTTAGTGGCATACTGTGGTGCAGCGGACCTCTGTATGCTACTGTTGTTTAGCGTTCGAGGTACAGTAGAGGGACGGACATCTTGACTTCACATGTGGCTTGGCCTTTGGGCAAGAAAAGCATTCTGCAGCTGTGTGTCTGTTATGGAGCTACAGTACTGAGTGTCCAGTGCAGTACATACTGCAGGTGTATCGCTGTAGGCAGGCCCTAGGTGTGGTTTATCACTGTCTCAGAATGTCTCTTTGATTCTAGATATTGCTGTGTAGAAAGACGTGGAGGTGTAGCCTAATGAGCATTGACTCAGTAAATGATAGACCAGGTTTTGAAAGCAAAACAGTGGATTCATACAACGAGACAAGAAAGGAGAGGAAGAAGAGGGGGAACAGGGAGAGCAAGATTACACAGAGGGGGTGGGGAGGTCAAAAGTGATGGCAAAGAGGTGGGTTTTCAGAATACTCTTAAAGGTGGTGTGCTGTTGTTCAAGGCGGACAGAGGAGGATAAGGAGTTCCAAAGGGCGGGACTGATGAAAAAGAAGGCAGAGGAGTGAGTGGACTGGAGATGGGCACATGAAGGGGAGGGAAGATGTAAGTGATTAAGATGCAATGATTGTAAGGTGCGTGTAGGGGTGTGAAAGTGAATAAGGTCGGCCAGATATTGAGGAGAGTGAGTGTAAAGAACCTGGTGGACAAGTGAAAGGACTTTGAAGTGAATGCGGAATTTAATAGGGAGCCAGTGAAGGCCACACATGCCTAACTCTTCCTGATAGCACCTTGGTGGCAACCAACCATCACAGGAACAATGGGGGAGCAACAGCAGGAAGGTAATGATGGGTTGTGCTGCATAGTCAGGTAACAGATGACATCTATACAAGGATCCATAACTTAGCAGAAATAAAGGCAATACTGTAGGGCTGACACATAGGGCACAAACAGAGAACTGTGCATCCAGGTTTCTTTGTAATATATATGCTAGGATGAACATAGTGAAGGTAGTAAAGGGGGGGGGGGGCTTTTGTGAAATCAGATCTTTTGCATGCTTGCTGCACCTGGTTGTCAGAAACCATCGGAACCAGGGCAACAAGGCAAACAGCAGCCCTGCCCTAAGGGAACTGATTAAGAAGTGCCTAAAATAGCAGAGTATTTTCACCAGAGTTGAAGGGTAGGTGTGAGCTCTATGATAAGCAGGAAGCAACAGGGGCACAATGCACACCAGCTCAAGAAGGATGTTGCTACCAGGTGGAATGTAACTTATGACATGTTGGATAGGTTAGTGGAGCATCGGGCAGCCCTGAATCATGTCATCAGAGATCGGCATCAACAGGCCCCTGGGTCACCAGGATTCAGGAAATATCATGCAGCTGATTGAAGTTCTAAAGACCTTTAGGGATGTCATGAGGAACTGAGTTCCACAAGGGTTACCCTGAGCTCTCTCATCCCAGTAGGGATTATTTTACAGGTCAAGTTAGAGGGTTTTCTGCAGGAACAGGGATTCAGAACAGAGGTTTTGGTGACAGTGGACTTCCTGAATGGTGTCATGAGGTAGACAGCACAGACCCTGAAATATTAAGAAATGAAAAGGAAGAAGAGATTACCTTGCAGCCTCAGGGGCAGTTGCAGCATTCACAGTACAGAGAGGCAGGGAAAAGGAAAACAAACTTTCCACATGGGTGTAATGACGCAGTAAGAATTGAGAGTGCCAATCAGGCTCACCTGGACTCAGACTCACGTTCCACGTTAGAGGAGCTGAGAGATAAAAGCAGGTGGGGAATCTACAGAGACAGAGTTGGAGTGGGAAGCAGATTGGAAAGGAGGAAGAGAGTTGGAAGCAGCAGAATGAGCATTGGCAATGGAAGCTGGAGCCTGGATTAGGGCTGGAGCCGGAGCTTGAATGCCAGGAGGAAGGCAGAGACCAAAGGAACTCTGACTGCTGTTTCAGGCAGGCTTGGAGAGAAGGTGAGAGTAGAAATCCCAAGCAATTGCAGGAAGACACATTACCTTGGAGAACCAGGGCTGGAGAAAGGCAGGCTGTCAAACCCAGGTGGGATAAGCAAAACTGCAGCAAGGTCTTCCCAGCCAGAGGGGTCCTCACACCAAGGCAAACTGTCCAGTTAACAGGAGGCAGAGGTCATGTCCAAAGAAGCACACAGGAAGCAGGAAGTGAGTTTCCCTCAGCCAGACATCGTAACCAGGGTTCCCACAGAAGAGCAGGCTGCAGGGCAGAAAGAAAGCCTTGGCTGGAGACAGAGGAGTTTGAGACCATCTTCTCCTAAGGAAAAGATAAGTACCCTGTTTCTGCTAAGGGGAGAAAAGGGAGTCTCCGGGATAGAAGCCAGGCTTATAACCGGCAAGGGAACTCTTATTGGCCCAAGCCGTGGGAAGAAATCCCCAGCACAGCTCCTGATATCTGGGACTTACAAAAGCAGCCCCAACTGGTGGCAACTGAGGTTTCCCCAGGGCTAGATACAGAGAGCAGCTTCATAGGGGCTCAGTGTCCTTATACAGGGGCAGGTCCTAGCCCTATGCAATGGGAGAGCAATAGCTCAGAAAATATCCCTGAACCGATGGAATGTGCTGTATGCGTGACTGATGATATAGAGAGCCTTTGTTAAACGGAAAGAGCAAGAAAGAAACTGTATTTTGCACACTGAAAAGTGTTGGACTTTATTGCTGGAAAGAAGCATGATTATTATTGGTTAAACATCCTTTACCCTGGTGAAAACAACCATTCTTTATGTTGTCCCTTATTCTACGACATCCTCAAGGGAAGGGGAATAAAACCCAACTTTAATTTCATTTGGATCACGACTACAGTGTCCTTTATTTACCACAACTCCAGGCTATCCCTGGGTCTAGGCAACCGCCTAGGACCGGCATAGTCTCACAAATGGTGTAGTTCTTGGATGCCAGAAAAGAGGACACCGTGCAAGAGGGACGGAGTCACCAGCGCCAGAGGACGCAACCAGGAAGGAGGTGGAACCACGCCCAGACAACTCCAGGAACCGGGAGCAGTCAAAGACCTTCTCAAGGCCAGAATCACCACCTGACTCAGGTAATAGTATCTGGGACAGCCAGGGTGGGATTCTGAGGAGGTATCTGAGGGACTGAAAATCCCAGTGGGGGAGCAGTGGAAAAAAAAAAAAAAAAAAGAGAGGTTCCGCACTTGGGTTTTTTTCTCTTCTCTGATTATTGCAGGTTGCCAACATGGAGTCACCAGCGGATATCCTGAAGTGGATGGGGCTCCAGTTCGAGAAGCAACGTGAACTTGCCCAGCAGTGTCAAGAACAAGCCCTAGCCGCCATGCAGATACAGCAAAAGCCGCTGACGGACTTGTTGCAGGCGGTACTGCAGGAGCGGCAAGCCGAAAGGAAAACAGAAGGACACTTTGGTGGGGTAGGCCCACAGACATGTGGCATTTTGTCTTTTGGACAGTAGTCAGGAAAAGACAATATAGACGATTTTCTTGAAGCCTTTGAGCGTGTAGCTCGTGGTGCAGGCTGGCCCGAGCAACAATGGGCGGTTTGCCTAGCTACCTCCCTGACGGGAGAAGCCCTGGCGGCATACAAGGCTATGCCGGCCACCCAGGCTAATGAGTATGCCAATGTGAAAGCAGCCATACGGGACAGGCTAGGCCTGTCGCCTATGGTATACCATAGAATGTTGAGGGCTACAAAGATCCAACAAGGTGAAACTCCGAAGGCACTAGGCCAGCGGATTCGTAGCCTTGTATGGAAGTGGCTCATGCCGGAAGGAAAGACAATGGAAAGTGTTTTAGATATGCTTGTGTTAGAGCAATTCTGTGAAGCTGTGCCTGTAGAGGTAAGGTCATTCCTCACTCTACAGAACTGCCAGACGACGGACGAGGCTGCGCTCCTAACGGAAAGATTCATAGAGGCTCAGATAGCCCATGGTCCACAAGGAGGAGCGAGTGGCTCACGTAGCATGGCAAACTCTGGTAGAGTAATGAAAGACCCAGGATTGAGCATACCAACTACAGAAAAATGTAGAAGTAAAGGTATAGCGTATGACTCTCGCATATTATGTTTTAAATGTGGGAGGTTGGGTCACAAGGGGTATGAATGCTAAGAGCGCACAGCACTAATAGGGGAAAAAGCAAAGTATAAACAAGGGGTTTTTTACCTGGGGGTGGAGGTACATGGTGTGCAGGCCGAGGCCTTGCTTGATTCCGGGGCTGACCAGACTATGATGTCGGAGCGGTTCTGGCGGCGTTTACAGGCCAGCAACCAATCTGCCCCAAGTCAACTAGAAGGCATGGCCAAGATAAAGTGCATACATGGGGCGGCTAACCCTTACACCCTGTACAAGCTGTCCATAAAAGGGTTGGGTGTTAGGAAAGAGATTTTAGTCGCTTTAGTCCCCCGTCTCCCTTTTGACCTAGTGTTGGGCCGTGATTGGCCGTTATTCGAGGAAGGGATAGGCGAAGGCCTACTAAGTGAAGAAGAGAGCGCTCTTAGGGAGTCTTACATCCAGCAGGGGGCGGGCCAGGTTGAACCCCGGAAGGCGGATAAGCGGGGAAAGGGAGGGGCCCCGGAACAGCTGAAGGACAGAGGAGAAGGAAAAGCCTTAATGACTTTAATTCCGGGACCTTTGTTTGCAAAGCCTAAGAAGGGAGAGGCAGGTAAAGAAACCCCAGAAAACATTAAAGAGGCCAAAAAAGAAGGCTTTGTGCTGAAGTATTGTAAGGCAGTCCCAAATGCCCAAGCGCCCCAAAGAGCTAGCGCTGCTGCAGCTGGGTACGATCTGTTCAGCGCAGTAGAGGAGGTAGTACCTAAGAGGGGAAAGGCCTTAATAAACACTGGGATACAAATTCAGCTGCCAGCAGGTTGCTACGGGAGGATAGCACCCCGGTCTGGGCTCGCGGCCAAACATTTCATTGATGTTGGGGCGGGGGTTATTGACTCCGATTACAGGGGGGTTGTGCAGATTCTACTCTTCAATTTTGGGGAGCAGGATTTTAAGGTCAAGGTAGGGGACAGAGTAGGCCAACTTATATGCGAGCAGGTTGGGTTCCCCGAGCTAAAAGAGATGCCATACCTGACCACCACTAGCCGAGGAGGGGGTGGTTTTGGTTCCATGGGGCAGAATGAGGTTAAGGCTATGGCTGCCCTTGCAGAGAAAAAAGTAGATGAGGACTTAGGACCCCAGGTACAGGAGTGCAGGGAAGACCCAGCTCCAAGAATGGGGGAAGAGTTGTCGCAGCAGCAGCGGGATCAACTAACACGTCTGCTAGCAGGGTTTCGGGATGTCCTCACTCCATTGCCAGGAGAGACCGGGTTGGTAGCCCATGAAATTCACACTTCACCGGGAGAAATAGTGCGGCAGAGGCCTTATCGCCTGCCGGAGGCCCGTAAGAAGGAAGTGGTAGAACAGGTCAGGGAAATGTTGAAAATGGGAGTCATCGAGGAGTCCAAAAGCCCGTGGTGCAGCCCGGTGGTTTTGGTACCAAAACCGGATGGGAGTCTACGTTTTTGTATAGACTTTCGTAGAGTCAACGCCATCTCCCTTTTCGATGCGTACCCCATGCCCAGGATCGAGGAGTTGCTCGACAAGTTAGGGCAGGCCCGCTATCTGACCACCCTTGACCTTACGAAGGGGTATTGGCAGATTCCGCTTACCCGGGCCTCTAGGCCTAAAACAGCTTTTAGCACACCCCTCGGCTTATTTCAGTTTAAGCGAATGCCGTTTGGCTTGCATGGAGCAGCCGCGATGTGCCAATGCTTGGTTGACCAGGTGCTACGTCCACACCACCAATACGCAATAGTATATATGGACGACATAGTGATCCATAGTGAGAACTGGGCCCAGCATCTACCTAGGGTGGAGGCTGTATTAAAAGCCCTACGACAGGCCGGGCTGACCCTGAATCCGGCCAAATGTTTGTTTGCCAGGGAGGAGGTGAAGTATTTAGGGCACATGATCGGGAAAGGTATGGTGCGGCCGTTAGGTAGTAAAGTAGAAAGTGTCCAGAAGTTCCCTCGGCCAATGACCAAGAAACACCTCCGTAGTTTCCTCGGGTTGGTCGGTTATTACCGCCGGTTCATACCGCGGTTTGCGGATGAAAGTGCGGTCTTAACTGACATGTTAAAAAAAAATGCCCCAAATAATTTGTTCTGGTCAGCAGAAGCGGAGAGGGCGTTCCTCCGGTTAAAAGGGAAGCTTTGTCAAGTCCCAGTATTGCGAGGGGTAGACTTCCACAGACCTTTTATCCTACAGACGGACGCCTCCGAATCGGGTCTCGGGGCCGTCCTATCACAGGAATTTGAAGGAGTAGAGCACCCCATTTTATATTTAAGTAGGAAATTGTCCGGGGCAGAGTTTAATTACGCAACAGTGGAGAAAGAATGCCTGGCGATTAAGTGGGCGGTAGAAGCTCTTCGTTTTTACCTCACGGGTCACCGATTTATACTCGTCACTGATCATGCACCCCTAAAGTGGCTAGGTACGATGCAAAATCATAATCCGCGGCTCACTCGCTGGCATTTGGCCCTGCAGGCATTTAATTTTACGGTGAAACATAGGGCAGGCAAGCTCCACCTTAACGCAGATGCATTGTCGCGTATTCCATGCTGTACGGACACTTGTTCCTCAGCCCGCAATAGCTTAAGAGGGGGGATATGTCATGAGGTAGACAGCACAGACCCTGAAATATTAAGAAATGAAAAGGAAGAAGAGCTTACCTTGCAGTCTCAGGGGCAGTTGCAGCAGCATTCACAGTACAGAGAGGCAGGGAAAAGGAAAACAAACTTTCCACATGGGTGTAGTGACGCAGTAAGAATTGAGAGTGCCAATCAGGCTCACCTGATCTCAGACTCACGTTCCACGTTAGAGGAGCTGAGAGATAAAAGCAGGTGGGGAATCTCACAGAGACAGAGTTGGAGTGGGAAGCAGATTGGAAAGGAGGAAGAGAGTTGGAAGCAGCAGAATGAGCATTGGCAATGGAAGCTGGAGCCTGGATTAGGGCTGGAGCCGGAGCTTGAATGCCAGGAGGAAGGCAGAGACCAAAGGAACTCTGACTGCTGTTTCAGGCAGGCTTGGAGAGAAGGTGAGAGTAGAAATCCCAAGCAATTGCAGGAAGACACGTTACCTTGGAGAACCAGGGCTGGAGAAAGGCAGGCTGTCAAACCCAGGTGGGATAAGCAAAACTGCAGCAAGGTCTTCCCAGCCAGAGGGGTCCTCACACCAAAGCAAACTGTCCAGTTAACAGGAGGCAGAGGTCACGTCCAAAGAAGCACACAGGAAGCAGGAAGTGAGTTTCCCTCAGCCAGACATTGTAACCAGGGTTCCCACAGAAGAGCAGGCTGCAGGGCAGAAAGAAAGCCTTGGCTGGAGACAGAGGAGTTTGAGACCATCTTCTCCAAAGGAAAAGATAAGTACCCTGTTTCTGCTAAGGGGAGAAAAGGGAGTCTCCGGGATAGAAGCCAGGCTTATAACCGGCAAGGGAACTCTTATTGGCCCAAGCCGTGGGAAGAAATCCCCAGCACAGCTCCTGATATCTGGGACTTACAAAAGCAGCCCCAACTGGTGGCAACTGAGGTTTCCCCAGGGCTAGATACAGAGAGCAGCTTCATAGGGGCTCAGTGTCCTTATACAGGGGCAGGTCCTAGCCCTATGCAATGGGAGAGCAATAGCTCAGAAAATATCCCTGAACAGATGGAATGTGCTGTATGCGTGACTGATGATATAGAGAGCCTTTGTTAAATGGAAAGAGCAAGAAAGAAACTGTATTTTGCACATTGAAAAGTGTTGGACTTTATTGCTGGAAAGAAGCATGATTATTATTGGTTAAACATCCTTTACCCTGGTGAAAACAACCGTTCTTTATGTTGTGCCTTATTCTACGACATCCTCAAGGGAAGGGGAATAAAACCCAACTTTAATTTCATTTGGATCACGACTACAGTGTCCTTTATTTACCACAACTCCAGGCTATCCCGGGGTCTAGGCAACCACCTAGGACCGGCATGGTCTCACAATGGTCAAGTGGGAGAAAGGTTATAACCCCTTATGAAAGAGGATGCTTTTATGATAGTTTCTTTCATTCGTAGGTCATAGAGACCAGCTATCATACTGTGGTGCAGCTTACTGACTTTCTGGAAGGAAAAACTGGTGACTGAAGGGAAAGAAAGAGAGCACCAGAAGCAAGTAGAAATTGGCAGTGTTGATGCAGTGGGGGATATACCAACACACTGGAAAGTAGTATTTCTAGCTGCCCTGGCTTTACATGCCTGTGGCCCATGACACCCAGCAAAGCACAATCTTTGGGGACCAAAGCCCTAGTTCCAAAGCTAAACTAAAGAGATTAGTCTAATGTAATTTGTACTCCTGCAGAGATTTCATTGACACTCTTACCTTGCAGATGCCATTGAGGCCATGCACAGAAGCTGGCAGTCTGGTCAGACCGGGGCAAGGGTGTGCAGCATTTCCTGTCTTACCCTCCAACCAGTATGACCAATGAATGTATACTGTCTATGACAGGGGATAATGTGACTCTCCATCATTCCTAGCTGGCACTGGACTTGGTAAAAAAAGCTAATGTTACTGAAAACAAACCTCCCCTTGTTTGGTTTCCATTCATTTTCATGCAATTTGGAGGGGGAAAGAATGCAGAGTTATACTGAGGAACAGTTGACCACACTCTCTGCTACTAGCTCTCTTTTTGACAGTTTGCACTGCAGTTTCTCCGGGACAGTGCCCACTCCAGTGACTACCTTTCAGCTCCCCATGCCAAAGCTTAAAAAAAAAAAAGAGCAAGAAATAAAAAAGCATAAAACAAAAAGAAAAAAGAAAAACAGAAAGGAAAGAAAACAAAAAGAAGCAAAAAGGTCTCCCTCTATTGCTGGAGCAGTCTCACCAGGGTTGGCCCAAGGGTATCTTCTGCCCTAAGTAAACCATCCATCTGGGCAGCAGCAGAATGGGACAGTGTTGACGGCGGAGGATCACATTTTTGTGACAACGGCAACAACACCAAACTTAAACTGCGCGGAAGAAAGGCCCGGCAATCTACTTCTGTATCTTGCATGAAAACCCAATGGATAGTTACAACAAAACAAATTGTGCTATGGTGCTGGAAGATGAGAACCCCAGGTCAGAAGGCACTCTACTAGCTACTGGGGAAGAGCTGAAGACTTTTCAGAGTAAAGCCAGCATTTATGATGTGGTTGGATCAAAGCCCTCGGGAAGTCTGACTGCTGATGTAGCTGCGCATGAAATGAGAGTCAGAAGCTGTAAAGATGTCTTACGCATTGGAACATGGAACGTACGAAGCATGAACCAAGGGAAGTTGGAGGTGGTCAAGAATGAAATGGAACGTGTACAACTTGATCTGTTGGGTGTCAGCGAACTGAAATGGACTGGCATGGGGCACTTTGCATCAGATGATCACATGGTCTACTATGCTGGAAATGAAAGACAAAGAAGAAATGGTGTTGCATTTATAATAAAGAAGAAACTTGCAAGAACTGTAATGAAATACAATGCAGTCAGCGAATGCTTAATCTCTATTCGTCTACGAGGATTGCCTATCAACACAACTATAATTCAAGTATATGCCCCAACAACAGCTGCAGAAGAGAATGAAATTGAAGAGTTCTATGAACAAGTACAAGCTGAAATTGACAGAATAGGCAAACAGGATATCCTGATAGTCATGGTGACTGGAACGCAAAAGTTGGCAACAAAGAAGAAGGCAAAGTAGTTGGAAAATATGGACTTGGCAACAGCAATGAAGCTGGAGAAAGACTGATAGAATTTTGCAAGACCAATGATCTATTCATCTCAAACACCTTCTTCCAGCAACACAAGCAGCAACTGTACACATGGACTTCACCCAATGGATTGTATAAAAATCAAATTGACTACATCTGTGGAAGTCAACAATGGAAAAGCTCTGTAACGTCAACAAAGACAAAACCTGGAGCTGACTGTGGTACAGATCATCAACTACTAGTATGCAAACTCAAGCTAAAGTTGAAAAAGAGCAAACCACTCATGAATGCAGCAAAATATGACCTTGAGAATATACCACTGGAATTTAAAGACTGCCTGCAAAATCGATTTGCTGCTTTAGATACAAATGACAGAGCTCCGGATGAGTTATGGAATGACATCAAGAAAGTTGTGTTGGAAGAAAGCGAGAAGTCTCTACAAAAGGTGAAAAAGCAAAAACGGCCAAAATGGATGACGGAAGAAACTCTGAAAATTGCCCAGAAACGCAGAGAAGCTAAAGCCAGAGGAGAAAGAAAGACAATCGCAGAACTTAACAGAGATTTCCAACGTGCAGCAAGACAGGACAAGGAAAAGTACTACAATGACACTTGCAAGGAAATAGAAGCAGAACCTATTAGAGGGAGAACAAGATCGGCTTTCCTAAAGCTAAGAGAGTTAAAGAAAAAGTTCCAGCCTCGCATTGGAATGTTACAAGATGCTCAAGGTTCTATGTTGAATGATGCTGAGAAGATCAAGAAAAGGTGGAAGGAATATACAGAGTTTTTATATGATAAAGATCAAGTGGACCAACAGCCGTTTCAACCTGTACCTTATGATCGGGAACCATTGGTGATGAAAGAAGAAGTTGAAGCAGCATTGAAAGCCTTATCAAAGAACAAAGCACCAGGCATTGATAGCATTCCCATAGAGGTATTGCAGCAATCTGATGCAGCTGTTACTGTACTCACAAGGCTCTGCCAAGAAATATGGAAGACAACATCATGGCCAAATGACTGGAAAAGATCTGTGTTTATACCAATACTAAAGAAAGGTGATCCAACTGACTGTGGAAATTATCGCACAATCGCTCTGATCCCACATGCCAGCAAGATTCTACTGAAGATTATTCAAAAGAGACTACAACCATACCTGGAACAAGAACTACCTGAAGTGCAAGCAGGGTTCAGGAAAGGGCGAGGAACGAGAGACATCATTGCAGATGTGAGATGGATCCTTGAAAAGACTAAAGAATACCAAAAGGATATCTATTTGTGCTTTTATCGACTATAGCAAGGCCTTTGACTGTGTAAACCATGAGAAACTCTGGACCACATTAAGAAGCATGGGTA
This sequence comes from Ichthyophis bannanicus, assembly GCA_033557465.1. NCBI lineage: Eukaryota > Metazoa > Chordata > Amphibia > Gymnophiona > Ichthyophiidae > Ichthyophis > Ichthyophis bannanicus. Next base: position 392,260,435 of record CM066032.1, read on the forward strand.
TACAAGAACACCTGATCGTTCTCTTGCGCAATCTGTACATTGATCAAGGAGCAGCAGTTCGAACGGAACAAGGAGAAACAGAATGGTTTAAAATAAGCAAAGATGTAAGACAAGGCTGCATACTTTCCCCCTACCTGTTTAATTTATATGCAGAACAAATCATCAGAGAAGCAGGATTGTATGAAGACAACAGAGGTGTGAAGATTGGTGGAAGACTCATCAACAACCTTCGCTATGCTGATGATACCACATTACTGGCTGAAAGTGAAGATGATCTGAAACATTTGCTTCTCACAATCAAAGAACATAGTCTCAAAATGGGCCTGCACCTTAATGTAAGGAAGACAAAGATCATGACAACTGGCATAATCAACAGGTTCATTGTTGAAGGAGAAGAAATTGAAATTGTGAACAACTTTAACCTACTTGGATCAACTATCAATAAAGAAGCAACAAGCAGTCAAGAAATCAGACGACGCATTGCTTTTGGCAGAATGGCTATGAAAGACCTAGATAAGATTCTCAAGAGCAGAGATGTCTCTCTCCATACAAAGATTCGACTTGTTCAAGCCATGGTATTTTCAATAACATCATATGGATGTGAAAGCTGGACAGTGAAAAAGACAGATAGGAAGAAAATTGATGCCTTTGAATTATGGTGTTGGCGGCGAATACTGTGTATACCATGGACTGCCCAAAGAACAAACCAGTCGGTACTAGAGGAGATCAAACCTAAGCTTTCTTTAGAAGCTCAGATGACAAGACTTCGACTTTCATACTTTGGACACATTATGCGAAGAGAGAAATCATTAGAGAAAGACATTATGCTTGGCAAGATAGAAGGTCAACGCAAAAGAGGAAGGCCAGCAATGAGATGGATCGATACAATAACAGCAGCTACGGGTACCAGTCTGTCAAAAATGAGCCGCCTGACTGAAGACCGAACACAATTTAGGATAGCTATCCAGAGGGTCGCCATGAGTCGACTCCGACTCGACGGCACTTAACAACAACAACAACAAGTAAACCTTCAACTATGTTCCTCTCACCTCCTGGGGTGGCTCAAGGCCCTTTTTTCCTCTGTAGTGCAACATCTCTCCTTCTCTTCTCTATCACCCTGATTCCAATGTCCAGCAACACACTTCCCTTCCCTACTCTCTCAGTTGTCCATCTTCCCCCCAACTTCTCTTCCCTACTCCCCTCCCAGATGTCCCCCTACTCCCCTCCCAAATGTCTCTCCTTCCCTTCCCTATTGTCCTCCAGCATATCTTTCCTCCTTCTTCCAGCATCTCTCTCCTCCCTCTTTTCCCTCCCTCCCTGAGGTGTACAACATCTCTCTCCCCTTCCCTCTGCCATTATAGTTCCATCCTTCAACCAGCAGGAAAATTTGACAGGCCTTTGGGCACCATGCATGCACTCATGATCTCCTAGTACCATCTTCTCCAAAACAAACTTCCTATTAGTGGAGACAGAAGTGGCAGGCCTTGAATACACATGTGCAGGTGCTCAAACACTCCTTGCTGCACTTAAAAGGTGTCTTGTCTGTTTTTCTGGTGCCACTGCCCCTAAAGGTCTGCTGCCCTGAGTGGACACTTAGTCTGCTAGTAGAAGAGCCACTCCTGAGTTCACTTTCCTGCCATTTCTGTCACGGCCCCTTTGATGCCAGTTACTCCTGCTCTTGAGATCTGAACCACAACAGTATTGCAGCGGTCGCAATTCCTGCTCCTGCCTGCACAATTACTCTGCAGCCTTCTAGTATGATTTCAGTTAGTCCATTTAGGGGTATGTTTACTAAACCATCTTAACATAGCAGCGGCAGTATTATCGCGTGATAAGTGACGTTATCACGCGGCGATAACGTCACTTATTGCGCGATAACGCGCATGCGGCGTTAAGGCACCCTAACGCCGTGAAATCCGGCTCTAGAGGGCGGAGGAAAGCTCCCCAGAGGATGGAGAGAAGGGCTCAATGGGTGGAGAGTGGGAGGGGAGAGGCTCCAGGCACACTAATGCTGTGGAATCCGGGTCTGAAAACTAACGCCAGTGAAACCCTCGCGTTAAGGCACATTTGCAGGAAAGAGAAACCATTTACGTCGGCAATGTACAGCAAAGCCAGGGAAACCTAGAAAAAGTGATAGTTGTGATACATGTGCACAGAAAAAAAGGCAAATAAACATGGAAAATGACTTGAACAAAATTTAAAATCCCCATAACCAAGCTGGTCAATAGTGATATTAATGGGAAAAATAAAAAAACACTACTGAGAAAGCTCCAAAAAAAAAATATATCATATCTGGGTCTATGCTCTGTCCCCATACAAGGTGAATGATCCCACATTGAAATAGCGCTGATCAGGGTTTTCCCTTTTTATTGGACAGATTTCTTATGGTGTGCACAGGTGCCGCAACAGCAGGGTGGGCATGTAGGAAAGGGCAACTGTACAGATGCTGGAAATGGGATACAGAGGGCTGCAGGCGGCACATGCTGTGGTGCAGCTGGGGCACAGTGTGGACTAGGGTGATGCCTAGGTGGCACATAGGAATGCTGAAACTGTAGAGCAACCAGACAGCAACTGATGAAGGCCCAACATGGGCACGAGTGTGTTTCTCACAGTGTCACAGGGGATAGTACCCAGCACGTACCCCCAAGGGCACAGAACATTGGCAGGCGGTGCTGGGGGAGGGGAAGCACGCATGTCCATGTAGGCACCCCTACCCGAGAACCCACACCATAGGCAGCTGCCTACCGGCATACTGGATGGCCTGGGACTGCGCACCACCAGCACCACCGGCATAAGGGCATGGCAGTATGGTGGCGGAGGGGTGCTGGTGGTGGAGGGGGCAGAGGCATCTGCCCACAGCAGACCATGGCCTATCCCCGTTTAGGTGGGTGCCGTGCACCGCAACAGACAGGGTCTGTCTGACAAACAGTCATGCTAGCCCCAGGGAATGAACCATCCCTGTGGCAACAGTGTGGTGCAGTACACACAGCCAGTGTGTTCAGGAGCAGAAAGTCACAAGTTCAAGTCCCAGCTGTGGCTCCTGCCAACCCAGTCCCCATATTTTACCCAGTACTAAACCGTGGTAATAAAGATGGAACCTTTATTGCAGATAGCATAAACATGCCTGAAATGCCTATATTTTACCCTACAGAGCACAGACACCATAAACATGTGCAATACCTAGAGCAGAGTTTCCCAACTGAGGTCCTGGAGGGCCAAACACCATTCAGGTTTCATGCTGTCTCCAATAAATATGCCTGTGCTGCATTTGTATGCGCCCCCATGGTATGCAAATGTATCTCATGCTTATTCATTAGGGACAGCATGAAAACCAAAACAGTGTTTGGCCCACCAGGACCAGAGTTGGGAACCTCTGCCCTAGAGCAGAGGCCAACAGGGGTACAAACACCCACACCCACAGGCTCCACTATCCAATGCCTCATGGAGAGGCAGGCTGTTGGGCCCTGCGTGCAGCAGCATGTCCCAATACTAGCACTTGCATACCTTAGCAATGCTGCCTAAACCTGGGAATACGGTACACAAATATCAAAAGGTTGCTATGATTAATGGCAGATAGCAATTCCTAAGTTAAGCACAATTTGCTGATTGAGCTGCATCATAGCAACCTTTCTGATATCGGTGTAGTTAATGAGGCTGCCAGCCTTACTGCCCACTGGGTCTCTGGCCATGCTAATGCCTGTGCCACTCTTTCAAAAGACTCTAGAAAATCATCAACATTATCATCTGAAATTAATTTCCCAAAACTAAATGCCCCAATCCCTTGATTGAGTCCCACACTGTCCACATGTGGTGTACCAGTATTTACTGCTGGTCTTGCATCTGTTCCACTTTGGTTCTTCAGCTCAACTAGGGCTTGCACCAGATCAAGCACTGGCTTCTGCTGGTCCATTAAGGTTTTCATAGCAGTGTCCTGTGCTTGCTGCGATAGCTCCTGTTGCCTGCTAAACTGGGCTGCCATCCAGCTAGCCATCTCCCTCGGATCCATCATGATCCCTGCAAGAAACAAAGAAAAAAAAAACCCAAAGTGCACTACCTTCCAAACAGATGTTTTTTTTTCTACACTCTTTTTTTTTTTCAATTACCCTGTGCTTACTCCCATCCACCACTAGACATGCCCAGGTACTTATTACCTTGTCTCAGTGATGAATCCAGCTCTGCACAGGGTCTTTTCCTCCTGGGACAGCTTCCTGGAACAACCCCTTTTCCTCCAAAGTGTAGTTGAGGGAAAAATCTTTTTTTCCAGCTTTAAACTTGAACTTTAGTTGTAATCCTCAGCAAGTAAATCCCCTTTTGTGCAAAAGCAATCCGAAAAACTACGCCATTTGTCAGACGGCTGCCTGGGTGAGAATCTTCACACTCTTGGCAAGTGCATATTTCTATATGATTTGCAAGGTATTGTGGGCAATGTAGTTCATTCACACCAGACACAGCTGCTGACAATAATTTAGTTGTGCTCTTGGGTAAAGCCAATAAGATATTTATTTATGGGGTTATTTCTCCCAACACAGATATGCTTGGTAGCACATAAATTAGGTTACTTGCTTTCAGTGTTAACTTGGAAAAACAAAGTCAAAATCAGGAAAACAACAAATGAAAAGCCACAAAGCAAGAAACAAACTGTTCTTTTCAGGTTAACTTCTGATTACTTCCCACATAGATACAGAAGTGATTCTCTCCTAGCTCACAAGCAATTAGGTAAGGCTTAATTGCTAGCAGTTACCAGCTGAAACCCCTTAGCTGGCTTGCCTTCCACTGTGTGGGTCAAATCCTGCTTCAGGAGCTTTTCTGAGTAGATTAAAGAACAAATTTGTATTTCTTTGTGATGGTTGCTGTACTTTATAACAGAAAGTTACCAACGGAGTTTAGATAGAGAGCAGTCCATATAAACAGGATCCTCATCTGCTATTATTCCCCCTTGTTCAACAAGCATGGGTTCAATATCATGGATTGGCACAGATGAATCTCTCAATGGAGCATTTTCAGGAGAATACTTGTTTCCCTGCTGTCTTTCAAGGTTATAGCTAGGGCATAGATCAGTGTTCATACCTGAGCTTCCATTGCTGCTAGAGTTCCTCTCTATATAGCCTGGCCAGTATGTAGTCCAGTTCTTATGTCCAGCCTTCCAATCCAGATCCCTGGACACTGGATCTCTCTTCACATACCTTCTGGCACGGGTCTTAGGGTCCCTTCCACGTGCAGCCGTCTCCCTCACAGGTAGCCTCTGGTGATTCCTAGCTCTGCAGTACCATTCCTCTGGCTTTCCCCAGTCCAATGGTGTATGCTGGCCCTTGGAATACCTCCCAGTATACGTACTGCTTTGGACTCTTCTAGACCTCTCAAAGGCTTTTCTCCTCTTTCTTCCAGAGGGTCTCTTTCCCTCTCTGTCCGTCCGGTTTGGCTTCTGCTTCTGATGATCCTTCAGATGAAACTGATGATCAAACTCAAGCTGATTCTCAGGATACTCAGGACAATTCTCTGGATATCCAAGGTGATCATGAAGATGGTCATCTGTAGAATAAACTCTACTCTTATTCTGCTTAGATGAGTGTTCCTCCCTAACACAGCGCAGCTGTGCTGAATCAGGCCTTGCCCTTTGAGATGAGTGTTCCATCCTAGCACAGCGCAGCTGTGCTGAATCAAGCCCTGCCCTTTGCAATGAGTGCTTGGGGATTACCTCATAGCCCTTTTGATTGAACACACGTTTTCTCACTTCAGCTCCTCTCATGGCTGTTGGAAACCTGGTGCATTCTGGGACTGGTAGTCTTTTTTGGCAAAATTCTGTTTTCTCATTTCTACCAGCACTGACAGGTTGCTTGTTCAGAGACACTTCACCTTTTCTATAGCCCCTTCCTGAGCTATGATAAGCTTCCTTATCACATACCCCCCTGCTTAAGTTATTTCGGACTGGTTTAACTGGTGAAACTTCTTTCCTACAGTCCGTAATACCTACGAGAGTGTTATCATTTTGAAGCTCACTTACTTCCTGACTGGCTTCAGGGACATTATTATTTACAGGCCTCTCCTTCCAAGACTTAAGTACATTAATATGGTAGGTCTGCCTACGCCCTCTTGCATTTTCTACCACATAAGATACTGGGCTCACTTGTTTAACAACCTTCCATGGCCCTTTCCACTGTACTTCAAATTTTGGAGCTGTACCTGCTACTTGAACCAAAACCTTTTCACCAATGCTTAATTGGCGGCTTTTGGCCTTCCTATCATACCACCCTTTCTGGCGCACTTGACTGTCCTGCAGGTTCCTCTCAGCAACCTGCGACGTCCTTTTCAAACGTGCTCTCAAGTCACGTAGAAACAGTGGCACCTCCTGACTTCCTGGTTCAGGATCAATCCATTGTTCCCTCAAAATGTCTAACAAACCCCGTGGAGCCCTACCATACATCAATTCATATGGGGTTACACCTAGGGACACTTGAATTCTTTCCCTGCAGGCATATAAGGCAAAAGGCAATAACATATCCCTTTCTTTTACCTCTCCTGCTATCCCCCTTCTCAACATTTGTTTGAGAGTTTGGTTGAATCTCTCCACCAAACCGTTTGATTGTGGATGGTAGGCTGAGGTTTTTACGTGATGAATGCCAAAGGCATCCCAGACCTGGGCCAAATATTTGGATACAAAATTGGAAACTCGGTCAGTCAACACCTCTCTTGGGAATCCCACTTCACAAAACAATTTTACTAGCTCTAAAGCTATTGTTTTTGCAGAAACATTCCTCAATGGTATGGCCCAGGGAAACCTTGTTGCCTGATCTACCATAACTAGGATGTATTGGAAACCTCGGGGTGTTTTGACTAATGGGCCTACAATATCCATGGCAATGCGACCAATTGGGTCTGTGATAATTGGCATGGGAATCAATGGCACCACCGGTGGGTGAGCCGCTGTAACTCGCTGACACGCTGGACATGCAGCACAAAACTGGGCAGTTTCTTTGAAAATACCTGGCCAGTAAAAACGCTTAAGTATTTGATCCAGCGTTCCTTGCATCCCTTTATGACCTCCAACTGGATGATCATGTGCTAATCTAAGTACTAGCGCTTTGAAAGTTGTGGGTACCACCAATTGTTTACGTATGGTCCCATTTCTGGGGTCCTGACTCTCTCTATATAATATTTCATTATCTAGTCTGAATCTGGGCAATTCCTCCCTGACCTCCTGAGCATACTTAAAAGCTCGGGTGAGAGCATGATCAGCTCGCTGCTCTTGTGGAAAGTTAGGAAACTTTGCCACTAACTCAGCTGGCACCCAGGGTAAACTTTGACCTGCTAACATCTCAGCCCTACCCTGTGCTCTGCAAAGTCTCTCACGCCGCTTTTGTGCTTTCAACTTTCTTACTTTACCAGATGATGGGGTTATTAAATCATCATGAGAGGGTAAGTCTCCTAATAACTCTGCCTGCTCCCCCTCCTCCTTCTGCTGGCTCTCTAACTTAGCCTGCGAGCGGGTGGATACAAGGCCCCTCTTATTACCCATAGTTTGGCCTTCTGGAAGCTTAACCATCTTTTTAGCTAGGGACTGAGGACTTCCAAAGAAAGGCCCGGGAGCTATTTCCATTAATCCTTCTCCCTCCTTCTTTCCTAGCCCTTTCACTAGCCCCTGCTTAAATCTTGGCCAGTCCTTTCCTAGAACCAAATCAAAGGGTAGCCTAGGCACCACTGCTACCAGGACTTCCTCTTGTTCCCCCAGGCACTTAACCTTTAGCCTATAGGTGGGATGTGATGTTGCAGCACCATGAATGCACCCGATGTGAACTTGGCTTTCAGGGGTTCTAGGCACAAATCCTTCTTGGGCCTCTATTCTCTGCCAAAGCCTTTCTGACATCATACTCTGGTCTGCCCCAGAGTCTAACAAAGCATTTATGGTAATTCCTTGCACATCAACCATCAAAAGAAATCCTTCCTTGGGCTGTTCTAACTCCACACCCATTAAGCTAGTGTGTGACTGGCATCCTTTTTCTAAGTGTCCCCATTTTCCACACTTGAAACATTTCTTTTCACTCCCCTGTGTCATCTGGTTTGGCACAGTACATTTATTTTCAGAAATATTTTTAACTATTTTCTTTTCTGATACAGCACATCTTGCCTCAGCACCTATCTTCAGAGGGCCACCCATTCTATGGCAAGCCTGCGTGGCTCCCAAGAATCTCTCTGCTAGCATGGTTGCCTCTCCAAGATTTTGGCAATTTTGCTGTATAAGGAAAGTGTGCAAATCTTTAGACACCCCAGACATAAATTGTTCAAGCATTATAATGTCTAATAACATTTCTACCGTCTTTTGCTCAGGCTCCAACCATTTTACAGCTAAACCTCTGATTCTCTGACTCAGAGCCCTGGGTGTTTCACCCACTCTCAATGTAGTAGCTCTAAAAATTCGCCTATACTCTGAAATAGACAACCCTAGGCGATCTCTAATAGCAGCCTTTACATCCTTATAATTCAAAGCCTGGGCTGCTGGCATTGCTCTATAAGCTGCAAGCGCCTCTCCAGTTAATGAGGCTGCCAGCCTTACTGCCCACTGGGTCTCTGGCCATGCTAATGCCTGTGCCACTCTTTCAAAAGACTCTAGAAAATCATCAACATTATCATCTGGAGTTAATTTCCCAAAACTAAATGCCCCAATCCCTTGATTGAGTCCCACACTGTCCACATGTGGTGTACCAGTATTTACTGCTGGTCTTGCATCTGTTCCACTTTGGTTCTTCAGCTCAACTAGGGCTTGCACCAGATCAAGCACTGGCTTCTGCTGGTCCATTAAGGCTTTCATAGCAGTGTCCTGTGCTTGCTGCGATAGCTCCTGTTGCCTGCTAAACTGGGCTGCCATCCAGCTAGCCATCTCCCTCGGATCCATCATGATCCCTGCAAGAAACAAAGAAAAAAAAAACCCAAAGTGCACCACCTTCCAAACAGGTGGTTTTTTTTCTACACTCTTTTTTTTTTTCAATTACCCTGTGCTTACTCCCATCCACCACTAGACATGCCCAGGTACTTATTACCTTGTCTCAGTGATGAATCCAGCTCTGCACAGGGTCTTTTCCTCCTGGGACAGCTTCCTGGAACAACCCCTTTTCCTCCAAAGTGTAGTTGAGGGAAAAATCTTTTTTTCCAGCTTTAAACTTGAACTTTAGTTGTAATCCTCAGCAAGTAAATCCCCTTTTGTGCAAAAGCAATCCGAAAAACTATGCCATTTGTCAGACGGCTGCCTGGGTGAGAATCTTCACACTCTTGGCAAGTGCATATTTCTATATGATTTGCAAGGTATTGTGGGCAATGTAGTTCATTCACACCAGACACAGCTGCTGACAATAATTTAGTTGTGCTCTTGGGTAAAGCCAATAAGATATTTATTTATGGGGTTATTTCTCCCAACACAGATATGCTTGGTAGCACATAAATTAGGTTACTTGCTTTCAGTGTTAACTTGGAAAAACAAAGTCAAAATCAGGAAAACAACAAATGAAAAGCCACAAAGCAAGAAACAAACTGTTCTTTTCAGGTTAACTTCTGATTACTTCCCACATAGATACAGAAGTGATTCTCTCCTAGCTCACAAGCAATTAGGTAAGGCTTAATTGCTAGCAGTTACCAGCTGAAACCCCTTAGCTGGCTTGCCTTCCACTGTGTGGGTCAAATCCTGCTTCAGGAGCTTTTCTGAGTAGATTAAAGAACAAATTTGTATTTCTTTGTGATGGTTGCTGTACTTTATAACAGAAAGTTACCAACGGAGTTTAGATAGAGAGCAGTCCATATAAACAGGATCCTCATCTGCTATTATTCCCCCTTGTTCAACAAGCATGGGTTCAATATCATGGATTGGCACAGATGAATCTCTCAATGGAGCATTTTCAGGAGAATACTTGTTTCCCTGCTGTCTTTCAAGGTTATAGCTAGGGCATAGATCAGTGTTCATACCTGAGCTTCCATTGCTGCTAGAGTTCCTCTCTATATAGCCTGGCCAGTATGTAGTCCAGTTCTTATGTCCAGCCTTCCAATCCAGATCCCTGGACATTGGATCTCTCTTCACATACCTTCTGGCACGGGTCTTAGGGTCCCTTCCACGTGCAGCCGTCTCCCTCACAGGTAGCCTCTGGTGATTCCTAGCTCTGCAGCACCATTCCTCTGGCTTTCCCCAGTCCAATGGTGTATGCTGGCCCTTGGAATACCTCCCAGTATACGTACTGCTTTGGACTCTTCTAGACCTCTCAAAGGCTTTTCTCCTCTTTCTTCCAGAGGGTCTCTTTCCCTCTCTGTCCGTCCGGTTTGGCTTCTGCTTCTGATGATCCTTCAGATGAAACTGATGATCAAACTCAAGCTGATTCTCAGGATACTCAGGACAATTCTCTGGATATCCAAGGTGATCATGAAGATGGTCTTCTGTAGAATAAACTCTACTCTTATTCTGCTTAGATGAGTGTTCCTCCCTAACACAGCACAACTGTGCTGAATCAGGTCTTGCCCTTTGAGATGAGTGTTCCATCCTAGCACAGCGCAGCTGTGCTGAATCAAGCCCTGCCCTTTGCAATGAGTGCTTGGGGATTACCTCATAGCCCTTTTGATTGAACACACGTTTTCTCACTTCAGCTCCTCTCATGGCTGTTGGAAACCTGGTGCATTCTGGGACTGGTAGTCTTTTTTGGCAAAATTCTGTTTTCTCATTTCTACCAGCACTGACAGGTTGCTTGTTCAGAGACACTTCACCTTTTCTATAGCCCCTTCCTGAGCTATGATAAGCTTCCTTATCACAGGGTATAGCCCGGACAGGGTGGCCTGGGCAGGATGCATCTGCACAGGGCATATGGCAATGGCTGGGACATTGTAGTGCCCGGCCACCAGCTGCACGGACAGGGTGGCCACAGCATGTCCTGCTGGAAGGTTACTATCTCCCTGACTGAGCAGTGACCATGGCATGGCTAGGTTCTCCCATAGTGCTATCTACTATTTCTCTCAAGTGATGTATATGGGTTCTCTTTTTTTTGAGGGGGGGGCCCCCAATCCATGACTTATCTCCTTGGTGGGTGTGCTCACATCCCCTCCAGGAACTTGTACTATGGTCTATCTAGCAGACTGTCTGCAGTTAGTATGTGTATGGCTGGAGACTCACTGGGCTTGCTGCTGGAGAATGTCAGATTTTGGTTTGGTGTGGTGTGGTGTGGGGGCAGCTGAGCATTTCCAGGCCTACTGTCTGTCTGCCTGCCATTGCCTTATGGATGCGTGCAGATCTGCATGGACTGCCCTGTAGGGTGTAGAATGTGGATCTGTTGGTGGGAGATCCTGTTCCCCACCCTGAGCCACAAAAGGCGGGTTGGGTGTTGATACATAATCCGCCTATGGGTCCAAACACCCCCCTTCACTTAAATCATGTGACCATGGCACCCACACAGGATATGCACGTGACTGAGAAATACAGGTGGACACAGGTATATCATAGGTGTGTCTGCAAGAACTACTTATCACACACTGGCACTGATGGGGATCTGCAGCATAGCCTGTCTCAGCCAAGCCAGCTGCTGCGGACCTAGTGCAGGGCACCCCATCTCACCCTCAGGGTGAGCACAGTACCCCCACAATTTGACGGTCTGTAGCTACTCTGTGCCAGCAACACACACGGTTAGTTCCCCCTACCAGGCCGAGGTGCTGTGGGGGTGCATACCCCATCTTGTAATCATCTGTAGACTGCTGATTTGCATGTGCAGTGCATCATGGGTACGGGTGGGTTACCCCTATCCTGGTAACCACAGCAGACAGTTTGTGTGGTGACCTGCAGTCCTTCTGTAGCCAGACAGGGGCTTGTTAGAAGCTATAGAAATGTAGCCCACTGGTTACTTTGCTGCCAGTACAGCCAGAGGTTGTGGGTTTGATCCCACAGAGGTGTTATTTGATAGGGCTTTCTGAGGCATTTCCTCTTTTAATTTAAATTAGTGCTGCCATCAAAAACACCCTCACAGTGCTGTAACCTTAAGGTGCCTCATAAGGCACCCTATAAAGCGCCATATAAGGCGCCCTATTGGGAACATTATAAGGTGTCTTGGCGGACATTGCACTTTATAATGTGCCCTCTGGAGTGCCTTATAGGGCGCCTTATGCAGCACCTTAGGTTACGGCACTGTGAGGGTGTGTTTGCTGGCAGCACTAATTAAAATTAAAAAAGAAAATGCCTCAGACAGCACTGATTTAAAGTAAAGTGTAATGCTTCAGACAGCCTTACTCATTAAGCCCACTGGGGATCAAACTCACCATCAGTCAATATATTAACCATTGTGCTACAGCTCTGTTGTTGTGCTTGCAGGTCAGCGCGCCTAATTAAGGCTAACGTGCGTTAACGTGCATGGCTCCCTCTATCGCCCGATAATGAGCGCAGTGCACATTATCGCGCGATAACCCCGCTTGCTACCTTACGACCAGAACGCCCACTCCTTTTATGGCATCCTGCACATTATCACTGGGCGTACGTTAAGACGGTTTAGTAAACATACCCCTTAGACTCACATGGTGAAACTAAGAAAAAATAAAGGAGACAAAAAAAGGAAATATCCTTTCCCCCCTCGCCTGTCTTTGCTGCTACTGCCTGCATCACTCTGTTTGACCTGCTCTCATGACTTGCTTCACTGATGCCCTTCACTCCTTCTCTTCGGATCTGGATGCTTCATGCCACCCTTCTAGCTGCATGGTTCTGCAACCATTGTGCTTTGGCTTTTTCTGGGAAACTCTTCATCTTCCTCCTGCTTTGCATCTTTATGGATGCATTGCTTAGGCTATTGTATACCCTTTACTCTCCTTAAATGCCATGCTGGTTTGTTGCCACTCTTCTAGCTGCATATTTCTATTACCAGTGTGCTTTGGCTTTTTCTGGGCCACTCTTCATCCTTCTCCTGCTTTGATTCTCTGTGGATGCCTTTGATTTGTTATTATATGGCTCTTTGGGTGTTCTTTCACCTGCTTTGGTATGTAGTTTCTTAAAACCGAATCTGGAAGAAACTCAACCTGGAGCAGTGCGAGGAAACCACCAATCTACCACCATCAACGAGCTTTGAGCTCTCTATTTAAAGTGCATTTATTTATTTAGACAGATTTGTATCCCACCTTATCCTTCAATCAAAGTGGTCACAATACAAATGGAAGGTTACAAATAACATAGGGTAGATAAGATATTAACAAACAAACTAAAAGATTAATGTAATAAAATGGACCTATTGGTAAAAACTATTGATTATATATCAAATCATAAGTTTCAGCAAATAGCAGGGTCTTCAAGGCCTTGCAAAAATCTTTAATATCAGTCATAATTCTAAGGTCCATCGGGAGAGAGTTCCAAAGTTTGGAAGCCAGTAAGGATGGAGCTCTTTTTGAAGTTGCTTGTTTAGTCCTACAGTATCCAGCAGGGGTACCAATTATGTTGTCATTATTGGCGCTGCTTCTTCTTGGTCTATTGATAACATCTCTAGTTATAATATTTTGTAATGCATCTGCTGATAGGTGATTGTAAATCCTAAAGATAATTAAAAGTGTCTTGAATTTTGACCTGACACTTACTGGAAGCCAGTGCAACTGTTGTAGGACAGGGGAGATATGATCTGTTTTTGCTGAACTAGTAATAATATGTGCAGCAGTATTCTGAACCATCTGGAGAGGGTGTAGAGTTAGCTGACGGAGGCCTTGATAAAGCAGATTTCCATTACTGTATTTGGAGGTTCTAGCAGGGAAGTGCAGCTACTGTTATACCCTTGACCAAAGAATGATATTTCTATCAGGAGGAATGAACATGGAGCACTGACGAAGGAAGGGGGCATCCGCTTAGCCAGCTTGATAGCTGAATCAACCCTTGCTGAAGGTTCCTATGCTGGGATCAAAGTCCTCAGTGCCAGGACTCAAACTTCTGGGCAGACAGCTTAGCTAAGTTCATCCCATTCCTATGGCTTGGGCTTGTGCCATCTCCTCTGCTGTTGTATTGACTCTCCTTTGCTGTTTTAGGGCCTGCCAACAAATCTTGGTACTGTGCTACCCCTCCTGACATAATTTAGGGCCTTCCAGCCAATCTTGGTGCTGTGCTGTGCTATGCTGGTCCTTCATGCATAGTTTAGGGCCTTGCAGCCAGTCTGGTTGCTCTTCTGTTCTCCTTGATATTTACTCCTCTTGAAGACCCTTTTTGTGCTTGTACCAATTGTGCTGTTGCTTTGCCCTCTTCCATTATCTTGAGACGTTCATTTGCTCTTTGTACCACTTTGCCCATCTATACTCATCCTGCTACCTTCCATTCTCTTTGCCTCTTTTCTGGTGCATCTGGGGGTTTGTGACACTCTTGATGGCTTGTAGTACTATTACAGATGCCTGTCATCAAGGTTCAAGCAGGTTTGATTGAAAATAGCAGACCTGACGGTTGCGTTGCAAAATAGCGTCCCCCCATAGACTTTAATGGGGACGAATACACAAATGATTCGGTTTCCAAAGATTAACTGACTGGGTGTCTTCTGACAAATAAAAATGAGCCCAAAAATCATTGGCATAACACATGCCTGATAGGCACTGCCCTTAATGGAAGACTGTGCTAGACTAGAAGAGTTCTTTTGAATTTGGAATCTCCCTGCAGCCGGAAAAAGACAAAGGAAAAGAAGAGGGAAAGGGTTGAAAGTCAAAACAGTTCTCTATCAGGTAGGGCGGGAAAATGCAGCAGGAGTGCAGGGAAGGACACTTAAGAAGGGAGCAAGAGAGGGCCCCAACCCTCAATAAAGGGGGCTGGGAGAACAATAAGGCATCTAGCTTTACAAAACTGGGCAGGCTGAATTGAGAACAGTCTATACAAGAGGGCAAGCTGCGTTAAGATGAAGGGGCAAAGGATAGCTCAAGATAAGCACGCTGTCTCAGTCATGAAACAGGTGAAAATATTTTTCTTGATTGGAGGGATATGTATCGTCTCCCTGGGCTGGCGAGGTAATTAATTAAGTAATTCATTAATGAATTACTATTGAGTGATGCTATGCTTATTAGTATTGCTGTTACATAGGCCATTGCATAAAGCTGTGACCATTTATTTCCCACAAAGGCTTACTGCTATTATTTGGACCAGGGAGAAGGAACTGGAAAAGAGGATGGAAGGAGGGGCTAGGCCAGGTATTAGCACGTTCCCTCACATAGAGCAGATGCAGTGTGCCGTTATGTGGAATTCCAAATTAGTATTATTAGTGATCGGAGCATCTAAAAAGTTCCATTAACGGTAACACATAAAGGAAAACAATACATTCCTTCTTAATATAACCCCTTCAAGTAGGAGCCAAACATTTTATGTCTTTAAACAGATGGTAAATCTACAAATACAGTGCTGACTGATAGAAAGTGAAGGATGGGATGGCGTGAAAGGCAGGTTAGTATAACAGTGAATGACATGCACAGATTTTTCCACACCAGTTTAAGAGTCCAATGCAAATTCTCTTTGTGGTGGTATGACAGCAATATTATCTTACTGAATAAAAGTGTGCATGTATCAGTAGCAGTATATTTTTAAACTGACTGGAAAGAAGATATGGATTGAGAATAAAAGATCTAACCTACCATCACCGTTCTGGTGAAGAAAGCTTTATATGTGACTAAAAATGTGGACTAAGTCAAGTCAATTATACTTTTTTACAGTAGTAAAGAGTAAAGTCATGCAGTAAAACAGTGGAAAGATGATTTCAGGGTGAGTGTTAAGCTAAGTTTTACCATCCCCAACGATTCCCCCAATCCAAGTCTCATGCATATCTGGTCCTTCTTTACACCTGTATCCCGATCTACTTGTTCAAATCTTCTACATTTCTGTTGGAAAACCACATGTCCATCAGACTCAATCTTATTCAATTGACTTACTGAACCAGAGCTAGGTTTATAACCTATTGTCCACTCTTTGGTCAGCTGAAGTTTGTCTAGTGGTAAAGTTCCATCTGCTTGGAAAAGGTATTGTTCATCCCATTATTAAAGATCAAAAAGCAGATCTTTCTGACCCTAGCAATTATTTCCAGGTTTCAAATTTACCATTTCTCTCTAAACTCATTCAATGTTTGGTCCTTTTTCAGCTTACAGGCCATCTTGAAAACACCTTTGCATTGCATCCCTGCCAATCAGGTTTCTGCCCTAATCACAACACAGAGATAATTCTAGCCTTAGTCCTTAATGAGGTCCACACTTTATGGGATCAAGGCAAAATGGCCGTGCTAATTTTTTTAAACCTTTCCACACCGTTTGCTTTGGTAGATCATGACATCTTACTATCCCAGCTTTTTGACAAGGGTATTCATGGCACGGTTCTCTCATGGTTTGCTTCTTTCCTACTTGATTGCTCTTTTCAAGTGCATATACATGCCTCTTACTCTAACACACAGGAGTCCTTAACCTTTTTACGACTACAGACCCCTAATGGATTGCCCAGTATATCCCCATACCGCCTTCACAAGACTGTCAAAATCATACATATGTATATAGCTAGAAACAGAACAGTTTAAAGAAAATCTTAAGGATTTTATCATATGTATTTAAATCACAAATGCACAAGATATCTGCAGTTGGTGAGATTTTTGCTGTTGTTTTTGTGCAATCAAAACAGGGAATCGAGGTACAGATACTGACAATGTTACTCACATGTCATCTGACACATCAAGTTGATTTTTCCACTTTGATTTCAGGTCTAATAATGCAGAGGATCCTGTTTCACAGAGATAAGTTGTTGTGAAGGGAACCAAAACATTCATTGCTCTCATCACCAAGCCAGGGTAAGCTGCGATTTACTCACACCAAAGCTGCCTGATATACAGCTCAGCCTTTTTGAAATCAGCTTTCTTTCTTGGTCTTTCTTAGAATTCAATGAAATCATCCTTTGCTAGATTATTGTCACTCATTGTAGATATATCAAACAAGAATCGGTTCATGATCCAAAATAGATCCCATGCTAAAATCATTAATATCTGAGAAGTAACTCTCAAAATTTGTACTTAGGACTTCCAAATGGTTCTTGACTTCTTGAAGTATTTCCACAGGCAGTGTTTTACCATCTCCAGAAAGAATATCATCAAGGATTGAAAAGTTCACCAGATTTCTGCTTTCAACATGACAACTCCAGATAAGTAATTTCCTTGTAAATGCCACAAGCTTTCCCCTGACTTGAATAATATCCACATCCCTTCCCTACATCAACATTCAAATCATTGAGGAGACTGAAAATATCCACCAAATATCCCAGGCTAACAATAAAATGTTTATCTGTTTTTTTTTTAAAGTACTTATATTCTGCATAAAGGTCCAAGGTGGATTATAAAAAACATACATAAATTAAAATCAACAAAACTTAACATTTGGACAAACAAAACTGCTGACTACAAAAAATGGGCTATCTGCACATATAAGTGCTGAAAAAAAACTGCAATACCCTAATTTATGCCGGGCTGTCAAATACAAATCCTGAGCATAGTTGTTTTTAACAAATGTTTTGAATGATAATTAGGGCTATCATAATATTACTGCAAGAAAGGCCTTTTGGAACAAATATGTGTTTCGTTTACACCAAAATCCTAATAGATTGGATGCAGAGTATAACTCCTTTGGAAGAGAGTTCCAAATAGTCCTAGCACTCATAGAAAAAATTCTATCATGAAGTGTTTGGTAATGTATCCTTTTAAATGGAGGCACATCCAAAAGTTGTGCGTCTTGAGAACGAAGTGGTCTTAAAGGACAATAGAGCCACAAAAGAGCAGATAAACTCAAAGGGGACTGATGGAGACATTTGAAAGTAATAATTATAACTTTATATAAGATACAAAATGTGATGGGAAGCAAGTGCAAATTGTACAATTGGTGAGAAATATCCTCAGAACGTCTGCAACCAGTCAATAAATGGGTCACCATGTTCTGGACAGATTGTAAAGGCCAAAGTGTGCTAGTAGAAGGACCTAAGAGAAGACTGTTACAATCGTCCAATGGAGAAAGAACTAATGTTTGAAGTACAGAATAAAAATTGTTGGCAGACAAGAAAGGTTTGCGTCTCCTAATTAAATACAATTTATAAAAAGCTATTTAACCAGTTTCTGAATATGAGCTTGTAAATTCAGTTGTATATCTGAAAGTATACCCACATTTCTGACCACAGAACTAATAGTTGATTAAAAATAAAAAAAAATCTGCTTGAGCAGACAAAAGGTTTGCATCAGGTAAATCCCAAGAAAGATACAATATTTCGGTCTTTTCCACATTTAATGCTAGCCTATTACAGGTAATCCAGAATTTGATGGAAGAAAGACAAAAATTCACATATTTCAAGGAATCTTCCAAAGATGAAGATACAGGAACAATAAATCATACACAATCCACATAAATGTGGAATTTCACATCCAAAATATTATAAATTTTATGTATTAGAGCAATACAGATATTAAATAAAAATGCATATAAAGCAGACACTGGTGGAACACCAGC
The DNA here is from genome assembly GCA_033557465.1 of Ichthyophis bannanicus. Taxonomy (NCBI): domain Eukaryota; kingdom Metazoa; phylum Chordata; class Amphibia; order Gymnophiona; family Ichthyophiidae; genus Ichthyophis; species Ichthyophis bannanicus. The sequence goes on from CM066032.1 coordinate 392,278,903, forward strand.
AACAACAGTTCTCCACGAAGATACTTTGCCAGCCGACTGCACTTGTATTTGTTTATTCATCAAGAAAGATGAAAACCAAGAAAAAACAGATTCCTGGATAACAAGATCACCTAATCTGGATAAAAATAAAGAATGATCTTCAGTATTAATGCTGATGAAATATCAAGCAGTTCTAATAAACAGGCTTTGTTGTTGTTGTTTTTGTTAAGTGCCATCAAGTCGTTGTCGACTTATGGCGACCCTCTGGATAGTTGTCCTAAATTGTGTTTGATCTTCTATCAGGCGGCTCATTGTTGACAGACTGGCACCTGTAGCTGCTGTTACTTTATCAATCCATCTCAATGCTGACCTTACTCTTTTGCGTTGACCTTCTATCTTGCCAAGCATGATGTATTTCTCTAATGATCTCTCTCTTTGCATGATGTGTCCTGTGACTATCCATTGGGTTTTCATGGCAAGATACAGAAGTAGATTGCCAGGCCTTACCTCCATGCAGTTTAAGTTTAGTGTTGTTGCCGTTGTCACAGAAATGTGATCCTCCGCCGCCAACACCATTCCATTCTGCTGCTGCCCAGATGGGTTTTCATGGCAAGCTACAGAAGTAGATTGCCAGGCCTTTCCTCTGCCAGTAGTTAAACTACCGATAGCTTAGCTCTCAGCATCACTGATGCACACAAGCCCTCACAACACAACAAGCTGCAGACCAAGTGAGGGAAACATTCTTTACCCTGATCAAATCCAGAAAGAAAATCTTTAGTAAGAGATAACAACAAAATTTCAGTTCCATGATGAGAAGGAAACCAAATTGATAATCTGATAAAATATTCTGATTATTGATAAACTTCTGAAGTTGCAACTACAAAAGCTTTTATAAAAACCTTGGCCAACATGGTTTGTAAGAGGGGATTGTTGATCCTCAAGGAATTTAAACATTTCATCTTGAAGTTCCACTACACATGCCAAAACATGGCCATGGTTTAGCCAACGTACCTCTGTGTGGTACAGTAAAACACAATGTTCTGCTCCAATTTCTTTACAGAATGCTTGAAATAGCTGATGATTTAATGCACATCCATGAATAAAGTTGACTATTTCCACAACTATTCCCATCACTTCTTCAAGTTTGTTTGGCACTGTTTTGGACGCCAAAGTTTGGCGATGTAGAACACAGTATATGATGAGCACATGGAGCTTCTTCCTTGACCAGAGCAATGAATCTAGACTTTTTGACAATCATGACAGAAGCTCGATCCATACAAATAGACCCAATCAAATCCTATGCTAACATATGATGATTAAAAAACAATTGGATCAACTTGAACACATCAGCCGCTTTGATTGTTTCAAGTCGATCACACAATAAAAACGTTTCCTTGATGTTCTTTTCATGAACATAGCATACAAATACTAGCATTTGACTGTGGTTTGAAATGTCAGTTGATTCATTGAGTTGCATACTGATTTTTACAGGACTATTTTAAATCTTGCTGACGACTTGGGTTACTATGTCGGCACTCATGTCTTTAATTCATTGATGTCATTGTGTCATTAAACAAGAGCACCTGACTCAATTGCTTCATGGCATCCTCTCCAAGTATGATTTTAGCCATCTCCAATGCACAGGGCTTCACTAGGCTTTCTCCGATTGTGTGGGACTTCTTTTCTCAGGCAATCATGTACAAAACTTTGTACGAGGCTTCCAGAAGAGGTTTCCAAGGAGGCGCAAACCTATATGAAAGCATCAATCGAGGTTCTAACATCATTATTGTGCTTGGTAGCAAGATAATCTCTCAATCCTGATGGCTTCAATTTTCATTGCTCATTACCAAATTGCAAATCATGCATTGGGGTCTTTCAGTTCTCTCAAACAGGTGAAGTCAAATGCAACATATTCATCTTTCCACTTCCGTTTTTAGACAAATGACATTTCATAAGAAATCTGTGAAAAAATAATAAAAACATTAAATTTCAGATGAAAAATATTTTTTTAGGAAGTAACAGTATCCGAGAAAAAAACATTTCAAAATAGACACTCACTTGTAACAAAAAAAAAGTTGTGTGTAAAGGCTGAATGGGAAGGCTATAGAAAGCAATCTAACGCCAATGCTGCCAAAATATCAACTGGCAACACAAGGAAGTAGGAAGATGTCCATGTTGAGTGATCTGATTGCTGATTGTTAAGAAGCCTTACCGCCTCAATCTGTGTTGAGAATTGTGATGATCAATAATCTAAATTTTAATCTAACAGCATCTTTTTTAATTGTTCAGAGATCCAGTCCCATATCCCCATTGTTTGGTCCTCATACCCCAAAGGGGTATGGATATCCCCGGTTAAGAACCCCTGCTCTAACACATACTCTCTAACCTGTGGTGTCCCACAAGGGTCAGATCTTTCCCTTCTTTTATTTAATGTATTTCTGGCATCCTTGGCATCTCATATTCATTCACTGGGTATCTCACGCTATATCTATTCTACATGGACAATATCCTGCTTCTTTTTCCCCTAGATACTCTCCTCCTAGATGTTTCTGGGCTAAACACCAGCTTAGACCAGGAAGTGTCCCGGTTTCATAACAATTCTCTAAAACTGCTGTGTGGCTTACTAGGAATTCTACTATAAATACAGCAAAATAAATACAGCAAAATAAAATATCCCAGCCTTCACCCCTATTTTAGAAGGGGCTTCACCGCCACCTCAGTCTTCCATAAAATACCTTGGTGTAATACTTGATCTTCAACTGATCTTTTCTTTTATTTATTTTATATTTAGTCAATTTTCAATATTCATCCAACAAGAATATGCATCATAGAAATACTGAGATACATCATAAGAGTCACATAAGAAACATAACCAAATCAACAAGCATCACTCATCAATTAGTCCAAAAGAAAATAAGGAAAAAAAGAGAGCAACAAGAAAAGTACTAAGGAATAGGGGTTCAAAAAGAACCCCTTCTCTCATATATATTTAACTAAAGCTGGGCAGGATGAGACTTACGTGTCAGCCATATGAGATACCACCTTAACCCCAGACCCCTCCCTTGCTACTAGGAGCTCTACGAGCTGTTCTGACTCAAAAAACAAATATGTTTTATCTAAATAGAAAATTATACAATGAGAAGGAAATCTCAAAACAAATTTACTCCCCAGGGAGAGGACCCTAAGCTGCAGGCCAAGAAACTCCTTCCTTCTCTGCTGGGTAACCTGTGATAAATCAGGTCAATGCGTACATATGAACCAAAGAACTGCGTGTTAAAATTCCTAAAATATGAACGAAGGATTACAAACTTATCTGGTTCCAATGCTAGGGTTACAAGAAGGGTAGTATGCTTAGTAATTACCTCCAGAAAACTTTCCAGGAACCCTGTCAGATCTACAAGAGACCGAGAGGGATCACTGGAACCCATCCCCCGAGGCCCAGGGCCCAAGGACAGATACTGAGCCCACACGAGAGATGGCAAATTTTCAGGAGGTAACATAAGTACCTCCTGAAAATACTTGCGTACCATCTCCAAGGCAGACAGAAGAGGGGATTTTGGAAAATTTAACAAACATAAATTATTCCTATGAACTTGATTATCCAAATATTCAGTCTTTCTTGCTTGATTATCCAAATATTCAGTCTTTCAGCTCCGTCTTTAATTTGGGCACACAAAAACCACAAAGGTACCATAACTCCTCCTCCATACAAGTGATCTTCCCTGCTTGCTCCTCCTGCCGCCAAGAAATCTCAGTAGTATTCAATTTTAACGTAGAAAATTCCATACTTACAATCCCAACAACAGTTTGAAGAGAGGAGTTCATTGAAGCAAGGACAACCAAAGTAATGGTTCCAGGTCTTACCAAACCACCAGGCACTGGAATCTGGGCTACTTCGCCTTCTGTTCCTGCGGGGTCCTCAATCATAAGGACAGATGTACCTGCTACAGCACCAACACTCCTCAAGCACCCAGGAGCAAGAGACACATCAAGCTGCCAACTATGGATCCCTTCTTACTCCCCCCCCCCCCCCGGTGTGCTCGTCAGTAAGCAGGGGTGAAGCACTCCACTGGCTTCCAGATCACTTCCGGGTCTCTGTGGGGGGGGGGGGGGTGCTACTCCGGAGAGAGCCATACCCCTGCTGCGCCTAGATCCACTAATGTCAAACTCAATGGGTCTGCTGAAAACGTCATTGCCATCGTCGGGAAAGAAAAAACACACTCCGTCAAAATCCTTTGGCCGGCTACACTGTTCCCAGCCGACCTGAGGGTAGGCTGGCTTGCTTGCGTTTGCGGTGCCCCATGGCTCCAGGGAAACTCTCACCAGACTCAAGGATGAGTTCACCCATCTACCCAACAGAACCTCCCTGCCGTCATCTTGCTCTCAAAAGGCTATCCACATCCTCGACTGACCTTTTCAACACAGATTTCTCTAGTAGTGAAGTCCTCTTTCTTGGCTCTTCATTGCTTCTGAGCCATCTACCCCTTCCTCGATCTAGCTGCACAAGCCACTGTTCTATCTACAGTCACTTCACGGTTAGACTATTGTAATATCATCTATTCAGGTCTTCCACAATTTGAACTAAAATACTTGCAATCCATTCAAAATCCATCAGTCAGTATTCTTTCATACCCTAAGAAGTTTGATCATGTCATTCCGCTTCTCATAGATTACCATTGGCTTCCTGCATATTTTGGGATCAGATATAAGATTATCTTTTGACCTTTAACACTAGAAGCCCAAAGTGTGTCAATTGACGCAAATGCATCTTCGAAGTTGTATACCAGCGCCACTGCTAGAACCATGTCAGTCATGTTACATGACTTTGTTAGCAAGGTCAAGATGTTCAAGTATGTGCATCGAAAATTAATGACAGATGCACCACCTAGCGAGAAAATGAATTTATACCTAGAAGCCTCAAAGTACGTCAATTGACGCACTCAATTGTCTTGGATGAGTCAATTGAAGTACTGGGGCTTCTAGGTATAAAATCATGTTCCCACTAGGTGGCGCATCTCAATCACTGTTTACAGTTTTACTCCAACATTACAAACAATAAACACACGATGATGTCATGTAATGGCGTCACATACTGCACATATTTAACAAATAAGTAACTTCACATTAATTCACTTCTGCATTTCATGCTAAATGCAGTCGTCGTCATAATGCGTCAATTGACACACTTTGGGGTTTCTAGGTAAAATTCCTTTTGGGGCTTCTAGTGTTAAAGCTCTTCCTAACAGTACCCCAGAATATTTGTCTTCTTTGATTAGTCTATATACCCCCACATGTTGCCTACACTCCTTCCATGCTAATTGCTTACATCTCCCCACTTTGGCTGGGGCAAAATTTGAAATGATACACCTGTCAGCATTCTTCTATATAGCTCCCACCCTCTGGAACAGTCTTCCAACAGATCTCCATCTGGAGTCAGTACTCCAGAAATTCAAAGTTCTTTAAAAGACATATCTCTTCAATCAAACCTTTGATGCAGAAGGCTAGGAGTGTCTAGGAGCAGAGATGGGAGCCATAACCATAATCATAAACATAAACTATTTGTACTGCTATTTGCTTTTATCCTTATGTTGCTTTATTCCCTCCTTTCTATTTTATAATTGTGTTCCTTTCCATTTATGTTGTCCTTTTATGTTATTTTATGTTATTGTAATTTTATTTTAAATTGTAAACTGCCTTGTTTGCATACAGAAAGGCAGTATACTGTATTAAGTCCAATAAACCATAAACCATAATATTGACCAGATAGAAACATAGAAATATGATGACAGAAAAAGACCACATGGCCTATCTAGTCTGTCCTTCCATAACAACTACAACAGTCCCCTTATTACCTTTAGAGATCCTCTGTGCTTGTCACATGCTTTTTTGAATTCAGTTACTGTCCTCATCTCTACCACCTCCACTGGGAGACTATTCCACGGATCCACTACTCTTTCCGTAAAGAAATATTTCCGCATATCACTCCTGAATCTATCTCCCTTCACCCTCATCCCATGTCCCCTCGTAGCAGAACTTGCTTTCAATTGAAAGAGGCTCTCTTCCTGAACATTTATGCCATGGAGGTATTTAAACATCTCAATCATATCACCTCTATCCCGCCTTTCCTCTAAGGTGTACATATTAAGATCCTTCAGTCTGTCCTCATATGCTTTATAATGAAGACCACTAATCATTTTAGTAGCCACCCTCTGCACCGACTCCATCCTGTTCACATCCTTTTGAAGGTGAGGTCTCCAGAATTGCACATTATACTCCAAATGAGGTCGCACCAAAGACTTATACAGAGGCATTATCACCTCCTTTTTTCTGCTAGCCATTCTTCTCCGTATGCACCCAAGTATCCTTCTAGCTTTTGCCGTCGCCTTTTCTACCTGTTTAGCTACTTTAAGATCATCAGACACAATCACGCCTAGGACCCGCTCTTCTTTAGTGGGCAAAAGTACTTCACCCCCTATACTATATTGCTCCCTTAGATTGGTGCAGCCCAAATGCATGACCTTACATTTTTTAATATTAAATCCCAGCGGCCAAATTCTAGACCATTCTTCAAGCTTAGCTAGATCCCTCCTCATGTTATCTACCCCTCCCTGGGTGTCTACTCTATTGCAGATTTTGGTATCATCCGCAAAGAGGCAAACCTTACCTGAAAGCCCTTGTGCTATATCACTAACAAAGATGTTAAAAAGAATCGGACCAAGGACAGATACCTGGGGCACATCACTGATAACATCCTTCTCCTCAGACTGAGCTCCATTTACTTGTACTCTTTGTCGCCTCCCACCCAACCAATTTCTAACCCAAGCAGTAACTTTAGGGTCCATTCCTAGGGTGCTCAGTTTGTTTATAAGTTGCCTGTGAGGAACAGTGTCAAAGGCTTTACTGAAATCTAAATACACCACATCAAGGGCTGTCCCTCGGTCCAACTCCCTGGTCACCCAGTCAAAGAAATCAATCAGATTTGTCTGACAAGACCTGCCTCTGGTAAATCCATGCTGCCTCAGATCCTGTAATCCGCTGGACTCCAGAAACCTCACTATTTTCTCTTTCAGCAGCGTTTCCAAAAATTTACTCACCACCGAAGTTAAACTAACCGGCCTGTAGTTTTCAACCACATCCTTACTTCCGCTTTTGTGTAAAGGCACCACATGAGCCTCTCTCCAGTCCTTTGGCACCACTCCTGACTCCAACGAGGCATTGAAAAGGTCAGTCAGTGGAGCTGCTAGAACGTCCCAAAGTTCCCTCAGTATTCTCGGGTGTATCCCATCCGGTCCCATCGCTTTGTCTACTTTAAGTTGACATAGTTTCTCACGAACACAGTCTTTTGAAAATTGTTCAAGATGTCCTTTGCTTCTGTTCCTATTTGTGGGTGTTTTCTGAGGTCCTGCTCCTGGTTCTTCATCTGTGAACACAGAACAAAAATATTTGTTAAGCAATTCCGCTTTATCCTTATCAGCTTCTACATATTCCTCCCCTGCACCCTTGAGTCTGACAATACCACTCTTGCCCTTCCTCTTCTCACTAATATATCAGAAAAATGTCTTATCCCCCCATTTTATTGCATTGGCTATTTCCTCCTCCTTTTGAATCTTTGCCTTCTTGACTATTTTGCTAGCTTCTCTAAGTTTTTCCAAATACAGATGCCTGTCTTCCTCTCTCTGTGATCTCTTGTATTTCATGAAGGCCTCCCTCTTTTTCTTCACTTTTTCAGCTACTTCTTTCGAAAACCATAGTGGTCTCCTTTTCCTTTTACCTTTATTTACCATTTTAACAAAAAGGTTGGTTGCCCTTAAAATATCCCCTTTCAGTTTTTCCCACTGTTTTTCTACATCCCTCAGCTGTTCCCATCCAACTAACGACTCCCTGAGGTATTGGCCCATCTTCGCAAAGTTAGTCTTCCTAAAGTCTAAGATCCTCGCCTTTGAATGGATTCTAACAGCCCTAGTCCTAATACTGAACCACACCATCTGGTGATCACTGGATGCAAAATGATCTCCCACTACAACATCAGAAACACTTTCACCATTGGTAAGCACCAAGTCCAGTATGGCCCCTTCATGCGTGGGGTCTGTTACCAAGTGCCTGAATTGTTCTCCCTGTAGAGAATCCAGGATCTCCTTACTTCTAGATGATACTGCAGCAGGAATGTGCCAATCAACATCTGGTATATTGAAACCTCCTGTCAGTAGCACTTCCCCTTTCCTAGCAATGCTGCGCATGTCTTCAATTAACTCTCTGTCCACCTCTTCCTCTTGTGAGGGAGGTCTGTATATCACACCAATGTAAACAGATTTCTCTTTCCCTCTTTCTAGTTTAACCCACAATGCCTCCCCTCTCCCTTTTAAGCTCTGTAATTCCAAAGCTTTAATAGTAGTTTTTACATATAGTGCTACTCCTCCTCCCCTACTTCCTACTCTGTCCTTTCTGAATAAAGTATAGCCAGGTATAGTTACATCCCAATCATGGTTTTCTGTGAACCATGTTTCTGTAACTGCCACTAAATCCAAGTCAGCCACTCCCATCAAAGCTTCAACATCAGGGATCTTATTTCCCATGCTACGGGCATTTATACACACTGCTTTCCACATGTTACCCCTGTTACCCATTTCCATAAAGTTATTTAATGTATCACATACCTGGGGGCTTTCACTTACCTGGGGGCTTTCTTCACCCATCCCCAACGAATCTAGTTTAAAGCCTGCTTCAGTAGATTAGCCAGTCTACTACTGAAGACGTGTTGACCTTTCTTGGACAGATGGATGCCATCTCTGCTCTGCAACCCTTGGAACAGCATCCCATGGTCTAGGAAACCAAAACGCTCTCGATGACACCATCCACGCAGCCATGCATTCATCTCCAGGATGCGAGCCTCTCTGCCTTGGCCTTTACCCTCAACAGGGAGGATTGAAGAGAACACCACCTGTGCACCTAACTGCTTCACCCTCTGTCCCAGAGCCATGAAGTCACTTTTGATACGTTCCGAGGTATACCTGGCAGTATCATTTGTTCCAACATGGATTAGCAACATTAGGTAATAGTCAGTGGGCTTGATGAGTCTCAGCAAACTCTCCGTAACATCTTAGATTTTGGCACCAGGAAGACAGCATACCTCCCTGGACATCAAGTCTGGTCAGCAGATGGACGCCTCAGTACCCCTCAGAAGAGAGTCTCTAACCACCACTACCCTTCGTTTCCTTGTGGTCACTGATTCTGCAACTTTGTGGTACTTGAGCTCTGGTTCTTCCCTTTCCAGGGATGCTTTCACCTCCTCCACTTCCAGGGCTGCATAATGGTTTTTCAATTCAAGGGCTGGAGAATTTGGATTGGTGATTTTGCAGGCCCTGGTGACTTGTGTCCAACCATCGACATTCTGTTGGCACCCATCTTCTCCTCTGCTGGAGAGCTTGGTTGCTGCAAGAAGCATCTCATCAATGTACTTCTCACTGTCTTGAATGCTCCTCAGCCTCGCCACCTCCTCACTGAGTTCCTCCACTTGTTTCCTCAGAGCTTCAGCATGCAGGCACCCTGCACATGGAACCGGTCCTTCAACTGGCATTAGGACCTCTGTCTGGACCGAGGCAGAAGCTGTAACGGGGGCAACAGCTTTAGCGATACGATTTTTCCCAGCCATTGTTCTGTTTGTGGAGCTTAGGTATCTGTTAAAGCAAAAGAGAGAGATCTACCAAGTACCAGCCGGTTTCCCAGCTGTCCTTTCAGGGAAAAAGCAGTTAAATCTCCTTAATTATATTCAAAATGTGCTGGTCCAATTCTCTGTGCTTTGTCAAATGGGGAGGTGCCCTATAAAGCAAGACCACTCGCTACGGGTGGGTGGGAGTCGGGGTGGGTAGGGAGGGAACTAACACCTGATTAGGTGTTAGCAGTTCCCAAAGCTGAGGAGGTTACTGGAGTTCAACCACTTACTGTGCTCAAGGAAAGTCCCACTAAAGCACCAAAAGAAAGTAACCTTGCTTTAAAAATGTACAAAAAAAAACCCTTTTAAGAGCTCCCAGTCAGAGAGCTAACAATTTAATATAATAAAACAAACCCTTAAATCCTTACTGTTGGTTGATCTGGAGAGCTCCTGTAGGATAGTGCGTAAATGGACATTTATGTACATGTTTGATGTAGTTGCTATTCTTAAAATGCACACATCACAAGTACTTTCATTGTGGGTGCATACTGGGACAGAGTTTTGGTAGAGCACAAAGTTATGCACAAAAATACAAAAATACAAAAATTTATAGATGGCCTTGAAAAATCTTGGCATGGGCATTTACATCAGATATAAGGCAGGCATAAAGTGCTTGTGGTGTAAATTTATATGCATTTTTGCCAATTTACAATCCTATTTTGTGTAGTAAATTATGTGCATTCCTTACTTTATAAAATAGGCATGAAAAATGTATATTAAAATGCACGTTAACCTAAATGTGCCTTATAAAATTATCCTTATGGTTTAGTGCACAATAAATTATTTTAGTGCACACTAAAAGTGGGATTATAGAAGGGACGTAGGAAAGCCCTAGGACATATAGAGCACAACACCCAAAAATCTGGGGGAGTGGAAGTAGTGAAGTAATGAAGTACTGAAGTATTGAAGTGAGGCACATATAAGTGTCTTCTGAAATCACTCCATCTTTGCCCTGAAAGATGAACATCCCAGGACCGGTGGATCCCCACAGATAGCAAGGCTGGGTACATGCATGGGTGTAGGCCATTTCCCAAATGTGGATGTCTCCAAATTGCATGGCTGCAGAACCAGGTACATGTGGGCAGGAGTATTTCAGAAGGAGGGCAACTATGTTATAAGACTAGCACGTCCCGACCGGCCATTTCAGATAATCAGAAGTGCGGTGGAAGGCTAGTAATATGTCTGGAGTATTGATTTACATGCAGGTTTCCTTGACCATGAAATATTAACCATAGTGATGAAAGCACATTTTGTTCTTCTCCCTGGAAGCATTGCAATCCTGAAACAAGCACTTTTTTGCACCTTATTCATTTCAGGATCAGGTATAGGCATGGAAACCTCAACAAAGAAGGCCAGATGTACTTGTGCTGTTCTGAAATTGCAACGTGACATGCATCTCCCTTGCTCCACCCAGGCCACATCTCCACCACATCCCCCAAAGGGGTCATGCTATAAAGGCTTTTCATGTATATATGCCAGTATACCTGCATAAAATTCCTGTTATAAAATTAACCCTCATGCACAAGTACAAATATGTACTTTTACGTGATTTGAGAGCAGATTTTCGCTACAGCAATAGCAGTCATAACTAACCAGGCAGCGGCAATATTGAATTGCTTCCCAGTTAGCTCCCACAGGAAAAGATAGGCCAGCGTTTGCTATGCCTATCTTTATCCATGGCTTGCAAACCAGGCAGCTGCTCTATATTACTACTGCCCAGTTTGCGATTCATTTATTTATTTATTTATTAACATTTTTTATATACCGCACTATTCATTATCAGCGCGGTTTACATGGAACAAGAAACCTCAGACAAGTTACATTTATCTGGTCATTACAGTTAACAGGAAAAACAACTTGGATAACAGGAGCAACTATTTACAGAACAACTATTTACATAACAGTGTCATAGTGTCTGAAAAGTGTACTGCTAATCTGGTGAAGTAGTGTAATGTGTTGTTGAGACAGGAAAGTTTACGTGGTTGGAATGTAGTTATTGATATTTGGGTGTGACAGTGTTTCTTTGTTCCCTGGGAAGTACTTGAGGAAAAGGTGATGTTTCAGGGCCTTCCTGAACTGGCTGAGATCAGAGATGGCCCTAATGTGTGATGGAAGGGTGTTCCAAAGTTTTGGGGCACATAGACTGAAGGCTCTGCTCGATGTTGTGGAGTTGTATCTTATGACCTCCTTTGGTGCGATTAGCATATTTAGTTCCGTGGTTCTTCTTAGTCTGTTGGGTATGATTGGTTGTATCATCTCAGATAATGAAGTGGAGGCGAGACCTTTGTACGCTTTAAAGGCCAGGAGCAGTGTCTTGAAAGTGATTCTCGCTTGAATAGGAAGCCAGTGTAATTGTTTTAGAAGGGGTGTTACATGGTCTCTTTTGGATTTGTTCCGCCTTGGAATGCCCCCGACATGCCCCAGTGCTAAGTGGTTAGCATCGGGGCATATAGTGGCATTAGTCTAGGATATTCACCGTGTTAGTGCTGCTGAATATCCTGCTTGGGGGCATTTACATGGTTGCAGCTCTATAAAGCGTGTAAATGCCTTGGAATATTGTGTCTGTTTATAAAGCATGTCACTTACCTCTAACAGGTAGACAGCAGGATCGTTAAGGCACAAAAGTGGATGATGTCATCCAATGGCATGGGGTTGTAACTGCTCTCCCGCAGCTTAGAACTTAGGGGTATGTTTACTAAAGAGTGTTAAGGGAGCACTGGATAACAAGCGATAACAGCAGCATTAAGGGTGTTTGCGTGCGATAAAGGACGGAGTGGGTAGAAGGCATTCTGGCGGTAAGGGTGCAAGGGCCCGCTTATTAACAGGGAACCGGATGTTAAGGTGCCAAGTATTCATCTTAACACCTGAAAACAGCAGTCACCTTAATGCACGATAAGGAAGCCCCTGTGAAAGTCAGATTTGAGGCGATGGATAGAAGGAAAGGTAAGAGCTGTTGGACATGTGGGAGGCATTTGTACTGTATCAGTGAGAGGCGCCCACGTAATTTGCTGTAATGTCAGTGTGTGACATAAGATTGGGAAGAAGTGTGCCTTGGCAGAGCCAGCATCACCACGAAGTGGGCATCAAAAGGATGAATGAGCAGGAGTGGTGACGTACAGATCATTCACTCAATTCCAAACAACGAACAAAGGACCTGAGTCGTATGAAAAAAACGAAAGATATTCCTATTCCTAGAACGCTTCACCAATGATATAACAGAACCGGTTAGTGCACAGCCACACATCCAATAAACCTGCTCCCTCCCTGTTAACTGCAATGTCCAACCCCAGTACATTATGAATCCTCCAAGTTTTATATTCCTGTCATAATGTACCCCAAAATCTGCTGTAATGTAAACCACTTTGACTATAGGATAAAGTGGTATGAAAAAATGTGCAATAAGTAAAATGAGTAAACAGGAGAGGTGAGTGTGATATATCATAATGATTAAAATCTTCCTATGTGGTCCATGGTTTAGCAGCTGCCAAGAGAAAACATGACTGTATATGAGGGGCATATGCCAATGGAGGGGCTGAAGGATGGCGAGGAGGTAATATTAGTAAAGTTCTCCTTAGGATAGAACAGCGGTTTATATATGAATTGCGGACATTACAACCACAAAGGCTTAAATCAAGATATTGATTTATCTGTCTTTTTATAATATCTGTTTGTTCCTTTCCTTGTTCCCTCACCGTCCCCCTCCCCTACCACCCCCATCCTAACCTACTCCCCACACCACTCCCGTCCGACACACAACCTTACCCCCCCAAACCCCCTCACATCCCCTCCCTAATCTCACCCCCCTACACACCACCCCAACCCCCCTCCCCCCTTCCCACCTAAAAATCCCCCACCCCCTCCCCCACCCAAACCCCTTTCCCCTCTCCCCCTACCCTTTACTCACCCCTTCCTTCTTCCCCCTCCCCTCTTCCTCTTCCCCCTTCCCCCTTCCCCCCTCCCCTCTATACTCCCTTTCAACCCACCCCTTTCCCCTTCCCCTTCTCCCCTCCCCCTTCCCCCTTCCACCCTTCCCCTCCCCCTCCCCCCTTATCCCCCACCCCACCCCCACCTCTCACCCTACCCCCATCCCTATCCCCTTTTTTCCCCTCCTCCCTCCCCACCCTACCACAACCCCCTCCCCTCCCCTCCTTTTCCCCTTCCCCCTCTCCTTCCCTTCCCCCTTCCTCCTTCCCCTTCCCTCTCCCTTCTCCCCCTCCTTCTCCCCTTTCCCCTCCCCCCTCCCCCCTTTTCCCTCCTCCTCTCCCCCTTTTACCCTCCCCCTCCCCCTTTCTCCTTTTCTCTCTCCTTTTCCCTTTCTCCTTTCTCCTGTCCCCCTCCTTCCCCCCTTTCTCTCCTCCCCCTCCCCTCCCCTCCCCTTCCCCCTCCCCTCCCCTCCCCCTCTCCCTCCTCCCCCCTCCCCGTCCCCTCCCCCTCCCTTCCCCCTCCCCTGCCCCTCTCCCCCTCTTCCCCTCCTTCCTCCCTCCTCTCTCCCCCCTCTTCCCCTCCTTCCTCCCCTCCCCCACTCTCCCCCTCCCCACATTTCTTTAAATTTGGTTAACATTTCATCAATTTGGTTCAGATTTCATTAAATTTGACTAAAGTTTCATTTCAATTAGTCTACATACCGGTAACATCGGCTATTAAAAGATACTTGTCCCTTGATATGGCACAATGGGAGCCTAATCAAATTCAAATGTTTGTAAAGTAATGGCACAATGATATTTCTTTATTCTGTGTTCTTCTTTTTCTCATTTTAAACATAATAATATAACAATTTTTATGCTTAAGTGAATTTGTGGTTATGACCTTTGCCCCATGAACTTCTAAATTGCTTCGGTGGGAAAATGCCGTTAAAAAGATCACGGGAGTCACGTTTTTGTTTCACAATTTCTATACAAGATTTGTCAAGCAGCAGCGGTAGGTTACCCCTGTTTTTCCATAAAAATTCTTTTTTTTTAAAATAGAATTGAGCAACATATTATGCTATAGTCTTCTTGATAGAATAAATCTTTTGCAATCCATGGGATACATATAACATAATACACTTGTACAAGTGCCGATGGCAGTTTTTCTTTTTAACACTGCTTTCACAGGCTTGCTTTGTTGCTGACGTGATGCAACATTTTTGAGATGCCATTTTTCAGGTAGAAAATATAGGTACAATTCTTTTTCTTATTTTTACACAAGGTCTACCATGTTGAAATAATAAGGGGTATGTTTACTAAACCTTCTTAACGTGCGCGCCGCGTTAGTCTGCAGGATGCCATAAAAGGAGTGGGCAGTCCAGTCAAAAATAGCAAAACGGGATTAGCGCGCGCTGCGCTGCGTGCTCTTGTATGCCGCGCACATTAGCGCAGGAGTAACGCATGCAGGAAACATAAGCAGGCGCGCTGATGTGCAAACAGAGGAACAGGGCTGCAGTACAATGGTAAAAACACTGACAGATGGTGCAAGGGTCATGGGTTCAATCCCCCCCTGTGCCCAATGAATAAGGCTGGCTGAGGCACTACCATTTATGTGTAATATTGCATTATGAGGCTTTTTAATTTTATTTTAATTACTGCTGCTAGCAAACGCACTCTCAAAGCGCTGTAACACAAGGTGCTGCATAAGGCACCCCATAAGGTACCCCAGAGGGCACATTTTAAAGTGCACTGTCCGCCACAGCACCCTACAATGTTGCTTAAAGGGTGGCCTATAGGGCGCCAAATAGGGTGCCCTATGAGGCACAGCAAGGTCATAGCACTGTTTTTGATGGCAGCACTGTGCATTTAAACGCATGGAAATCTTAAGTAGGTGCGCTGACATGCAAGGCAGAACAGCAGTGTAGCACAATGGTTAAGGCACTGACTGATGATACAGGGGTCATGAGTTTGATACCCAGCGTGCCTATTCAATGTAATTTCAGTTTGTTCAATGTAAACTGTGCTGATGCAGAATAGCGTGGTATATAAGAGAATGTAAAAAAAAAGTACTGTTTCCTGCTGCACTTTATTTGTATTTTATTAATTGCTGCCATCAAACACACCCTCATGTGCCGTAACCTAAGGTGCCGCATAAGGCACCTTATAAGGCACTCCATAGGGCACATTATAAAGTGCACTATCCGCTACGGCACCCTATAATGTCCCCTATAGGGCACCCTATCAGTCGCTCCATAGGATACTGTATAGTGCACCTTATATGGACAGTAACCATAAGGTGCCCTATAGGGCGCCCTATAAAGTGCCCTCTGAGGCACCTTATGGGTACAGTACGCTGAGGGTGTTTTTGCTGGCAGCACTAATGTACATTAAAAATAGATAATGCTTTGGACAGCCCTATCAAATAACCCCACTGTGGGTTTGAACCCACGACCTCTGGCTCTACTGGCAGGGAAGTAACCAGTGGGCTACAGCTCTACAGCTGCTAGCAAGCCCCTGGCTGGCTGCAGAAGGACTGCAAGTCACCACACAAACAGTCTGCTGTGGTCACCAGGATAGGGTTAACCCACCCATACCCATGATGCACTGCACATGCAAATCAGCAGTCTACAGATGATCACAAGATGGGGTATGCACCCCCACAGCACCTCGGCCTGGTAGGGGGAACTGACCGTGTGTGGTACTGGCACAGAGTAACTACACACCGTCACATTGTGCAGGTACTGCACTCACCCTGAGGGTGAGGTTGGGCGCCCAGCACCAGGTCCACAGCAGAACTAGGCCTTGCTGCAGGTCCCCAGCAGTGCTAATATGTGAGATAGGTAGTTTCTGCAGACACGCCTTGGATATATCTGTATGTCTTAGACGGTTGTAGCCCTTATGGACCCCTAGGAGGATTATGTACCACCACCCTCCTCCTCCTCCAAGGCTGAGGGTGGTAAGCAGGGTCTTCCACCAACAGATCCACATTCTACCTCCCTGCAATGGTGGCAGTAGAGAGGACCATCAACCCCAGTCCTGCTGGGGAACAGACACCCTACAGGGCAGTCAATGCAGCTCTGTACACATCCATAACGCAACAGCAGACAGACATGAGGCCTGGATATGATAAGCTGCACCCCACCACTATCTGATATTCTCCTGCAGCAAGCCTTCAGCCGCTGCACCCTGCAAGGTGCTCCACCAAGACACATACCAGCTGCAGACAGTCTGCTAGCTAGTCCATAGTGCATGTTCCTGGTGGAAATACATGCACCCAGAACTGGGATGTCAACAAACACAACAAGCAGATAAGTCAGTGACTGGGCACCAAAAGGAAACCCCTAAATAGTACATGAGAAAAATGCTATATAGCACTATGGGGGTGCCTAGCCATGCTGTGGTCACTGCATAGTCAGGGTGAGAGTGATCTCCAAGCAGGACATGCTGTGGCCACCCTGTCTGTGCAGGTGGTGGACGGGCACTACAATGTCCCAGTCAGTGCCCTATGCCCTGTGCAGATGCATCCTGGCCAGGCCACCCTGTCCGGGCTATACCCATGGTACCTTGCTCCTCATTATGCACATTGGCAGGCCAATACTGGCAGCAGTGCTGGCAGTGTGGGCTGTGGAGGGTGTTTGCAGCCACCACACACTGGATAGACAGACACACACTCCCACACCTATGCCAGCATTGTGCTACTATAGAGGAGTTTAGCAGCCCTGACCACCACACCAGTCCTGGGCACCATGCAGGCATGGATATGGTACGCAATACTGTTGGGGGTCACTCCCCAGGGTGGTAAACACTGTCAGAGACCAGACCTGCAGCACACTCCACAGACATCAGAAAAGTTGCTATGATGGAGCTCAATCAGCAAACTGTGCTTAACGTAGGAATTGCTATCTGCCAGTAATCATAGCAAACCTTTGATAGCTGTGTACCGTATTCCCAGGTGTAGGGTGGCATTGTTAAGGTATGCAAGTGCTAGTATTGGGAGATGCACGCAGGGCCCAATGTCCTGCCTCTCCAGGAGGCATTGGCTAATGGAGCCTGTGGGTGTGGGTGTGCCTTCCCCTGTTGGCTGCTGCTTTTATGGCAGAGATTCCCAACTCCAGTCCTAGTGTGCCAAACACTATTCAGGTTTTCATGCTGTCCCTCATGAATATGCATGAGATACATCTGCATACCATGGGGGTGGTGCATAGATATGCAGCACAGGCATCTTTATTAGAGGCAGCATGGAACCTGAATGGTGTTTGGCCCTCCAGGACTGCATTTGGGAGACTCTGCTCTAGGTAATGTGCCTGTTTATGGTGTCTTTGCTCTGTAGGGTAAAATGTAGGTGTTTTGGGCATGTTTACGTCATCTGCAATAAACGTTCTGTCAGTATTAGCACTTTGTAGTAGTGGGTAAAATATGGGGACTGGGTTGGCAGGCACCATAGCTGGGACTTGAACCTGTGACCTTCTGCTTCCAAACACACTGGCTGTGTGCACTGCATGGGACTTGAACCTGTGACCTTCTGCTTCCAAACACACTGGTTGTGTGCACTGCACCACCGTGTTGCCACAGAGAAAGTACATTCCCTGGTGATACCATGACTGTTTGTCCGGCAGGGCCTGTCTGTTGCAGTGCATGGCACCCACCTACACAGGACTAGGCCATGGTCTGCTCTGGGCAGCTGCCACTGCCCCCTCCACCACCAGTACCCCTCTGCAATCATGCTGACATGGCCTTATATTGGAGACAGCATAAAACCTGAATCATTTGTGGCCCTCCAGGACTGCATTTGGGGGACTCTGCTCTAGGTAATGCAAACGTTTCTGGTGTCTGTGCTCGGTGGGGTAAAATATAGGCGTTTGAACCATGCGTATGTTCTCTGCAATAAAGGTTTGTCCTTACTATCATGGTTTAGTAGCGGGTAAAATATGGGGACTGGATTGGCAGTAGCCCCAGCTGGGACTTGAACTTGTGACCTTCTGCTCCTGAACACACTGGCTGTGTTTACCGCACCACACTGTGCTCGCAGAGACAGTGCATTCCCCTGAGATACCATGGTTGTTTGTCAGACAGAGCCTGTCTGTTGCAGTGCATGGCACCCACCTACACAGGGCTAGGCCATGGTCGGCTCTGGGCAGCTGCCACTGCCCCCCTCCACCACCAGTACCCCTCTGCTACCATGCTGACATGCCCTTCTGCTGGTGGTGCTGGTGGTGTGCAGTCTCAAGCCATCCAGTGTGCAGGTAGGCGGCTGCCTATGGTGCGTGTTCTGGGGTAGGGGTGCCTGCATAGGTGTCCATGCTTCCCCCCAACACCGCCTGCCAATGTTCTGTGCTCTTGGGAGTACCTGCTGGGTACTATCCCCTGTGACACTGTGATAAACACTCTCGTGCCCATGTTGGGCCCTCATCAGTTGCAGTCTGGCTGCTGTTCAGTTTCAGCATTCCTAAGTGCCACCTAGGCATCTGCCTAGTCCGCACTGTGCCCCAGCTTCACCACAGCATGTGCCGCCTGCAGCCCTCTGCATCCCCTTTCCCAGCATCTGTCCAATTGCACATTCCGACCTGCCCGCCCTGCTGTTGTGGAAATGTGCATGCCATAGGTAAACTGTCCAATGGAGAGGGAAACCCTGATCAGTGCTATTTCACTGTGGGATCATTCACCTTGTATGGGGACGGAGCATAGACCCTTCCAAAATTCATATTTATTTTTTGGGGCTTTCTTGGGAGTGTTTTTTGATGTTTACCATTACTATCACTATTGCCCAGCTTGATTATGATTTTTTTTTATTTTGTTGGGGTCCTTTTCAATGTTTATTTGTACTTTTGTTCCATGCACATGTATCACACTTATCACTTTTTGTGGGTTTCCCTGGTTTTGCTGTACATTGCTCACAGAAATGGTTTCTCTTCCCTTTAAATCGGCTCTAACGCAAGGTTTTCACTTGCGTTATTTTTGGCCTCGAATTTCACCTCGCTATTGTGCGGGGAGCCTCTCCCCTCCCACTCTCCACCCATTGACCCCTTCTCTCCGCCCCTGGGGAGCCTTCCTCCGCCCTCCAGGAGCCTTTCCCCGCCTTCAGCGCTCGTGTGCGCCGCTGCGCGCATGAGCGCGCACTAAAGCACATTTTTGCCCCGTAAAGCATCATTAGCATGCACTAAGGTACCTTAGCGCGCGCTCATGCGTGCCGCGCACATTAAGAAACTTTAGTAAACATACCCCTATGTTTATTAGTTTATTTATTTATTTACTGTTTTATTTATTATGTGTCATGTGCTCAATTGATTGTTATATGCTTGGTTATCTTAATTATTTGTTGTGGTTTTTAACTCATTTTTTAATTCATTATGTGCATATATATGTATTTTTAGTGAGCTGTTAACCCCTGAGGAAGTGGTAAACGAAACACGGCCTGTGTCGGGTTTTCAGGCACACTTGACCCGTGGATTAATAAAGGCGTTATTGGAACCTCTTGCCACGTCTCCTTATTGACATATAAAGGCGTGGGCGTTGCATCATTACAGCAAGCTGTAGCAGCTAACGCGTGTTACAAGGCACCTTAGACTAACGAGCATTACAAGGCGCCTTGTAAGTTACCTTGTAAGGTGCCCAGTAAGATGCCATGTAAGGTGTCTCATAAGACGCCCTATAGGGCTTCCTAGGCTAAGCGCCATATTAGGCACCCTTGGACAAGGCGCCGCAGAAGGCACCTTGGGCTATGGAACCATAGGTTAAGGTGGCCTAACAAGGGTATGGTGTCCTAGGTTACTGTGCCCTAGGGACTGCAAGGTGCCTCAGGATGACATGCATGACCTGTGAGGAACAGAGACAGATGTAGCCCTAACACTAGATAGAACACTCAGGAAAGGCAATGAACAGGTGAGTGAATGAGGGAGAAGTGGGAGCCGCTGGACCTGCCATATCTGCGGGCATCCCATGTGCTTGCCAGTACTGATGACAAACATAGTGGGGCAGCTGTACCACAGCACAGGGTGTTAGCAATGTAAAGTAACGGAAAAACAGTTGGTGGCAGATGATGGGAATACGTGTTCCCCAGTGGAAGCGGAGGTGGCAGGATAGTTACAATGATGGGTGGACAGAGGAGTGGTGGTGCCATGCAGATCAGGCACAGGTGAGGCAAGCATGAAGAGGCGCAATGCAGGAAAGGGTAGCAGTGCATGACATGGGGTGGCAGCCTGCACTGGCAGACAGGATTCTACACAGCTGACAGACGCAGATAGACGGACAGAGGGAATGTTGGCAATTGTGGCAAGGGTATTATGGGCTGGAAGCACAGATCTGCAAAAATAAGACCTCTACAAGCATGCACACTATTTGAGTAGGACAGGCATGAGAGGAGTGAACAATGAGGAACTGAACCCATGAACACTGCCAAGAATGGCATTGTATTAACCAGAAGGCTATACCTCCATGGTGTATGTCACAGCAATGTCTGGATACAGAAGGACTGCAGGTCACCACACAAACTCTCTGCTCTGAGTGCCAGGATAGGGTAACCCCACCAGTACCCATGATGCAATGCACATGCTGAATAGCAGTCTACAGCTGATCACCAAATGGGGTCTGCACATCTCCGGTACCTCAGCTTGGAAAGACGAACTGACAGTGTGTGATACTGGCACAGAGTAGCTAAAGACCATGCCATTGTGCAGGTTCTGTGTTCACCCTGAGGGATAGGATGGGTGCCCAGCACTAGGTCCGCAGTACATGTGGTACTTAGAGATAGGTCCTGCTATACATCCCCATCACAACCAATGTGTGACAGGTGTTCCTTGCAGTGCAGCTGAAGGTAATTTGGTGTCCATCTGTATCCTGCAGTCACATGTGGTCCTGTGGGACCAGACACCAGCCAGAGTAGTGTGTACCTTGTGTTAGGGTCTGGCTGACATGGGCAGCTGATATCAGGACAGAGGGGTTCCTAGAATTGCATGAGGTGTGTGTAGCTGGGGTTAGGTTTGGAAAACCCCAGCTGCCTCCCACCACTGTCTACTAGTCACCAGCAGACAGCACAGTCAGACTGCACCTTATAGGTGTTCTGACCATGAACAGTCTAACTGCAGACAGTCCACCAGCCAGTCCATAGTGCATGCTCACAGAAAAACTATGTGCAGCAAGCAGGCATCTCAGTGATAGGGGCCCCCAGCACTGAGGAACACAAGTATAGCACTGGAAGCAGATAGTGTAGAGCGCCATGTGGGAACCTAGACCTGCCATGGTCACTGCGCGGTCAGAGTGAGTGCCCTCCCAGCATGCCATGCTGTGGCCACCCTGTCCATGCAGGTGGTGGTCAGGCAGTACAGTGTCCCAGCCATTGCCCCACACCCTGTGAAGATGCATCCTGGCCAATCTGCCCTGTCTGGGCCATACCCAAAATACCTTGCTCCTCATTATGCACCTATTCAGGCTAACACTGGTAACAGTGGGACATTTTGGGCCCAGTGAAGGGTGGGCAGCCACAGAACAATGGATAGACATACACACACGCTCACTCCTATTGCAGCATTGTACAAAGATAGGGGTGGTTGGCAACCCTGCCCGCCACACTGGTCCTGATCACAGTGCCGACATTGCTAAACTGTACAGGGGGTAGTAGTAGTGCTCTGGTGATAACTTCAGCTCAATGCTGAGGCCAAAGCCTGACTCTCCATGCATCTTTGGATTGTGGAGCCTGTGTAGGTGGGTGTTTGTACCCCTGTTCGCCACTGCTTTGGGCTTTGCACATGTTACTGTTGTATCTGCTTTGTAGGGTAAAACATAGGGACATGCTCTGCAGGAACCACAGCTGGGGCTTGAGCCTGTGACCCTCTGCTTCTGAACACACTGGCTGGGTGTACTGCACCACACTGTTGCCACAGATGCACAATTGTCCCAGGGGCTACCTGTACTTTTCCTCAGCCAGACTTTGTATGTTGCACTGCACCCCATGTACTGATGCAGGGCATGGCCTAGGTCCACTGCAGGGAGGTGGCACTGCCCCCTCCAGCATGGGCACACCCCCCCTGCCAAGCTGACATGGCCATTTGCTGTCGGTGCTGGTGGTGTGCAGTCCCAGGCCATCCACAGTGTAGGTAGGAGCCCGCCTAGGGAGCGGATCCTGGGGTGGGGGGCATACATGGACATCTTCACATCCCCCCCATCATTGCCTACCAATATTATGTCCTTTCCACATGGGGGCGGGATGGCTGGGGGGATGTCAGGTCAGTGCCCTAGCAACTATTGGCTAGGGTGAACCAGGTAGATATAGGTGGATTGTGTTTGGCCTTGGTCATCTGCTGTCTTGCTGATTTCCAGTTTCTATGTTCCTATGTGCCACCTAGGCACCCGCCTGGTCCACCCTGTGCCCCAGCTGCCCATGCTACATGTCCCGTCTGCAGCCCCCTATGCCCCATTTGCAGCATCGCCATAGTGGCCATTCATACTTTGGCACTATGGTGTTGCTGAAAATGGAGCAATACTATCACATTTCTTGGGCTCCCTGCCTAGGCTTTACATTGCTGACACTTAAATGGTTTCTCTCTCCTGTAAACGTGCATCTAACGGCAGGTTTTCATTCGCGGTAGGATTCAGCCCTTCAGTTCAGCGCATTAGTGTGAAAGGGGCCTCTCCCTGCCCACTCTCCGCCTACTCTCCACCCATTGACCCCCCTTCTCTCCACCCTCTCTCCACCTTCTGTGGTGTTTACTGCGGCCGGGGACGTTAACGATCATTAAGTAATGTTAACGTGCGTTAACGTTACATACCACGCGTTACCGTTACCTAACGATCGTTAACGATACATAACACGCAGTATGTAACGTTACCGCAGTTTAGTAAACATACCCCTTAGGGCTATGTTTACTAAACGTGAATAACGCGCGTAGTATGACGTTAACGACCGTAAGTGCCGTATAACGCGCGTACCGACGCGCTAACGACCGTTAACGTCATACTACGCGCGTTAACCGTAGTTAATGATCGTAAAGCTCCGCGGCGCGTTAAAACAGCGCAGAAGGTGGAGAGTGGGCGGAGAGAAGGGGTCAATGGGCGGAGAGTGGGCGGAGAGAGGCTCCCCTCATACTAACGCGCGGAGTGTCAGAGCTCACTTCCAACGCAAATGAAAACCTGTCGTTAAAGGCATTAAAGGGAAGAGAAACCATTTACGTCAGCAATGTACAGAAAACCGGGGAAACCCACAAAACGTGAGCAGTGTGATACATGTGCACAGAACAAAATATCACATAAAACGTTAAAAATGACCACAAGAAACATTTTAAAAAGCAGAATTCAGCTGGGCAACAGTGATAGCAATGGGCAACAAGGAACAACACTCCCTGGAAAGCACCAAAATAAAAGGAAATGATGTGTGGAAGGGTCTACGCTCCGCAGACCCTTGCAAAGAGCATTACATTGTAAAGGAGCTGTCCTGGGTGTGTGGTGTAATGTTTCCCAATGATATCATTGTTGCCCAGCTTGGTTATGGGTGTGTGCCCCTTTTGTGAGGTCATTTCTGCGGTTTATGTGCACCTTTGTCTGCATACAAGGTAAATGAGGCCACAGTAAACCTGTTGCAGAGCAGGGTTTCTGACTCGTCAGGCCGGTTTAACTAACTCCAAGGACTGCACTGTCTCTGTGGCCACAGTGTGGTGCAACAGACACAGCCAGTGCCTATAAGACCAGAGGGTCACAGGTTTAAATCCCAGTTGGGGCTCCTGCCAACCCAGTCCCCATAGTTTTACCCACCACTAAACAGTGATAGTAAAGACACTCCTGTAGTGCAGAGAACATACGCATGGCCTATATTTTATCACACCAAACACAGACACCAGAAACAGGCACATTACCTATAGCAGAGTCCCGCAAATGCAGTCCTGGAGGGCCCCACAACATTCCGGTGTCATGCTGCCTCTAATAAAGATGCCTGTGCTGCATAGCTATGCACCACCCCCATGGTATGCAGATGTAGCTCATGCATATTTATGAGAGACAGCATGAAAACCCGAACAGTGTGTGGAACACCAGGACTGGAGTTGGGGAACTCTGCCGTAAAGCAGCAGCCAACAGGGCCACACACCCACCCACAGGCCCCATTGGCCAATGCCAGCTGGAGAGGCAAGACATTGGGCCCTGCCTGTATCTCCCAATACTAGCAGTTGCATACCTTAGCAATGCCACCCTACACCTGGGTATATGGTACACAGCTATCAAACGTTTCCTCTGATAACTGGCAGATATCAATTCCTACGTTAAGCACATTTTGCTCATTGAGCTCCACCATAACAATCATTCTGATGTCTGCGGTGTGTGCTGCAGGTCTGGTCTCTGACAGTGTTCACCACCCTGGGGAGTGACCCCCCAACAGTCTTGTGTACCATATCCATGCCTGTACTATGCCCAGGACTGGTGTGGTGGGTATGGCTGCTGACCACCTCTATAGTAGCACAATGCTGGCATAGGTGTGGGGGTGGCTGTCTGTCTATCCAGTGTGTGGTGGCTGCAAACACCTTCAACAGCCCACACTGCCAGCACTGTTGCCAGTATTGGGCTGCCAATGTGCATAATGAGGAGCAAGGTACCATGGGTATAGGCCGGACAGGGTGGCCTGGCCAGGGTGCATCTGCACAGGGCATAGGGCAGTGACAGGCACATTGTAGTGCCCGGCCACCAACTACACAGACAGGGTGACCTCAGTATATCCTGCTGAGAGATCACTCTCACCCTGACTGTGCAGTGACCACAGCATGGCTAGGCACTCCCATAGTGCTATCTAGTATTTCTCTCATGTGATACATATGGGTTTCCTTCTGGGGCCCAGTCACTGATGTATCTGCTTGCTGTGTATGCTGACATCCCAGTTCTGGGTGCAGGCATCTCCACTGGGCACTAGCAGACTGTTTGCAGCTGGTAGGTGTTGTGATGGAGTGGCTTGCAGGGTGCAGTGGCTGATGGCTTGTACCAGGGGAATATCAGATAGTGGTGGGGTGCAGCATACCATATCCAGGCCTATTGTCTGTCTGCTATTGTGTTATGGCTGTGTACAGAGCTGCATTGACTGCCCTGTGGGGTGTCTGTTCCCCAGCAGGACTAGGGTTCATGTTCCCCTCTACTGCCACCGTTGCAGCACGGTAGACTGTGGATCTTTTGATAGGAGACCCTGTTTGCCTCCCTCAGCCCTGGGGGAGGGGTGTGGTGGTGGTGCATGGGGGCTGTACCTGACTGAAACAGACAGAGATGTCCAAGGTGTTCCTGCAGAAACTACCTATCTCACACAGTAACACTGCTTTGGACCTGCGCCATGGCCGGTGCTGTGGACCTAGTGCTGGGCGCCTCACTGCACCCTCAGGGTGAGCACAGTACCCGCACAATGTGACGGTGTGTAGCTGCTCTGTGCCAGTACAACACACAGTCGGTACCCCCTACCAGGCCGAGGTGCTGTGGGGGTGCATTCCCCATGGTGTGTATCTGTGGACAGCTGCTTTGCATGTGCAGTGCATCATGGGTGTGACTGGCCCAATCCAACCCTGTGAAACACCAGCACCTGCTCACAGGCTCTGATAAACCATAGGCCATCACACGTACATCTGTTAGCATAATGCATAGGTGCAGGACACCCTACAAAGTCTGTAATATAAGATGCCCACACTGGTAAAAACACACGTACCCACGCACGTAAACAAACACGTACCCACGCACGAATGTACGCGCGTACCAACGTACGTGGCTAGGCACATTCCGAGGGTGTTTTTCTGACACAAATACTCAGCGTAACGAAAAGCATGCCTCCTCTTTCCTTCTGTAATGTACAGGGTGATGCCTGAGACAGCCTTCTGTGTTAGGCACACTGGGGGCTCGAACCCATGCTGCCTGTAACAGCGGTCAGTACCGTAACCATTGTGCTACAGCTCTGTTTCAGTGCTTTGTGTCTGTACGTCTTCTTATGATTAACGCGCAGTAACGTGGCACGGCGCCCGGTAACGCTCGTTAATTTTGCTAACGCGCGGTAGTGGTAACGATGTACCGCCCATGTCCTTATTTGGGGTTTCTTTCACTACCGCGGCTCCTACCGCGAACTGCACTAACGCGATTTAGTAAACAGACCCCTTAGTGTTCTTTAAAGAGCTTTTTAGGTAATCACAATTTCTCCAATTATTTTATTGAATTGTCAAATATTTAGAAATAACTTGGTTATATTTGAGCTCCTCCTTTGTCCTTTGTTAGTGTTCTTTTTAAGAGCTTTTTGGGGAATTTCAAAATTTCAAATTATTTTATTAGACTGTCCAACATTTAGAAATAACTTGGTTACATTTGAGCTCTTCCCTTGTCCAGCTCTGGTTGCTTTTAGAGATCCTCTTAACCTTTATGGACATTCTTATGGGAATTTCACCCAGGTGTTTCATACATTTTCAGTTGAGATAGAAGTGTCACATATGTGTTTTATTATTTTAGTTTATTAAGCTATTTTTATTTGTTCCTTTTTTCATATTTATACATATTTCTTATTTCAGTGGTCAATGTCTTTTATTTACACGAAAACCTTTATCTGAAGGTATTGGTGTTTACATAACACATTATTATATGTAATGGTTTTATGCTTACTATTATTTATTATTTATTTATTTATTTATTATTATTTATTGTTTTGTTTTACCTGCCATATTGCATCCTCATCTCTTCTTATGCTCAAATAACTGATATTTAATAGTTTTACTGTATACATATTAATATTCAGTTATACATGTTTTTATAACACACATATTTATAACCTATTGATGTTTTTATTTTAAATGTGGCTTATTGCCATACTATTATTTTTATTCATGTACAATAATTTGCATAGAAACATAGAAACATGATGACAGAAAAAGACCACATGGCCTATCTAGTCTGTCCTTCCATAACAACAACTACAACAGTCCACTTTTTACCTTTAGAGATCCTCTGTGTTGGTCCCATGCTTTTTTGAATTCAGTTACTGTCCTCATCTCTACCACCTCCACTGGGAGATTATTCCATGGATCCACTACTCTTTCTGTAAAGAAATATTTCCGCATATCACTCCTGAATCTATCTCCCTTCACCCTCATCCCATGTCCCCTCATAGCAGAAGTTGCTTTCAATTGAAAGAGGCTCTCTCCCTGAACATTTATGCCACGGAGGTATTTAAACATCTCAATCATATCACCTCTATCCCGCCTTTCCTCTAAGGTGTACATATTAAGATCCTTAAGTCTGTCCTCATATGCTTTATAATGAAGCCCACTAATCATTTTAGTAGCCACCCTCTGCACCGACTCCATCCTGTTCACATCCTTTTGAAGGTGCGGTCTCCAGAATTGCACACCATACTCCAAATGAGGTCACAACAAAGACTTATACAGAGGCATTATCACCTCCTTTTTTCTGCTAGCCATTCCTCTCCGTATGCACCCAAGCATCTTTCTAGCTTTTGCCATCTCCTTTTCTACCTGTTTAGCTACTTTAAGATCATCAGACACAACCACGCCTAGGTCCCGCTCTTCTTTAGTGGACAAAAGTATTTCACCTCCTATACTGTATTGCTCCCTTGGATTGCTGCAGCCCAAATGCATGACCTTACATTTTTTAACATTAAATCCCAGCTGCCAAATTCTAGACCATTCTTCAAGCTTAGCTAGATCCCTCCTCATGTTATCTACACCTTCCTGGGTGTCTACTCTATTGCAGATTTTGGTATCATCTGCAAAGAGGCAAACCTTACCCGACAGCCCTTCCGCTATATCACTAACAAAGATGTTAAAAAGAATCGGACCAAGGACAGATCCCTGGGGCACACCACTGGTAACATCCTTCTCCTCAGAGTGAGCTCCATTTACTTGTACCCTTTGTCACCTCCCACCCAACCAATTTCTAACCCAAGCAGTAACTTTAGGGTCCATCCCTAGGGTGCTCAGTTTGTTTATAAGTCGCCTGTGAGGAACAGTGTCAAAGGCTTTACTGAAATCTAAATACACCACATCTAGAGCTCTCCCTCGGTCCAACTCCCTGGTCACCCAGTCAAAGAAATCAATCAGATTTGTCTGACAAGACCTGCCTCTGGTGAATCCATGCTGCCTCAGATCCTGTAATCCGCTGGACTCCAGAAACCTCACTATTTTCTCTTTCAGCAGCGTTTCCAATAATTTACTCACCACCGAAGTTAAACTAACCGGCCTGTAGTTTTCAACCACATCCTTACTTCCGCTTTTGTGTAAAGGCACCACATGAGCCTCTCTCCAGTCCTTTGGCACCACTCCTGACTCCAACGAGGCATTGAAAAGGTCAGTCAGTGGAGTTGTTTATGTTTATGTTTATGTTTATTAAAACTTTATATACCGCCCAATACAATTAGCATCTGGGCGGTTCACAATACATAAGTTGCTAGAACGTCCCCAAGTTCCCTCAGTATTCTAGGGTGTATCCCATCCGGTCCCATCGCTTTGTCTACTTTAAGTTGAGCTAGTTTTTCACGAACACAGTCTTCTGAAAATTGTTCAAGATGTCCCTCGCTTCTGTTCTTATTTGTGGGTGTTTGCATGTTTATATTTGCTTTTATTTATTTATTTACTTGATTATTTAATTATTTATTTATTTATTTATTTACCGTTTGATCTTTAGATGGTTTCCTAATTTCTTTTTATTCACTTGTTTTAATCTTTTAATTGTTTTTGAGGTTTGTTTCCTCACATGATATCCCCCTGAAGAAGGCCGGTGGCCGAAACGCGTAGGGGCCATTAATAAAAGGGGTTTGTTTAAACCTGAATTTCTGCCAGTCCTGGTATCTGTTTCTTCGCTCTTGTGTATTTTACAGATACTTTGTTGCTTCTGTTTGCACCACCTTTTTGTTAGCCATGTTCTCCCCGTGGAAGGAGGTCCTTAGCTACAATGAGAAAGATCTACAAGATATGTTACCAGAGGACCCCTTCTTTAACCAGAAAGACATTAGCAGTGGTATTGAAGACATTTGGGGAGTGACTGTGCATTCCACACAAAAATGGTGAAAGAAGAGATGCACGCCTCATCACTCCTAGAAAACTATTGTCATAAGATCATTCCAAGAGGCATGAGGGTTCATAAAGCTCCAGGAATGTATCGTGATGACGAAGAATTTTTGGTCAATTGGACTAAAATATTGAACAAATGTTCTTTAGATCTTATGATTTTACTTATTAACACATCACGTCGAAAAGCAGAATCTTTACGCACCGAAGTAGGCCTAAAATTAGCTATGGGGTATGTTTACTAAAGGGCGCTATTTGCACTGCTGCGACATTATCGGGTGATAAGGCAGGTTATCGTGTGATAATGGTGCTTTACTGGGTGATAAGGTACCTTATTTCGCGATAACGCGCGCAGCGGCGCAAACCAGCGCTGAGGGTGGAGAAAGGCTCCCGGAGGGCGGAAGAAGGCTCCCCAGGGGCGGAGAGAGAGGGTCAATGGGTGGAGAGTGGGAGGGAAGAGGCTCCCTGCACACTAACGCTGTGGATTCCGGGTCTGAAAACTAACGCCAGTGAAACCCTGGCGTTAGAGCAGATTTAAAGGGAAGAGAAACCATTTCCGTCAGCAATGTACAGCAAAACCAGGAAACCTACAAAAAGTGATAAATGTGGTACATGTGCACGGAACAAAAGGGCAAATAAACATTGAAAATGACCTGAACAAAATGGAAAAAAAACATAACCAAGCTGGCCAATAGTGATAGTAATGGGAAACAGCAAAAAACACTACCAAGAAAGCTCCAAAAAAAAGATATTAATTTTGGAAGGGTCTATGCTCTGTCCCCATACAAGGTGAATGATCCCACAGTGAAATAGCGCTGATCAAGGTTTCCCCTTGTTATTGGACAGGTTTCCTATGGCATGCACATGTTCCGCAACAGCAGGGTGGGCATGTTGGAATGGGCAACTGGACAGATGCTGGAAAAGGGGATACAGAGGGCTGCAGGCGGCACATGCTGTGGTGCAGCTGGGCCACAGTGTGGACTAGGGTGATGCCCAGGTGTCCCATGGGAATGCTGAAACAGTAGAGCAGCCAGACAGCAACTGACGAGGGCCCAACATGGGCATGAGTGTGTTTACCACAGTGTCACAGGGGATGGTACCCAGCAAGTACCCCCAAGGGCACAGAACATTGGCAGGCGGTGCTGGGGGGAAGCGTGGACATCTATGCAGGCACCCCTACCCCAGAACCCGCACTATAGGCAGCCACCTACTGGCACACTGGATGGCCTGAGACTGTGCACCACCAGCACCACCAGCAGAAGTGCATGTCAGCATGGTGGCAGAGGGGTACTGGTGGTGAAGGGGGCACTGGCAGCTGCCCACAGCAGACCATGGCCTAGCCCTGTGTAGGTGGGAGCCATGCACTGCAACAGACAGGCCCTGTCTGACGAACAGTCATGGTATCCCCAGGGAATACACTGTCCCTATGGCAACACTGTGGTGCAGTACGCACAGCCAGTGTGTTCAGGAGCAGAAAGTCATAGGTTCAAGTGCCAGCTGTGGTTCCTGCCAACTCAGTCCCCATATTTTACCCACTACTAAACCGTGGTAATAAAGAGGGAACCTTTATTGCAGATAACATAAACATGCCTCAAACGCCTATATTTTACCCTACAGAGCACAGACACCACAGACATGTGTAATACCTAGATCAGAGTTTCCCAAATGCAGTCCTGGAGGGCCAAAAATCATTCTGGTGTCATGCTGTCTCTTTTTTTTTTTTAACAAGTTTATTTTCATTTTAACATACAAAACATAGGTTACATGAACCAGATTCAACTAAAACAAGAACAAAAAAGAAAACAACTACTATCCCCCCCCCAACCCCCGCCCGCTCCTCTAGGACAATTCAGACCAGCTCCAGAAACAGATATGATGTACACAATATCAAGGCTATCTTGAGGTATCGGCTGGGGTCATGTCTGACAGGATCTTAGTGACCTCTCTAATCATTTAGCTACATTCACAAAGTCATTCAACATTTTCCACTTAAGAGTATCAGTACTGATCAAGGGGAAGGCCTTCCGGGACATTTGCTCATATTTACTATACAAACACACCTGACTCCACCATTCCTGTACACTGAGATTGGCAGTGTTCTTCCAATTACGAATAATTAAGCATATAGCCAACCCCATCATGAAGTCCAGCAGGAAGCAACCATCTTTATGTAAGGATGGTAGCCCCGCCGCCGATCGGAGACCCACAACCCTCCAGCTAAGAGGCTCTTTAAATTTAAGGATGATTTGTATCCGCGCCCAGACTTGCTTCCAGTAAAGTTGTATCCCTGAGCATTCGTATATAAGATGGACCAGAGTACCAATCTCCCTATTACATGTCCAGCAGAGATTACTAGTATTCTTGTCCCATTTCGCCACTTTAATTGGGGTATACAAGCACTGATGAGCAAAAAAGAAAAGGGTCTGAGTGATGGAGGCAATCTGGAAACTTGAACTTGCTTACACTAAAATCTCCTCCATTGCTGCTCAGTCAGTATAACCTGTGTATCCCGCTCCCAGACTTGTTGTATTTTGAGTGTCCGCGGATAGCCATTCTGACTCAATTTTTTGTTAAAGCACGACGCCACCCCCGCCGTGTTCGTGATCTCTCGTGCAACCTCCACCACCCCACTCTCACAAATCCCCGCTCTCAGGTCGATCTGGACACTCTCGAGACAATGTCTAAGCTGCAATCACTGAAAATAGAGTTTAGATGGGAGACCAAAATCATGCTGTAGTTCACTATAATCTTTCCATCTCTTATCTTTGATCAACTGGCTAACCGTCCACACCCCTCATAGATACCATTGGCTCCAGGCAACAGTCTTTTTCTGAATTTTAAATAGGGGATTGTGCCATAATGGTAGCCGAGATGGGAGGCATACAACCGGGCCACAGGCTTGAATGAGGGTTCTGAATGCCGCAAGCGTATCTACAATCACACTAGGACATCGTGCCCCCTGCGTAAGCTGCATGCCTGGTAGACTAGCTAGCGGTATCGGGGCCATTAATTTCTCCTCTAGATCCAGCCAAATGGGCCTATTCTCAGTTCGGCTCTCTAACCATCATGATCCTTGCTTCAAAAGAAAAGCTCTATGATAGGATAGGAAATCTGGAAATCTTACCCTGCCCTGCTCACGATCAAGTTTAAGCTTCTGCCGTGCTTGTCGCAGTGTTTTATTCTGCCACAAAAAGTGGCTTCGAATTCGCTCTATCTCTTGGTAAGTACGTGGTGGCATCAAACATGGTATCATTTCTAGTACATAGTTCACTTTTGGAACAATCATCATTTTTATAGTCTCTAGCCGTCCCCACCAGGACAACACAAGAGGGGACCATTTGCTAGTCAGGTCCTGCACACTGGATATAACTGCCCTAGCATTAAATCAAATTGCTTCTTCTAGAGGGTAGCAGTAATGGACTCCTAAATACTTCACCATATGTGGTTGCCAGACAAACGGAAAAGCCTTCATATCCTCCCTGTGGACCCAGTGATTGAGCGGGAAAGCAACGGACTTCGTCCAGTTAATTTTATATCCCGAAAGCATCGAGTATCGATCAATTTGCTCCAATACCATCGGAACTGAAGTCGGAGAAACGAATAGCAACAAGTCGTCAGCATATACCAATAGTTTAATTTCTTGACCAGCGATTAGTGCCCCCTGTATATCCGCACATTGCCGGATAAGAAGGGTTAACGGCTCCAATGCCAAATTAAAAAGAATAGGAGATAACGGGCAGCCCTGTCGCGTGCCCCGATTGAGGCGAACAGGCCGGGATTTGATTGCATTAACACAGACACTTGCAGTGGGTTGAGCATACATGACCTCTAAATAATGGAGAAAACCAGCTCCAAAGCCAAACCACTTAAGAGTCGCAAACAAAAAGGGCCATTCTAGGCAATCAAAAACTTTTTCGGCATCAAGAAAGAGGCCTACTAAAGGTTGTTCCAAACTTGCTGAGCCCGCCAAGACATGGCATAAAGTTTGTGCATTATCAACTGTAGATCTGCCAGTTATGAAGCCACATTGATCAGGATGTATCAATGTGGGCATTTTCCCCGACAATCGAGTAGCCAGTACGGTTGCGAAAATCTTATAATCCGCATTTAGTAGAGATATGGGGCGGTAATTAGCTGTTAACAACGGGTCCCTGCCAGTTTTTTCAAATACCACTACATTCGCCTCAGAGAAGGCTCCAACATGTGGATTTGCCTCGATAAGCATGACAAAATATTGCCGCAACTGAGGGACTAGGTCCTTAACAAAAGTCTTAAAGAATTCGACCGGGAGGCCATCTGGACCCGCTGCCTTGCCGGAGGCCACACGGTTTATCGCTTGCCTTATCTCTTCATCAGAGAAGGGTCTGTCCAACTCCTCCCTATTCTCAGCAGACAAAACCGGGCATTGTATTACAGAAGTTAGCTGCTCAAAACTATCTTGTGAAAATTCTCCCTCCGACTCATATAGCTGAGCATAAAAGGCTCGGAAGAGTTCCACAATCTCTGCATCCTTCGTTATCATACCTTGCCCTTGTGGGTCCCAAAGAGCGGCTACTCTTTTGGCCTCCCTCTTACCCTTTAGGGCGTTGGCTAGTAGTTTCCCGGCCTTATTACCCTCCCAGTAGTAGGCCCCCTGTTGTACCTTGATACTCTGCGAGGCTTCAGTAGTCAAGATCACATTAAACTGAAACCTTAACCGCTGTAACCGCAGCAGAATACATGGGTCCACCCTCCGAGATAACACCTGCTCCCCAGCTTTAATTTGTTGTTCCAATGCTGTCAACTGCTGCTTGCGCTGTTTCCCCAACCGAATGTGAAAACTAGTGATAACAGCTCGTATAGCAGCTTTGAAACCCTCCCACCAGACCCAACCAGCAGTAAATTGAGGTAGATTGAATTGGAAGTACTCTTGAATGGCCATTTTGATCTCTACATGAAAATCCAAATTGTCAAGTAAAGTTCTATCAAAAAACCATTCTGCAGGCTTTGTACATATCCCGTCATCTCGCATTACAAATGAAATGGCAGCATGATCCGAGATATGCAAAGGGTGTATCTGCGCCTCCTCTATATAAGGGACCATCGTTTTAGACACTAAAAAAAAATCTATTCTCAATTGAGACCGATGAGAGGGTGAAAAGTATGTGAACTCAAGCTCCGAGGGGTGGAACAACCTCCAAATATCCACTAAGGCAATCTCTCTAATCAAGGAAGCAAGCATTAAATGCCCTTTGGAAGGTCCAGAGGTCCTCAGGGGTTGCCTATCAATCAAGGGGTCATTAACTTGATTAAAATCCCCCCTAATATTAAGGGCACTCGGGCATCTATATGAGCTTCCTTAGCTATAGCTGCAAAAAATTCAGGACTGTCGACATTGGGAGCACAAAGGCACATACAAGCCACCTCCAGGCCCCCAACTCTGAGCAACACTTTGGACCATCTTCCTTCCATATTGGAGCAAGTGTCCAAAGTAGTAGCATTTAAGGATTTTCTTACCACAGCATGGCCACAGCATGTCATGCTGGGATGTCACTCTCACCCTGACTGAGCAGTGACCATGGCATGGCTAGGTTCCCCCATAGTGCGATGTAGCATTTCTCACAAGTGATATTTATGGGTCCTCTTTTTTGGGGCCCCATCACTGACTTATCTGCTTGGTGTGTATGCTGACATCCCAGTTCTGGGTACATGCATCTCCTCCATGAATATGCACTATGGACTAGCTAGCAGACTGTCTGCAGTTAGTATGTGTCTGGTTGGAACACCTTGCAGGGTGCAGTGGCAGGAGACTCACTGTGCTTGCTGCTGAAGAATGTCAAATAGTGGTGGGGGCAGGTGAGCATTTCCAGGCCTTCTGTCTGCCTTGCCTTATGGATATGTACAAATCTGCATTGACTGCCCTGTAGGGTGTCCCCTCTACTGCTACCATTGCAGGGAGGTAGAATGTGGATCTGTTGGTGGGAGATCCTGTTTCCCACCCCGTGCCACAGAGGGTGCCTATAGGTCCAAGCACCCCCCCCCTACATCATGTGACCATGGCACCAACACAGGACAGAACCAAAAAACAAAAGAGTGTCAGGTTCACACACAACACCTTTATTGTACAGTCAATAGGTGGCCTAAACCCAACACAGGACCGTGTTTCTTGTTGTACTTCGTCAGGGGTTGTCAGGGCACACTAAAGAAACATTTAAAAACATATTTTAATAAATAAACATGATGATTAAAAGCAATTAAAACAAGTATATAAAAACAGGCTAAAACATAATAATATATTATAACACTGAAAGGTTGAACATCAACACAATAATAAATACATAATTGCATTATACCATGAACATAATTAATCAGAAAAAAACCATCAATTAAATCAAAATATTCAGCATAACAAAATATATAAATATAAAGGTACACTTAAAAGAGAGCAAGAGAATGAGAAGGACAAATGGTCAAAATGTTCACCATAAAAATACATATAGAAGAGACCAAGGGAATGAAGAGGACAATTGGAAGCAGGAGTGAGTGCTGAGATGGAGAGAAGGGCATTACCTGATTGGTGTGTGGTGGCAATAGACTTCACAATACACATACAAATGTGATGAAAGCCACTAATGCAAAGAATAGTGGTACTTCTGAAAAAACAAGAATGAAGATTTAAAAAAAGAAACCATATGTCTAATGTTAGACAAAATATCCATTGTAGTGAGGGAATGAGATACTGCATTCAATGAGCCCTTCTAATGAGAACTACTCATATGACTACCATTTGAACAAGACAAATGCAGGGAGACATAATATCCTAAAAATGAGCATAGCATTACTTCTTGCACAAAAGATAAAAAAACAGACCAAAACAGGGGCTTATTCTTGAGAGCACAAAGGATGACTTAAGAAAACAACGTTACTAAGGGGTATGTTTACTAAACTGCGGTAATCGTGAATAACGCGCGTTATGTAACGTTAACGATTGTTAGCGCGTCATAATGTGCGCTATGATGCGCTAACGATCGTAGCACATCATAGCGCGCGTTATGACGCGCTAACGATCGTAATGCCACGTGGTGCGTTAAAACACCGCAGAAGGTGGAGAGAGGGCGGAGAGAAGGGGTCAATGGGCAGAGAGAGGCTCCCTTCACACTAATGCGCTGATTTTCAGAGCTGAATTCCAACCCGAATGAAAACCTGCCGTTAAAGGCATACCCTAGTCATTCCCAGTGAATCCACAAAATGGTCCCAATCAACGATTAACAGAGCATTTAAATCTTATGCGCCTAGATGCTGGAATAAACTTCATCCAGATATCAGAGCAATACGAGACATGAAGCAGTTCAGGAAGGCTATCAAGCACTACCTATTCACTGAGTACTTCCAGCCACCGTAATGCTATCTAATATGTCATAACACAGATTCATAGGCATACCACTCCATAAGACATACCTTCTAGAACTAAGAAATTTTGATGTAATTACTTTGTACACTAAAATCTCGCTGCTAGTTGATTTTATGTAAATAGTTCAATTGTTATTGTAGATAGTTACCCTTGTTACCCAAGTTTATTGCCCTGTTATCTGTAACTCATACGTGTTTTCAAATGTTCTGAGATTGTTTTGTTCCATGTAAACCGCGCTGATGCTGAATAGCGCGGTATATAAGAAACTTTAAATAAATAAATATTAAAGGGGAGAGAAACCATTTAAATGTCAGCAATGTACAGCCCAGGCAGGGAAACCAAACAACAGTGATAATTGTGATACATGTGCACAGAACAAAAGGGCACAGAAACACTGAAAATGACCCCAACAAACTGGAAAAAAACAATAACCAAGCTGGCCAATAGTGGTATCAATGAGAAACATCAACCCCTCCCCCCCCCCGAGTAAGCACCATAGAACAGATATAAATCGTGGAAGGGTCTTTACTCCGTCCCCATACAAAGTGAATGGGCCCACAGTGAAATAGCGCTGCTCAGGGTTTTCTCCACCATCAGACAGGGTTCCTATGGGGTGTACATGTCCCGCAACAGCAGGGCGGGCATGTCAGAACGGCAACTGGACAGATGCTGGAAAAGGGGATACAGAGGGCCGCAGGCAGCACATGCTGTGGTGGAGCTGGGCCACAGTACGGACTAGGGTGATGCCTAGGTGGCCCATACGAATGCTGAAACAGTGGAGTAGCCAGACAGCAATTGCTGAAGGCCCAACATGGGCACGAGTGGGTTTCCCAAAGTGTCACAGGGGATAGTACCCAACAGCTACCCCCAAGGGCACGGAACATTTGCAGGCGGGGCTGGGGGGGAGCGTGGACGTCTATGCAGGCACCCCTACCCCAGAACCCGCACCATAGGCAGCCGCCTACCTGCACACTGGATGGCCTGAGACTGCGCACCACCAGCTCCACCAGCAGAAGGGCATGTCAGCATGGTGGCTGAGGGATACTGGTGGTGGAGGGGGCAGTGGCAGCTGCCCAGAGCAGAACGTGGCCTAGCCCTGTGTAGATGGGTGCCATGCAATGCAACAGACAGGCCCTGTCTGACCAACAGTCATGGTATCACCAGGGAATGCACCATCTCTGTGATAACATGGTGGTGCAGTGCACAAAACCAGTGTATTTAGAAGCAGAAGGTCACAGGTTCAAGTCCCAGCTGTGGTTTCTGCCAACCCAGTCCTCATATTTTACCCACTACTATAACGTGCTAATAGACAGAACCTTTCTTGCAGATGATGTGAACAAGCCCAAAACACCTACATTTTACCCTACAGACACCATAAACATGCACATTACCTAGAGCAGAGCCTCCCAAATGCAGTCCTGGAGGGCCAAACACCATTCAGGTTCCATGCTGCCTCTGATAAAGATGCCTGTGCTGCATTTCTATGTGCCACCCCCATGGTATGCAGGTGTATCTCATGCATATTCATGAGGGACAGCATGAAAACCCGAACAGTGTTTTGCACTGCAGGACTGGAGTTGGGAACCTCTGCCGTAAAGCAGCAGCCAACAGGGGCAGACACACCCGCACCCACAGGCCCCATTATCCAAAGCCTCCTGGAGAGGCAGGACTTTGGGCTCTGCGTGCATCTCCCAATACTAGCACTTGCATAACTTAGTAATGCTACCCTAAACCTGGGAATATGGTACACAGCTATCACAAGGTTGCTGTGAATACTGGCAGATAGCAATTCCTAGGTTAAGTACAATTTTCAGAGTGAGCTGCATCATAGCAACCTTTCTGATGTCTGTGGAGTGTGCTACAGGTCTTGTGTCTGACAGTGTTTACCAATCTGGGGAGTGACTCCTACAGTATTGCGTACCATAGCCATGCCTGCACTGTGCCCAGGACTGGTGTGGTGGCCTGGGCTGCCCAACACCTCTATAGTTGCACAATGCTGGCATAGGTGTGGGGAGTGTGTGTCTGTCTATCCAGTGTGTGGTGGCTGCCAACACCCTCCACAGCCCACACTGCTAGCACTGTTGCCAGTATTGGCCTGCCAATGTGCATAATGAGGAGCAAGGTACTGTGGGAATAGCCTGGATAGGGTGGCCTGGCCTGTCCACATCTGCACAGGGCATAGGGCAATGGCCGGACATTGTAGTGCCCGGTACCACCTGCACAGACAGGGTGGCCATAGCATGTCCTGCTGGGAGGTCACTCTCACCCTGACTGAGCAGTGACCATGGCATGGCTAGGTTCCCCCATAGTGCTGTGCAGCATTTCTTTTATATGATATTTATGGGTTTCCTTTTGGGGCCCAATCACTGACTTATCTGCTTGGTGTGTATGCTGATATCCTCTTTCTGGGTACATGCATCTCCTCCAGGACCATGCATTATAGACTAGCTGGTGGACTGTCTGCAGCTAGTATGTGTCTTGCTGGAACACCGTGCAGCGGCTGGAGGCTTGCTGCTGGAGAATGTCAAATAATGGTGGGGGGCAGCATGAGCATTTCCAGACCTGCTGTCTGTCTGCTATTGCGTTATGGATGTGTACTGCTCAGCATTGCCTGCCCTGTACGGTGTTTGATTCCTAGCAGGACTGGGGTGATGGTTCCCTCTACTGCCACCATTGCAGGGGGTTGAAAGTGGATCTGTTGGCGGGCGATCCTGTACCCCACCCTGAGCCCCAGAGGTTGCGTTGGGTGGTGGTATGTAATCTCCCTGGTAACCACAGCAGAATGTGGGTGTGGTGCCGTGCAGTCCTCCTGTAGCCAGCCATGTGTTTATTAGCAGCTCTAGCCCACTGCTTACTTATGCATGACAATACAATCTCATTAGCAATGACTCCGCACGAAAAACAATATTAGCGGGCATAGTACCAACAAGATTCAGTAAACAAATAAAAACTATAAAAGAAACGGAATGCATGTGCGCAAAAAATGACACCGTGCCGTGCTGGATTATCTACCCAAAAAAAGGTTAAAAAAGACGTTCTAACCAAACGTCAATTGTAAATAAAACCATGTTGTGAAACAGTACAAATTTCACCATAAAGCAGTGAATCCATAGGCTATCTTGTGCCATGCTCATGAAAGATATATAAAAAAAAGAGAAAAAATGAAATAAAGGAACTACCGCCTAAAACAAGCAAACATTAAAACCATAAAAACCACTAAAACAACCTAATGAAAACAAGGGAAGAGGAGAAAAACAGAATTATGCATAGAAAAGGGAACCTTAAAGAAAAACAGACAGGTCCCTCTCTAAATTCAATCCGTTTGGGGAGATGGTGTCCATCAAAAAAATGTATTTCTGTTCCATTCGTAACATTGTCTTATCATTGTCTCCACCTCTCCAATTGGGTATCACTTTTTTAATAACAAAAAACTATAAATCTGATATTTTGTGATCATTATCCAGCCAATGTTGGACTAATGGTTTATCTTCCAATCTTCTCCTAATACAACTTTTATGCTCCACTATTCTAACACGAATACTACGCGTAGTCTTGCCAATGTATAACTTCTTACATGGACACATAATAATGTAAATAACATTCACAGTCTCACAATTAGAGAAATCATGAATATAAAACTTTTTATTCATAGTGGGGTGTATGAAAACCTTACGAACCGGCAGCACGTGTGTACATATTGAACAATGTCCGCACTGGTACTGACCCTTGTGAACAGAAAGAGGTCTCTTTTCTGTAAAAGCTGACGTGACCAAAAGGTCACGAAGGTTGACATTCTTCTTATGTGCAATCATCAATCCTGTCTCTTCAAACCCTGGGATGGCCTGAATCAGGTGCCATTCTTTCTTTAGGATATCTATAATTCTCTGAGATTCCAAAGAGTATTTCAGTGGACAAACCATCTTATTCTGAACACACTTCTTGTTCTGTTGCTTCAGCAAATCGGCTCGTGAAGAATCACGCGCTCTATTATAAGCTTTATTAATGGCACTAGATGGATATTGGCGTGCATGAAATCTTTTTTTGAGGATAGTGGCTTGAGTCTCAAATTCTTCATCTGAGGTACAAATCCTTTTAGCGCGAAGAAATTGACCCACAGGTAGATTATTTTTGAAGGAGGGATTATGGAAACTCGAATGATGTAATAAAGTGTTTCGATCAGTTGGTTTTCTGTACAAAGTAGTACTGAATTCTGACCCTACTTTTTTTATTAACAAATCCAAATAAGAAATCTGTGTCTTGTCATAAGTAATTTGGAAATGCAAATTAACGTCCAAACCATTGATCCATGTGTTGAACTCTGATAATAGTTCTATTGAACCATCCCATATTATCAATATATCATCTATATAGCGTATCCATAAGTGGATATTATCTTTGAAATAATGGTCTTTCAAAAAACTCTCCTCAAACCTATGCATGTACAGATTTGCAATATCTGGTGCAAATGAAGAACCCATCGCCACACCCTTGATCTGTTGGTAAAATAGATCTCTAAAACAGAAAAAATTATTGCAAAGAGCGATTTCTGCAAGTGCAAATAAAAAAGCAGTGGAAATACGCTTATGGGTTTGTCTAACCAAGAAACACTGTTCGATAATACGTAAAGCCTCCTGCTGTGGTACATTGGTATAAAGGAACTCAACATCCAAAGTAACCATAATGATTTTGGCGTGTAAATCTTTGAAAGATGACAGAATCTCTATCACATGGGCCGAATCTGAAGTACAAAGGGTCTAAGAATAACGTCAAGAAATTGAGATACCAGTTCCAATAAAGATCCTATGGCCGATACAATAGGTCTCCCTGGTGGGTTATCTAAGGATTTTTGAATTTTTGGTATCACATAAATTGTAGGCATGACTGGATTTTTGACTATAAGGAAATCCTTTTCCTTCTTTGTTATGTGGCCTGTTTCATAGGCAATGAGGACCAAATTGTCAATACTACACTTAAGAGCACTAGTGGGATCTTCATCTAGTCTTAAATAAAATTCTTTGTCACATAATTGTCTAGTGACCTCCTCAATGTATTTACCTTTATCTAAAACAACAACGGCGCCACCCTTGTCTGCAGGTTTGATAATGATATTAGAATTTGTTTGTAAAGACTTGATAGCAATTTTCTCTCCATAGGTCAAATTATGAAAAGGTAAACGGGAGTCAGACTTTATATCGTGCACCTGCTTTAAAACAAGTTTCTCAAATGATTCTATAAGGGGGTCCGTTTGAGGAGGAGGGACCCATGTGGAAGATTTACTGACAATGGATATGGTGTCAGAAGGAGTCACATGTTCTTTAAAAAAATATTGTATACGAATCCTATGGAAAAACGTATACAAATCTATCTCCGTCTCAAATGGATCAAAATTATGAATAGGCACAAAAGAAAGTCCTTTACCAAGAACTGAGATCTCATCGGACGTGAGGATATGATTTGAAATACTAATTACATTACTGGAATTCATTGTCTCCTCTCGTATGAGCCGTCCCTCCCCCACCCACCCCTCCCTCGTCCCCGGCCCCGGCCCCGTCCCCGTCCCCTTTGTGGAAAATTTCCATATTGGGCCCGATCGTTCTCTATCCTTTGATTCCGTGGTTTGTCTAAAAAGGAGGGGTGGGAAGGGCGAGACCTGGAGGAACTCCGCCCCCCACCCTTCCAAAGACTGTCCATATTCAAAAACTTACTCTTTTTATTGCCCTGTTGTTTAGGAGGGTCTATATTATCCTTTTGTGTTGGAAATATTGAGGCCGAGCCTTCATTGTGTTCAATCGACTCACTCCTGCTTCTCTTCTTTTTTTGTTCAATGTTTGAAGGGTTAAATGCTGGTTCTTCTGAATTACTTTCACGTCGGTCAAAGAAGGCAGACCTTCTCTTGACCCACAATCTGTCATTCTCCATTTTTTTAGACCAGTGGTAAACATAACCCACTCTATAGTCCTCCTCATCCCTTATAAACTTCTCTCTCTTTTTGTCCTTAACTTCCTTCCTATGCTGTGTCATATTGTTAGTATATTCTACATGTATTTTATCAAAATCCTTATCACATTTCTTAAGATCCTTCAACTTCTCATCCAATTCCACTTTATGTAATTCTGATTTCTTATGTGCTGTTGATATAAGCAAAATCATTAGATCAAGTGAGCACTTATTTAAAATTGCATTCCAGTAAGACACAAAACCTTGTTCATTCTGGTATAGTCCAGGAGCCTTATTCACCCTAAGGCCGCGGGATATGATCTTCGATCTACAGCATTCCAGGAGATAGGAAGAGTGTAATTCCTCTTTCACCATTTGCTTTGTTAATCTTACTGTATCATCCCATTTGATATAAATATTGTCATCGTCATCTTCACTAGGATCCATGGTAGAATCATGGTTACTTCACTAGGATCCATGGTAGAATCATGCGGAGTCGTTGCTAATGAGATTGTATTGTCATGCATATGTATTTTTTATCTTGTAATGTCAGCATCTTTTACTACAAGCTTATTCATTGTTTAAGGCAATTCAACAAATACATTTTTGTAAATGCTGGATTTTTATTGTTGAATACGAATGTTTTACTCGATAAAATACTTTTATTTTGATTTCGTTTTTTTAGTTCTTTTTAATTCTTTTTCATATTTCCACAGTTTGCATACTTCCGGAATTGGTGTTTTCTCAAATACGCATGCGCTAGCGTTTTTTTTGAGTCTTTGTATCTCAGATGTGCAATACGCTTTTGGAGCTGTGCCTTTGGCGGTTTTTATAGTTTAGGTACAATTATTATTTAACTTCTTTTGTTTATGCTCTAAAAGTTTTTTAAGTAATCCTTGAAATTTACATACAACCTATATTTTAAAATAGTACTCTTTAAGAGATTCCGGCTTATCGCCGTCTTTCATAATTTTGTGTTTTAAAAGCCGGTTTCCAATTGAATTCTTTCGCGATTCGTATACATCAGTTTTGTTAGAATCCCGTCTGGAAGACATTTTACACATTAGGTTATTTATTTATTCATGTTTTTAGGGCGTCTTCGGCTATACGCCAGCTTGTTGTAAATTGTTCTTAACGGGTCCGTGTCTAACTTCTGCGGACATTCTCAGATTGCACTTTTAGTAACGTTGTTTTCTTAAGTCATCCTTTCTGCTCTCAAGAATAAGCCCCTGTTTTGGTCTGTTTTTTTATCTTTTGTGCAAGAAGTAATGATATGCTCATTTTTAGGATATTATGTCTCCCCTCGTTTGTCTTGTTCAAATGGTAGTCATATGAGTAGTTCTCATTAGAAGGGCTCATTGAATGCAGTATCTCATTCCCTCACTACAATGGATATTTTGTCTAACATTAGACATATGGTTTCTTTTTTTAAATCTTCATTCTTGTTTTTTCAGAAGTACCACTATTCTTTGCATTAGTGGCTTTCATCACATTTGTATGTGTATTGTGAAGTCTATTGCCACCACACACCAATCAGGTAATGCCCTTCTCTCCATCTCAGCACTCACTCCTGCTTCCAATTGTCCTCCTCATTCCCTTGGTCTCTTCTATATGTATTTTTATGGTGAACATTTTGACCATTTGTCCTTCTCATTCTCTTGCTCTCTTTTAAGTGTACCTTTATATTTATATATTTTGTTATGCTGAATATTTTGATTTAATTGATGTTTTTTTTCTGATTAATTATGTTCATGGTATAGTGCAATTATGTATTTATTATTGTGTTGATGTTCAACCTTTCATTGTTATAATATATTATTATGTTTTAGCCT
Source organism: Ichthyophis bannanicus (assembly GCA_033557465.1). Taxonomy (NCBI): domain Eukaryota; kingdom Metazoa; phylum Chordata; class Amphibia; order Gymnophiona; family Ichthyophiidae; genus Ichthyophis; species Ichthyophis bannanicus. The sequence continues at coordinate 392,323,668 of CM066032.1, forward strand.
GTTTTTATATACTTGTTTTAATTGCTTTTAATCATCATGTTTATTTATTAAAATATGTTTTTAAATGTTTCTTTAGTGTGCCCTGATGAAGTACAACATGAAACACAGTCCTGTGTTGGGTTTAGGCCACCTATTGACTGTACAATAAAGGTGTTGTGTGTGAACCTGCCACTCTTGTTTTTTGGTTCTGGTTTTGCTGAGTGTGGCTGCTTCTGTTTTTTTTGTTGGACCAACACAGGACATGCACTATTCTGGGTGCATCATAGCCCATAAGGGCTAGACATGACAGAGAAATGCAGATGTATCCTAGGTGTGTGGGTGTGTGCATGCGTGCGCGCACGCGCACGCACACACACACACACACACACAAACACAAACACAAACACAAACACAAACACAAACACAAACACTCTGATGGGGACCTGCAGCATGGTCTATTTCAGCTATGAAAGGTGCTGCGGACCTGGTGCTGGGCGCCCCATCTCACCCTCAGGGTGAGCACAGTACCCGCACATTGTGATAGTCTGTAGCTACTCTGTGCCAGTAACACACATGGTCAGTTCCCCCTACCAGGCCAAGGTGCTGTGGGGGGTGCATACCCCATCTTGTGATCATCTGTAGACAGCTGATTTGCATGTGCAGTGCATCATGGGTATGGGTGGGTTAACCCTCTCCTGGTAACCACAGCAGACAGTTTGTGTGGTGACCTACAGTCCTTCTGCAGCCAGCCAGGGGTTGTTTTGTAGATATAGAGCTGTAGCCCACTGGTTGCTTCACTGCCTGTGGAGCCAGAGGTCATGGGTTTGAGTCCCACAATGGGGTTATTTGATATGGCTGTCTGAGGCATTTTCTTTTTTTAATTTAAATTAGTGCTGCCAGCAAAAACACCCTCACAGTGCTGTAACCTTAAGGTGCCTCATAAGGCATCCTATTAAACGCTCTTTAAGGCACCTTATAAAGCGCCCTATAAGACGCCTTATAAAGGGCCCTATAAGGCGCCTTATAAGGTGCCCTATAGGGAACATTATAAAGTACCTTGGCGGACAGTGCACTTTATAATGTGTTCCTGGAGTGCTTTGTAGGGCGCCTTATGCGGCACCTTAGGTTACGGCACTGTGAGGGTGTTTTTGCTGGCAGCACTAATTTTAATTAAAAAAGAAAATGCCTCAGACAGCACTGATTTAAAGTAAAGGGAAATGCCTCAGACAGCCTTACTCATCAAGCCCACTGTAGGATTGAACTCATAACTCCTGTTTCATTAGTCAATGCATTAACCATTGTGCTACACCTCTGCTGCTGTGCTTGTAAGTCAGCGCGCCTAATTAAGGCTAACGCGCATTAACGTGCCACGGCTCCCTCTATCGCACGAAAACGTACCTTATGGCACGATAACCCTAAATGCTACCTTAAGACTGGAACACCCACTACCTTATATGGCATCCTGCACACTATCGCCGGGCGCACGTTAAGACTGCTTAGTAAACATACCCCTATGTTGAAAGAAACAGAGAAGAATTTTGAGAAGTCAAAAAATGATTATGATAAAAACGTGTTAGAGAATAAGAAAATAATAAAAGATAGAAATTTAAAAGAGATGAGGAGGATTACAAAACTGGTAATGTATATTTTTAGACCAATGAAACAATTACCACTAGAAGTATTTCTAGGAAAAGAAAATATGATTCCAAAGCATGACAGGTATAATAATAATAGATCTCAATATCCCTCAAATACAGGGGGTCCAGAAAACAATAAAAAAAGGAGTCGTAGTGATTATTTAGACCCTGCTGACTCCTCTGCTCCTCTGTTTTCCTCTTTCCCACCTCTGAACCAACCAAATAAACATAAGAAGGATTTTTGTATGGACAATCTATGGAAAGGTGGAGGGAACATACACAAGAAAGAGTCCTGGTTCCAAGACAATCTGCATTCTTCCAAAGATTCTCCTTATTACATACAAAAAACAATGGAATTTCACTCCCGAGGGAGAGGCAGAGGCAGAAGTCAGTATCACCAGTACCAATCAGAACACTAGAAGGAATTTTTAATCTTTCTAGTTTTGAGCTTATTTCCTTGGAGATTTCTGTTTTAAACAAAGGACTTTCCTTTGTTCCAACAAAAAAATATGACCCTTTTATCACACAAGTGGAGTTATTTAAGTTTTTTCGGAAACGTCAAATCAAAGAATTTTTTTGACAATCACACGACAGGACCGCATGATGTTTCCATGATCAGTAGACCTTCAACCTGGGTTCCCCCTAAAACAAGTAATGCGATGATAGGGGCCTTTCAAAAGGTAGTATATCATGAAATACAGAAATTATATGATGAGAAGAAACCACACACTTATTTTAATTTAAGTCGGGAGGAGAAAACAGCATTGTTGCAACTTAAAAACAATTATGAGATCATCATCAAACCAGCAGACAAAGGAGGAGCTCTTGTCATTCAAGACAGGGACTCTTATATACAAGAGATTTTGCAACAAGTCAAAGATACTACCTACTATGTACGTTTAAAAGATAATCCTACTCAAGTTCTTAAAAGTAAAGTTGACACAATAATTTATGTAGGCCAAGAGGCAGGATACCTTACCCCAAAAGAAGTCGATTTTTTAACAGTAAATAATCCTGTAATGCCAACGATATATGTCTTACCAAAAATACATAAATCCTTAGTGAATCCAACGAGAAGACCTATAATATCAGCAATTTGCTCTCTTGTTGAGCCTGTTTCCAAATTTTTAGATGTATTTCTTCGTCCTTTTGATACAACTTCCTGTCAGAGGGGGGTCATAAGTGGCAGGCCATGTGTGCTGAAGCCACCCATGAGGTTTGCCACCCTAAGCACCTGCTTAGCCTGCCTAGTGGTCGGGCTGGCCCTGGGGACACCACAAGGAAAGAATATATATTAGTATGTTTTAGAACTCTGAATGTTCAGCCTTTTAGGAAGGATGTAAACCAGTCTAAGGCATGATCTTTAATCCCAATATCATAAATTAGCTGTATTAGAAGAAAGTGACTTATCAAATCAAAGACTGCAGATAGATCTGATGAGACAATTATAGTCAATATGGGCCTGATTCTGAGAGGCGACTTGCAGGGCAGCATGTCACTTGCCGCCCCGCAAGCTGTACAAGCCATATTCCCCCTCAGGCCAGAGCAGCAGTATGGGGAGAGCCGGTAGGTGGAGAGAGGGAGCGGAGTGAGGGCAGAATGGGGACGGGCCGAAGTAGCAAAACGTACAGGGCCAATTCAGGTCATGGCCCTGTACGTCCTGCAGGGTCAGGGGAAAATGCTGCTTATTTCACCTGGAAGGTGGAATAAGTAGCTTTGACCAGGCGATTGGGGCCAGAACTCCCCAGAGTCTGGGGCCGGGTGCAGGTAGGTCCCTGCCACCAGATCCTGGTTCTGGCTGCTTAGCCATGGGTCAGGCAGTGGGGAAACAGAGGGTCGGCGCTGTGGGTGGCAGGGAAACAGAGGGTCGCTGCCGCGGGGGTCAGGGACATCCCTGCGAGTATGCAGGGGCACGCCAGGCCATCCTTGGGCCTGATTCTGAATGCCACAGAAACATTTTGCTCCCGCATTTCAGAATCCAGTCCAAACAGGCCTATACTTTTCAGGGCCAACCGGACGGCCTGGGAGTGCCCCTTCCTGAATTGGATTCCACCTATGCATCCAGGTTACTGAGGATTTCACTCAACAGTGCAGTAATGGCAAATTCAGTACTGTGGGCATTGTGAAACCCAGATTGCCTGGGATTAAGAATGCTGGTTTTGTCAGAAAAATCTAGTAACTGTAGAAAGGCAGCCTTTTCAATGATCTTAGAGAAGAATGATGGGTTTGAAACAGAGCAGTAGATGGCTGAGATAGTAGGGTCAAGAGTGTTTTTTTTTTTTTTTCAAAATAAGGCAAACCATGTAGAGCAGCTGTAGCATGGCTATGATTGACGATGGCAAATAAGAATTTACCCAACATCCAGGTGGAAGGGTTTCAGCTAATGTGATGGGAGTGGATATAATGGACATGAAGTAGGTTTCAAAGTATTCAATAGTTTCTCTAAAACATAAAGAGTTAGCTCATTAAAAGAAGACCATGAACTGGCACCAAAGAAAGATAGAATCAAGGTGTCTGAAGTACATGGAGATTGGGGAATGATCTGAGTTGGTGAAAAATTGTTATAGATGAATGTGACCTATGATAAAAATGGCTAGCAAAACAGTCAGCTATAGGCAAATCTGGGTTCAAGGCTGAAGACTGGGGAGATGTAAGTTGAGACAGTAGTATAAACAGTGCTTTCGGTTTGTTTGTACTTCTTTCAAAACCCGATGTAAAAAATTTCCTTTTGCACAATTTGTGAATTCGTGCCTGAACTTTTACGTGCCTGCTTCTTTTCTCAGATGTTCTGGCTTGGATGCCCCAGACTGCACTTAGAAATCATTTATAAACTGGGCCTTTGCATGCATGATACAAAAATACCTTAATGATTGCAGTCCTTGTCCTAAAACCAAACAGGGATGTCTCCACTAAATGCAACTTTAAGGGTGCTCCATTTTCAAATAGCCCATTTCTGTTGCTTTTGGGGATTGTCGTGAAGTACAAGGTTCAGAGCCGATGGAAACAGAGGATTCACTGCAAAGTGAAACCAGAATTGACAGATCTGAAACAAGCATGGAGGGTTGGCATGGAAACCCCAAACAAAAGACGTCACAGTGTGCTAGGGAACGCCCATCCCCTGAGCTAGCTCCTGCTTCATCAGGGAAGAGGGAACAGCTGGTGGGAGGTGTGGCCAGGCCCAACGGAAAAAGAAACACAGATAAAAACTCTTTAGTTAAGGATAGAGAGAGCACCGGAGAGAGCACCGGAGGGAGCACAGGAGGAGTGGAGAAAACTGAAGGAACGAGGAGAGCAGAGAAGGATAGATATCCCGAGGGCAGCCAAGGTTTGTGGCTGGGAGAAGAGAAAAGGGAAGGGAATCCCAATCTCACTCGGAGAAAACTTCTCAGAGGAAGAGAGCTGTGAAAGACATACAATTCCAGCTCACAGAGAGCAGTGCTCAACTACCAAAAGCACTGGGGATTTTATCACTCTAAAAGCAAAGACGTTTATTTCTGGGAGCCAGAGAAGACAGCCACGCTGTGCTCATTACAGTCATCCTGAAGGTAAAGCTTATTTCCCTGATACAAAGCTTTTATCAGAAAGGAGAGAACAGTTGTACCTACCATTTTGTAGCCAAGGGAGATTCCTGGGGGAAAGCAGTTTAAAAGGCAGACACAGAACTTCCCATAGCCAAGCAGAAGAGGGAAGCGTGTATCCTTTCAGTTACCGAGAGCTGTGTGCACAAGAATCAAACACCCAGACTCCTCTAGCAGGTTGGGGGAAGGGAACCCTTTGATTGAAGCAGAGAGGTTTGCACGGCAGACAGAAGAACCCTCTCTAAGAGACATTGAAGGAGAAGGTGATCCTATGCAGTGGATTCTTATCAACCCCAGTGTCTGAAGTGTATATGGACTGCTCGTATATGATAGCAGACAATGTGCAATCCCTTTGTTATATTGCTGAATTTTGCTAAAGAAGAAAACAGCCAAAAGGAGCATTTTGGAGAGAACACTGTTTTATTCTTTTGTGCCTTAAAGGCTGAGGATAAGCATTTATTTGAGTTACTATTTTTGTTCACACCAGAAGCATGGTTTCTTTGTTAATATAACCTTCTGTTCATGGTCAACAATATCCAACCCCGGGAGGAAATAAATCCTTATTTAACCTGAACCACTCGTATACAACTTGGAATCATTTCAGTGCTGTGGAACTACGTTACCCAGGAGGCCCTTCCAAACCTCCATTAAGTAGTTTTCAGCACAAGAAGCACAACTGCCCACTTGCCTTGCTCATGCTATATGCCTCTGGGAGGGTGAGTGGTGACATATCTGGCGTAGTTTTTCGGATGCTTGACCTTGGATGAAGGACACTACAAGAAACTACGGCACCAGGACTCCTGCACAAGAAAGTGGGCTACCGGAAGGCTACAAGAAAATAAAGCACAGAACACAGCTTCTTTTCCTGAATGCAGACCTCTACACGAAGCCTCAGGTAATAGCACCTGGGCATAAGTGAGGGAGGATATCAGGAAAAGGGGGCGCTGTGGGGTTGAAAAAAAAAAAACAACCTGAAAAGGGAGCCGCACTTGGGTTTTTTTTGTTTGTCTCTTTTATTGCAGGTGCGGACAGGAGATGGAGGCCCAGGATGTGATAGCGTGGATGCGAAAGCAATGGGACCTGCAGATGGAGCTTGCCAAGCGCATCCAAGAGGAAAATGCTACACTCATGAGAGAGCAGCAAAGCCGCTGCTGGACGCTGTGACAGCACTCCTAAAAGAACCACGAGAACCACGGATGGAGAATCCTATGGTTATACCAGGATCCACAATGAACGCAAGTCATGCATTCTCTTTAGGACAATTGAGTCCAACCGATAACATTGACGATTTTATTGATGCATTTGAGCGTATTGGGCAGGCATTAAGATGGCCTGATAGTCAATGGGCTACGCGCTTTGCAGTTTCGCTGACAGGCGAAGCCCTGTCAGCCTACAAAGCCATGCCCGCCGCTCTTGCAGGCGACTATACCGAGATAAAGAAAGCGGTAAAAGATTGGTTGGGGCTGACGACCTCACATTATAGGAGGCTATTCAGGGAAGCCCGCCTGAAGCCTCAAGAAACTCCAAAGGCGTTACAACAACGTCTGAAAAATCTGGCTTGGAAATGGCTAAGTCCAGAAACTAAATCGATAGAAAGTATACTAGACACGGTAGTTTTAGAATAATTTGTACAGGCTGTGCCTAGAGAAATGAGAATGTACCTCACCTTGCAGGATTGCAGGACTACCGAGGAAGCAGCTAATTTGGCGGACCGTTTTCTGGAGGCCCAAATAGCTGACCCCTCGGAGTGCAGCATACTGCAAGCTGCAGGTTTATGTGATAGTAAAAAGGGAAAGATTCCCTATGGTGGAAAATATGCTATGACAAGTGTGAATGTTAGGAATGGTAATGATGAGAGTGTTTTGTGCCCAGAGGGAATGTGTTTACACCCAAGGTAAATGTTATCTGTGTGGGAAAAGGGGGCATTTTAAAAAGGGAATGTGCCAAAAGAACTGTCCTGATGTCTGGGGTGGATGAGCCAGTCCAGGATGGGTTTCTTCTACCCGTTCAAGTAGAAGGCATCGACACGCTGGCACTGCTTGACTCGGGGGCCGACCAGAGTATGATTTCCCGCACGCTCTGGGAGGCCATCGAGAGGCGCTGTTCGTCGCCCCCGAGCCAAGCAGAAGGCCAAGTACGCGTGAGATGTGTACACGGCGCTTCATCGCCTTATCCTTTACACGGAATAACGGTGAAGGGGTTAGGAACCACATACACTCTGCTGTTCGCGGTAGTCCCCAAATTACCCCATGAGATGGTACTAGGGCGCGATTGGCCACCTTTTTATAAGGAGATAGGTGAAGGCCTTAGCCGGTTAGGCTATAAGGGTACATTACCCCCTACAGAGATAACAGGAACCAGTCCAGAGGCTTTAACAGCCAAAATTCCTGCGCCTCTGTTTGGAAATCCTAAAAAGACTCCTAGCCCAACCCAGACCCGAGTCAAGGGGGTACCCCCGGGGAAGGCAAAATTCGTGCTGCAGTTTTGCCGAATGACACCAAAGGCCAAGGGCCCCCAAAGGGCTTCTAGTGGGTCCGCTGGGTACGATCTCTTCAGTTCTGAAAACACGGTGGTGAAAAAGGGAGGAAAAACCCTAGTGAATACAGGAATCCAGATTAAGCTACCCGAAGGATGTTATGGGAGAATAGCTCCTAGATCGGGCCTTGCAGTTAAAAATTCCATAGATATTGGAGCGGGAGTAATAGACCCCGACTATCGGGGCCCTGTAAAAATTCTCATTTTTAACTTCGGGAAGGAGGATTTTCAAATTCGGGAGGGAGACCGAATTGCACAATTAGTGTGCGAACGGGTAGGATTCCCGGTAGTAGAAGAGGTCCCAGCACTAACACCCACAGACAGGGGGGAGGGTGGTTTTGGTTCTACGGGTCAGAGGGAAATAAAAGGGATGACAGCCCTAGCTGAGGAAAAGCGAGAGGAGGACCTTGGGCCACAAACCTCGGATTGGAGGGAGCGGCCAGAGCCAAGGTTAGGTGAAACTCTATCCCAGTCTCAGCGGTGAGAGCTGACCCAACTATTGGGGAATTTCAAGGATGTCCTCACAACCAAGCCAGGCGAAACTCACCTAGTCGCCCATGAGGTGATCACAACACCAGGGCGCACTATCAGACAGCGGCCCTACCGTATGCCTGAGGCCAAGAAGGCCGAAGTGATCAGGCAGGTTAAAGAAATGATAGCAATGGGGATAATTGAAGAGTCATACAGCCCATGGTCAAGCCCCATAGTATTAGTCCCAAAGCCCGATGGAACACTCAGGTTCTGTATCGATTTCAGGCAAGTCAACGATATTTCTCAATTCGATGCGTACCCGATGCCACGCATCGATGACTTGCTGGATCGATTGGGCCAAGCCAGATACCTGACCACTTTAGATTTAACAAAAGGGTACTGGCAAATACCCTCACGCGTGAATCAAAGCCGAAAACAGCATTTAGTACACCAATTGGCCTATACCAATTTCGGCAAATGCCATTTGGACTACATGGTGCGGCAGCCACGTGCCAGCGGTTAGTTGACCAGGTGTTGAGGCCCCACCATGACTACGCCTTAGCGTACATGGATGACATAGTCATTTATAGTACTACGTGGGCCCAACACCTGGCGAGGGTGGAGGCAGTCTTCCGGGCATTGCGGAAAGCAGGCTTAACCCTGAACTCCGCAAAGTGCATGTTTGCCACGGAGGAGGCGAAATACTTAGGCCACTTAGTGGGGAAGGGGATAGTGAAGCCATTAGCCAATAAGGTCCAAAGCGTCCGGGATTTTCCCCGTCCCGTCACCAAGAAACAGGTGCGCAGCTTTTCAGGGCTCATCGGTTACTATAGAAGGTTTATACCTCGGTTTGCAGACGAGAGCCTTCTATTCACCGAGATGCTAAAAAAGAACACCCCTAATAGAGTTCGATGGACCCCAGAGGCTGAAACAGCTTTTTTCCACCCTCAAGGGGAAGCTCTGCACAGCCCCAATATTGAGAGGGATAGACTTCAGTCTACCATTTGTGGTACAGACTGATGCATCAGAGAGTGGGTTAGGTGCAGTACTTTCCCAGGAGTTTGAGGGACTAGAACACCCGGTCACCTATATCAGTCGAAAGCTCTCCAAGGCCGAGAAAAATGATTCGACTGTCGAGAAAGAATGCCTGGCCATCAAATGGGCAGTCGAGGCATTCCATTTTTATTTAACAGGCAGGAAGTTCCTCCTTATAACGGACCATGCTCCGTTGAAATGGTTACATCAAATGCGGAATTCCAACGCCCGGCTCACGAGATGGCATTTAGCCCTACAGGCTTTCAATTTCGTAGTCCAACATAGGGCGGGTAAGCTACACGGCAATGCGGACGCACTCTCGCGTATTACGTACTGTCCGGAAGGTGCGGCAGTACGTAATATTTTAAGGCGGGGGATATGTCGTGAAGTACAAGGTTCAGAGCCGATGGAAACAGAGGATTCACTGCAAAGTGAAACCAGAATTGACAGATCTGAAACAAGCATGGAGGGTTGGCATGGAAACCCCAAACAAAAGACGTCACAGTGTGCTAGGGAACGCCCATCCCCTGAGCTAGCTCCTGCTTCATCAGGGAAGAGGGAACAGCTGGTGGGAGGTGTGGCCAGGCCCAACGGAAAAGAAACACAGATAAAAACTCTTTAGTTAAGGATAGAGAGAGCACCGGAGAGAGCACCGGAGGGAGCACAGGAGGAGTGGAGAAAACTGAAGGAACGAGGAGAGCAGAGAAGGATAGATATCCCGAGGGCAGCCAAGGTTTGTGGCTGGGAGAAGAGAAAAGGGAAGGGAATCCCAATCTCACTCGGAGAAACTTCTCAGAGGAAGAGAGCTGTGAAAGACATACAATTCCAGCTCACAGAGAGCAGTGCTCAACTACCAAAAGCACTGGGGATTTTTATCACTCTAAAAGCAAAGACGTTTATTCTGGGAGCCAGAGAAGACAGCCACACTGTGCTCATTACAGTCATCCTGAAGGTAAAGCTTATTTCCCTGATACAAAGCTTTTATCAGAAAGGAGAGAAAAGTTTTACCTACCATTTTGTAGCCAAGGGAGATTCCTGGGGGAAAGCAGTTTAAAAGGCAGACACAGAACTTCCCATAGCCAAGCAGAAGAGGGAAGCGTGTATCCTTTCAGTTACCGAGAGCTGTGTGCACAAGAATCCAAACACCCAGACTCCTCTAGCAGGTTGGGGGAAGGGAACCCTTTGATTGAAGCAGAGAGGTTTGCACGGCAGACAGAAGAACCCTCTCTAAGAGACATTGAAGGAGAAGGTGATCCTATGCAGTGGGATTCTTATCAACCCCCAGTGTCTGAAGTGTATATGGACTGCTCGTATATGATAGCAGACAATGTGCAATCCCTTTGTTAATATTGCTGAATTTTGCTAAAGAAGAAAACAGCCAAAAGGAGCATTTTGGAGAGAAACACTGTTTTATTCTTTTGTGCCTTAAAGGCTGAGGATAAGCATTTATTTGAGTTACATATTTTGTTCACACCAGAAGCATGGTTTCTTTGTTAATATAACCTTCTGTTCATGGTCAACAATATCCAACCCCGGGAGGGGAAATAAATCCTTATTTAACCTGAACCACTCGTATACAACTTGGAATCATTTCAGTGCTGTGGAACTACGTTACCCAGGAGGCCCTTCCAAACCTCCATTAAGTAGTTTTCAGCACAAGAAGCACAACTGCCCACTCGCCTTGCTCATGCTATATGCCTCTGGGAGGGTGAGTGGTGACAGGATGTCTTTAAAAATTGCCTTCTACATGATTTTAGTGCACCATACGGTAAACCCCCAAAATGGCATGACGTAAATTTTTGTTGTGTTATTCATTTGAGAATGACATGAAATAATTCAACTTATGTTGTTGCTGGTATTTTCGTATCATTTTCAAATCACAGCACATTCCTAAGAATGGCATGTGCAGATCATATATCACAGTGGCTAGAGAGAAATGCTGCAAATCTGGAGATCTTGCTTTCATTTTCTTCTGTATCATGTTACATAAGTTTTTGTCACTTTAAGGTAGATCATAAAGTTTGTTAAGGAGAGACATGACAGCCTTCTAATTTATATAATTATATTGATGGCACTCTATAAAAAAATGGAAGATCAAATGAGGCACACACATGGATTTGGAACATGTTTCAAATTCCCCTCCCCACATTACAATGGTTTTATCAGAGCAAGGTAATGTAAGGTAATTTTCAATAGGGTGGATGCCAAGCCTATGGCCAATCAGGTACCCACTCCAAATTTCAGCCCAGTCAGTCCACTGCTGGACAAATAATTTTGTCTCAGAACAGAGGGATAGATGGAAAGATTTAATCACATGGTGACACTCTCCAGCCTGGAGCAGAAGAGTGCTAAAAAATATTGTTATCATTATTATAAGGCTAAGAATAGGTCACAAAATGTCTTCTAGCAGTCTTCAGATTAGGACAGGTTATTATTGCCCTGAACCTTTATGTTTTGTCATTATCTGCACTGGAAAGTATAAAGAGAAAAGGTCAACAAGTAAAACTATGAACATAATTTCCTTTTCTACTGCCCATCACTCATATGAACATAATTTCATTTTCTACTGCCCATCATTGTAGAGCAGAACATACATCTGCTCTACAATGTGATATTTCTTCCTAATTATTTTAGTAATTTTAATTCCCACTTCATGCAAGCCATTAGAATGTCTGTTCATCAACGTCTCCTTTATTTCAGTCAAATCAGAATATGCAGAACTGGAATATTTGAATTCACTATGAAACACCTTGAGCCCCAAACTTGAAACGGTTTAATTCTTCTGAGTTAAATCCATGAGTTTATCATTCCGCCCCTGCCCATTAGAAGATGGGACAATGTCAGATCTAATCTAATAGAGTTGGGCCTTTCTAACATACTAGGATCATTTGCATAATATATACTTAGGTAATGCGCACTGATTTCCCTGCCTGTCAAAACCCATTGTTTAGCTTTGAAGAACGGCTCTGTCAGCCTTCCCATTCTTGCATTCATAGTACTTAAATCACAATAGCACAAAGACCGGAAAAAAATTGGAAAGTGCTGAACTGCCTTTTGTGAACCACCTGAGAGGCAGTAGCCTCACAGTCCCCCAGCAGGATGACAGACAGTGCGGTAGCCCCCATCGTAGCACATGCCCATCTGCAGCACAAGGATGACAGTCATAGAGTTGGTGGACCCTAGTACAACACCTCCCATAGACATAATGAAAAGAAGCTCAGCACTTCCCAGCACAACACCTGCCCACCCACAAGGATGATGACAATGATGGAGAGCTCAGTCACCCCATGTAGTAGCCCCACACAAAAGTATCCTAGGGTATCAGTGACCCTAATGCACCTCCCTTATACATGAATCACAAGGATTCAGTGGCAGTGAAGAACAAATCTGGAACTGAAGTGACTCACATGGCAAAAAAGAAACACAGGTCTGACTGTTGGCTTCTGCACAGTCTGCTGGCCACATGGTACTGGGCTAGGACTAGAGTGTGTGCATGCTCCTCTCCCATGCCCCTGCTGGGAAGATGCAGGGGCTGGGACAGGGAAAGCGTAGGCTGCAGTCCTGGCCTCACATGTTCTCCTAAGCTAATTGTGCTGCAGCTGCTAGTGCAGTCTGGCTGAGAGTGATGAAAGTGCATTTTGTTCTTTCCCCTGGAAGTGTTGCAGCCATGAACAAGTACGTTCTGCGCCTTATTGATGGTCAAGAGCAGGTATAGGCATGGACATCTTACCAACCAAGACCAGATGTTGTTTTGCCATTCTGAAATCATACTGCGACATGCATCTCCTTTCTTCACCCTGGCCGTGCCTCCACCACTCCCCCCATGCCACATGGACATTCTCACACTGGGGATGTTTATATACCTGGCGTCCAAAATGGCTCTGGGGACATCTCCATGCTATGCACATCTATGTATGCATTGATTTAAATGATTTCACTCTAGGACTAATACTGTATATTTTGAAATGAGCTTGTCATCATAAGAGCTTGATGACTAATTTGATTATCATTTGAACTTCCAGCATTCTTTAGTAATAGATTGGGTTAGGCTCAACTGATCCTTGATTTATTCCTATTGCCCATAAGGATTAGTCTTTCCAATTTTTTAAGAAAGAGAAACCGTTAAGTCCATGCATGCAGTGCCTGGGAAACCAGGACTTTCTCGCCTTTTCCACCAGACAAGGAGCTATATTAATATCCCTAACAACTGTGCACTTCAGTAGATTTATTGATATGCATACGTACTCAGAACAAGTGGATGAACTGCACTTGCTCTTAAAGACAGCAATGTTCAAAAAGAAATGACTGATGGGAAACATGGGCCAGCGTTTGATTCTCAGTAGCACTCTTTGGGGTATGTTTACTAAACCATCTTAACGTATCAGCGCTGACATTATCGCGTGATACGTAACGTTATCGCGCGATAATTATCGCGTGATAAAGTCATGTATCATACGATAAGGTCGGCAGCAGCGTTAAGACATACTAACGCTCTGAAAGCCGGGTCTGAAGGGTGGAGTAAGGCTCCCCAGAGTACGGAGATAGGGGTCAATGGGCAGAAAGTGGACGGGGAGAGGCTCCATGCACACTAACACCGTGAAATGAAAGTCTGAAAATTAGCGCCAGTGAAAACCTCGTGCTAGAGGCACATTTTCAGGAGAGAGAAACCATTTCAGTCAGCAATGTACAGCAAAGGCAGGGAAACCCAGAAAAGTAATAGTAGTGATACATGTGCAGGAACCAAAAAGGCAAATAAACATATAAAATGACCATAACCACATTTGAAATCCCAATAACCAAGCTGGCCAATAGTGATATTAATGATAAACATAAAGCAACACTACTGACAAAGCGTAAAAAGGAAGATATCATGTTTGGAAGGGTCTATGCTCTGTCCCCCTACAAAGTGAATGATCCCACATTGAAATAGCGGTGATCAGGGTTTTTGTCATTTATATTGGGCAGGTTTGTTATGGCATGCACATGTGCAGCAACAGCAGAGTGGGCACGTAGGAAAGGGCAACTGTACTGATGCTGTAAATGGGATACAGGGGGCTGCAGGCGGCACATGCTGTGGTCCAGCTGGGACACAGTGTGGACTAGGCGGATGCCTAAGTGACACATAGGAATGCTGAAACTGTAAAGCAGCAAGACAGCAACTGACGAGGGTCCAACATGGGCACGAGTGTGTGTCCCACAGTGTCACAGGGGATATTACCCAGTAGTTACCCCCAAGGGCACATAACATTGGTAGGCGGTGCCGGGGGGATGGGAGGAAGTGCGCATGTCCATGTAGGCACCCCTACCCAAGAACCCACACCATAGGCAGCTGCCTACCGGCACACTGGATAGCCTGGGACTGTGCACCACCAGCATGGTGGCAAAGTGGTGCTGGTGGCGGAGGGGGCAGTGGCATCTGCCCACAGCAGACCACGGCCAAGCCCCATTTAGGTGGGTGCCTTGCACTGCAACAGACAAGGTCTGTCTGATGAACAGTCATGGTATCCCCAGGGAATGGTTTACCCCTGTGGCAACAGTTTGGTGCAGTACACACAGCCAGTGTGTTCAAAAGCAGAAAATCACAAGTTCAAGTCCCAGCTGTGGCTCCTGCCAACCCTGTCCCCACATTTTACCCAGTACTAAACCATGGTAATAAAGATGGAACCTTTATTGCAGATAAAATAAACATGCCTGAAACGCCTATATTTTACCCTACAGAGCACAGACACCATAAACATATGCAATCCCTAGAGCAGTTTCCCAACTGCATTCCTAGAGGGCCAAACACCATTCAGGTTTCATGCTGTCCCTAATAAATATGCCTGTGCTGCATTTGTATGTGCCGCCCTCATTGTATGCAAATGTATCTCAAGCATATTCATTAGGGACAGCATGAAAACCTGAACAGTGTTTGGCCCACCAGGACCGGAGTTGGGAAACTCAGGCCTAGAGCAGAGGCCAACAGGGGTACAAACACCCACACCCACAGGCTCCACTATCCAATGCCTCATGGAGAGTCAGGCTGTTGGGCCCTGCGTGGAGCAGCATCTCCCAATACTGGCACCTGCATACCTTAGCAATGCCGTCCTAAACTTGGGAACACGTTCCACATATATCAAAAGGTTGCTATGATTAATGTCAGATAACAAATCCTAAGTTAAACATGATTTGTTGATAGAGATTCATCATAGCAACCTTTCTGATTTCTGTGGAGTGTGTTTCAGTTATTGATTCTGACAGTGTTTACCACCCCGGCAGTGATCCCAACAGTTTTGCGTACCATAGCAATGCCTGAACTGTGCCCAGGACTGGTGTGGCAGCCAGGGCACAAACCTCTGTATTTGCACAATGCTGGCATAGGTGTGGGAGTGTTTGTCTGTCTATCCAGTGTGTTGTGGCTGCCTATACCTTACTGAGCCCACACTGCTTGCACTGTTTCCAGTGTTAGCCTGCCAATGTGCATAATGAGGAGCAAGGTACTGTGGGTATGGGCCGGACAGGGTGGCCTGAGCAGGATGCATCTGCACAGGGTATAGGGCAATGGCTGGGACATTGTAGTGCCCGACCACCACCTGCATGGACAGGGTGGCCACAGCATGTCATGCTGGGAGGTCACGCTCACCCTGACTGAGCAGTGCCCACGGCATGGCTAGGTTCCCCCATAGTACTATGCAGCATTTCTTTCAAGTGATATTTATGGGTTCTCTTTTTGGGGCCCAATTGCTCACATCCCATTTTTGGGTGCACACAGTTCCTCCAGGAACGTACACTATGTACTAACTAGCAGACTGTCTGCAGTAAGCATGTGTATGGCTGGAATACCTTGCAGGGTGCAGTGGGTGGAGACTGACTGTGCCCTCTGCTGGTGAATGTCAGATAGTGGTGTGGGGCAGCTGAGCTTCTCCAGCATTCTGCCTGTCTGCCATTGTCTCATGTGATATGTACAGATCTGCATCAACTGCCCTGTAGGGTGCCTATTCCCCAGCAGAACTGGGATTGATGGTTCTCGCTATTGCTACCATTGCAGAGATTTATAATGTGGATCTCTTTGTGGGAGATCCTGTTCCCCCCACCCTGAGCCACAAAGAGCGGGTTGGGTGGTGCTACATAATCTGCTTTTGGGTCCAAACAACCCCCTTCACCTATAACATTTAACCATGGTACCCACACAGGATATGCACTACTCTGGGTACATCATAGTCCACAAGGGCTAGATGTGATTGGGAAATACAAATGGACCCAATTGTATCTGCAAGGACTACCTATCACACACTGGCACTGATTGGGACCTTCGGCATAGCCTATCTCAACCAACCTAGGTGCTGCGGACCTGGTGCTGGGTGCCCCACCTCACCCTCAGGGTGAGCACAGGACCTGCACAATGTCACGGTCTGTAGTTACTCTGTGCCAGTAACACACATGGTCAGTTCCCCCTACCAGGCCTAGATGTTGTGGGGGTGCATACCCCATTATGTGATCAGCTGTACACTGCTGATCTGCATGTGCAGTGCATCATGGGTACGGGTGGGTTTACCCTATCCTGGTAACCACAGCAGACACTTGTGTGGTGACCTGCAGTATTTCTGTAGCCAGCCAGCAGTATGGTAGTAGCTATAGAAATGTAGCCTACTGGTTACTTCAATGACTGTAGAGGTAGAGGTCATGGGTTCAGTCCTGCAGTGGTGTAATCTAAAAAGGCTGTCTGAGGCATTTTCTTTGAATTTAAATCAGTGCTGCCAGCAGAAACACCCTCACAGTGCTGTAGCCTAAGGTGCCTCATAGGCACCCTATAAGGCGCCCTATACAGTACCCTATAGGGCACATTAAGAACATAAGAACATAAGACATGCCATACTGGGTCAGACCGAGGTCCATCAAGCCCAGTATCCTGTTTCCAACAGTGGCCAATCTAGGTCATACGTACCTAGCAGTTTCCCCAAAAGACACAAGTTCCACAATGCTTGTACTGGGTCAAGCATTGATATCCTGGGTCCCTTTTTAATAGTGGTTTATGGACCTTTCCTCCAGGAACTTGTCCAAACCTTTTTTAAACCCAGCTATACTAACAGCCCTTACCACATCCTCCGGTAACAGATTCCAGAGTTTGATTACACGTTGAGTGAAAAAATATTTTCTCTTATTTGTCTTAAATAGTTTACCCTGTAGCTTCATTACATGTCCCCTAGTCTTTCTATATTCTGATGGCGTAAACAATTGATCCACGTTTGTCTGTTCCACTCCATTCATTAATTTATAGACCTCTATCATATCTCCCCTCAGCCGTCTCTTTTCCAGGCTAAAGAGCCCTAACCTTTTTAGCCTCTCTTCATAGGAGTAGCCTTCCATCCCCTTCACCAATTTGGTGGCTCTTCTCTGTACTTTTTCTAATAACGCTATAGGGTACCTTGGCAGACAGGCACATTATAGGGTACCTTGGCAGACAGGCACTTTATAATGTGACCTATAGGCTGCCTTATGATGCACCTTAGGTTACGGCACTGTGTGGGTGTTTTTGCTGGCAGCACTGATTTAAATTAAAAGAAAATGCCTCAGGCAGCCTTCTTACATAACACCACTGCAGGATCAAACCCATGACCTCTGCCTGTACATTCATTGCAGCAACCAGTAGGCTACATTGTTACAGCTTCTAACGCTGCGCTGGCATGTACTTAGGTTTAACGCGCATTAACGTGCCACGGCGCCCACTATCGCGCGATACATATTCTCGCTACCTTAGGACTGGAATGCCCACTCCTTATATGGCATTCTTCATTTTATCACTGCAACTAGCGCCTGTAAAATTAGGACGGTTTAGTAAACATACCCCTTTGTAGCCCTAGTCTAGTCCTGTAACCCTCCATTGCCTCCGAAGAAAGGCCTGGCAGTCTATTTCTGGTTACACTGCCAAGAAAATCCAGGAGCTGCAAGGTCACCAGGAATTGTATGCAATTGACTTGAATGTATGTATTGCATTATTTCCAGACTTATAGACTGTGATAGTTTCCACACTGGCTTATGCTTTTCACACTTTATTTATCTCCTTTTTTCCAAAAAGATATTTTGAATTTTAAGAGTGCATTTTTGTCACAGCCCACATAGGTGTAAAGTCTGCAAGTAAAACCATAAGAAC
This sequence comes from Ichthyophis bannanicus, assembly GCA_033557465.1. Taxonomy (NCBI): domain Eukaryota; kingdom Metazoa; phylum Chordata; class Amphibia; order Gymnophiona; family Ichthyophiidae; genus Ichthyophis; species Ichthyophis bannanicus. The sequence goes on from CM066032.1 coordinate 392,342,033, forward strand.
ATAAGATATGCCATACTGGGTCAGACCACGGTCTATCAAGCCCAGTATCCTATTTCCAACAGTGGCCAATCTAGGTTACAAGTACCTAGCAGTTTCCTTAGAAAACACAGGTTCCACAATGCTTGTATTGGACAAGCAGTGGATTTCCCAGGTCCCCTTTAATAGGTTTATGGACCTTTCCTCCAGGAACTTGTCCAAACTTTTTTTAAACCTGGCAACACAAACAGCTTTTACTATATCCTCCAGCAATGAATTCCAGAGTTTGATTACACATCGAGTGAAAAAATATTTTCTCTTATTAGTCTTAAATAGGTTACCCTGTAGCTTCATTAAAATCTATGGGCTTTAACACTAATTTTCAAAGCGAAGGTACACAGGTACTTTTGCTTTGAAAATTACCTCAGGAAAAATGCCTGTATACATTTACTTGAACAAATATGTAGATTTTTTTATCCTGGGGGTTTTTATTTTCATACTTTTGAGAAGGCAATTGCATGCATGCTAGTGCAAATTTGTCCCAAACCTACTCGTAGGAATGCCTTCACTCATAAAGGCTCTACCTGCATATGTTTAGCTGTACATACGGTGAGCAATTCCATAAAAGCCCATTTCTGTGGGTAAAACAGTAATCAGATTACAATGATGGTAAAGATTTTGATAAGATTAAGATTAGCGAAGAACTAAATTTGGAAAAATTGGATCTAGATACCTTAGCCAACTGTATTATAGGTGGTTCAGTCATTGGCCGAGGTAACCAAGTCAGATGTGGTTTTGGGTGGGATGAGTGGGCATAAATGAGCTGAGTTGTTAGTAAGATGAGTGAGCATAAATGAGCAAGTCTACTGTATATCATCTGGATCCTCTGCCCTCCACTCTTATACGGAAGGATGGGTGGGTAGAGTAAAATGAATAGTTAATGCCTCATTGTCAGAGAGGATGTTTTCTGATGCTTTGCAAGGAGTTTGGTTAAATCACTTTTGGAAAAATATCTTCTCTGGAAGTGGCACTAAAGGACCATTACCAGCTCGTAGCCAATTTGCTATTTTTGGGCAGATAACAGAGGAAGTCATGACACAACAGCTGTGGAATTTTTTAGGCACTTCAGTATTTATAATTATACTACAGAAACGTTGCTGGTATGACTGCTGGATGGCTTGCATGAGGATTTGGGAAATAGGATGATGGTGGTTCTATTAGACCTACCTTCTGCTTTGACATGATAAGTCACATACTGGTGCTTGAGGCAAGAGGAAAGAGGTTTAGGATAAATTACTTTTCTACTTTCATGCTTAGTAGGACCCAACAGGTGGTCTTAGGACACTTTCAGTCTCAGCCTTGGGAAATGGGGTGTGGAGCGCCTCAAGTTTCAGTATTACCTCCGTATTTATTTATTCGAGTGCCCCGTTATGTTTGTCTTAAATGCATCAGAGATGAGGTTTCATGTATTTGCTAATGATGTGCAGATTTTCTTACCAGTGATGGAGAGGAGGAATGGGAGAATCAAATAAATTAACAAATGCATTGGAGAAACTGTCTGCTTAGATGAGAGACATGTTGAAACTGAATGCCAAGAAAATGGAAGCTTTTTGCCTAAGGCCCTAAGGAGAACTAATTCTCATCTAGATTATTTAATCAGGGTTAATGGGAACTCAGTACCAGTGAAACACTAAATTTGCAACTTGGGGAGTTAGTTGAATTTAAAGCTTAAATTTAATATGCAGATATGAAATGTGGTGAAATTTGCTTTAGGTCACCTGTGGATAGTGCATTGTGTACAGCCCTTTTTATCCCCCAGGGACTAGGCTACAGTCAGGGATGTCATAACAGATTGGGCCACAAGGGCATTGGCCGCACTAAAATTTTGCCCACAGAGAGCAGCCGTGATTGCGGAAGACTCCTTCTGTCTGGCTGTGGGAGATCGGATCCCTGTGGGCAGAACAGGAGGGGAAGGCTATGGGGGCTATGGGGTAGAGTTAGGGCAGAGTTGAGGGCAGAGTCAAGGTTGATCTTTGCCCTCCAATCCAAGAGGCATTCTGCGGCCCCTGGCCACAGTAATTTAAAGGCATGATAATATTCAGACTGATTTATTGCAATTCCGTTATGTAGGGCTGCCACAATACTCTATGAAGAAGTTGCAATTGATTCAAAATAATACAGCCAGGATTCCAAGAGGTCATGGTGCCCTCTTCTGAAGAGCCTTCATTGCCTTTTGGCTGAGACATAAACAAAATTTAAGCTATTTAATGTTTGTTTTTAAGATCATGCATCAAGTAGGACCAAAATAATTGGCTGATAGGTTGGTTTCTTGTGGAGGTCCTATTATGTGCATAGATTCAGACCCAGCCTATGCTCTGACCGCAGAGCCCAGCTGAACATTTGCAAACTGCTACTTACACACTCGCCTGCAAAATAGTGAATACCCAAAGTGCATGTGTAAATGACTCTTCATGTGCATCAGTCCTTCAGAATACGGACTTGTGCATGTTTCAGATCCTTAAGTCTCTGCACATCCTGTATAGAATTGGTCCTTATATGTGGAAGAGGTGTTTGTAAAATAATATGTGAGATGCACATATAAAAGTGCCTAAAAGATGAGATCCTATGCATTCTTTTAAATGTTTTTTTTTTTTTTTTTAAGTGAGAGTTCCTAGGATGGAGTTGGACAGATGTTAGGGTTTACGCCTGTGGGAATCGATATTCAGGGGTGGCCGCAAGAGGCTTTTAGAAAAGCCAGCCATGGCATTTAGATATGTATATTCAGTACTTTTATACAGATAGGCAGCGACGCTGGATATAGATGGAAAGCGCTCATCACTGGTGACTACACAAATAACAGCTACATTCAGATGCTAAGGATCATCTATATGTTTATGTTTATGTTTATTTAAAATTTGATATACCGCCCATACCAAAAAAGGCGTCTTGGTGGTTTACAATTAAAATTACATGGCTGCGGGAAAAAGAAAAGGAACGCCATCATTAAAAATAGTAAAGAGGGAAAAGAACAGAAACAAATAAACAAAGACATGACTACAAGGGTGGGTCAGGAGGAGAACAAGAGAGACAGACAAACAGAAGGGCAGACTATGGGGGAAGGTTGAATGCCATGGTGAATAGGTGGGTTTTTAATTTTGCTTTGAAATGCTGGAAAGATGTTTCAATGCGGAGGGAAAGAGGGAGTGAATTCCAAAGTCGGGGACCCAGGAAGTAGAAAGCAGAGGAACGAGTGGATTCCAAGTGGGCTTGTGCAGGGGGGGGAAGAAACACACGATTGAGATGAATGGAACGGAGGGAACGGTAAGGAGTGTGAAAGTGAATCTGGTCTGCAAGATAGAGGGGAACACCTGTGAAGAGAGCCCTGTGAACAAAAATTAGGATTTTGTAGTGAATGCGAGAAGGTACCGGTAACCAGTGTTGTTGTAGGAGGAGAGGAGTGACATGATCGAACCGGGAGGCGTGAGTTAAGAGGCGGACTGCGGTATTCTGAACACGTTGGATGCGAACAATTTGAGACTTTGGGAGACCTGCCAGGACGATGTTGCAATAATCAAGCTTGGATATAACTAAGGAAAGTAACAGCGTGGCCAAGGCAGAAGGAGAAAGGAAAGGGCTGACAGCTCGTAATTGTTTAAGTGAGAAAAAAGACCGCTGAACTACTGAGGAGATGTGCTCTCGAAAGGACAGAGAGGAATCAAGAACCACACCGAGATAACGAAAAGAAGAAACCAGAGGGACAGATTGGGAGGAAAAGATTGGAGCACAGGTGGGTGGGGAGCTTCCTAGTGTAATCCACATGGAGAATGACTTAGAAGGGTTAACGTGAAGATAGTTAGAAGAGAACCAAGAGGCAACAAAAGAATTTTTCATGCATATACAAATAGAAAATACCCTTATAAAATTATCCCCACATAAAAGTGTAGGCATATTCAGAGGCACAGTTTGGGTGGAGCATGAGTAGAGTCACGATTTATACATATTGTTTATAATATTTGCACATATGCACATAGAGGATAATTTTATAAGGGGGCACTTAGTTTGAGGGTTTTTAGTCGATGTAGGCACTACTTCATGAAGAAAAGTAGATGCCTGGCTTTCTTTATAACATACTAGTGTATGTAGCAGAAAACATGCCTTGAATGCAGGAGCAGATGGAAATGATCATGTGCACTTTACGCATATATGCATGTTCATATGTGTGCATACCACCTACATTCTGCCCAATGCCATCTATGTGCAAACCCACAGTGAAACTATGCACCTTCAAATCAATGCATGTGCTTTTACTTTGGAAGCTATTTTATAAGCGGTCATTTATGCACGTATGTGGCCACATATGCATGAAGATGAATAAAATAGCCCATTTGAGGTGCTTACTTTCAAGTTTAAAGTTAGTGCCTCCTTATAAAATTACCCCTATACTATGAGGGCAATTTTATAAAGTTCAGTGCTGGCAACTAACGTGACTAGCCACCAGCATTGAACTTAAACCCTGGATATTCAATGCCAGGGTCATATCTGGCCTCGGCATTGAATATCCAAGTTCTCTGAATTGCTGTGAGGCTAACCAGGCAGCAGTGATATTGAGCCACTGTCCGTTAGCTAACATGGTAAAAGTTAGGCCAGGGTTACCTGCCCCTGACTTTTGCCACAACCCGCTGACCAGGCAGCAGCTCAATATTGCCACTGCCCGGTCAGTGATAGGTGACATCTCTGCTCCACCCCAGAATGCTCATGGAACACCTTGATGCTAACCACTTAGTATTGGGGCATATAGCAGCACTCACTTGCTTTGGGTCCAGAGATAGGAACCAAGAACCAAAGAGGACCCCAGTGCTTGTTGCCCCTGGTTAGGATTAGAACACACAAGCAGTTTGGACTTGTGAAACCTAGAAAACAAAACTTGCACATTATGGATGAAACTTATTCACAAACACAAGTAAAGGAGTGATTAATCATTTTGGATATTTTTTTTTCTCGCTTTTGACCTTCTTCCATCACAATTGTCAAATCCAGGATTCGTGTAAAATAATCAAACATAGGGGCATGTTTACTAAACGGCGCTAACGGCGCAGCTGCAACGTTATCGCACGATACGTGACGTTATCACGCAATAATGGCGCATTACCATGCGAGAACATCACGTATCACGCGATAATGTCTGCGGCGGCGTTAAGGTGCACAGAGGGTGGGGTAAGGCCTCCCAGAGGGCGGAGTAAGGCTCCCCAGGGGCGGAGAGAAGGGGTCAATGTGCAGAGAGTGGGCGGGGAGAGGCTCCATGCACACTAATGCCGTGAAATGAAGCTCTGAAAATGAATGCCAGTGAAAACCTCGCACTAGGCACATTGCAGGACAGAGAAACCATTTCAGTCAGCAATGTACAGCAAAGGCAGGGAGACCCTAAAAAGTGATAATAGCGATACATGTGCAGCAACCAAAAAGGCACAAACCATAAATAATGACCAGAACGAAAATTGAAATTCAAAACACCGAGCTGGCCAATAGAACAAATAATGACAAGCGGTAATGAACACAACCTATAAAGAGGAAAAAAGACGAGCTCACTTTTGGAAGGGTCAATTCACAGTCCCCCCACAAAATGAATGTGCCAACATAGAAATAGTGCTGATGAGAGTTTTCTGTGGTGTGTATGGGGTAGCTTGCCTTTGTGGCTTACACATGTGCAACAACAGCAGAGTGGGCACATGGGAAAGGGCACTATGGTGATGGTGTAACTGGGGTACAGGGGGCTGCATGCGTCACATGCAGTGGGCCAGCTGGGGCACAGTGTGGACTAGGCAGATGCCTAACTGGCACATAGGAATGTAGAAGCGGAAAAGCAGCAAGACAGCAAATGACCAGGGTCCAATATGGCCACAAGTGTGTCCCACAGTGTCCCAGGGGACAGTACCCAGAAAATACCCCAAAGGGCACAGAACATTGACAGGCGGTGCCGGGGGGATGTGCTGATTTCCATGTCAGCACCCCTAACCCATATCACGCACCATAGGCAGCCACCTACCATCACATTGGAAGGCCTGGGACTGCGAACCACCAGCAGCAAAGGCACAAGGGCATGTCAGCATGGTGGCGGAGGGGTGCTGATGGCGGAGGGGGCAGTGGCATCTGCCCACAGCAGACCACGGCCAAGCCCCGTTTAGGTGGGTGCAGTGCACTGCAACAGACAAGGTCTGTCTGACGAACAGTCATGGTATCTGTCAGACGGCTGCCTGGGTGAGAATGTTCACAGTCTTGGCAAGTGCATATATCAATATGATTTGCAAGGGCTTGTGGGAAATGCAGTTCATTCACACCAGACACAGCTGCTCACAATAATTAGTTGTGCTTGAGTGTAAAGCCAATAAGATATTTATTTATGGGGTTATTTCTCCCAACACAGATATGCTTGGTAGCACATAAAACAGGATACTTGCTTTCAGTGTTAAACTTAGAAAAACAAAATCAGGAAAACAGATGAACTTTGTCAGGCAATCAAAGCAAAAGAATAAAGACCTGGTTGGTAACAAACTGGTCTTTTCTGTAGGCTTTAGCTAATATTTTCTTAGCAGTGTATCAAACAACAAGCAAAACCCACAAAGAAGGGAAAAACTGTTCTTTTCAGGTTAACTTCTTATATCTTCACACATAGATTCAGAAGTGATTCCCTCAGAGCTCACAAGCAATTAGGTAAGGCTCAATTGCTAGCAGTTACCCAGCTGAAACCCCTTAGCTGGCTTGCTTTCTACTGCGTGGCTCAAATCCTACTTCAGGAGCTTTTCTGAGTAGATTAAAGAACAAGTTTGTATTTCTTTGTGATGGTTGTTGTACTTTGTAACAGAAAATTACCAAAGGAGTTTAGACAGAGAGCAATCCATATATTCACAGCCTGTATCTAAGACCGCTCCCCCTTCTTCAACAATCATGGGTTCAATATCATGGATTGGCACAGAGGAATTTCTCAATGTAGCACTCTCAGGAGAATACTTGTTTCCCTGCTGTCTTTCAAGGTTATAGCTAGGGCATAGATCAGTATTCATACCTGAGCTTCCATTGCTGTTAGAGTTCCTCTCTAAATAGCCTGGCCAGTATGTAGTCCAGTTCTTAGGTCCAGCCTTCCAATCCAGATCCCTGGACACTGGATCTCTCTTCACATACCTTTTGGCACGGGTCCTAGGGTCCCTTCCAAGTGCAGCCGTCTCCCTCACAGGTACCCTCTGGAGATTCCTAGCTCTGCAGCACCATTCCTCTGGCTTTCCCCAGTCCAATGGTGTATGCTGGCCCTTGGAATACCTTCCAGTATACGTACTGCTCTGGACTCCTTTAGACCTCCCAAATGCTTTTCTCTTCTTTCTTCCAAAGGGTTTCTTGCCCTCTCTGTCCGTCCGGTCTGGCTTCTGTTCCTGATGATCCTCCAGATGATGAAGACGTCCAAGCTGAGGATATCCAAGCTGATTCTGAGGATCTCCCAGATGAAACTGAGGATGAGGATAATTCTCTGTAGAATAAACTCTACCTTTATTCTGCTTTGATGAGTGCTCCACCTTAGCACAGCGCAGCTGTGCTGAATCAGGCCCTGCCCTTTGAGATGAGTGCTTAGGGATTACCTCATAGCCCTCCTGATTGAACACACATTTCCCCACTTCAGCTCCTCTAATGGCTGTTGGAAACCTGGTGCATTCTGGGACTGGTAGTCTTTTATGGGAAAATTCTGTTTTCTTATTTCTACCAGAACTGACAGGTTGCTTGTTCAGAGTCACTTCACCTTTACTATAGCTCCTATCTGAGCTATGATAAGCTTCCTTATCACATACCCCCCTGCTTAAGTTATTACGGACTGGTTTAACTGGTGAAACCTCTTCTCTACAGTCCGTAATACCTACGAGAGTGTTATCTTTTTGAAGCTCACTTACTTCCTGACTGGCTTCAGGGTCATTATTATTTACAGGCCTCTCCTTCCAAGATTTAAGTACATTAATATGGTAGGTCTTTTCTACGCCCTCTTGCATTTTCTACCATATAAGACACTGGGCTCACTTGTTTAACAACCTTCCATGGCTCTTTCCATTGTACTTCAAATTTTGGGGCAGTTCCTGCTACTTGAACCAAAACCTTTTCACCAATGCTTAATTGGCGGCTTTTGGCCTTCCTATCATACCACCCTTTCTGGCGCACTTGACTGTCCTGCAGGTTCCTCTCAGCAACCTGCGAAGTCCTTTTCAAACGTGCTCTCAAGTCACGTAGAAACTGTGGCACCTCCTGACTTCCTGGTTCAGGATCAATCCATTGTTCCCTCAAAATATCTAACAAACCCCGTAGAGCCCTACCATACATCAATTCATATGGAGTTACACCTAGGGACACCTGAATTCTTTCCCTGCAGGCATATAAGGCGAAGGGCAATAACATACCCCATTCTTTTACCTCTCCTGCTAACCCCCTTCTCAACATTTGTTTGAGAGTTTGGTTGAATCTCTCCACCAAACCGTTTGATTGTGGATGGTAGGCTGAGGTTTTCACGTGATGAATGCCAAAGGCATCCCAGACCTGGGCCAAATATTTGGATACAAAATTGGACCCTCGGTCAGTCAACACCTCTCTTGGGAATCCCACTTCACAAAACAATTTTACTAGCTCTAAAGCTATTGTTTTTGCAGAAACATTCCTCAATGGTATGGCCCAGGGAAACCTTGTTGCCTGATCTACCATAACTAGGATGTATTGTGTGACACCCCTCCCTCGTCTACCCCAGTATGGTGGCAGTAAAGAGAGGGGGCACAGCATAAATTACTCTGTTATCGCTGTTCCCTGGATGTGCTTGTGTAGTTGTAGCCCAGTGATCACAGCCAAAGTAGGTTAAGGGTAAACAATATGTTTATTGTTCGCACCAGGTTTTCTTCCCCCCAAAACAGAGGTCAAAGGATATCAAAACATAACAGAGAAAGTCCGGTATAACAGCCTTCCTGATACTTCTCAGGGTATAATAGGTAAATCAAAGGTCATCTTCTCTTAGTGCATTCCACTTTCCAAAACATCTGTATTCTTCTTAACAGCGATACTTTTTCTCACATAAGACATTCAATAAAGAACTTCCCAAGCTGTGGTTTTTTTTGGTCCACATCTACATGAGTAATTCTCTTCTAGCCTCCAAGTAAAACTGAAGCTTCTTCCATGAGCTTAACCTTTCTTCTGTATAAAACTTCTCCCAGAAAAAATCTAGGTTTCCTGAAGCTATCTCTTGGAATTAGGCAATTAATTAGGATTGGCAGTGAGACAAGCTTCCTGTCTGCAATTAAACTCCAATCTCTAAAACACTTTTATAACAGCCTTAAAATATTGCATATGTTTAAGCTGTACATTAAAAGTCTCTTTGGCAGATACCACATTCCATTTCAGAGCCACTACTATAAGCTAATGGAATATCAGTTTGCATCTGTTCCGCTTCACTAACTGGAGCTTCTTGAATATAAGGCTCACTTGAGTCCAGTGCTCTTAGGTGTTTGAGGAGACTTTGTAACTGCTTCTCTCCCTTCTCTCTAACTGTCCTGCGCTCTTGCAGGGATATCTGTTTATTAACCTTCTTAAAGAGCTGAGCATAAGGATTTCTTTCTTCCTTGACTTGCCCGGGTCTTATTCTCTGGTGAGGAGGTACGTATCTCTTCTGACTAGGCTTTACAGGCACTCTTAATATCTCCTGTTCATCAGAATCTGTATCTAGGCTTGTGTCACACTGCTGCCAATTAAGAGCATGCTGAGGTGCACCTGTGCTAGCCTCTAGCTTGCAGGTTCTGACACGTTCTCTGCTGTGAGGCAACGTTTGTCTTTCATACACTGGGATTTCCCTTCCACCCAGTTTCTCTCTTGTCTGTCTATTCCCAGGGAAACTATCAGCAGAAATGCTTCTGTCCCTTTCAGACAAAGACTCTATACTTTGTTTAAAAGACTTATAGGATTTTCTGACCTGCTTTGGCTTTGCTTGAGGGCTATTCCTTCCTGGGAGGACTTTCAGCTGTTTTCCCCGAGACGTGGCTTCCTCTGTGCAAGGTGGCTGGCAACCGTCCAAGTAATTGGTTCCCACCTGGTCCCTCTTGCTCCGAGCTCTGCCTCTTTGGGAATTCAAGGCTCTCTCTGTCTCTCTGAAAAGAATGCCTGACTCCAAAGCTGTATCTGCTTCCTTGGAGTCCCTTTCTCCTGGCTGTGCCAAAGGTAAGTGTCTGCTTTGCTTTCTCCGTTCCTGCAGCTTCTGTTGCCTGTGTAGCTCCTCGTTCTCCTCCTCTCTTTCCTTTTGTTCTAACTGTTCCTCTTCCTCCTGTTCTTACTTTGAAACTACCACTTCCTGGTTATGAGGACTGGTTTGTCCAATCAGGCGAGAGTCCACCCCTTTCCCTGATAGGCTAGCTCTCCCTGTCAGCCTAGAGCTAGGGTGTGGCTCCCTTTCACATCTCTCCTGCCCTGCAACTTTGTGTGCTGAGGTTTTAACCCTCTCTTGCCCTGTATCTATGGCAGGTTCAGAGTAAAAAGTGTGTTTAAAACCCTTTTTCTTGTGCTCTGCCAGCTCTGCCTTGTCACACAACCCCTCATTTAAGATATTCCGAGCTGGCTGAAAACTTTCAGAACAGCCCGGAATCCTTGAAAGGGCATCTGCGTTGAGGTGCAGCTTACCCGGCCGGTGCTCTATACGGAACTCATAAGCCTGTAGAGTCATATACCATCTGGTAAGGCGGGGATTGTGGTCCTTCATAGATGACAGCCATTTTAAAGGAGCATGGTCTGTCACCAACGTAAAGCGACGGCCTGTTAGGTAAAATCTGAGGGCTTCTGTAGCCCATCGGATTGCCAGGCACTCCCTTTCTACTGTTGAATATTTCTGCTCCGCGGGTGCTAACTTCCTGCTTAGGAACATTAGAGGGTGCTCCACCCCCCCCCCCCTGTTTTTGGGACAGGACGGCCCCTAGCCCTACATCCGAGGCATCAGTCTGCAAAATGAAGTCTTTCGTAAAATCTACCCCTCTTAAAACTGGGGCTGCGCATAAGCGCTCCTTTAGTTGCGCGAAGGCTCTTTCTGCAGTTGAGGTCCACTGAACCTGATTAGGGGCATTTTTCCGAAGCATATCGGTAAGGGGCGCACTTTCGCTAGCAAACTGGGGTAGGAATCGCCTATAATAACCTATTAGGCCCAAAAAGCTTCTGACTTGCTTTTTGGTCTTTGGTAGTGGAAAATTCTTTACGCTCACTACCTTATCCATAAGCGGCTTCACTATTCCTCTACCCACTAAATGTCCCAGATATTTGACTTCCTTACCTCCAAACAGACATTTGGCAGGATTTAAGGTAAGGCCAGCCTTCCTCATCCCCCTTAGTACTGCCCGTACCTGTGCTAGATGAAGGTCCCAGTTATCGCTGTGGATGATTACATCGTCCATATATGCCAAGGCATAAGAGCGATGTGGGCGTAGGACTATATCTATTAATCGCTGGCACGTCGCGGCTGCCCCGTGTAGCCCGAAAGGCATACGTCGGAACTGATAAAGACCAAGGGGCGTGCTGAAGGCTGTTTTTGGCTTAGATTCCCTGGTAAGGGGAATCTGCCAATACCCCTTGGTCATATCCAGCGTGGTAAGATACTTGGCCTGCCCTAGCTGGTCCAATAGCTCCTCTATGCGAGGTAGAGGGTAACTATCAAATCTGGATATGGCGTTTACTTTCCTGAAATCTATACAAAATCTTATCGTGCCATCTGGTTTTGGCACCATGACTACTGGACTGTTCCAGGGACTAACTGACTCCTCAATTATTCCCATTTCGAGCATCTCTTGCACCTGCTTTATCACCTCCTGACATTTAGCCTCCAGCAACCTATATGGTCGTTGTCGGACTACATCTCCAGGAGGGGTCACTACCTCGTGGGCTACCAGTTGGGTTTCTCCTGGCATGGGAGTAAGTACATCAGTAAAATTTCCTAATAGTTTCCGCAGGGACTGCTGTTGATCCCAGGAGAGCTCTGCTCCTAACCTGGGAACAAGTTTTTCCTTACACTGCGCTAGCTGGGGTCCGAGATCCATTTCTGTCTTCTCGCCCTCGGTAACATCCGCCACCCCCATTAAAACAGCGCGGCCAGTGGACCCAAACGCTCCTGAGCCCCTTATAGTGATGCTTAACTCCATGGCTTCTTCTATAGGGGGAAAGCCAACTCTTTCCATAATGAGTTGAGCTATCCTATCCCCTATGGATACTCTGAAATCTTTTCTAGAGAAATTTAGAAGTAGGACCTTAACTACCCCTCTAAAATCAGGGTCTATCACCCCGGCACCTATATCGATACTGTCCTTTTTTATTTATTTTATTTTATTTATTTATTTAACAATCTCTTATATACCGCAGCTTCCTAAGATCAGCTGCGGTTCACAAATAACAACAGGCAACAAATCATGGATTTGTTTTACCGCCAGCCCAGATCGTGGCGCGATCCGGCCATAGCAACCGGGTGGTATTTCTATTTGTATACCGGTTTCTACCAGAGCCCTTCCCTGCCTTGGGACAATAGTGTCCTCTGCACTATATATGTCGAATCCGGCAGCATTCTCCGTGGCTCTCTTGGGGATCCTAGCGTTAGGGGTGACCCTACAACATTTTAGGATAAAGGCATTTTTCTTAGGGGGAGGATCCAAGATAGGAGCTTTCTTCCTAGCTGGCTTCTCTTGGGGCTTTGCAAAAAGTGGGGCTGGTACTATCCCAAGCCTGGATTTTCCCCATTGAGAGGATGTTGTATGTTTTTCCTTTGCCTCCCTCTCTCTAAGCTCTTTATCTACCTTTTGACGCTTTGGGACTATGGCCTCAGCTGTAGCGGCTAGCCCCTGGACTAGGCTCTTCCTAAACTGCGGCCAATCTCTCCCTAAGACTATTGAGTGTGGTAGGTTGGGCACTACTGCTACTGGGATGTCTCTCTTTACCCCTAGTCCCTCTACTGTTACAGTGTGCAACGGATAAAACGTGGCAGCACCATGTACGCAGCGAATTTCAATCTTTCCTTCAGGGTGTACTTTAGGGCAGTCATTAGGGGTTCCTATCCTTTCCCAGAATTTCTCTGAGACCATTGACTGGTCAGCGCCAGAATCTAATAGCGCTTCAATCTGGACGTTATTAACAGTGACTGCTGATAAAAATCCCTCCCCCACCTTCTTGGAAGGAGTAGTCACCAGTGCTAGCTTAGCCCTGCAATTCCTTTTCAGGTGTCCCGGCTGACCGCAAGCAAAACACTTAGGCTCCTCCCTCCCAGGCTTGAACAAGGGCTTCTTAGATGGACACTCTCCCACCATTACTCTACCCTTCGCTCCTGGCATTCTCAGGACTGACTTCTCTGAAACACCCATCCCCCGCTGTCTTATAGCTTCCGCCGCAAAGAAACGGTCGGCCAGCGTGATGGCATCCTTAGTGCTTCTACAATCCTGCAGAACTAAGAAGGACTGTACTTCTTTGGGGACTGCCTCAAGAAATTGCTCTAGCACAATATCATCTATAATGGTATCAAAGCTCCTGTTATTTGGTGAAAACCATTTGTGCACTAAAGCTCTAATCCTATGGCATAATGCCTGTGGTGTCTCGCCCGGGTTTAATTTGCACCCTCTTAAAAGGTGGCGGTACACCACCGGAGTTAGGCCCAGCCTTTCTCTTATGGCTTTGACCACAGCGTCATAATCAGTAGCCAGATCATTGGGCATCTCTCTGTAAGTTGTCAAGGCTTCTCCCGTTAAGGAAGTAGCGAATCTGATGACCCAATGTTCTCTTGGCCATCCGCTCATGATAGCAATGCGTTCAAAAACTTCAATGTGGTCATCTATATCCACTTCATTAGACATTGGCCCTAATGACCACATTCCTTGACCTAGAGGTCCAAGTCCTGTATTAGTTCCTAATGAACTAGAAACAGTTCTCAGTACTTCAGTTGTCCCTTTTAGCTCTCCGATCCATGAAGTCAGCAGATCTATCACCGGCTTTTGCTGATCCTGGAACATCTCCGCCATCCGTTCCTGCGTCTGTGCTGCTCTCGCCTCCTGCTGCTGGAACCGCTCTGCTACCCACTTCATCAGGTGTGCGGGATCCATCTTGCTGTAGCTGAAATGAAACAAAAGAAAACAACACCAAGTGCGGCACAAATACACTCGCACCTGCCTTAGCTCCCGGCTTATCTCTGCGCTTTACCCCCCTCCCTTGTAGCAGTATCCGGAGACAAGCCTTCCCAGCTACTGGTTACCTGCTACAAGTGGAGAGTCGTGCTCATCAGGAATACGCTGGTGCTGGCCCAGGAACTCTGGTCCACCTTCACCACTCTTGCGCTCCCAAATGCTCTCGCAGATCCGGTCAGCTCTTCTTCAGGCACCTTCCTTTTGTATTTGGTTTTTTGTTTTTTTTTTCAAGCTTGCACGAGGTTTCTCTCCTCAGGACTTCACTGTTGGAGTTGGTATATCCTCTTTTCTGGACAGGGTGTTGAAAAATCCGCAAAACTACGCCAATCTGTGACACCCCTCCCTCGTCTACCCCAGTATGGTGGCAGTAAAGAGAGGGGGCACAGCATAAATTACTCTGTTATCGCTGTTCCCTGGATGTGCTTGTGTAGTTGTAGCCCAGTGATCACAGCCAAAGTAGGTTAAGGGTAAACAATATGTTTATTGTTCGCACCAGGTTTTCTTCCCCCCAAAACAGAGGTCAAAGGATATCAAAACATAGCAGAGAAAGTCCGGTATAACAGCCTTCCTGATACTTCTCAGGGTATAATAGGTAAATCAAAGGTCATCTTCTCTTAGTGCATTCCACTTTCCAAAACATCTGTATTCTTCTTAACAGCGATACTTTTTCTCACATAAGACATTCAATAAAGAACTTCCCAAGTTGTGGTTTTTTTTGGTCCACATCTACATGAGTAATTCTCTTCTAGCCTCCAAGTAAAACTGAAGCTTCTTCCATGAGCTTAACCTTTCTTCTGTATAAAACTTCTCCCAGAAGAAATCTAGGTTTCCTGAAGCTATCTCTTGGAATTAGGCAATTAATTAGGATTGGCAGTGAGACAAGCTTCCTGTCTGCAATTAAACTCCAATCTCTAAAACACTTTTATAACAGCCTTAAAATACTGCATATGTTTAAGCTGTACATTAAAAGTCTCTTTGGCAGATACCACATTCCATTTCAGAGCCACTACTATAAGCTAATGGAATATCAGTTTGCATCGGTTCCTCTTCACTAACTGGAGCTTCTTGAATATAAGGCTCACTTGAGTCCAGTGCTCTTAGGTGTTTGAGGAGACTTTGTAACTGCTTCTCTCCCTTCTCTCTAACTGTCCTGCGCTCTTGCAGGGATATCTGTTTATTAACCTTTTTAAAGAGCTGAGCATAAGGATTTCTTTCTTCCTTGACTTGCCCAGGTCTTATTCTCTGGTGAGGAGGTACGTATCTCTTCTGACTAGGCTTTACAGGCACTCTTAATATCTCCTGTTCATCAGAATCTGTATCTAGGCTTGTGTCACGCTGCTGCCAATTAAGAGCATGCTGAGGTGCACCTGTGCTAGCCTCTAGCTTGCAGGTTCTGACACGTTCTCTGCTGTGAGGCAACGTTTGTCTTTCATACACTGGGATTTCCCTTCCACCCAGTTTCTCTCTTGTCTGTCTATTCCCAGGGAAACTATCAGCAGAAATGCTTCTGTCCCTTTCAGACAAAGACTCTATACTTTGTTTAAAAGACTTATAGGATTTTCTGACCTGCTTTGGCTTTGCTTGAGGACTATTCCTTCCTGGGAGGACTTTCAGCTGTTTTCCCCGAGACGTGGCTTCCTCTGTGCAAGGTGGCTGGCAACCGTCCAAATAATTGGTTCCCACCTGGTCCCTCTTGCTCCGAGCTCTGCCTCTTTGGGAATTCAAGGCTCTCTCTGTCTCTCTGAAAAGAATGCCTGACTCCAAAGCTGTATCTGCTTCCTTGGAGTCCCTTTCTCCTGGCTGTGCCAAAGGTGAGTGTCTGCTTTGCTTTCTCCGTTCCTGCAGCTTCTGTTGCCTGTGTAGCTCCTCGTTCTCCTCCTCTCTTTCCTTTTGTTCTAACTGTTCCTCTTCCTCCTGTTCTTACTTTGAAACTACCACTTCCTGGTTATGAGGACTGGTTTGTCCAATCAGGCGAGAGTCCACCCCTTTCCCTGATAGGCTAGCTCTCCCTGTCAGCCTAGAGCTAGGGTTTGGCTCCCTTTCACGTCTCTCCTGCCCTGCAACTTTGTGTGCTGAGGTTTTAACCCTCTCTTGCCCTGTATCTATGGCAGGTTCAGAGTAAAAAGTGTGTTTAAAACCCTTTTTTTTGCGCTCTGACAGCTCTGCCTTGTCACAATTGGAAACCTCGGGGCGTTTTGACTAATGGGCCTACAATATCCATGGCAATGCGACCAATTGGGTCTGTAATAATTGGCATGGGAATCAATGGCACCACCGGTGGGTGAGCCGCTGTAACTCGCTGACACGCTGGACATGCAGCACAAAACTGGGCAGTTTCTTTGAAAATACCTGGCCAGTAAAAACGCATAAGTATTTGATCCAGCGTTCCTTGCATCCCTTTATGACCTCCAACTGGATGATCATGTGCTAATCTAAGTACTAGCCCTTTGAAAGTTGTGGGTACCACCAATTGTTTACGTATGGTCCCATTTCTGGGGTCCTGACTCTATATAATATTTCATTATCTAGTCTGAATCTGGGCAATTCCTCCCTTACCTCATGAGCATACTTAAAAGCTCGGGTGAGAGCATGATCAGCTCGCTGCTCTTGTGGAAAGTTAGGAAACTTTGCCACTAACTCAGCTGGCACCCAGGGTAAACTTTGACCAGCTAACATCTCAGCCCTACCCTGTGCTCTGCAAAGTCTCTCACGCCGCTTTTGTGCTTTCAACTTTCTTACTTTACCAGATGATGGAGTTATTAAATCATCATGAGAGGGTAAGTCTCCTAATAACTCTGCCTGCTCCCCCTCCTCCTTCTGCTGGCTCTCTACCTTAGCCTGCGAGCAGGTGGATACAAGGCCCCTCTTATTACCTATAGTTTGGCCTTCTGGAAGCTTAACCATCTTTTTAGCTAGGGACTGAGGACTTCCAAAGAAAGGCCCAGGAGCTATTTCCATTATTCCTTCTCCCTCCTTCTTTCCTAGCCCTTCCACTAGACCCTGCTTAAATCTTGGCCAGTCCTTTCCTAGAACCAAATCAAAGGGTAGCCTAGGCACCACTGCTAACAGGACTTCCTCTTGTTCCCCCAGGCACTTAACCTTTAGCCTATGGGTGGGATATGATGTTGCAGCACCATGAATGCATCTGATGTGAACTTGGCTTTCAAGGGTTCTAGGCACAAATCCTTCTTGGGCCTCTATCCTCTTCCAAAGCCTTTTTGACATCATACTCTGGTCTGCCCCAGAGTCTAACAAAGCATTTGTGGTAATTCCTTGCACATCAACCATCAAAAGAAATCCTTCTTTGGGCTGTTTTAAATCCACACCCATTAAGCCAGTGTGTGTCTGGCATCCCTTTTCTAAATGTCCCCATTTTCCACACTTGAAACATTTCTTTCTACTCCACTGTGTCATCTGGTTTGGCACAGTACATTTATTTTCAAAAACATTTTTAATTATTTTCTTTTCTGATATAGCACAGCTTGCCTCAGCACCCATCTTCAGAGGGCCACCCATTCTATGGCAAGCCTGCGTGGCTTTCAAGTATCTCTCTGCTAGCATGGTTGCCTCTCCAAGATTTTGGCAATTTTGCTGTATAAGGAAAGTGTGCAAATCTTTAGGCACCGCAGACATAAATTGTTCAAGCATAATAATGTCTAATAACATTTCTACCGTCTTTTGCTCAGGCTCCAACCATTTTACAGCTAAACCTCTGATTCTCTGACTCAGAGCCCTGGGTGTTTCACCCACTCTTAATGTAGTAGCTCTAAACATTCGCTTATACTCTGAAATAGACAACCCTAGGCGATCTCTAATAGCAGCCTTTACATCCTTATAATTCAAAGCCTGGGATGCTGGCATTGCTCTATAAGCTGCAAGCGCCTCTCCAGTTAATGAGGCTGCCAGCCTTACTGCCCACTGGGTCTCTGGACATGCTAATGCTTGTGCCACTCTCTCAAAAGACTCTAGAAAATCATCAACATTATCATCTGGAGTTAGCTTCCCAAAACTAAATGCCCCAATTCATTGATTGAGTCCCACTCTGTCCACATGTGGTGTACCAGTATTTACTGCTGGTCTTGCATCTGGTCCACTTTGGCTCTGCAGTTTAACTAGGGCTTGCACCAGATCAAGCATTGGCCTCTGCTGGTCCATTAAGGCTTTCATAGCAGTGTCCTGAGCCTGCTGTGCTAGCTCCTGTTGCCTGCTAAACTGGGCTGCCATCCACTGAGGTAGTTCCCTTGGATCCATCTTGATCCCTGCAAGAAAACACACAAAAAAAAAAAACCACAGTGCACCACCTTCCAAACAGGTGTTTTTTTCTGCTTCTTTTTTTTTCAATTACCCCTGTGCCTTACTCCCATCCACCACTAGACATGCCCAGGTACTTGTTACCTTATGCCAGTGATGAATCCAGCTCTGCACAGGGTCTTTTCTTCCTGTAACAGCTACCTGGAACAGCCACCTCTCCTCCAAAGTGCAGTTGAGGGAAAAATCTTTTCTTTCAGCTTTTAAGCTTGAACTGTCTTTTCCTTCAGACTTGAGTTGTAATCCTTAGCAAGTAAATCCTTCTTGCGCAAAAGCAATCCGAAATACTACGCCATTTGTCAGACGGCTGCCTGGGTGAGAATGTTCACATTCTTGGCAAGTGCATATATCAATATGATTTGCAAGGGATTGTGGGAAATGCAGTTCATTCACACCAGACACAGCTGCTCACAATAATTAATTGTTATTTATGGGGTTATTTCTCCCAACACAGATATGCTTGGTAGCACATAAAACAGGATACTTGCTTTCAGTGTTAAACTTAGAAAAACAAAATCAGGAAAACAGATGAACTTTGTCAGGCAATCAAAGCAAAAGAATAAAGACCTGGTTGGTAACAAACTGGTCTTTTCTGTAGGCTTTAGCTAATATTTTCTTAGCAGTGTATCAAACAACAAGCAAAACCCACAAAGAAGGGAAAAACTGTTCTTTTCAGGTTAACTTCTTGTATCTTCACACATAGATTCAGAAGTGATTCCCTCAGAGCTCACAAGCAATTAGGTAAGGCTCAATTGCTAGCAGTTACCCAGCTGAAACCCCTTAGCTGGCTTGCTTTCTACTGCGTGGCTCAAATCCTACTTCAGGAGCTTTTCTGAGTAGATTAAAGAACAAGTTTGTATTTCTTTGTGATGGTTGTTGTACTTTGTAACAGAAAATTACCAAAGGAGTTTAGACAGAGAGCAATCCATATATTCACAGCCTGTATCTAAGACCGCTCCCCCTTCTTCAACAATCATGGGTTCAATATCATGGATTGGCACAGAGGAATTTCTCAATGTAGCACTCTCAGGAGAATACTTGTTTCCCTGCTGTCTTTCAAGGTTATAGCTAGGGCATAGATCAGTATTCATACCTGAGCTTCCATTGCTGTTAGAGTTCTTCTCTAAATAGCCTGGCCAGTATGTAGTCCAGTTCTTAGGTCCAGCCTTCCAATCCAGATCCCTGGACACTGGATCTCTCTTCACATACCTTCTGGCATGGGTCCTAGGGTCCCTTCCAAGTGCAGCCGTCTCCCTCACAGGTACCCTCTGGAGATTCCTAGCTCTGCAGCACCATTCCTCTGGCTTTCCCCAGTCCAATGGTGTATGCTGGCCCTTGGAATACCTTCCAGTATACGTACTGCTCTGGACTCCTTTAGACCTCCCAAATGCTTTTCTCTTCTTTCTTCCAAAGGGTTTCTTGCCCTCTCTGTCCATCCGGTCTGGCTTCTGTTCCTGATGATCCTCCAGATGATGAAGACGTCCAAGCTGAGGATATCCAAGCTGATTCTGAGGATCTCCCAGATGAAACTGAGGATGAGGATAATTCTCTGTAGAATAAACTCTACCTTTATTCTGCTTTGATGAGTGCTCCACCTTAGCACAGCGCAGCTGTGCTGAATCAGGCCCTGCCCTTTGAGATGAGTGCTTAGGGATTACCTCATAGCCCTCCTGATTGAACACATGTTTCCCCACTTCAGCTCCTCTAATGGCTGTTGGAAACCTGGTGCATTCTGGGACTGGTAGTCTTTTATGGGAAAATTCTGTTTTCTTATTTCTACCAGAACTGACAGGTTGCTTGTTCAGAGTCACTTCACCTTTACTATAGCTCCTTCCTGAGCTATGATAAGCTTCCTTATCACATATCCCCAGGGAATGGTTTACCCCTGTGGCAACAGTTTGGTGCAGTATACACAGCCAGTGTGTTCACAAGCAGAAGAACACAAGTTCAAGTCCCAGCTGTAGCTCCTGCAAACCATGCCCCTATATTTTACACAGTACTAAACCGTGGTAATAAAGACAGAATCTTTATTGCAGATAAAAGTAACATGCCATAAACACCTATATTATACCCTACAGAGAACATACTCTTGACTCCCACATCACATTCAACTCCCACCCCCTGTCTCCCTTCCCTCCCCACGTCCCTGTGTTTAGCTCTGTAGACTCTACTCTATTTTTCTCTCTTTCTCTCTCTTACTCTTTCCTATTATCCAATGGCGTTCCTTTCTCTCTTTGCTTTTCCACAGCTGCCTTTTATTGTACACCGCCCTGATACCTCGGTCTTGGGCGGTATATCAAGCCTAAATAAATGAAATAAATGAAATACACCATAAACATGTGCAATCCCTAGAGAAGAGTTTCCCAACTCCAGTCCTGGAGGGCTAAACACCATTCAGGTTGTCAGGATGTCCTTAATAAATATACATGAGATGCATTTACATGCACCACCCCCATTGTATGAAAATGTAGCCATGCATATTCATTAGGGACAGCATGAAAACCTGAACCGTGTTTGGCCCACCAGGACGGAGTTGGGAACCTCTGCCTTGGAGCAGCAGCCGACAGGGGCACAAACACCCACACCCACAGGCCCCACTATGCAGCGGCTCATGGAGAGTCAGGCTGTTGGGCCCTGCGCGCAGCAGCATCTACCAATACTAGCACCTGCATACCTTAGCAATGCCATCTTAAACATGGAAACACGTTCCACATATATCAAAAGGTTGCTATGAATAATGTCAGATAACAAATCTTAAGTTAAACACAATTTGTTGACAGGGATTCATCATATCAACCTTTCTGATATCTGTGGAGTGTGTTTCAGGTTTTGTTTCTCACAGTGTTTAACTCCCCCGGGGAGTAACCCTAACTGTATTGAGTACCATAGCAGTGCCTGCACTGTGCCCAGGACTGGTGTGGTGGCAAGGGCTGTCAGCCACATCCATATTTGCACAATGCTGAAATAGGTGTGGTAGTATGCGTATGTCCATCCAGTGTTATGTGGCTGCCTACACCTTACTGAGCACACAATGCTTGCACTGTTTCCAGTGTTTGCCTGCCAATGTGCATAATGGCTTGGTTACCCCATAGTGCTCTATTGTGTTTTCCTCATGTGATATCTATGGGTTCCCTTTTCTGGGGCCCAATCATTGACATACCTTCTTGGTGTGTGTGCTGTTTCTCCTGGAGCATGCACTTTGTACTAGCTAGCAGACTGTCTGCAGTTAGAATGTGTATGGCTGGAACACCTTGCAGGGTGGAGACTGACCGTGCCCTCTGCTGGTGAATGTCAGATAGGGGTGGGGCAGCTGAGCTTTTCCATGCCTACTGCCCTATGTGATGCATACAGATCTGCATTGACCTCCCTGTAGGGTGGCCATTCCTTTCTACTGCCACCATTGCAGAGATGTAGAGTGCGGATCTGTTGGTGTGAGATCCTGTCCCCCACCCTGACCCACAGGAGCAGGTTGGGTGGTGCTACATAATCCACTTTGGGGTCCAAACACTCCCCTTCATTTATGACATGTGACCATAGCACCCACAAAGAATATGCACTATTCTCGGTGCATCATAGTCCTCAAGTGCTAGACATGACTGGGAAATACAGATGGACACAGGTGTATCCTAGGAGTGTCTGCAGAGACTACTCATCACACACTAGCATTGATGGGGATCTGATGTGCAGCCTATCTCAGCCATTCCATGTGCTGTGGACCTGGTGCTGGGCCCCCCACTTCACCCTCAGGGTGAGCACAGGAACCGCACAATGTCACTGTCTGTGGCTACTCTGTTCCACTAACACACACGGTCAGTTCCCCCTATCAGGACGGGGTGCTATAGAGGTGCATACCCCATCTTGTGATAAGATGTAGGCTGCTGATCTGCATGTGCAGTGCATCATGGGTACAGGTGGGTTTACCCTATCCTGGTAACCAGAGCAGACAGTTTGTGTGGTGACCTGCAGTCTTTCTGTAGCCAGCCAGAGGTGTACTAGATACTATAGAGATGCAGCCCACTGGTTACTTCAATGACTGTGGAAGCAGAGGTCATGAGTTTGATCCCACATTGGTGTTATTTAAGAATACTGTCTGAGGCTTTTTCTTTTCATTTCAATCAGTGCTGCCAGCAGAAACACCCTCACAGTGCTGTAGCCTAAGGTGCCTCATAGGCGCCCTGTAAAGCGCCCTATACTACGCCCTATAGGGCACATTATAGGGTGCCTTGGCAGTCAGGGCACTTTATAATGTGACCTATGGGACGCTTTATAGGGGGACCTATGAGGCACCTTAGGTTATGACACTGTGAGGGTGTTTTTGCTGGCAGCACTGATTTAAATTAAAAGAAAATGCCTCAGACAGCCTTTTTAGATTCCACCACTGCAGGATCAAATCCATGACCTCTGCCTCCACTGTCACTACAGTAGCCAGTGGGCTACATCTTTATAGCTTGTAACACTGCTCTGGCATGTACTTAGGGTTAACACGCGTTAACGTGCCACGGCGTCCACTATCGCGCGATACATATTCTTGCTACCTTAGGACCGGAACGCTTCACATTATCTCTGTAACTAGCGCCATCAACATTAAGACAGTTTAGTAAACATACCCCATAATCTCATGATCATGCAGATTTATTTCTCAATACCACTGCTGCTAATGGGACCTAGAGGTTGTTCTTTTTCTATATCTATAGGAAAAAGAATTAGCAACATTCATGCTATACATGGAGCCCGATTCTGGAAAGGGGACGTCCGGGACATCCATAAGTCCCGAGGAAGACGGGGATGTTTGGGCCCGATTCTGGTCTGCGGGAACAAAACGTTCCTGCAGAAGCCAGAATCAGGCCCAAGGATGGCCCAGCATGCCCCTTTTGCCTGTGGGGATGTCATGCCCACAGGCGCCCCAGACATCTGTGGCTCTGGCCCCCCAAATCCCCCCTGCCCAACCCACGGCTGGCCTGCCGTGGCCTGGATTGGGCAGTGAGGACCCTCCCGCACCCAGTAACAGGCCTGGGGGTGGCTCACCTGCCCTGATCTTCCCGATTATGCTGCTTTATACCACCTCTGAGGTGGTATAAGCAGCATTTCCCAACAGGCCTGGCAGCATGTACAGGGCCATGACCTGAATTGGCCCTGTATGTGCTGCCAAGCTGGCCTGCCCCTGCTTTGCCCTGATCCCCCCTCCCGCCCCCCGTCGGATCTCCCTGTCTTGATGCACAAGACATATAGGGACAGCCAGTGGGGGAATAGGATGCAGACGCCTTGTGGGGCTACACATCCAGGTGGGACGTGTTGCCCTGCAACCCACCTTTCAGAATGACCTCATTTGTGTTCTATTTTGATATTAAATTACTTTAGTTTTAGCTGTCAGGTAGATTGAAAACAAAGT
This sequence comes from Ichthyophis bannanicus, assembly GCA_033557465.1. NCBI lineage: Eukaryota > Metazoa > Chordata > Amphibia > Gymnophiona > Ichthyophiidae > Ichthyophis > Ichthyophis bannanicus. The sequence continues at coordinate 392,365,907 of CM066032.1, forward strand.
ACATATCCTTGTGCTTCACTAATTAGTACACAGCAGTGGGTAAGACAGTCTCCCTGAAAACTTTAAAAGTAACTTCTCTAACAAGGCATGTTGGTTTCTGGCAAGAAGGAATTTCCTTATGCCCTTGAGAACTCTGTGCAATTATTTCTCACTAACAGAGTGACTCTAAACACACAGCCCTGCTTTATTTGTTCCTCCCAATTGTTATCTGTTTCATAGCAATGTACATTCTTCTTCCCAATCCATTTGAATCACAGAATCCATTTCGTACTACAGTACAAACCCATATAGATAACAGGAGAAAAAAAATATTAGCTGTGCACATTACATCTGCAGATCAATCATAGAATCTATTTTTTTTCTTTCATATTCATTAGACTGACACATCACATCATATTATAAGATTACCTTCACCAGTTTACTGTCTGTCAAAGTCTTTTTCACTATTAATATCCCATCTCACTTCTCACAACACTTTCTCATCAATTGCATCTTACCGCCAACTATATACATAGACCTTTCTTCATTCCATACTAATGTATCCTTATATGGTAAGTCTTCAAGAAACATCAAACAGCTACTGAAACTTAGGGGTATGTTTATTAAACCGTCGTAATGTTACCGGCACTAGTTGCAGCAATAATGTGAAGAATGCCATATAAGGTAGTGGGCGGTCCGGCGGCAAGGTAGCAAGAATCTGTATCACGCGATAGTGGGAGCCATGGCACGTTAACATGTGTTAACCCTAAGTTCATGTCAGTGGAGTGTTAGAAGCTATAAAGATGTAGGTCACTGGTAACTGCAATGACTGTGAAGGCAGAGGTCATGGGTTCAATCCCACAGTGGTGTTATTTTAAGAAGGCTGTCTGAGGCATTTCCTTTTAATGTAAATCAGTGCTGCCAGCAAAAACACCCTCACAGTGCCGCAACCTAAGGTGCCTCATAAGGTGCCCTATAGGGTGCCCTATAAGGTGCCCAATAGGTCACATTATAAAGAGCCCTGTCCGCCAAGGCACCCTATAATGTGCCCTATAGAGCGCTTTACAGGGCGCCTATGAGGTACCTTAGGCTACAGCACTGTGAGGGTGTTTTTGCTGGCAGCACTAATTTAAAGTTAAAGGAAATGCCTCAGACAGCAGTCTTAAATAACACCACTACAGGATCAAACCCATGACTTCTGCCTCCCTAGTCATTAAAGTAACCAGTGGGCTACATCTCTATAGCAGCTAACACACTGCTGGCTGGCTACAGAAAGACTGCAGGTCACCACACAAACTGTCTGCTGTGGTTACCAGGATAGGGTAAACCCACCCGTACCCATGATGCACTGCAATGCAGATCAGCAGTCTACAGCTGATAACATAATGGGGTATGCACCCCCACAGCACCTAGGCCTGGTAGGGGGAACTGACCGTGTGTGTTACTGGCACAGAGTAGCTACAGACCATGACATCGTGCGGTTCCTGTGCTCACCCTGAGGGTGAGGTGGGGGGCCCAGCACCAGGTCCGCAGCACCTGGATTGGCTGTGCTGTAGGTCCCCATCCGTGCCAGTGTATGATGGGTAGTTCTTGCAGACACATCTAGGATGCACTTGTGTCTGTCTGTATTTCCCAGTCATGTCCAGCCCTTGTGGACTATGATACACCCAGACTAGTGCATACCCTGTGTGGGTGCTATGGTCATAAGTAAAGGGTGGTGTTTGGACCCCCAAAGCAGATTATGTAGCACCACCCTCCCCGGGTCAGGGTGGAAGACAAGGTCTCCCACCAACAGATCCACACTCTACACCTCTGCAATGGTGGCAGTAAAAAGGACCACCAACCCCAGTCCTGCTGGGGAATGAGCACCCTACAAGGCAGTCAATGCAGACCTGTATGTATCACATGGTGCAGTAGGCCTGGAAAAGCTCATCTCCCCACAGCCCTATCTGACATTCACCAGCAGAGGGCACAGTCACTATCCACCCACTACACCCTGCACAATGTTCCAGCCACACACATGCTAACTGCAGACAGTCTGCTAGCTAGCACATAGTGCATGTTCCGGGAAGAACTGCATGCACCCAAAAATGGGATGTGAGCACACACACCAAGCAGGTACAGAACTGCATATATGTCACAACTAGTAGCTCATCGTGCTGCGGTGACAAAATCAATGAGACGCCACCATGCAGACACGCTGAAAAGATCTCTCAACAAACCTCATGACTTGTTTGCTATTGTCAAGCGTTTGACAAATGAACCCACCTCTCAACATGCTAGCGAAATCCACCCTCAAACTTTCGCTAACTATTTACAATCCAAACTCTGCCAGATTGACAATATCCCTACACCTTGCAAGATTCTTGAACCATACGATCAGACTCTACTCACTACTTTCAAAATACCACCCAAACTGCGCATTGAGGACACCATTGCTGGCATCAACATGACCACCGCCCAAACCGACCCATGCCCTGCGTTCTGGATCAAGGAACTACGAAACCACCTGAGCCCATTCGTATCCAGCCTTATGGAACATTCTTTCACAACAGGAACTTTCCCAAATACCCTCAAAAGCACATCCATAAGGCCTTTGCTAAAAAACAACAAGCTTGACCCTCTGAAGCCTGAATCCTATAGGCCAATATCAAGCATACCGTTGCTGGCAAAAATAATGGAAAAGGAGGTACAAAGACAAATCGAAGAGCATATAGAAACTAACGCACCACTAGACCCTTGTCAACATGGCTTTAGAGAAGCCCACGGTGTGGAAACACTGCTCACTACTCTATTCAGCAATATATTAACAGGCATCAACAATATCCGCCAAGGGTTCGTCCTAGTCCTCCTAGACATAGCAGCGGCATTCGATTCCGTGAGCCATGAACGTCTCCTAGAACGACTCGAGGGTAAGGGAATTACTGATAAAGCACTCGAGTGGTGCAGATCCTACCTCTCTGACAGGTGGCAGCAGGTGCGATCCAACAATACTGCATCAGATATGTTCCATCATAAGCAGGGGGTCCCACAAGACTCCTCCCTCTCCGCCCTTATGTTCAATATATACATGCAGCCTATCTGCAACCTGATACGGTCTTTCAATATCAAATGTATGATATATGCGGATGATGTGCTGTTATACATGCCTTTTACAACAGAGAACCCCGACTTCACTTCATTAACAAACTGCATAAATGAAGTATCCAACTGGCTGCGATCCCAAAACCTCAAGATCCAACACAAGAAAACGGAGGTGTTGTTCATCACAAAAGACCGAAACTTCATTGCTCCATCTTTCTTGAAGGTGAAGGATGCAGACCTCCAGACCAAACCCACTATCAGGTACCTCGGCGTCACTCTAGACCATGTGACACAGTAGCTCCTCAGGAACAGATGGATACAAGTGAGCAGCTGGTGGTAGAAGCCGGTACTGCAGGAGAAAGCAGGGATTTCTCTGCAGAAAGAAAAAAACACACTTTCAATCAAGCAAAACAGCTCACCTCGAGGGAGCAGAGTAGGAAGGCTTGTGATTGGGCACGCCCCAAGGGGAGGCGGGAAGTGCAGGCTAGAAGCACCTGGTTAAATACACAGGAACCAGGAAGTGAGACGCAGATGCAGAGAGAGATCCACGGGGAGACGGAGATCCAGACGCAGATCCAGAGAGAGAAGCCAAGAGAGCAACGGAGGTTTCCTTGCTGTGATAATTTCCCTAACAGTCTGCAGCTGGAGGATAGCTTGGAGCAGCATTCAGATGAGGAAAGAAACTGCTGGAGGCAGAGCTCCTTTAGAACGCTGAGAAACCCAAGGCTACAGGACCAGGCAGAGCTGGGGAACAAAGGCAGAAGGATAAAGAATCCTCCCAGGGAGAAGCTCCTGTATAAGGTACCCAGAGAAAGAGGAGTTTATGCTCTAAAGCCAGAAAGTCTATGTTCTGCTTTTAAAAGCAAAGCCAGTCAAGATGGTGGCAGCTGGTGTCTGAAAAGAGAAGCTTTGAATGACAATAATTATTCTTTTAAACTAGCTGAGTCACCTAGCCAGGACAGGGCTGATATACATGCTTTTAAATATTCTCCTAGCACTGCTAAGTTTGAATGCACAGCACCCACGTGTAGGGAAAGGTGGGGAGCTAATGAAAGCCCAGCACATGTTTGTTTTCCAAATGCAAACAAACCTGATAAGGAGCCTGAGATAGATAGGCTCAGTCAATACCTATTCACCGAGGGGACAGGAAGACAGCTCAATGAAGAAAAGTTTCATGCTGAATCACTTCTTAAAGAGTTCCAGAATTATTTAGAACAGAAGAAGAGTTTTAACCACAGTGTTCCAGTTACTGGCTGTAAGGAAGAAAACTCTGTTCATAATTCTATGTTTTCCCCTGCTGATGAGGATGAGATGATGATGGACTGTTCTACCTGTTTAATTGATAGAGGCAATTAAGCAGAGAGAGGATTGTGCTGGTATATGAAGTAATATAACAGTGACGTAACTTTGACCGACACAAGAAAGCTTGTGGAGGGAAACTGAATTAGAGCACTACTAGTGATTGACAGAACCTGAGCATCATTAGTGAAGGACTATTCTGTTATCAGCCTGTATGTTAAAAGCACATGAAAGGAATGTGAAGAAATACAGCATTTAAAGCCAGTTAGGCAAAGTTTCAGTTAATCCTGTTTATTTTGGTTTAAACTTCTGCACCATCTGTAATCTTCTTTTGAACTGCACAATGGCAATATGAGCCACATGAAAATAAACCTCATGTAAATAAATAACTCTTGCCAGCCTTACTGCTCGAAGCATAACACAACTACAACTAACTGCCTCAAGGGCATCATAAGGCAACCCCTCCTTAACCCTCAAGGTTAAGGGGCGGGCGGTGTCATAAGAGTGGCGTAGTATTGAGGATTTGAAGATTTCTGCAGACACAGGAAGTGGCCATAGCAGGAGCTGCAACCACAGACTTCCAGAGGAGCCCAGCAGAGGTGCTGCCGAGCCCAGCAGTGGAAGGGGATTGCAGGAGGCTGAACTTCATTGCTGACACGCCTATATAACTCCTGAGCCAGGTAAAGGGTATCCACCCAGGGTACCGAGGATACCGGGGCCAGGGGAGGTCTCCTAGTGGTGACTGGGGGAAAAGAAAGAAAAAAAAAAAGTATACTTTCAAAAGGGAAAGGAAAACTTTGTTTCAGTGGTATCGCACTTGGGTCTGTGTGTTTCTCTTTTTCCAGGTTCCAAGATGGCGTTGGAGGCCAAAGAGGTCTTTACTTGGATGGCAACGCAGTTGGAGCGCCAGAGAGACATGTCTTTGGAGGCTCAGGCGAGAGTTAACGTCAGCTTCCAGGAGCAGCAGAAACCTCTGCTAGAGTTGATGGAGGAGATGCTCCGGGAGAAGAAGCCAGCGCCTGTTCCAGCTCCCGTAACAGGTTCCACTCTAACAGACAATTTACACCATGTTAGCATACAACCAGGAACTCTGTTCAATTTTGGACAACTCACAGATAAAGATGACGTAGACGATTACTTAACCAGCTTTGAAAGGGTTGCACAGCTTAGTTTGTGGCCTAAGGAGCACTGGCCGCTAAGGTTGGCAGCGTCCCTTACAGGGGAGGCGCTAGCTGCCTACCGTGCCATGCCAGCTGATTTAGCGGGAAGCTATGAGGAAATTAAAAGAGCAATCAGGGAGAGATTGGGACTCACTCCGGTAGCTTATCGCACTCGCCTAAGGAGTGTAAGATTAAAGCCTGGGGAGACTCCAAAATCTCTGTGCCATCGGATACACAGTATACTTAACAAGTGGTTAAATCCAGAAGGGAAAACTGTGGAATCTATTTTGAATGAGCTAATACTAGAACAGTATATGAATGCACTTCCTAGTAATATCCGTACTTTTCTGATATTACAGAACTGCAAAACCCCTCAGGAGGCAGTAGCACTCTCGGAAAGGTATATTGAGGCCGAGATTACAGGCCAGAGAGGTGGCTCTACTTCCCAGGAGTGGCAGGGGTGCAGATCAGAAAAGGCACGAAGGGATGAGAGCAGTCCTGTGAAAATAGGCATGCCTTTATGGAAAGGAGGGAAAGACATGAAAACCTGTTATAAATGTGGTCAGCAAGGGCATTTGCAAAGACAATGTCATGTAAAAACTGCATTAATAGCTAGTAATACTATAAGAGACAGGCAAGGTTTTCTTCTGTCCATAGAAGTACAGGGAATTACTGCCCAGGCGTTACTGGACTCTGGGGCGGAGTTGAGTATGCTCTCGAAGGAGTTATGGCATGAGATAGAGGCCAAGCAGGGAGGAGAAGTGATTCAGCCTGTTACTTCTGTGAAAATAAGGTGCGTACATGGTGGAACTTCCACTTACCCAGTGTACAAATTACACATAAAGGGGTTAGGTACACATAGGACTATCCCTTTAGCAGTGGTCCCGGGTCTTCCCCAAGCGGTAATCTTAGGGAAAGATTGGCCCCAATTCCACAAAGGGATAGAGCAGGGCCTGCAGGAGCGAGAGGGTGCCCACACAGAAAAAGTTGCCAGCGAGGTTCAAGCTCTGGCCACGGAAAAAGTAAAATACGTTCCTACTTCTTCAGTGGCTAGAGCCAGCAAGCAGGGACAAGAAAGGGAAGTTCCCAGGGGAGAAAAGCCTAGGTTCGTCCTAAAGTTCTGTAGGCTGACGCCCAGCGCTCAGGCACCTAAAAGAGCCACGCCCAGCGCCACGGGATTCGACCTCACTAGCGCTGAAGATGTGGTAGTCCCGGCGGGTGGGAAGGCACTAGTGGACACCGCTTTGCAAATAGAGCTGCCAATTGGATGCTACGGGCGACTAGCACCTCGTTCAGGGTTAGCCCTGAAATACTTTATAGACATCGGGGCAGGGGTCATTGACCCAGACTACCGAGGTTCTGTAAAGGTCCTACTTTTTAACTTCGGGAAGAGTAATTTCAATGTCAAGGCGGGAGATCGCATAGCACAGTTGATCTGTGAGCGAGTGAGTCTCCCCCCTTTGGAAGAAGAGCCTGTCCTGTCGGCAACGCTGCGGGGTGTGCGGGGATTCGGATCCACTGGAACTAAGAGTCTACAGGGCTTATCGGCTTCGGTGGAAATGGCAGAGGTCGAGGAAGAGGACCTTGGACCCCAGCTGCCTGAGGGCAAGGAAAGCCCTGAGCCCCGACTGGATGAGAATCTTTCATGGCCGCAAAAACAGGAACTCCATCAAGTACTCTCCCGTTACAAAGATGTTCTCACGCCTACACCAGGCGAAACAAGGCTAATAAAGCACGACATCATAACTCCCCCAGGCCAAGTCATAAGGCAACGCCCTTATCGACTGCCTGAGGCAAAGAAGAAGGAGGTAGTCCGCCAGGTGGGGGAAATGCTGGCCATGGGAATCATTGAGGAGTCGCGCAGCCCATAGAATAGCCCCATTGTTATGGTGCCGAAGCCGGACGGATCAATACGCTTTTGTATTGATTTTAGAAAAGTGAACTCCATTTCTCGATTTGATTCCTATCCGATGCCCCGGATCGAGGAATTACTTGACCGCCTAGGACAGGCTAAATACTTGACAACGTTGGACATGTCCAAAGGCTATTGGCAGGTGCCCCTTACCAGGGAGGCCTGGCAGAAGACAGCCTTTAGTACACCAATAGGCTTATATCAATTCAAGCGAATGCCCTTTGGCCTGCACAGAGCCGCGGCCACTTGCCAACGACTTATGGACATGGTCCTCCGTCTGCATCAGGCATATGCAGTCGCCTATATGGACGACGTCGTCATCCACAGCGAGAATTGGACACAACACTTGCAGAGGGTCGAAGCGGTCTTGCTAGCCATCCGGGAAGCCGGGCTCACCCTAAACCCGGCCAAGTGTCTCTTCAGAGGGCGAGAAGTAAAATATTTGGGGCATGTTGTAGGTAATGGAGTGGTGAAACCACTGATTAGTAAGATAGCGAGCGTCCAGACCTTCCCTACACCTGCTACGAAGAAGCAACTGCGCAGCTTTCTAGGACTGGTCGGATATTATCGGAGATTCATTCACCATTTCTCAGAAAAGACGGCCCTCCTAACGGACATGCTGCGGAAAAACGCACCCACTAAGCTGAAGTGGATGGAAGATGCGGAGAGAATGTTTGATCTCTTGAAGAGGCAACTCTGCGGGGCACCAGTTTTAAAGGGGGTGGATTTTGCCAAGACGTTTATAGTTCAGACGGACGCCTCGGACACAGGCCTGGGTGCGGTCTTGTCGCAAAGGCATGATGGCATTGAACATCCAGTCCTGTTCCTTAGCAGGAAGCTGGTCCCAGCGGAAAAACACTACTCCACCATTGAACGGGAATGTTTAGCCATAAAATGGGCTATCGAAGCTCTGCGTTTTTACCTGGTGGGAAGAAAGTTTATTTTAATCACCGATCACGCCCAATTGAAGTGGTTGCATCAGATGCATAATCACAACTCACGGCTGACGCGGTGGTTTATGGCCCTCCAGCCATTCAAGTTTCAAGTAGAGCACAGAGCCGGAAAACTCCATAAAAATGCAGATGCCTTGAGTCGTATCACGAGCTGTGCAGATGAAATACAGCCAGCCCGTGATATCTCAAGGGGGGGGATCTGTGACACAGTAGCTCCTCAGGAACAGATGGATACAAGTGAGCAGCCGGTGGTAGAAGCCTGTACTGCAGGAGAAAGCAGGGATTTCTCTGCAGAAAGAAAAAAACACACTTTCAATCAAGCAAAACAGCTCACCTCGAGGGAGCAGAGTAGGAAGGCTTGTGATTGGGCACGCCCCAAGGGGAGGCGGGCAGTGCAGGCTAGAAGCACCTGGTTAAATACACAGGAACCAGGAAGTGAGACGCAGATGCAGAGAGAGATCCACGGGGAGACGGAGATCCAGACGCAGATCCAGAGAGAGAAGCCAAGAGAGCAACGGAGGTTTCCTTGCTGTGATAATTTCCCTAACAGTCTGCAGCTGGAGGATAGCTTGGAGCAATTCAGATGAGGAAAGAACTAGAGCTCCTTTAGAACGCTGAGAAACCCAAGGCTACAGGACCAGGCAGAGCTGGGGAACAAAGGCAGAAGGATAAAGAATCCTCCCAGGGAGAAGCTCCTGTATAAGGTACCCAGAGAAAGAGGAGTTTATGCTCTAAAGCCAGAAAGTCTATGTTCTGCTTTTAAAAGCAAAGCCAGTCAAGATGGTGGCAGCTGGTGTCTGAAAAGAGAAGCTTTGAATGACAATAATTATTCTTTTAAACTAGCTGAGTCACCTAGCCAGGACAGGGCTGATATACATGCTTTTAAATATTCTCCTAGCACTGCTAAGTTTGAATGCACAGCACCCACGTGTAGGGAAAGGTGGGGAGCTAATGAAAGCCCAGCACATGTTTGTTTTCCAAATGCAAACAAACCTGATAAGGAGCCTGAGATAGATAGGCTCAGTCAATACCTATTCACCGAGGGGACAGGAAGACAGCTCAATGAAGAAAAGTTTCATGCTGAATCACTTCTTAAAGAGTTCCAGAATTATTTAGAACAGAAGAAGAGTTTTAACCACAGTGTTCCAGTTACTGGCTGTAAGGAAGAAAACTCTGTTCATAATTCTATGTTTTCCCCTGCTGATGAGGATGAGATGATGATGGACTGTTCTACCTGTTTAATTGATAGAGGCAATTAAGCAGAGAGAGGATTGTGCTGGTATATGAAGTAATATAACAGTGACGTAACTTTGACCGACACAAGAAAGCTTGTGGAGGGAAACTGAATTAGAGCACTACTAGTGATTGACAGAACCTGAGCATCATTAGTGAAGGACTTTTCTGTTATCAGCCTGTATGTTAAAAGCACATGAAAGGAATGTGAAGAAATACAGCATTTAAAGCCAGTTAGGCAAAGTTTCAGTTAATCCTGTTTATTTTGGTTTAAACTTCTGCACCATCTGTAATCTTCTTTTGAACTGCACAATGGCAATATGAGCCACATGAAAATAAACCTCATGTAAATAAATAACTCTTGCCAGCCTTACTGCTCGAAGCATAACACAACTACAACTAACTGCCTCAAGGGCATCATAAGGCAACCCCTCCTTAACCCTCAAGGTTAAGGGGCGGGCGGTGTCATAACCAGCACTTGGATATGAAGGCGCACATTGGAAACATTGTAAAAGCGGTATACCATAAAATCCGTTCCCTTAGACACCTACGATCCCTGCTAGAGCCGAATGATTTCAGAACCATCTATCAGGCCCTAATCATACCACATTTTGATTATGCGAATTCAATCCTACAAGGGCTCCCTCAATCCACCTTGCAACCACTACAACTGGCAATGAATACCGCAGCAATAGTCCTACATGGAGCATCCAGGAAAGACCATATCTCACCCATCCTAAAACAACTCCATTGGCTCCCGATACCAAGTAGACTCACTTACAAGTCATTACTACTGACATTCAAGGCCATCAAAGGGCTCTCATCTGAGTCACTAACGGATCTGATCCAGGTGACACCTCAAAATAGGGACAGACGGTCAGTAACACTCAACACACTTGTAGTCCCAAAATCAATTTCACACCGTACCAAAGCAACAGCAGACAGGGCTTTCAAGTTCTGTGCCCCAAGGTGTTGGAACAGCCTCCCTCAAGACATCCGAGCAATCCCGGATCTATTGCAATTCAGAAAAGCTTTGAAACACCACCTCTTCCTATTGTATTACCCAGTAACCAATGCAGTTATTTCAACCACCTCACAGATCTCCCAAAACCAATAACGCTGAAACCAAGAAATGTTCATGATTCTGTCTTAATTTGTAAATAGTTACCCCTGTTATCCAAGTTATTTCTTCCTGTTCAAATGTAAACACAAAGTACCATCGGAAATGTGTAAATTCTTTGTTCAATGTAAACCGCGCTGATGCTGAATAGTGCGGTATAGAAGAGACTTTAAATAAATAAAAATAAATAAATAAATAAATGTCAGTGACTGGGCACCAAAAAAGAAAACCCATATCACTTTAGAGAAATACTGGATAGCACTAAGGGGGAACCTAGCTATGCCGTGGCCACTGCTCAGTCAGGGTGAGAGTGACCTCCCAGAAGGACATGCTGTGGCCACCCTGTCCATGCAGGTGGTGGCCGGGCAGTACAATGTCCCAGCCATTGCCCTATGCCCTGTACAGATGCATCCTGCTCAGGCTGCCCTGTCTGTGCCATACCCACAGTACCTTGCTCCTCATTATGCACATTGGCAGGCTAACACTGGAAACAGTGCAAGCATTGTGGGCTCAGTAAGGTGTAGGCAGCCACATAACACTGGATAGACATACACACACTCCCACACCTATTTCAGCATTGTGCAAATATAGTGGTGGTTGGAGCCCTCGCCTCCACACCAGTCCTGGGCACAGTGCAGGCATTGCTATGGTACACAATACTGTTGGGGTCACTCCCCAGCGTGGTAAACACTGTGAGAAACAAAAACTGAAACACACTCCACAGATATCAGAAAGGTTGCTATGATGAATCTCTGTCAACAAATTGTGTTTAACTTAAGATTTGTTATCTGACATTAATTATAGCAATCTTTTGATATATGTGGAACGTGTTTCCACATTTAAGACAGCATTGCTAAGGTATGCAGGTGCTAGTATTGGGAGATGCTGCTCTGCGCAGAGCCCAGAAGCCTGACTTTCCATGAGCCGCTGGGTAGTGCAGCCTGTGGGTGTGGGTGTTTGTGCCCCTGTTGGCCGCTGCTCTAGGGCAGAGGTTCCCAACTCCGGTCCTGGTGAGCCAAACATGGTTCAGGTTTTCATGCTGTCACTAATGAATATGCATGGTACATTTGTATACAATGGGGGCGGTGCATGTAAATACATCTCATGTATATTTATTAGGGACATTATGACAACCTGAATGGTGTTTGGCCCTCCAGGACTGGAGTTGGGAAACTCTGCTCTAGGGATTGCACATGTTTATGGTGTATGTGCTTTATAGGGTACAATATAGGCGTTTATGACATGTTTCATTTATCAGCAATAAAGATTCCATCATTATTACCACAGTTTAGTACTGGGTAAAATGTGGGGACCAGGTCTGCAGGGGCCACAACTGGGACTTGAACCTGTGGCCTTCTGCCCCAGAATATACTGGCTGTGTGTACTGCACCAAACTGTTTTCACCGAGGCACATCATTCCCTGGGGATACCATGACTGTTTGTCAGACAGACTTGTCTGTTGCAGTGCACGGCACCCACCTGAACAGGGCTTGGCCTTGATGTGTTGTGGGCAGATGCCACTACCCCCTCCACCATCAGCACTCCTCCGCCACCATGCTGACATGCCCTTATGCCAGTGGTGCTGGTGGTGCGCTGTCCCAGGCCATCCAGTGTGCTAGTAGGTGACTGCCTATGGTGTGGGATATGGAGTAGGGGTGCATATATAGATATCCGCGCTTCCCCCGGCACCACCTGTCACTGTTATGTGCCCTTTGGGGTACCTGCTGGGTGATGTCCCCTGGGACACTGTGGGACACACACTCGTGGGCATGTTAGACCTTGGTCAGTTGCTGGCTTGCTGATTTGTAGTTACTGTGTTCCTATGTGTCAACTAGGCATCTGCCTAGTCCAACCTGTGCCCCAGCTGCCCCACTGCATGTCCCGCCTTCAGCCCCCTGTACCCCATTTGCAGCCTCACCGTCATGCCCTTTGTACTTGGCCACTATGCTGCTGCTGCACATGTATCACTACTATCACTTTTCTTGCTCTCTTTGGCTTTGCTGTACATTGCTGACTGAAATGGTTTCTCTCTCCTGCAAATGTGTCTCTAGCGTAAGGTTTTCACTGGCACTAATTTTCAGACCTTCATTTCACGGCGTTAGTGTGCATGGTGCCTCTCCCCGCCCACTCTCCACCCATTGATCCATTATCTCCGCCCCTGGGGAGCCTTACTCTGCCCTCTGGGGAGCCTTACTCTACCCTCTGTGCACCTTAACGCCACTGGAGATGTTATCTCGTGATACGTGACGTTCTTGCACGGTAATGAGCCATTATCACATGACAACATCACGTATCACGCGTTACCGTCACGTATCACATGATAATGTTGCAGCTGCGCCGTTAGCGTCGTTTAGTAAACATACCCCTTAACGTGCAGCCGGCGTTAGTGTGCAGGATGCCATATAAGGTAGTGGGCATTCCGGTCTTAAGGTAGCATTTAGGGTTATCGTGCGATAAGGAACGTTTTTGTACTATAGAGGGAGCCGTGGCACGTTAATGCGCGTTAGCCTTAATTAGGTATGCTGACCTATAAACACAGCAACAGAGGTGTAGCACAGTGGTTAATACATTGACTGATGAAACAGAGATCATGAGTTCAATTCCTCAGTGGGCTTGATGAGTAAGGCTCTCTGAGGCATTACCCTTTACTTTAAATCAGTGCTGTCTGAGGCATTTTCTTTTTTAATTTAAATTAGTGCTGCCAGCAAACACACCCTCACAGTGCCATAACCTAAGGTGCCGTAACCTAAGGTGCCACATAAGGTGCCCTATAAGGCCCTCCAGAGGGCACATTATAAAATACACTGTCCGCCAAGGCACCTTATAATGTTCCCTATAGGGAACATTCCCTATAGGGAACATTATAAGGTGTGAGAGTGTGTGTGTGTGTGTCCGTCTGTATTTCTCAGTCATGTCTAGCCCTTATGGGCTATGATGCACCCAGAATAGTGCATAGCCTGTGTTGGTGCCATGGTCACATGATATAGGTGAAGGGGGGGGGTGTTTGGACCAATAGGTGGATTATGTAGTACCACCACTCAACCTCTGTGGCTCAGGGTTGGAAACAGGATCTCCCACCAACAGATCCACATTGTACCTGCCTGCAATGATGGCAGTAGAGGGGACCATCAACCCCCATCCTGCTGGGGAACAGACACCCTACAGGGCAGTCAATGCAGATCTGTACACATCCATTAGGCAAGGCAGACAGACAGTAGGCCTGGAAATGCTTAGCTGCCCCCCACCACTATCTGACATTCTCCAACAGCAAGCCTCCAGCCATTACAACCTGCAAGGTGTTCCAGCCAGACACATACTAAATGCAGACAGTCTGCTTGTTAGTCCATAGTGCATGTTCCTGGAGAAACTGCATGTACCCAAAACTGGGATGTCAGCATACACACCAAGCAGATAAGTCAGTGATTGGGGCTCCAAAAGAAAACCCATAAATATCACATGCGAGAAATACTACAAAGCACTATGGGGGAACCTAGCCATGCTGTGGTCACTGCTCAGTCAGGGTGAGAGTGACCTCCCATAAGGACATCCCGTGGCCACCCTGTCTGTGCAGGTGGTGGCCAGACACTACAATGTCCGAGCCATTGCCCTATGTCCTGTGCAGATGCATCCTGGCCAGGCCACCCTGCCCGGGCTATACCCATGGTACCTTGCTCCTCATTATTCACATTGGCAAGCTGACTCTGGCAACAGTGCAAGCAGTGTGGGCTGAGGAAGGTGTTGGCAGCCACCACACACTGGGTAGACAGACACATACTCCCACACCTATGCCAGCATTGTGCAACTATAGAGGCTTCTGGCAGCCCTGGCCACCGCACCAGTCCTGGGCACAGTGCAGGCATAGCTATGGTACGCAATACTATTGGGGTCACTCTCCAGGGTGGTAAACACTGTCAGACACCAGACCTGAAACACACTCCACAGACATCAGAGAGGTTGCTATGATACAGCTCAATGAGCATATTGTGACTAACCTAGGGATTGCTATCTGCCAGTAATCATAGCAACCTTTTGATATATGTGTACCGTATTCCCAGGTTTAGGTGGCAGTGCTATGGTATGCAAGTTCTAGTATTGGGAGATGGTGCTGCACACAGGGCCCAACATCCTGCCTCTCCAGGAGGTTTTGGATAATGGCGCCTGTGGGTGCGGGCGTTTCTGCCCCTGTTGGCTGCTGCTCTAGGGCAGAGGTTCCCAAATCCAGTCCTGGTGGGCATAACACTATTCGGGTTTTCATGCTGTCCCTAATGAATATGCATGGGTACATCTGCATACCATGGGGGCGGCACATAGAAATGCAGCACAGGCATCTTTATTAGGGACAACATGACGCCAGAATGGAGTTTGTCCCTCCAGGACTGCATTTGGGAAACTCTGCTCTAGGTATTGCACATGTCTATGGTGTCTGTGCTCTGTAGGTTAAAATATAGGCATTTCAGGCATGTTTACATTATCTGCAATAAATGTTCCCTCTTTATTACCACGGTTTAGTACTGGGTAAAATATGGGGGCTGGGTTGGTGGAAGCTACAGCTGGGACTTGAACATGTGACTTTCTGCTCCTGAACACACTGGCTGTGTGTACTGCACCACAATGTTACCACAAGGACAGTACATTCCCTGGGGATACCATGACTGTTCGTCAGACAGGGCCTGTCTGTTGCAGTGCATGGCACCCACCTAAACAAGGCTAGGCCATGGTCTGTTGTGGGCAGCTGCCACTGACTCCTCCACCACCAGTACCCCTCTGTCGCCATGCTGACATGCCCTTCTGCTGGTGGTGCTGGTGGTGCGCAGTCTCAGGTCATCCAGTGTGATGGTAGGTGGCTGCCTATGGTGTGGGTTCTGGGGTAGGGGTGTCTGCATAGACGTCCATGCTTCCACCCAGCACCGCCTGCCAATGTTTGTGCCCTTGGGGGTACCTGCTGGGTACTATCTCCTGTGACACTGTGGGAAACACACTCATTTCCATCTTGGGCCCTCATCAGTTGCTGTCTGGCGGCTCTATTGTTTCAGCATTCATATGGGCCACCTAGGCATCACCCTAGTCCGCACTGTGGCCCAGCTGCATCACAGCATGTGCTGCCTGCAGCCCTCCGTATCCCCTTTTCCAGCATCTGTCCAGTTGCCCATTCCGACATGCCCACCCTGCTGTTGTGGGACATGTGCATGCCTTAGGAAACCTGTCCAATAGAAAGGGAAAACCCTGATCAGCGCTATTTCACCTTGTATGGGGACAGAGCATAGCCCCTTCCAAAATTGATACCCTTTTTGTGGAGCTTTCCTGGTAGTGTTTTTTTATGTTTTCCATTAATATCACTATTGCCCAGCTTGGTTATGTTTTTTTCCAGTTTGTTCAGGTCATTTTCAATGTTTATTTGCCCTTTTGTTCCGTGCACATGTATCACACTTATCACTTTTTGTAGGTTTTCCTGGCTTTGCTGTACATTGCTGACGGAAATGGTTTCTCTTTCCTTTAAATCTGCTCTAACGCGAGGGTTTCATTCGCGTTAGTTTTCAGCCCAGGAATCCACAGCGTTAGTGTGCAGGGAGCCTCTCCCCTCACACTCTCCTCTCATTGACCCTCTCTCTCTGCCCCTGGGGAGCCTTCCTCTGCCCTCCGGGAGCCTTTCTCCGCCTTCAGCGCTTGTTTGCGCAGCTGCGTGTGTTAACGCGCGATAAGGCACCTTATCGCCCGGTAAAGCGCCATTATCATGTGATAAGGCGCCTTATCATGTGATAACGTGACAGCAGCGCAAATAGCGCCCTTTAGTAAACATACCCCTGCGGTAATGCCATTCGCGTTAGGATCCACGGTAGAGGCAGAAATACCCAAATAAGGACATGGGCGGTACATCGTTACCGATAACGCACATTACAAGGCGCCATAAATTAACGAGTTTTGGGCTTGGCCTGGAAAGGGTTAAGTATTGGGTTGTGAGGAATTTTAGTTTTACTTTAATTAGTGCTGCCAGCAAACACACCCTCACAGTGGCGTAACCTAAGGTGCCGCATAAGGCACCCTAGAAGGCACTCCATAGGACACATTATAAAGTGCGCTGTCTTCCAAGGCACCCTATAATGTCCCCTATAGGACACCTTATAAGGCGCTTCATAGGGCGCCTTATAGGGCACCTTAGGAGGTACCCTAAGGTGACAGTACTCTGAGGGTGTTTCTGCTGGCAACACTAATATACAATAAAAATAGACAATGCTGAAGACAGCCCTATCAATAAACCCCACTGTGGGTTTTGAACCCATGACCTCTAGCTCCACTGGCAATGAAGTAACCAGTGGGCTATAGCTGCTAACAAACCCCTGTCTGGCTACAGGAAGACTGCATGGCACCACACAAACATTCTGCTGTGGTTACCAGGCTAGGGTCAACCCACCTGTACCCAGGATGCACAGCACATGCAAATCAGCAGTCTACAGATGATCACAAGATGGGGTATGCACCCCCACAGCACCTCAGCCTGGTAGGGGGTGCCGACGGTGTGTGTTAGTGGCACAGAGTAGCTACAGACCGTCACAGTGTGCAGGTCCTGTGCTCACCCTGAGGGTGAGATGGGGTGCCCAGCACCATTTTCGCAGCACCAAGCTTTGCTGAGATAGGCTATGCTGCAGGTCCACATCAGTGCCAATGTCTTCAGTCCGGTGGCTCATTATTGATAGAGTGGCACCCACAGATGCTGTTATTGCTAGTCTTCCTCTTTTGCATTGACCTTCTACCTTACCAGACAAGATGTATTTTTTTTAACAAGCTCTCTCTTCACATGATATGCTCAAAGTATAAAAGTGAAAGTCTTGTCATCTGAGCTTCTAATGAAAGCTTTGGTTAGATCTCCTCTAGTACTGACTGGTTTGTTCTTCAAGCAGTCCATGGTTTACACAGTATTCTTCACCAGCACCATAATTCAAAGGCATCAATTTTCTTCCTATCTTTTTCAATGTCCAATGTTTGCATCTATATGATACTATTGAAAATACCATGGTTTGAACAAGTCAAATCTTTGTATGGAGAGATATCTCTACTCTTGAGAATCTTATCTAGGTCCTTCATATCCATTCTGCCAAGAGCAAAGTGTCATCGGATTTCTTGACTGCTTGTTGTTTCTTTATTGATAGTTGATCCAAGTAAGTTAAAGTTGTCCACTACATCAATTTCTTCTCCATCAATGACGAACTTATTTATTTTGCCAGTTGTCAGGATTTTTTTCTTCTTTACGTTAAGGTGCAGGCCCATTTTAAGACTATGGGGGATGTTTACATAACGCGCGTTATGTAACGTTAACGATCGTTAACGCATCATAACGTGCGTTATGATGCGTTAACAATCGTTAACGTTACATAACGCGCGTTAATGTAACTTAACGATCGTAAAGTTCCACGGCGCGGTAAAACACCGCAGAAGGTGGAGAGAGGGCAGAGAGAAGGGGTCAAAGGGCGGAGAGTGGGTGGGGAGAGGCTCCCTTCACACTAACGCACTGATCTGAAGAGCTGAATCCTAACGCGATTGAAAACCTGCCGTTAGATGCACATTTGCAGGGGAGAGAAACCATTTCAGTGTCAGCAATGTACAGCACAGGCAAGGAAACTTACAAAAAGTGATAAGTGTGATACATGTGCACAGAACAAAAGGGCACATAAACATTGAAAATGACCTCAACAAACTGGAAAAAAAACATAACCAAGTTGGCCAATAGTGATATTAATGGGAAACATCAACCCCACCCCCCCTCCGAGAAAGCTCCACAAAAAAGATATTACCCGTGGAAGGGTCTATGCTCCGTCCCCATACAAGGTGAATGAGCCCACAGTGAAATAGCGCTGATCAGGGTTTTCCCCTCCATTGGACAGGTTCCCTATGGCATGCACATGTTCCGCAACATCAGGGCGGGCATGTCAGAACGGCAACTGGACAGATGCCGGAAAAGGGGATACGGAGGGCCGCAGGCGGCACATGCTGTGGTGCAGCTGGATCACAGTGCGGACTAGGGTGATGCCTAGGTGAACCATACGAATGCTGAAACAGCATAGCAGCCAGGCAGCAACTGCTGAAGGCCCAACATGGGCACGAGTGTGTTTCCCACAGTGTCACAGAGGATAGTACCCAACAGCTACCCCCAAGAGCATGGAAGATTGGCAGGCTGGGCTGGAGGGGAGGTGTGGACACCTATGCAGGCACCCCTACCCCAGAACCCGCACCATAGGCAGCCACCTACCTGCACACTGGATGGCCTGAGACTGCGCTCCACCAGCACCACCAGCAGAAGGGCATGTCAGCATAGTGGCAGAGGGATACTGATGGTGGATGGGGCAGTGTCAGCTGCCCAGAGCAGACCGTGGCCTAGCCCTGT
Organism: Ichthyophis bannanicus; assembly: GCA_033557465.1. Taxonomy (NCBI): domain Eukaryota; kingdom Metazoa; phylum Chordata; class Amphibia; order Gymnophiona; family Ichthyophiidae; genus Ichthyophis; species Ichthyophis bannanicus. The sequence goes on from CM066032.1 coordinate 392,385,024, forward strand.
GTAGGTGGGTGCCGTGCACTGCAACAGACAGGCCCTGTCTGACGAACAGTCATGGTATCACCAGGGAATGTACTGACTCTGTGACAACATAGTGGTGCAGTGCACAAAACCAGTATATTCAGAAGCAGAAAGTCACAGGTTCAAGTCCTAGCTGTGGTTCCTGCCAACCCAATCCCCATATTTTACCCACTATAACAACGTGCTAATACAGACAGAACCTTTATTGAAGATGACATAAACATGCCCAAAAACACCTACATTTTACCCTACAGAGCACAGACACCATAAACATGTGCATTACCTAGAGCAGAGTCTCCCAAATGCAGTCCTGGAGGGCCAAACACCATTCAGGTTCCATGCTGTCTCTAATAAAGATGCCTGTGCTGCATTTCTATGCACCACCCCCATGGTATGCAGATGTATCTCCTGCATATTCATGAGGGACAGCATGAAAACCCGAACAGTGTTTGGCACAGCAGGACTGGAGTTGGGAACCTCTGCCGTAAAGCAGCAGCCAACAGGGGCAGACACACCCGCACCCACAGGCTCCATTATCCAATGCCTCCTGGAGAGGCAGGATGTTGGGCCCTGCGTGCATCTCCCAATACTAGCACTTGCATACCTTAGCAATGCCACCCTAAACCTGGGAATACGGTACACAGCTATCAAAAGGTTGCTATGATCACTGGCAGATAGCAATTCCTAAGTTAAGCTCAATTCACTGATTGAGCTGCATCATAGCAACCTTTCTGATGTCTGTGGAGTGTGCTTCAGGTCTGGTGTCTGACAGTGTTTACCACCCTGGGGAGTGACCCCAACAGTATTGCTTACCATAGCCATGCCTGCACTGTGCCCAGGACTGGTGCGGTGGTCAGGGCTGCCAAACACCTCTATAGTTGCACAATGCTGGCATAGGTGTGGGGAGTGTGTGTCTGTCTATCCAGTGTGTGGTGGCTGCAAACACCCTCCACAGCCCACACTGCTAGCACTGTTGCCAGTATTGGCCTGCCAATGTGCATAATGAGGAGCATGGTGCCATGAGAATAGCCTGGATAGGGTGGCCTGGCCTGGATGCAGCTGCACAGGGCATAGGGCAATGGCTCAGACATTGTACTGCCCGGCCACCACCTGCATGGACAGGGTGGCCACAGCATGTCTTGCTGGGAGGTCACTCTCACCCTGACTGAGCAGTGACCACGGCATGGCTATGTTCCACCATAGTGCTTTATGGTATTTTTCTCATGTGATATTTATGGGTTTTCTTTTGGGGCCCAATCGCTGACTTATCTGCTTGGTGTGTATGCTGACATCCCTGTTCTGGGTACATGCATCTTCTCCAGGACCATGCACTATGGACTAGCTAGCAGACTGTCTGCAGCTAGTATGTGTCTTGCTAGAACACCTTGCAGGGTGCAGTGGCTGGAGGCTTGCTGCTGGAGAATGTCAGATAGTGAGGGGGGCAGCTGAGCATTTTCAGGTCTACTGTCTGTCTACTATTGCATTATGGATGTGTACTGTTCTGCATTGCCTGCCCTGTAGGGTGTCTGTTCCCCAGCAGGACTGGGGTTGATGGTCCCCTCTACTGCTACCTTTGTAGGGAGGTAGAATATGGATCTATTGGTGGATGATCCTGTTTTCCCACCCTGAGCCTCAGAGGGTGGGTTGAGTGGTGGTACATAATCTGCCTATGGGTCCAAACACTCCTCCTCCTCCTCTTCCTCCTACATCTCCTACATCAGGTAACCATGGCACCAACACAGGATATGCACTATTCTGGGTGCATCATCACCCATAGGGAGGAGTGGTCTAGTGGTTAGGACAAGGTACTTCAGGCCAGAGGGCCATGGGTTCAAGTCCCACCTGGGGACAGCAATCTCAGGTCAGAGGGACTGGGATTTCTAGTCCTGTAGGCACTCCTTGTGGCCTTGGGCAAGCAACTTAACCCTCCATTGCCCATGTTCCCTGTAAATATTAGCATATGTGTCTCATATCCCCTCGTGTTAAATGTATCCCCCAATTGACCACTTTGACCCGGTGAAAAGCGGGATATAAATACAGCTAAATAAATAAAATTAAATTAAACAGATAAATAAGGGCTAGACATGACTGAGAAATACAGAAGGACACAGATGTATCCTAGGTGTGTCTACAAGAACTACCTATCACACACTGATGGGGATCTGCAGCATGGCATATTTCAGCCATGAAAGGTGCTGTGGACCTGGTGCTAGGCGCCCCACCTCACCCTCAAGATGAGCACAGTACCCGCATAATGTGACTGTCTGTGGTTACTCTGTGCCAGTACCACACATGGTCTGTTCCCCCTACCAGGCTGAGGTGCTGTGGGGGTGCATACCCCACCTTGTGCCCATCTGTCAACTGCTGATTTGTATGTGCAGTGCATCATGGGTATGGGTGGGTTAACCCTATCCTGGTAACCACAGCAGACAGTTTGTGTGGTGATGTGCAGTCCTTCTGCAACCAGCCAGGGCTTTGTTCACAGTTGTAGCCCACTGGTTACATCACATTCTGTAAAGCCAGAGGTCATGGGTTCAAACCCACGGTGGGGTTATTTGATAGGGCTGTCTGAGGCATTGTCTATTTTTAATGTACATTAGTGCTGCCAGCAAAAAACACCCTCAGAGTACTGTAACCTTAAGGTGCCTTATAGGGCGCCCCATAGGGCGCCCAATAAGGTGCCCTATCAAACGCCTTATAAGGTGTCCTATAGAGGACATTATAGGGTGCCTTGGTGGACAGTACACTTTATAATGTGCCCTATGGAGTGAATTATGGGGTGCCTTACGCTGCACCTTAGGTTACGACACCGTGAGGGTGTGTTTGCTGGCAGCACTAATTAAAATACAGGTCAAATGCCTCAACAATCACTACTTAAATGTAAAGGGTGATGCCTCAGCCAGCCTTACACATTAGGCCCACTAGGGAATCAAACCCATTACCCCCGTACTATCAGTCAGTGTAGCAACCATTGTGCTACAGCTCTGTTGCTGTGCTTGCATGCCTGTGCGCCTTCTTAGGATTAATGCGTGGTAACGTGCCATGTAGCGCTCGTTAATTTATGGCACCTTGTAACGCACGTTATCAGTAACGATGTACCGCCCATGTCCTTAATTGGGATTTCTGCTTCTACCGTGGATCCTAACGCGAATCACATTACCACAGTTTAGTAAACATACCCCTATGTTCCTTGATCTTGAGAAACAAATGTTTCAGCTCATCTTCACTTTCAGCCAGTAATGTGGTATCTTCAGCATAGCGAAGGTTATTGATGATATATCTTCCAGCAATCTTCACACCTCGCTTGTCTTCATACAATCCTGCTTCTCTGATAGTTTGTTCTGCATATAAATTAAAGAGGTAGGGAGAAAGTATGCAGCTTTGTCGTATATCTTTGCTGATTTTAAACCATTCTGTTTCTCCTTGTTCCGTTCGAACTGTTGCTTCTTGATCAATGCAAAGGTTGTGCAAGAGAACCATCAGGTGTTCTGGTATACCCATGCTTCTTAATGTGGCCCAGATTTTCTCATGGTTTACACAGTTAAAAGTCTTGCTGTAGTCGATGAAACACATTTAGATACCCTTTTGATATTCCTTGATCTTTTCAAGGATATCTACAATGATGTCTCTTGTTCCTCGCCCTTTCCTGGACCCTGCTTACACTTCAGGTAGTTCTTGTTTGAGGTATGGTTGTAGTCTCTGCTGAATGATCTTGAGTACAATCTTGTTGGCATGTGGAATCAGAGAAATTGTGCAATAATTTCCTCAGTCATTTGGATCACCTTTCTTCAGTATTGGTATAAACACAGATCTTTTCCAGTCAGTTGGCTATGATGTTGTCTTGGCAGAGCCTTGTAAGTATGGTAACAGCTGCATCCGATTACTGTAATATTTTAATAGGCATGGCGTCAATGCTCAGTGCTTTGTTCTTTGATAAGGCTTTCAATGCCGCTTTGACTTCTTCTTTCATCACCAATGATTCCTGATCATAAGGTACAGGTTGAAACAGCTGTTTGTTCACTTGATCTTCATGGTATAATGACTCTGTATATTCTTTCCACCTTTTCTTGATCTCAACATCATTCAACATGGATTCTTGAGCATCTTGTAACATTCCAATTCGAGGCTGGAATTTTTTCTTTAACTCTCATAGCTTTAGGAAAGTTGATCTTGTTCTTCCTCTAATAGTTTCTGATTCTATTTCCTTGCATGCATCATTGTAGTACTTCTCTTTGTCTCATTTTGCTTCATGTTGGAAATCTCTGTTGAGTTATGTGATTGCCTCTCTTTCTCCTCTGGCTTTAGCTTATCTGTATTTCTGGGCAATTTTCAGAGTTTCTTCAATCATCCATTTTGACCATTTTTGTTTTTTCACCTTTTATAGAGTCTTCGTACTTTCTTACAAAACAACCTTCTTGATGTCACCCCATAACTCTTCTGGAGTTCTGTCATTTGTATATAAAGCAGCAATTGATTTTGCAGGCATTCTTTAAATTCCAGTGATATGTTCTCAAGGTCATATTTTGCCACATTCATGAATAGCTTGCTCTTTTTCAACTTTATCTTGAATATGCATATATCATTGGTCTTGCAGAATTCTATCAGTCTTTCTCCAGCTTCATTTCTGTTGCCAAGTTCATATTTTCCAACTACTTTGCCTTCTTCTTTACTGCCAACCTTTGTGATCCAGTCATCCATGACTATCAAGATATCCTGTTTGCATGTTCTGTCAATTTCAGCTTGTAGTTGTTCATAGAACTCATCAACATCTTCCTCTTCTGCAGCTGTTGTTGGTGAATATACCTGAATTATAGTTGTGTTGATCAGCATTCCCTTAGATGGATAGAAATTAATCATTCACTGATTGCATTGTATTTCATTACAGTTCTTGCAAGTTTCTTTTTGACCATGTCAGTAATGTATGTAAATGCACATTTACTCATGTACATGTCTAAAATATATATATTTATGAGCATTGTCCCTGCATAAATCTAGCTAGCATTTTATAGGATTACCCCTAGTATGCTTAGAAAATTCCCAAAGTTCCTCATTCACCCAGCCATTCATGTATCACTCTTGACCATAGGAACCCTGGTCTCCTGCAAGGAGAAAACCATCAGGAAATTTGCAACAGAGAATTATCAAAGTTGGAATCGTAACCAAAAAACCCTGAGTCTCCATTGATGCTCCTCCTATAGCTATTCCATGAGATATGAGTGTACTTAATACTCCTTGCAATCAACTCAACTGCCACATCTGAAAGTATGCCTTTCCTTATGGAGACTGAAACCTAAACCTCCAAGTCTGCCTCAGACAGCAGCCCAGGAACACAAGATTCTGAATAATGTACCTTTAGGGGATGCTACCAAAACAGGTAGGATAGGGCATCCCAATAAAGAGGTTGCAATAAAATTAAAAGTAGTCCAGCTACCTTTAAATGAAAAGCAGGCAATATGGAAAGATTTCCAATTACACCTGCCAATTGATTATCAGGTTGTTTATATGAACAAAAAAAAATATTTAAAAATGCCTGCATACAAATGTTAGAAGTCTAAAAAAATATGATGGGAGAGTTAGAATATATACATTGAATGAAGAAGTAGCTATAATTGGCATCTTAAAGGCCTGGTGGAAGGAGGATAGCCAATGGAACATAGTGATACCAGGGAACAAATTATATTGCAATGATAGGGTAGATCAAATTGGTGGATGAGTTGTACTCTATGGGGTATGTTTACTAAACTTTCTTAACGTGCACGCTGCGGTAGTCTGCAGGATGCCTTATAAGGAGTGGGCGGTCCGGTCAAAAATAGCAAAACGGGATTAGCGTGTGCGCTCTTGTGCGCCGTGCGCTCTTGTGCGCCGCGCACATTAGCGCATGAGTAACGCGCGTGGGAAGCATAAGCAGGCGCGCTGATGTGCAAACAGAAGAACAGGGCTGCAGTACAATGGTGAAGACACTGACAGATGGTGCAGGGTTCAATCCCCCACTGTACCCAATGAATAAGGCTGGCTGAGGCACTGTCATTTATGTGTAATATTGCATTATGAGGCTTTTTAATTTTATTTTAATTACTGCTGCTAGCAAACGCACTCTCAAAGCACTGTAACATAAGGTGCTGCATAAGGTACCCCATAAGGTACCCCAGAGGGCACATTTTAAAGTGCACTGTCTGCCACGGCACCTTACAATGTTGCTGAAAGTGTGGTGTATAGGGCACCATATAGGGTGCCCTATGAGGCACAGCAAGGTCATAGCACTGTTTTTGATGGCAGCACTGTGCATTTAAACACATGCAAAGCTTAAGTAGGTGCGCTGACATACAAAGAGAAACAGCAGTGTAGCACAATGTTTAAGACACTGACTGATGGTGCAGGGGCCATGGGTTCAATCCCCCACTGTACCCACTGAAGAAGGGTTGCTGAGGCACTACCATTTATGTGTAATATTGCATTATGAGGCTTTTTAATTTTATTTTAATTACTGCTGCTAGCAAACGCACTCTCTCAAAGCTCTGTAACATAAGGTGCTGCATAAGGCACCCCAGAGGGCACATTTTAAAGTGCACTGTCCACCACGGCACCCTACAATGTTGCTTAAAAGTGGCCTACAGGGCACCATATAGGGTGCCCTATGAGGCACAGCAAGGTCATAGCACTGTTTTTGATGGCAGCACTGTGCTTGTAAACACATGAAAATCTTAAGTAGGTGCGCTGACATGCAAGGTGGAACAGCAGTGTAGCACAATGCTTAAGGCACTAACTGATGATAAAAAGGTCATGAGTTCAATCCCCAGTGTGCCTAATACATAAGGCTGGCTGAGGTATCAGCTTTGACATGTATGTATTGTTACCTGCAGCACTTTATTTGTATTTTATTAATTGCTGCCATCAAACACACCCTCATGTGCCGTAACCTAAGGTGCCGCATAAGGCACCCTATAAGGCACTCCATAGGGCACATTATAAAGTGCACTATCCCCAATGGCACCCTATAATGTCCCCTATAGGGCACCCTATCAGTCGCTCCATAGGATACTGTATAGTGCACCTTATATGGACGGTAACCATAAGGTGCCCTATAGGGCGCCCAATAAAGCGCCCTCTGAGGCACCTTATGGGTACAGTACGCTGAGGTTGTTTTTGCTGGCAGCACTAATGTACATTAAAAATAGATAATGCTTTGGAAAGCCCTATCAAATAACCCCACTGTGGGTTTGAACCCATAACGTCTGGCTCCACTGGCAATGAAGTAATCAATGGCCTACAGCTCTACAGCTGCTAGCAAGCCCCTGGCTGGCTGCAGAAGGACTGCAAGTCACCACACAAACAGTCTGCTGTGGTCACCAGGATAGGGTTAACCCACCCATACCCATGATGCACTGCACATGCAAATCAGCAGTTTACAGATGATCACAAGATGGGGTATGCACCTCCACAGCACCTCGGCCTGGTAGGGGGAACTGACCGTGTGTGGTACTAGCACAGAGTAGCTACACACCGTCACATTGTGCAGGTACTGCACTCACCCTGAGGGTGAGGTTGGGTGCCCAGCACCAGGTCTACAGCAGAGATAGGCCATGCTGCAGGTCCCCAGCAGTGCTAATGTGTGAGATAGGTAGTTTCTGCAAACACACCTTGGATATATCTGTATGTCTCAGTCAGGTGTAGCCCCTATGGACCCCTAGGAAGATTATGTACCACCATCACCACCACTCTTTTCCAGGGCTGAGGGTTGTTAACAGGGTCTCCCACCAACAGAGCCATATTCTACCTCCCTGCAATGTTGATATTGATGTTGAATAAACTTGATGTTCAATAAACTTAACAATATTGAATATTGAATACTGATGCTTATCTGAAACAAATGTGGAAATGTAGGGGAAATGTAGAAATGTAGGGGATTTCTACATTTGTTTCAGATAAGCATCAGTATTCAATATTCAATATCGTTAAGTTTATTGAACATTAAGTTTATTCAACATCAACATCAACATTAATCTTGCAAGGGGTACAACATACATGAGTCGTTGATGCAAACGGGCACTTTGGCTTGGACTTTGTCTGTTTGTCAGTGCCATGAGAAGTCTGAGACTCATGTACCCCTTTTTCTTTACCACATGTCTTTGCATTCTATAATCCCTTTATTAATAGTTGCTTTTTGATACATATGATTAAGGGTTGCAGCTATTTATACAGCCAGTAAAAGACATGATATGCTTTTTGAGATGTTGAAAAACTGATCGTTATTAGAGTACACAATTCTAATTACGTGGAGGGATCATTTGTATTATATTCAGTGCTGTTCAGTTTCAGCATTCCTAAATGCCACCTAGGCATCTGCCTAGTCCGCACTGTGCCCCAGCTGCACCACTGCATGTGCCGCCTGCAGCCCTCTGTATCCCCTTTCCCAGCATCTGTCCAGTTGCCCATTGCGACATGCCCGCCCTGCTGTTGTGGAACATGTGCATGCCATAGGTAACCTGTCCAATGGAGAGGGAAACCCTGATCAGTGCTATTTCACTGTGGGATCATTCACCTTGTATGGGGACGGAGCGTAGACCCTTCCAAAATTCATATTTATTTTTTGGGACTTTCTTGGGAGTGTTTTTTGATGTTTCCCATTACTATCACTATTGCCCAGCTGGATTATAATTTTTTTTTATTTTGTTGGGGTCCTTTTCAATGTTTATTTGTACTTTTGTTCTATGCACATGTATCACACTTATCACTTTTTTGTAGGTTTCCCTGGTTTTCCTGTACATTGCTGACAGAAATGGTTTCTCTTCCCTTTAAATCGGCTCTAACGCGAGGTTTTCACTCGCGTTATTTTTGGCCTCGAATTTCACCTCGCTAGTGTGCGGGGACCCTCTCCCCTCCCAGTCTTCACCCATTGACCCCTTCTCTCCGCCCCTGGGGAGCCTTCCTCCGCCCTCCGGGAGCCTTTCCCCGCCTTCAGCGCTTGTGTGCGCCGCTGCGCGCATAAGCGCGCACTAAAGTGCATTTTTGCCCCGTAAAGCATCATTAGCGTGTGCTAAGGTACCTTAGCGCGTGCTAAGGTACCTTAGCGCGCACTAATTGCGTGGCGCGCACGTTAAGAAAGTTTAGTAAACATACCCCTATGTCAAAGAGGGCATTGAGTCAAACAAAATAAACATTTTGTAGGAAACAAAATTCACTGTAGAAGCTTTATTTTATTTATTTATTCTTTACATTTGATATACCGCTCAGGCCTAAGCATCAGAGCGGTTTACAATAATGTAATAATGTCACAGAAAATATGAAAGGAAGCCATGTGGTCTTTTTCTGCCATCATGTTTCTACAATATGTTCCTCTGTTATGTGAATGGAGTGGAACGATAAACATGAATCAGTTGTTTACTCTCTCAACAAGTACAAAAAATAGTCATTTATATGCATAAGTGGCCACCTACAGTATGTGCTTAAATTGCCTCTTTTGTGGTGGGAGCTATTCTATAAGTATTTGTGTAATTCCCTTGACTCATACTTTCACTGTGGGTGTGTATATGGGAGGCTTTTGGGAAGACTGTAGGCAAAACGCACAAGTATGTTCTTTTTCAATGTGGGTGTGAGATTTACACCAAGTCTAGGGCTGGTGTAAGTGATCGTGCCTTGGCCACTTATGCTAGTATTTTATAAAAAAAAAATAGGCATCTAATTTTCTTTATAAAATACGTTTAAAATAGATGTGTTTTGGCTGCCTTAAACTAGATGATTGGTTATAAAATTACCCTGTATATGGCCACAAATTATAGAAGAGAATCTCAATGACTTCTTTAAAATCACATCCACATATAGCTTTCATGATCACCAAGGGAGCTAGGTATATGATGATTATGGGGTATGTTTACTAAAACGCCGTTAGGGTGCGCACCGCGCTAGTGTGCGGATGCCATATAAGGAGTGGGCGTTTCAGTCAGAAAAAAGCAAAACCGGGATTAATCATGCGCTAATGTGCGCTGCGCTCATGTGCACCCTGCACATTAGCGCATGAGAAAGTTGCGCGGGAAGCATAAGTGGCGTGCTGATGTGCAAGCATAGAAACAGAGCCACAGTACAATGGTTAAAACACTGACCAATGGTGCAGGGTTCAATCCCCCACTGTGCCCAATGAAGAAGGCTGGCTGAGGCATTACCTATTATGGGGAAGATTGCTTTAGGAAGCATTTTATTTTTATTTTAATTATCTCTACTAGCAAACGCACTCTCAAAGCGTGTTAACATAAGGCGCCCCATAAGGCACATTTTAAAGTGCACTGTCTGCCAAGGCACCCTAGAATGTTGCTTATAGGGCGCTTTATAGGGTGCCGTATGAGGTACCGCAAGGTCACAGCACTGTTTTTGATGGCAGCACTGTGCAGTTTAAGGAATGAAAATCATAAGTAGGTGCGCTGATGTTCAAGAAGGAACAGCAGTGTAGCACAATGGTTAAGACACTGACCAATGATGCAAGAGTCATGGGTTCAATCCCCCACGGTGCCGAATGAAGGCTGGCTGAGGCATTACCTGTTATAGGTAATATTGCTGTAGGGGGCATTTTATTTTTATTTTAATTAGTGCTGCCAGCAAACACACCCTCAAAGTATTGTAACATAAGGTGCTGCATAAGGCGCCTCATAGGGTACCCCAGAGGGCACATTTTAAAGTGCACTGTCCGCCACGGCACCCTACAATGTTGCTGAAAGGGTGGCCTATAGGGTGCCATATAGGGTGCCCTATGAGGCACAGCAAGGTCATAGCACTGTGTTTGATGGCAGCACTGTGCATTTAAACGCATGGAAATCTGAAGTAGGTGCGCTGACATGTAAGGAGGAACAGCAGTGTAGCACAATGGTTAAGGCACTGACTGCTAATACAGGGGTCATGAGTTTGCTCCCCAGTGTGCCTAATAGGTAAGGCTGGCTGAGGTATCAGCTTTGCAATGTACGTATTGTTTCCTGCAGCACTTTATTTGTATTTTATTAATTGCTGCCAGCAAACACGCCCTCACGTGCCGTAACTGAAGGTGCCGCATAAGGCACCCTATAAGGCACTCCATAGGGCACATTATAAAGTGCACTGACTGCCATGGCACCCTAAAATGTCCCCTATAGGGCACCCTATAAGTCACTCCACAGGATAACGTATAGTGCACCTTATATGGACGGTAACCATAAGGTGCCCTATAGGGCACCCTATAAAGCGCCTTCCGAGGCACCTTATGGGTACAGTATGCAGAGAGTGTTTTTGCTGGCAGCAATAATGTACATTAAAAAGAGATAATGCTTTGGGCAGCCCTATTAAATAACCCCACTGTGGGTTTGAACCCATGACCTCTGGCTCCACAGGCAGTGAAGTACTGTGATAAGGAAGCTTATCATAGCTCAGGAAGGAGCTATAGAAAAGGTGAAGTGACTCTGAACAAGCAACCTGTCAGTTCTGGTAGAAATATGAAAACAGAATTTTGCCATAAAAGACTACCAGTACCAGAATGCACCAGGTTTCCAACAGCCATTAGAGGAGCTGAAGTGAGGAAACGTGTGTTCAATCAGGAGGGCTATGAGGTAATCCCTAAGCACTCATCTCAAAGGGCAGGGCCTGATTCAGCACAGCTGCGCTGTGTTAGGGAGGATCACTCATCTAAGCAGAATAAGAGTAGAGTTTATTCTACAGATGACCATCTTCATGATCACCTTGGATATCCAGAGAATTGTCCTCAGTATCCTGAGAATCAGCTTGAGTTTGATCATCAGTTTCATCTGAAGGATCATCAGAAGCAGAAGCCAAACCGGACGGACAGAGAGGGAAAGAGACCCTTTGGAAGAAGGAAGAGAAAAGCCTTTGAGAGGTCTAGAAGAGTCCAAAGCAGTACGTATACTGGGAGGTATTCCAAGGGCCAGCATACACCATTGGACTGGGGAAAGCCAGAGGAATGGTGCTGCAGAGCTAGGAATCACCAGAGGCTACCTGTGAGGGAGACGGCTGCACGTGGAAGGGACCCTAAGACCTGTGCCAGAAGGTATGTGAAGAGAGATCCAGTGTCCAGGGATCTGGATTGGAAGGCTGGACATAAGAACTGGACTACATACTGGCCAGGCTATATAGAGAGGAACTCTAGCAGCAATGGAAGCTCAGGTATGAACACTGATCTATGCCCTAGCTATAACCTTGAAAGACAGCAGGGAAACAAGTATTCTCCTGAAAATGCTCCATTGAGAGATTCATCTGTGCCAATCCATGATATTGAACCCATGCTTGTTGAACAAGGGGGAATAATAGCAGATGAGGATCCTGTTTATATGGACTGCTCTCTATCTAAACTCCGTTGGTAACTTTCTGTTATAAAGTACAGCAACCATCACAAAGAAATACAAATTTGTTCTTTAATCTACTCAGAAAAGCTCCTGAAGCAGGATTTGACCCACACAGTGGAAGGCAAGCCAGCTAAGGGGTTTCAGCTGGTGACTGCTAGCAATTAAGCCTTACCTAATTGCTTGTGAGCTAGGAGAGAATCACTTCTGTATCTATGTGGGAAGTAATCAGAAGTTAACCTGAAAAGAACAGTTTGTTTCTTGCTTTGTGGCTTTTCATTTGTTGTTTTCCTAAATTTGACTTTGTTTTTCCAAGTTAACACTGAAAGCAAGTAACCTAATTTATGTGCTACCAAGCATATCTGTGTTGGGAGAAATAACCCCATAAATAAATATCTTATTGGCTTTACCCAAGAGCACAACTAAGTTATTGTCAGCAGCTGTGTCTGGTGTGAATGAACTACATTGCCCACAATACCTTGCAAATCATATAGATATATGCACTTGACAAGACTGTGAAGATTCTCACCCAGGCAGCCGTCTGACAGTACCCAGTGGGCTACAGCTGTACAGCTGCTAACAAGCCCATGGCTGGCTGTAGAGGGACTGCACGTCACCACACAGACAGTCTGCTGTGGTCAACAGGATAGGGTTAGGCCACCCGTACCCATGATGCACTGAACATGCAAATCAGCTGTCCACAGATGAACACAAGATGGGGTATGCACCCCCACAGCACCTCGGCCTGGTAGGGGGAACTGACCATGTCCACCCCCACAGCACCTTGGCCTGGTAGGGGGTAATGACCGTGTGTGTTACTGGCACAGAGTAGCTACACACCGTCACATTGTGCGGGTAATGTGCTCACCCTGAGTGTGCGGTGGGGCGCCCAGCACCAGGTCCACAGTACCTTCCATGGCAGAAATAGGCTATGCTGCCGGTCCCCAGCAGTGCTAATGTGTGAGATAGGTAGTTTCTGCAGAAGCACCTTGGATATATCTGTTTGTCTCAGTCAGGTGTAGCCCCGATGGACCTCCTAGGAGGATTATGTACCACCACCATCCTCCTCCTCCGGGGCTGAGGGTGGCAAAAAGGGTCTCCCATCAACAGATGCACGTTCTACCTCCCTGCAATGGTGGCAGTAGAGGGGACCATCAACCCCAGTCCTGCTGGGGAACAGACACCCTACAGCACAGTCAATGCAGCTTTGTACACATCCATAACACAATAGCAGACAGACACTAGGCCTGGATGTGCTAAGCTGCACCGCACCACTATCTGATATTCTCCTGCAGCAAGCCTTCAGCCACTGCACTCTGCAAGGCAATCCATCAAGACGCATACCAGCTGCAAACAGTCTGCTAGCTAGTCCATAGTGCATGTCCCTGGTGGAAATGCATGCACCCAGAACTGGGATGTCAGCATACACATCAAGCAGATAAGTCAGTGACTGGGCTCCAAAATGAAAACCATGAATATCACATGAAAAAAATACTATATAGCACTATGGGAGTGCCTAGCCATGCTGTGGTCACTGCACAGTCAGGGTGAGAGTGATCTCCCAGCAGGACATGCTGAGGCCACCCTGTCTGTGTAGGTGGTGGCCGGGCACTAAAATGTCCCAGCCAGTGCCCTATGCCCTGTGCAGATGCATCCTGTCCGGGCTATACCCATGGTACCTTGCTCCTCATTATGCACATTGGCAGGCCAATACTGGCAACAGTGCTGACAGTGTGGGCTGTGGAGGGTGTTTGCAGCCACCACACACTGGATAGACAGAAAGACACCCCCACACCTATGCCAGCATTGTGCTACTATAGAGGAGTTTAGCAGCCCTGGCCACCACACCAGTCCTGGGCATAGTACAGGCATGGATATGGTACGCAATACTGTTGGGGGTCACTCCCCAGGGTGGTAAACACTGTCAGAGACCACACCTAAAGCACACACCACAGACATCAGAAAGGTTGTTATGATGGAGCTCAATCAGCAAACTGTGCTTAACGTAGGAATTGCTATCTGCCAGTAATCATAGCAAACATTTGATAGCTGTGTACCGTATTCCCTGGTGTAGGGTGGCATTGCTAAGGTATGCAAGTGCTAGTATTGGGAGATGCACGCAGGGCCCAATGTCCTGCCTCTCCAGGAGGCATTGGCCAATGGGGCCTGTGAGTGTGGGTGTGGGTGTGTCTGCCCCTGTTGGCTGCTGCTTTACGGCAGAGGTTCCCAACTCCAGTCCTGGTGTGCAAAACACTGTTCGGGTTTTCATGCTGTCCCTCATGAATATGCATGAGATACATCTGCATACCATGGGGGTGGTGCATAGATATGCAGCACAGGCATCTTTATTAGAGGCAGCATGGAACCTGAATGGTGTTTGGCCCTCCAGGACTGCATTTGGGAGACTCTGCTCTAGGTAATGTGCCTGTTTATGGTGCCTGTGCTCGGTGGGGTAAATTATAGGTGTATTAACCATGCGTATGTTCTCTGCAATAAAGGTTTGTCCTTACTATCACGGTTTAGTTGTGGGAAAAATACGTGGACTGGATTGGCAGTAGCCCCAGCTGGGCTTTGAACATGTGACCTTCTGTTCTTGCACACATTGTCTGTGTGCACTGCACCACTGTGTTGCCACATATGTGTTGCATTCCCTGGGGAGTCCATGACTGTACATCCGACAGGGCCTGTTTATTGCAGTGCACGGCACCCACCTGGGCAGGGCTAGGCCATGGTCTGCTGTTGCCACCAGCTGCTGCCACCTCCACCACCAGTACCGCTCCATCCTTAGATTGGAGACAGCATAAACCCTGAAGGATTTGTGGCCCTCCAGGAATGCATTTGTGGGAATCTGCTCTAAGTAATGTGCATGTTTCTGGTGTCTGTGCTCTGTAGGGTAAAATAGAGATGTTTGAGCCATGCTTATGTTCTCTGCAATAAAGGTTCATCTTTACTATCACGATATAGTTGTGGGTAAAATATGGGAACTGGATTGGCAGGAGCCCCAGCTGGGGCCTGAACCTGTGACTTTCTGTCTCTAAACACACTGGTTGTGTGCACTGCACCACCGTGTTGCCACAGAGACAGTGCATTCCCTGATGATACCATGACTGTTTGTCCGGCAGGGCCTGTCTGTTGCAGTGCATTGCACCCACCTAGACAGGGCTAGGCCATGGTCTGCTCTGGACAGCTGCCACTGCCCCCTTCACCTCCAGTACCCCCGTGCCACCATGCTGACATGCCCTTCTGCTGCTGGTGCTGGTGGTATGCAGTCTCAGGCCATCCTGTGTGCGGGTAGGCGGCTGCCTATGGCGCGGGTTCTGGGGTAGGGGTGCCTGCATATCTGTCTGCACGTCCCCCAATCACTGCCTGCCAATGTTCTGTGCCCTTGGGGGAACCTGCTGGGTACTGTCCCCTTTGACACTGAGCTAAACACTCTCGTGCCCATGTTGGGCCCTCATCAGTTGCTGTCTGGCTGCTGTTCAGTTTCAGCATTCCTAAGTGCCATCTAGGCATCTGCCTAGTCCGCACTGTGCCCCAGCTGCACCACAGCATGTGCCGCCTGCAGCCCTCTGAATCCCCTTTCCAAGCATCTGTCCAGTTGCCCATTCCGACATGCCCGCCCTGCTATTATGGAACATGTGCATGCCATAGGTAACCTGTCCAATGGAGAGGGAAACCCTGATCAGTGTTATTTCACTGCGGGATCATTCACCTTGTATGGGGACGGAGCATAGACCCTTCTAAAATTCATATTTATTTTTTGGAGCTTTGTTGGGAGTGATTTTTGATGTTTCCCATTGCTTTCAGTATTGCCCTGCTTGCTTATGATTTTTTTATATTTTGTTGGGGTCATTTTTAATGTTTATTTGCCCTTTTGTTCCGTGCACATGTATCACACTGCTCACGTTTTGTAGGTTTCCCTAGTTTTGCTGTACATTGCTGACAGAAATGGTTTCTCTTGCCTTTAAATCGGCTCTACCGCGAGGTTTTCACTCGCGGTATTTTTTGCTTGAATTTCAGCCCCGCTCGTGTGCGGGGAGCCTCTCCCCTCCCACTCTCCACCCATTGACCCTGTCTCTCCGCCCCTGGGGAGCCTTCCTCCGCCCTCCGAGAGCCTTTCCACGTCTTTATCGCACATCAGCGCGCCGCGCACATGAGCAGGCACTTTAGTGCAGCGCGCACGTGTGCGGGGCACAAAAACGCATCAATAGCGTGCGCTAAGGTACCTTAGCGCACACTATTGTGCGCCACGCACTTGAGCGCAGTTTAGTAAACATACCCCTATGTATTTTTGAACATCTTCAGAACGAATAGGAGAGAAATAAGATGAAGTACAAGAGATCTGTTCACAGGTACAGTAATGTAACAAAACATCAGCAAATCTTCTCCTTATCTGAACTATCACATAGAGTTTCCATGACTACTTTTATTTTATTGATTTAACAACTCTTTTATACCGCCGTATCTATTAGTCACGGCGGTTTACATAGAACTGATAGGAATGTTACATAGAACAATTCTTAGCAAAGTAAACTGAGTCAATTACTGTAAACTATTAAACTATGGCACATTTAATAAGGCAACAGAGTAACAGTAGAACACAAACTTTGGAACCTTTGGTAACAAAGCTAAGTGAACAAAATAACATGCGACCTTTGGTAACAAGGCTAACTGTACAAAGTAATATACAAAGCAGAGACAGCAGAGAAAGAGCTGTGGGTTTCTCTGTGAACTGTATGGGTGATGTGATTGTGGGCTTGGTGAAGTCTGGAGGCCAGGTGTTAAGAGTTATGGTCATTGTTATGGTCACTGTTCCAAGTGTGAAGGGCTATTTTAATCTTATGGAACACTTTTAATATTATGTTACATGACAGAAACAATCACAGCTTGTCTAGGCCCAGTCAGAGAAGTAATTAACAACATGCCAGATCAGCAAATATTGACAAAGACATATACCATTAGATTTCCTTCTATATATGCACTTGCTACTATCTCTTTTAGAGTTTAAATACTAGGGACCCGATATTCAAAGGCATTTACATGGTTTGCAAACCGGTTAGTGTTGCTGATTATCCACAAGTACTACCATTATATGCCCCAATGCTAACCAATGGCCCCAGAAAAGGTTGTCCTAATTTTCACTGCCAAAGCTAATGGAGCAGTGGCTCAATATATCCACTGCCTGGTTAGCTTCCTGCTTTGGTGGTGAACCCAGATATTCAATGATGGTGGCTGGATATGGCCCCGGCATTGAATATCCAGGTTTAGACCCTAGTTGTATATGACTTTCAGCATCATTATGATCTGCATAACAGCTGATGTTAACCAAAGTCCTAAAAGCATACACGCATATCTTCCATCACCTTCTTTAAAGAAGACGTTATAGAATTAATGATTATTGGCTCACAATGAAAGCTCTTTTTTCATTGTTCAACTGGGTCACAACATTGGAAGAGCTGCACAAACAGTAGATTTCTAAGAATGAAAATGGAGCCTCCTGTGAAATCCACAGCACTTTGTAAAGCTTAATAAATGGCTTGTTCAAGAATAAGTAAAAGCTTTAATTTTGTTGTTATAATCAATATAACTATGAAAAAATGTCATTTAAGGCAGATATTGCAGGTCCCTAAACCTGCACTAATAAAATAAAGTGCCACATGATTTTTGTTTAATTTGAGAATTTGTTAGCAGATCAGAGGGAAGTTCACGCCAAGAAAAAGGACCTTGTCAAATGCCGCAGCTGTCTATAATAAAGTTTGACATCACTATGAAATCTAAACCACCATGGAGACAGGCTATGAAAAGAAACGTCCAGGGGAGGACAGCTGCACCTGCAAGCTTAACATTCATGCCAGGACTGACAGATCTTTTATTATACAATAATAAAAAAAAACAGCAACAGGGTTCATAAACAAAGCTTTACAAGACAAAGGTGCACCCGGAATCTTAGATTTAACTTTCATGAAAGTTTACCAACTGAAATGATTCAGCAAAAGAAATTCTGAAATTTGGCTTTCATGTGCCAAGAAATGATCGTAAGGTATACAAAACGAACAACATAAAACAGACAAAGGGGTATGTTTACTAAACTGCGGTAATCGTACATAACGCGCGTTATGTAACGTTAACGATCATTAGCATCATAACGCGCATTATGATGCGCTAACAATCGTTAACGTTACATAACGCATGTTATGATGCGCTAACGATCGTAATGCCCCGTGGCGCGGTAAAACACCGCAGAAGGTGGAGAGAGGGCGGAGAGAAGGAGTCAGTGGGCGGAGAGTGGGCAGGGAGAGGCTCCCTTCACACTAACGCGCTGATTTTCAGAGCTGAATTCCAACGTGAATGAAAACCTGCCGTTAAATGCACATTACAGGGGAGAGAAACCATTTCAGTGTCAGCAATGTACAGCCCAGGCAGGGAAACAAAAAAAAAAGTGATAAGTGTGATACATGTGCACAGAACAAAAGGGCACAGAAACACTGAAAATGACCCAAACAAACTGGAAAAAAACAATAAACAAGCTGGCCAATAGTGGTATCAATGAGAAACATCAACCCCTCCCCCCCCCAGTAAGCTCCATAGAACATATATAAATAGTGGAAGGGTCTATACTCCATCCCCATACAAGGTGAATGAGCCCACAGTGAAATAGCGCTGCTCAGGGTTTTCCCCACCATCAGACAGGGTTCCTATGGCATGCAAATGTCCTGCAACATCAGAGCGGGCATGTCGGAACAGCAACTGGACAGATGCCGGAGAAGGGGATACAGAGGGCCGCAGGCGGCACATGCTGTGGTGGAGCTGGGCCACAATGCGGACTAGAGTGATGCCTAGGTGGCCCATACGAATGCTGAAACAGCAGAGCAGCCAAACAGCAACTGATGAAGGCCCAACATGGGCACGAGTGTGTTTCCCACAGTGTCACAGGGGATAGTACCCAACAGCTACCCCCAAGGGCACGGAACATTGGCAGGCGGGGCTGGGGGGGAGCGTGGACGTCTATGCAGGCACCCCTACCCCAGAACCCACACCATAGGCAGCCGCCTACCTGCACACTGGATGGCCTGAGACTGCGCACCACCAGCTCCACCAGCAGAAGGGCATGTCAGCATGGTGGCTGAGGGATACTGGTGGTGGAGGGGGCAGTGGCAGCTGCCCAGAGCAGACCGTGGCCTAGCCCTGTGTAGCTGGGTGCCATGCACTGCAACAGACAGGCCCTGTCTGACAAACTGTCATGGTATCACCAGGGAATGCACCATCTCTGTGATAACATGGTGGTGCAGTGCACAACACCAGTATATTCAGAAGCAGAAGGTCACAGGTTCAAGTCCCAGCTGTGGTGTCCACCAACCCAGTCCTCATATTTTACACACTACTATAATGTGCTAATACAGACAGAACCTTTCTTGCAGATGACATAAACATGCCCAAGACACCTACAATTTACCCTACAGAGCACAGACACCATAAACATGCACATTACCTAGAGCAGAGCCTCCCAAATGCAGTCCTGGAGGGCCAAACACCATTCCGGTTCCATGCTGTCTCTGATAAAGATGCCTGTGCTGCATTTCTATGCGCCACCCCCATGGTATACAGATGTATCTCATGCATATTCATGAGGGAGAGCATGAAAACCCGAACAGTGTTTGGCAATGCAGGACTGGAGTTGGGAATCTCTGCCATAAAGCAGCAGCCAACAGGGGCAGACACACCCGCACCCACAGGCCCCATTATCCAAAGCCTCCTGGAGAGGCAGGACTTTGGGCTCTGCGTGCATCTCCCAATACTAGCACTTGCATACCTTAGTAATGCCACCCTAAACCTGGGAATATGGTACACATCTATCAAAAGGTTGCTATGATTACTGGCAGATAGCAATTCCTAGGTTAAGTACAATTTTCTGAGTGATCTGCATCATAGCAACCTTTCTGATGTCTGTGGAGTGTGCTACAGGTCTTGTGTCTGAAAGTGTTTACCAACCTGGGGAGTGACTCCTACAGTATTGCGTACCATAGCCATGCCTGCACTGTGCCCAGGACTGGTGTGGTGGCCTGGGCTGCCCAACACCTCTATAGTTGCACAATGCTGGCATAGGTGTGGGGAGTGTGTGTCTGTCTATCCAGTTTGTGGTGGCTGCAAACACCCTCCACAGCCCACACTGCTAGCACTGTTGCCAGTATTAGCCTGCCAATGTGAATAATGAGGAACAAGGTACTGTGGGAATAGCCTGGATAGGGTGGCCTGGCCTGGCCGCATCTGCACAGGGCATAAGGCAATGGCTCAGACATTGTAGTGCCCGGTACCACCTGCACGGACAGAGTGGCCACAGCATGTCCTGCTGGAAGGTCACTCTCACCCTGACTGAGCAGTGACCACGGCATGGCTAGGTTCCCCCATAGTGCTGTGTAGTATTTTTCTCATGTGATATTTATGGGTTTTCTTTTAGGGCCCAATCACTGACTTATCTGCTTGGTGTGTATGCTGACCTCCCAGTTTTGGGTACACGCATCTTCTCCAGGACCATGCATTATGGACTAGCTAGCAGACTGTTTGCAGCTAGTATGTGTGTTGCTGGAACACCTTGCAGGGTGCAGTGGCTGGAGGCTTGCTGCTGGAGAATGTCAGATGGGGGGGGGGGCAGCTGTGCATTTCCAGGCCTTCTGTCTGCTATTGCTTTATGGATGTGTACAGTTCTGCATTGCCTGACCTTTAGGGTGTTTGATCCCTAGCAGGACTGGGGTGATGGTCCCCTCTACTGCCACCATTGCAGGGGGGTAGAATTTGGATCTGTTGGCGGGAGATCCTGTCCCCCACCCTGAGCCCCAGAGGGTGCGTTGGGTGGTGGTATGTAATCTCCCTGTGGGTCCCCACACCCCCTTCACTTACATCATGTGACTATGGCTCCCACACAGGGTATGCACTTTTCAGGGTGCATCATAGTCCACAAGGGCTAGATGTGACATACAGATGAACACAGGCATATCCTAGGGGTGTTTGTAAGGACTACCTATCACACATTGACACTGATGGGGACCTGCAGCATAGCCTATCTCAGCAAAGCCAGGTGCTGTGAGAATGGTGCTGGGCACCATACCTCTCCCTCAGTGTGAGCACAGGACCCGCACACTGTGACGGTCTGTAGCTACTCTGTGCCACTAACACACACCGTCGGCACCCCCTACCAGGCTGAGGTGCTGTGGGGTGCATACCCCATCTTGTGATCATCTGTATACTGCTAATTTACATGTGCTGTGCATCCTGGATACGGATTGGTTGACCTATCCTGGTAACCACAGCAGAATGTGGGTGTGGTGCCGTTCAGTCCTCCTGTAGCCAACCAGGTGTTTGTTAGCATCTCTAGCCCACTGGTTACTTCACTGCCCGTGGAGTCAGAGGTTATGGGTTCAAAACCCACAGTGGGGTTCATCGATAGGGCTGTTTTAGGCATTGTCTATTTTTATTGTATATTAGTGCTGCCAGCAGAACCACCCTCAGGGTACTGTCACCTTAGGTGCCCTATAAAGCGCCTTATATGGTGTCCTATAGGGAACATTATAGGGTGCCTTGGCAGACAGCGCACTTTATAATGTGCCCTATGGAGTGCCTTCTAGGGTGCCTTATGTGGCACCTTAGGTTATGCCACTGTGAGGGTGTGTTTGCTGGCAGCACTATTAAAGTACAACTAAACTTCCTCACAGCCCAATACTTAACCCTTTCCAGGCCAAGCCCAAAACTTTTGGGATCCAAACTTCTGCCTAAATATTCCTATCAAATGGTATATAATACATGACCATGGCAGAGGGAACGTCACTATTGGAACATATTGAATAAGACGGGTACAATTTTCCTGACATATGCAAACATTAACCCGGCTGCAGAATGTGGATTAAAATATTATAGTAGGCCTTCAAAGGGTTACACATGACGCCTCATTCATTAGGCACACTGGGGAATCAAACCCATGACCCTTGTACCATCGGTCTGTGTAGTAACCATTGTGCTACAGCTCTGTTTCTGTATTTGGGAGTCTGCGCGCCTTCTTAAACTTAACATGCAGTAACGCACCCTGTAACGATCGTTGCTGCGCTGCGCCTTACAACGCGTGTTATCGGTAACGATGTACCGCCCATGTCCTTTTTTGGCATTTCTTCCACTAACGCGGCTCCTAACGCAAATCAAACTAACGCAGTTTAGTAAACATACCCCAAAGACTCCAAGTAGGGATATAGAGAGGGAAATAATTTTTGACTCATTTTTGGATTTTTAAAAATGTTTCCCATTTTCGTACTTTTTCAGTTCATTTCACACATTCATTTTTTTTAAATATCTTTATTTAACTTTTCAACCTTTACATCAAACAACCATCCGCATACTAAATATGTGAGAAAAAACAAACAAAAAAATCCAACCACCCCCCTTACCCTCCCAGGTCCACCAGAGTCATCCACAAGTACATTGTGTTTCGAAAATCATACATACAGCAGAATGGGCATCCTTTATCAAACTCAAGAATTAAACAATGTAAAACTATCAGGCATTAAAACAGCATTGCACAGCACCGAAACCTAACAAAGCCTTCCATTTGAGTCTACTATTCTTTATTCTTTATTTACCAAATTTGCTATACCGCCTTTAACAAAGTATAAGGCGGTTTACAATACAAATAGTCGTGGCTGCAGGAAAAGGAAACAGTGAAAGAGAACGCCATTTACTAAGCAAAAGGGATAGAAAGAAAACAATAGGATAGTAAAAAGCAGGCTGTAAACAACAGCATGGTAGCCGAGACGAGACAGACCAAACAGAGACAGACAACAGACGCACTGCCGTTGACAACAATGGAGGGGGATGCAATTGACAAAACAGACACCAAGACACAGTTGTGGGTGTGGTGGGTGGGTCACACAATAAATAAACAACCTTATGGGAAAACAAAAAAAGTAAGGAGGCTAATTTGGAAGGCCCAAGGACCATCAGGTAGACACAGAATGTTATAGCTCCTAGGCTGACTGTGTTCGTGGGTGCATGTTGGACTGTGAGGCGGAAAAGGAAGGGGCGGGAAGATCAAAGGCTTGAGCGAAAAGATAAGTTTTTAGCATAGCCTTAAATTTAGGGAAGGAAAGTTCAGGAGCTAAGAGGATTTTGTATCGATCCTTTACGAGGCATTTGTTCATATTTACTGTATAAACATACGTGATTCCACCATGCTTGCCAATGAAGGTCAGTGGTTCATTTCCAATTACAAACTAGGAGGTATAAGGTAACCCCTATCATAAAATCTAAGAGGAAGTGACCTTCCCTTCTTAAAGAAGGGATGTCTCTGTTTGAGCGGAAGACAACAATCTCCCAGGTGAGAGGAGCCCTAAAGCCCAAAATTCCCTGTATACTTTCCCAAACCTGGGACCAAAACGTCTGCACATTAGGGCATTCAAAAACTATGTGTATAACAGTGCCTATGCTTCTTTGACAGGTCCAACATAGATTACTAGTGGTTTTGTCCCATTTAGTCACCCTCACTGGGGTGTGGTACACTCTATGGGCAAAAAAAATAAAGTCTGGGTGATTGAGGTGGATTTGGTTATTCTAACTTTCTTTGACCAGAATTTTTCCCAACTTTGCTGAGACACAGTGATCCCTGTATCTTGCTCCCATACTCGTTGTAGGCCTATTAACTGTGTATGGGGAACCTGATTCATTAGTTTGTAAAAGAAGGAGGCCACTCCTGTGGCCGACTGGGCTTTCTGAATCTTAGTATACAACCCCCATTCCTTCTTCAAGGACTTAATGTCCACTACAGATTTCTCAACACAGTGTCTCAGCTGTAGCCATTGAAAATAATGTGATCCCGGGAGGTTGAATTCCTGTTGTAAACTATTAAAGTTCTTCCATCTACCTCCCTCTAACAATTGCCCTAAAGACCATATGCCTCTGCTATACCAATGTTTCCAAGCAATTGTTTTCTGCTGGATCTTAAAAAGGGGGTTATACTACAGAGGGAGGAGCAAAGAAAATCTTTCTTTAGGGTCAAGTATATGGATTATCTTGAAAAGCCCTGTGTGTATCCACCAATATTTGCAATCCCTCGAGTTTATCCCCTAAGAGCATGCCCGGAAGAAGATTCATGGGGAAGGGGGCCACCCTTTTCTCCTCTAACACTAACCAAACCGGACTCTGCTCGGACAGTTGTTCAGTCCATCTGGACCCTTGCTTCAGCAAGAAAGCACTATGGTAGGCCTGGAAGTCCAGAAAACATACTCCTCCCTTCTCCTTGCTGGATTTCAGCTTTTTAAGAGCTATTCTTGGAGGCTTATTGTTCCACAAAAATTGTGTTAATAGCCTTTCCATCTGCCGGTAGATCTGTCTTGGCATGTAAAATGGTAACATTTCCAGAATATAGTTGACTTTTGGAACAATGGTCATTTTAATTGTCTCTAAGCGATCCCACCAAGATAAGGCCAAAGGGGACCATTTGACGGTCATATTCTGAATACTGGACAATAAGATACTTGCATTAAACCTAATCATCTCCTCCAATGGATAACAGTAGTGCACCCCTAGGTATTTAATCGTTTTTGATTCCCAAATAAATGGGAACTTCTGCAAGTCTGCTTTATGTACACGGGAGTTGAGGGGGAAGGCTACTGATTTTGAGCAGTTGATCTTGTAGCCCGACAGCAGTGAGTATTGGTTTATCTGTTCAAGAATATAGAGTACTGACTCAGGAGTCGAGAACAGAAGAAGGTCGTCGGCATACACCGAGAGTTTAATCTCTATGCCTGCTATAGATATGCCTTGAATCTTAGGGTTCTGTCGCAAAAGAAAAGTCAATGGCTCAAGAGCAAGATTAAATAAGATTGGCGAGAGAGGGCAGCCCTGATGGGTACCCCGACCCAGCTACAGATCCCGAGACTGAGTAGTATTTACACATATACTGGCAAATGGCTGGGTGTACATTACCTTAAGAAGATTGAGGAAACCTTCCCCAAAGCCAAACCATCTAAGAATGGAGAACAAGAACCCCCATTCTAACCGGTTGAAAGCTTTTTCAGCATCTAGAGATAGCCCCACTACCTGTTCTCTGCCTCAGCCAGAACATGGCATAGAAGTCTGCCGTTATCAGCTTTTGACCTACCTTCTACAAAACCACATTGATCTGGATGGATCAGCAAGGGAATCACCTTTGTTAAGTGACGCGCCAGAGTTGTTGCATAGATTTTATAATCCGCATTTAATAGGGAGATTGGACGATAATTGCCTACCACTTGGGGATCCCTCCCTGCTTTTTCTAGAACTATAACCCTTGCTGAGGCAAACACACCCACTTGGGGGCTCTCCTCTATTAAAGACTGAAAGTACTGCTGAAAATGTGGTCCTAATTCTTTGGCAAAGGACTTAAAGAATTCTGTGGAAAGTCCATCGAGACGCACAGCTTTCCCCACCGCCAAGGAGTTTATCACCTGATAAATTTCCTCCAAAGAAATCAGGTTGTTTAGCATTTCTGCCATTTCTTTATTCAGCATTGGCCTTGAGATCTTATCTACCAACTTTTCAAATGATTCCTGTGAAAATTCTGTTTCCGATGTATAAAACTGAGCAAAAAAGGATCTAAAAATTTCTGCTATATCAGAATCTTTCACCAGCAACTCTTGATTGTGCAGATCATGCACGGCGGAAATTCGACCAGCCTCTCTACGGGCCCGCAAGGTATCAGCCAATAAGCACCCTGCCTTGTCACTCTCCATATAATATACATTTTTTGGGCCTTAATATTTTGCGAGGCCTCAGTTGATAGAATCGAGTTATATTTAAACCTTAATCGCTGCAGGTGCAACAAGATATTTGGATCTGAACGATTAATTAGGATACGCTCGCCGGCCTTAATCTGTGATTCCAGCACCCGTATTTGCTCCTTTCGCTGTCTAGCCTGTCTTATATCAAAACTAGTAATGTTAGCTCTTATTGAGGCTTTAAATCCTTCCCATCTGGCCCAGCCTGCAATTGCTTGAGGGGAATTAAACTGGAAATATTCCGCTATGGCAGCTTGGATACTCAAATGAAACTCAGCATTTCCCAGGAGTGATCTGTTGAAAAACCATCCTGGAGACGATGGACTGTAGGCAGGTTCTTACCTATAAAGCGTCCCTAATAATCACCAAGATTGCCTGAGCACATGGGAGCCATGCAAAAGGAAAATAAAGAACTCAGATCACAGTCACTTGTCAGCAAAAATCCTTTTATTGTGATCCAAGCAAAAAGCTAGAAGCACAGATACACACAAGCGTTTGTCTCTGAGATCTGAGAGCAGATGACGTTCTTCCTATCCCTTAGTGGTGAGAAAGAAAGTCACCCTGATATTATGGAGCTGCTTTCTTATATCGATCTCTCTCTCTCTCTGCCTCAAAGTTCCAGTGAATTCTGCTTGAATTACTGATGTCATTTGCAAATGAAAAAAAACTTGCAAAAAACACCCTGTAAGGTCAGAAGTCCTCATCTACCTCCCCTTCTTCTTTCTCTTCTATAATCGTCTTAAGACGTTTTTCCTTCTCTTCCAGTTCTAACTCCCATTTTCTAAGATTCTTGGTAATTTCTTCCTGAGATTGTCTTAAAGCTTGAGCCTGATTTGCTAAATCTTCCTGTTCTGCTGTCAGTTGTTGTTTTACCTCTTCTAATTTTGCCTGCGCCTTAGCATATGCATTGGAATCTGGGGCAGGGGTAGCTTTTAAGTTGACATGACCCTCATTCTTTGCCCAGGCTCCTTCAGTGTCCAAGAGCTGATGCAGGACCTGTTCCAGGAGTGGGGAAGCTGAGTGAGGGGTCGGTTCTGATTTGGGAGGCTGCAGGACAGGGTCAGAATACCCTATGACTGCCAGGGTCACCCAATAGGGAGGTGGAGGGGCAGGCGCAGACGGCAAAGGCTCTGGACCTGCCTGCATCCACAGAGAAATATGTCTCAAATGTTCCAATTGGGCTTTTCCACATTTGTTGAATAAAATATGATCCCTAATTTTAGTCAAAATGAGTGGATCAAATGACCCCCCTGCTGGCCAGGCAAGTGAGGGTATCTTCTTTGTCCATTTTTCCCATTGTCTAGAACAATTTTTTATTGAGGCTTCCAATAGGGGGTTCTGTTTAACAAGGCAATCTATGGGGTTAGGGCAGGGCTCAGCTCCTTTGTCATTATCTGCCCCGTTTGGATTTCTTTTTAAACATCTTCTAAGCTGTCCCTCCTTCTATAGTCTATGTAGACCTGGTGTTTTCACTGTTCAGGGACAGGGGCAATTTATTTCGCCTTTTACCAATAACAAATCAAACCTCTTTATTTACAGAGGTGCGCATAACTTCGCTTTTACAGATGGAAATTCAAACCTCTTTACCTACCGAGGCGCGAAGCTACGAATCCAGGATACACACAGACACGCAATCTTTACACTTCGTCCAAACCCAGCCAATCCCCTCGCAGTGATGGGGGTATGGAAACGTGGATAGGGACACACAGTCGCTTCGTACCGAAAGGGCACGTACAGTCTCACGCATACACCAATCAATCCTGGAATTGCAAAGACCTAATGTCTGGGCAAAACTTTCTTTTTCTCTTTCACCTAACTTAAACAACCTAACATATAAAACAACCTACTTTCCTAGATATCAAAACATTATTTACATTAAATACATGTGCACAGGTATAATGTCATTACTCACCCACCAGACGCATCAAGTAAGTCTTCTGTCTGAGTTGGGTAGACAGGAAACAAAAATACTCACCACTGGAGTCTTCCTAGGGAAATCCAAATCTCTCGTTCATACTGGAACAATATCCTTTTTCTCTCGTCGATGGTAACCCATCCTCGGAGTCCTATAACCCCAAGGGAATCCTCATCCACTTTGTATAATTTGGAGGACAGTGGGAATTCTCATCCCTGGCTGATCGATCACGTCAGCCAGAGGTATCTTTGGACAATTTGGATAAAAGGAATTTAGGAGCCTATTGCTCGGGCCCCTGGGTCCCTCTAGGGCCCCTCAGGTCCCTGTTAGGGCGCCAATTGTAGGCAGATTCTTACCTACAAAGCATCCCTAATATTCACCAAGATTGCCTGAGCACATGGGAGCCGTGCACCAGGAAAATAAAGA
The DNA here is from genome assembly GCA_033557465.1 of Ichthyophis bannanicus. Classification (NCBI taxonomy): domain Eukaryota; kingdom Metazoa; phylum Chordata; class Amphibia; order Gymnophiona; family Ichthyophiidae; genus Ichthyophis; species Ichthyophis bannanicus. The sequence continues at coordinate 392,413,487 of CM066032.1, forward strand.
ACTCAGATCACAGTCACTTGTCAGCAAAAATCCTTTTATTGTGATCCAAGCAAAAAGCTACGAGTAGAAGCACAAATACACACAAGTGCAGATGACGTTCTTCCTACCCTTTAGTGGTGAGAAAGAAAGTCACCCCCGATATTATGGAGCTGCTCTCTTATATAGATCTCTCTCTCTCTCTGCCCCAAAGTTCCAGTGAATTCTACTTGAATTACTGATGTCATTTGCAAATGAAAAAAAACTTGCAAAAATACCCCTGTAAGTTCAGAAGGTCAGAAGAACTTCTGCAAGTGCTCTTCCCTCAGGGCCCTCCTATGTTTATCACCAAACAGTTTATCACCAAACAACAGTTGGTATTTCAACAAAGTCTGCATTCCAAGGTCTGCTCAAGGTCCGCTTATCAGCTGGTCACCGCCCCCCCCCCCCCCCCCCCGCCTCTGCTGTGTTCATGCCTTTCCATTTCCTGGAACTCCATCTCTTGGCAATGTCTTTTATCTTCAGGGCTCAAAGTATGCTTCCTGGTTAGCCTGTATTTGGTTGGCCTGTATTTCTCCTGTATTTCTCTGGGCCTATACACTTTGCACGTTCCCGTCCAAAGTGTCTAGTTCCCCAGGCTCTCTCGTACAAGGCCACAAAATGCTCTGCTTCGCTAGCCCACATGCGTGTCTTCTTGTGCCAATCATATGTTACTGTGTATATTTTCAGGCAGGTAAGGGTGCAACCATACAAACCAAACCTATAGAGCAGGCCTGAAATCCACACTTAGACTAATTATCCCTTCAGGACTCTGATCATCATTTTGCATCAATATGGAAATAGCCGCATGGTCCAATATATCAATATATGGGCTGCATGTATATTTGCTGTTACTATACTGGAGGTCAAGGCTTTAGAAATCAATAGAAAATCTATATGCGATAAGGATAGACGAGGAGGAGAGAAGAAAGTAAACTCCTGTTCCACAGGATGTAACAGTCTCCATATGTCTACTAAACCAGCCTCTTGCATCAAGGAAGAAAGGACCAAATGGGCTTTGAGAAGACTAGTAGTCCTTGGAGCCCTCCTGTCAATTAAGGAGTCTAAGGCAAGATTGGAATCCCCTCCTAGGATTATCGGTGGAGTGCGGTCCGCATGTATTTCTTCTGCTATGTTCTTGAAAAATTCTGGGTTATCATTATTAGGGGCATATATGTTCATAAGGGCCACATCTATGGTTCCTATCTTAAGCCGAACTTTGACCCACCTCCCTTCCTGATCTGAACGGGTTTGCACTACATTTAGGGAAAGGGATTTCCTAACCAATATGGCCACTCCATTGTGCTTATGTACAGCAGCAGAGAATGCCACCCAGTGTAAAGGGCTTTATATTAAGTTTCACAGATTCCCTCATATTTAAATGGGTCTCTTGCAAAAGTAAGATGTCTACCTTTTCTTGCCGCCCATAAAGGATTATTTTTTTTCCTTTTTATGGGGTTATTAATGCCTTTTACATTCAGTGAAAGAATTTTAATAGGTAACATTTTTATTTCCTATTAAATTTACCCACACACTCTGTTAAATTTGTCTTATTTAATATATTCATCTTAGATCACTTAAACAAAATATCCACGACATTTCTTGATCAAAATAATTATGTCACCCCTTACAGAACCTACTATAATATGCCCATATATCTTGCCCATTGCTACTGAATACAGTACTAACCATACATTAAAAAATACAGTTGTTAACCAAGTGAACCCTGGAGGGATATTAACTATCTTAAAAATAATGGGTGAGCCCTAAGTGGGCAGAATAGACACAGAGGAACAGCACCATTCCTCTGCAATGGCTACGCTGCCAGTTTTGGCCTATCTCTACAGATTATGTTATTCAATATGTATGTCCATACTACACACTTATCAATAACCGGTCTAACTGAGACCACATCAATCCATTTAAACATTAACCATTTAAACATGCCAATTCGGCATTATTTTCCACTGTTGCTCGCCTGCACCACAAGGCCGCATCGAGTGTGTCATCATCCAAGGAAGCCTCAGCGCATTTGCATCTGTTCTTTTTCCTCCAGAAATGTATGCAGGGCCTCAGGATCATCAAAGGATCTTGTCTGATTATGTAGGGTAAACGTCATTCAAGCTGAGTAGAAAAGCCCAAATCTTGCTTGTAACTGCTGCAGCCAGGGTCTCAGCGCCAAGAGGATCCTTCTCCGATCAACGGTGCTTTTTGTGATGTCGGGAAAAAACATTAGTCTGTATCCCTCAAAGTTCAGAGGAGTGCGTACACGTGCTGCATCCATGATTTGGGAAACCTGCTGGAAACGAAGAATTTTCATAATAATCGGAGCCTGTGAGGGGACCTAATGTGCACGCTCTATTTCAAACTGCATTTCAAAGTTGATTTTTTTATTTTTTTTTTTTATTTAAGGTCTTTTAGTCATATACAATAACCAAATCAGAATAAGACAAATTACTGATGTTATACATATTAAAGAACATAATCAATAGAAAATAAACAAGGTAAAATGTAATACAACAGATGTTACAGTCCACATCACGGGAGCTAACCGTTGGTAAACTAACAAAAAAGTACAAACTATAGAAACCAAGTCAATTGACTACATATTAGGAGGAAACAACCACACTATGAGACCCAATTGAACCCTGCTTGTCAAGCAAAAATCTTTCCAAATGTGAGACCTCAAGAAAAACAAAAGATTAGGCACTTACAGGGAAACTTTAGGAAAAATGTAGCACCCAGAGCTAGGACGCGCGACTTTAAAGATAGAAACTGTCGGCGACGCATCTGAGTGCTACGAGACACATCTGGGAAGATATTAATTTTTTGTCCACAAAATAAGGCTGCCTTCACCTTAAAGAACGCCTTCAAAATGTGTTGTTTAACCGAGACAGACGGTAGGGTGACCAGCAAAGTGAACCGGGTATTTATCGTGTCTGAGGAATCCTCAAGAAAATTAGTGAGATTCGCAACATTAGGAATAATTTCATCCAATTCACCTTCTATGGGGTTAATCCTTTTAGTGCCAGAAGGAATATAATATATCTGCAACACATCAAAAACATCAGATATAGTAAGTATTTCCTTGACATATTTATCAAAAAGAATTTTCGGTGCTAAAAGAGGGGTGCAGGGAAAATTCAAAAATCTTAAATTAAATATTCGTATGGAATTCTCAAGCGATTCAATCTTAGAATGAAAAAACAAAGAATCCTTGATTCCCATCACATTTGTAGCTTGTAACGAATGCACCTGAGATTCCAGCTTAACAACTGCTTTGTCCATTAAGGACACTTTCTCATCAAGTTGCTGCACTGCTATTGCAGCTTCCTGCGAGAAACGAGTAAACGAAGTAATAACTGTAGACACTTTAGAGTCTATGCACTTCAAAGCTCCCCATAAATCTTTTAAAGTAACATCAAATTCAGAAGGGAGGGCTGGAAGCTCAAAAACAGTATCCAGCACTGCCGTCTGAACAGGGATAGGCATTTTAACAACAATCTTATCTCTCTCTACACCTTCTGAGGAAACCCCCACATTAGACACTTCTTCAGCAATAGGACAGGGAGGGGGAGATCTCCCCCCAGGGCTCAGAGATGCCCCCTCAGGTGAGGACTGTGTGAGGGGGAGGGGGGCAAAATGTTTGTCTAATGGGCCGGCCGGTTTCAAAGTACCGGAATCAGCCGATTGGATTTTGCCTTGTGGTTTAGCCTTCCGCTTACCCATAACCAAACAGCAAAACACCCACAAAAACAAGCAAAAAGGAAAGCTGAAACCCCCTCACCAAACTGCAACTGCGTGTTAACCTCCGACTCCGTCAGATGGCATCGAAACAGCGTCGAAGGGGCAGAACCTGCCCCTTTAGACACGCCCCTTATGAAATGCCCCCCGGCTGCGCTCCACGGTCGCAGAGAGGAACTGACTGCAATTTATACCAGAAAAACAGAAAGACCCCTTCGAGCAGCAGGCTGTCCCCGGAGTGCCTGATGGTCCAGCAACATGGCAGAGGGGCAGAGCAGTCACTGCACTCCTCCAGCCCTCGGCAAGGCACACGCTCCTCCAACTCTCTCCAAAGGTAGCTCCGCGGCAGAAATGACACCAGGGGAATTTAAAGAGCTCCAAGCCCCCTCGAGCAGCAGGCTGTCCCTGGAGTGCCTGATGGTCCAGCAACACGGCAGAGGGGCAGAGCAGTCACAGCACTCCTCCAGCCCTCGGCAAGGCACACGCTCCTCCAATTCTCTCCAAAGGTAGCTCCGCGGCAGAAATGACACCGGGGGAATTTAAAGAGCTCCAAGCCCCCTCGAGCAGCAGGCTGTCCCCGGAGTGCCTGATGGTCCAGCAACACGGCAGAGGGGCAGAGCAGTCACAGCACTCCTCCAGCCCTCGGCAAAGCACACGCTCCTCCAACTCTCTCCAAAGGTAGCTCCCTTCAAAGTTGATTTTTAATATCGTGGGAATCAGCTTCTGCAAGAAAGTGAAGAGATCTTTCCCCTCTGCACCTTCTGGGACTCCCACTACCCTTACATTGTTTCTGCGAGCCTGATTATTGCTGTCCTCGATGTCCCTCTGCATCACTCTGATTTGCTTGGCCTGTTTGTCTAGCGCCCATAGCTCTCCTCATGCACATTCAGTCTTTGCTTGGTCTTATCTTGGCTTAAGGTGAGTGCCTCCATTTTACCTTTTAACGTTCCGCTATCTTCCTGCATACTTGTAAGCGACTCACCATTTGCCTTCACTAATTCTTTGACCGCCCGTACCTCTGATAATAGTTCTTGCAGGGCCTCGGGGTAGTCGCTTGTGGCTGCCATTTTTGCGGAGACAAGGGCTCTGTTTTTGAGTGCTTCGTGCTTGTATTTTGCATTGCAGCAAACTCCAAATGGGTCGGCTTGGGCCCGGACATCTTCCCTGCTACGATGTTGCCAAAATCACTTGTTTCCTTAGGAAATTGACAGCATAGACCCAGGAATCTTCAGAAGTCCCTCCGGAACTCTCCTCTATGCGTCCATCCCGCTCTGCTTCAGGCTCCGCCTCCTTCACACATTCATTGTAATAAAAAAAGAGTCATATGGGTTAGAGCTTTTTAACATACACAAATTGATTATACATGTATTAATTCATAGCTCATATTAAATTGATTTTACATGCACTGACAGTCTGACTTAATGCTAACAAATGCATATTCTTAACTTCAGGAATGCATGGTGAAGAAACATTATTTTTTAATGTTTCTCTACTTAGAATTATGACCACCCATTGGCAGATTTATTCCATTCTAACTTTCTGGATTACAAAACTAAGGGACTGCTTACTAAACATTAGAGTGCACTAACTGCTGCCATGCTTGTGTTATTCCTATCAGCATGGCAGCAGATAGTGCACATTAACATCCACTAAACATGTACATTAGTTTTTACGAATAGAAAATTTGACAAAATTGCTGTTTGATTCATTCCTGGATCAACTAACCAACTCTGCATGCTTGGAAAATCTTTCTGAATTGCTGTTCATGAACTTTGTTTTAGTTTTACACACATGTGGGCTCAGAGGCAATTAAGCCAATCTGGGGGGAGGAGGAGGAGAAGGTCAAGAAGGGGTCACTAGCAGCCAGCATGAGGAATTTCAGCCAATCATTCTGCATATATTTGACAGGCAGCCAGAGAAACATATCCCTGCCTGAGTTTTGTAAATCTCATGAGCCATGATGTAACAGCAGAGGTGGAACACACAGCCAAACACAAACCCTAGAGAGCCATTTTGTATCTGACTCTGTTGTAGCAGCAAAGCGCAGACAAACCAATGATACCAGGAGTCTGTTCAGAAAGTCCAAATCATTTATTTGTGCACAAGTCTCGAACCAGTCAATTTCAAAATGGCTGAGCCAAGTTTTCAAGCATTACAACTGTAGCAGCAGATAAGCATGCAATAAATAAATCCAGGAGTCTTTTCAAGGATCCAAGCCAGTTTAATGTGCACATGGCTCAAGCAATAAGCAATTTCAAAATGGCTGAGCAATGGTTTCTAGCAAAACAACAACTTTTATAGCGTTCTTCTCCATTCTAGACATAGGCAAACTTTTCATTGGTCCCAGTAACCCCTCTCACCCATCTATTGGTCCCGGTACTGATATGGCTACCCAATCGGGACCCTGGTCTGGGCTCAGCACCTGGTTGCCCCCCTTCTAGTCCCAATTACAATGGTCAGTGTCTCTAACTTGTTACATCTCTCCTCCAAGGTCGCTTAGCTTGTTAAAACATATGGGAAGCAGGGCACTGTAACCTTGCTTTTTGCAGAGTTAATTAATTCCATAGAAGCATAGCACACCTTATCAGTACCAATTAAACTTGTTTTTCTATATTTTCTAAGTTTCGTTTCTGCTTAGCTATGTTCAGTTAAACTGAGTTAAGTTTCAATTCTATGGTGTCATCATTCAGGGGGGTTTTCATTCCTCTGGGCCTAACTACAGGCTTCAGTTACAGGTCAAGCTGCTTAGGCCTGTCTGCTTAGTTCAATTAGCATGGATCATAGGCCGTCGCCTACCACACAACAACTTTTATAGACTTCTGTTCCATTCTAGGTATAGAAAAACATTTCATTGGTCCCGGTAACCTCCCGTACCTCCCGTACCCCTTCCATTGGTCCCGGTACTGATAAGTTTATCCAATTATGTCCCTTCAGTGGGCATGACACCTGCATACCCCCCTTCTAGTCCCAATTACAATGGTCAGTTCATCAACTTGTTACTTTCACACTCTCAAGGCCATAGAGCCAATTTGTGCATGCAGAGGAGCAGGGCTCTGCAACTCATCTGTCAGCACTCCCAATTATATTCCTTGCAGATGTACTTTTTCTTATCAGTAACTTTTAAACATGTTTTTCTGTATTTTTCCATCTCTCAGTTCTGCTTACCTAAGCTAATTCAATACTTTTACTGAGTTCTATCTTACAATAGCAGCATATTGGGGGATGTGCAATCCTATGGGCCTCTCCACAGGCTTCACTTACAGGTCAAGCTAGCCATGCTGGCCTGCTTATGTCAGACACCGTGGATCACAGGCCTGCACCTGCCACACTGTGAAGAGTAAGGAAGGGGTGCTTACAGGGGTTTGCAATTTAAATCAAAAAAAGAAAAACTGAAAAAAAGCAGCAACTTGAAATCTGTCATTGAGGATGTAAGGTCCTGGTGCTTAGGACTTTAAAGCAGAAAATTTTTGAAAAAACAGAAAGCTTGAAGTCTGATATGAGGCATTGAGGAATCAATGCTGGATCTTGCTAGTTGAAAGCACAAAGAAAAAGACTGAGAGAACAAAAACTGCTTAAAAAGAGAAGAGTGTCCCTCCCTGTTTTAAGCTTAGGAGTGCTGTTGCTGTCTACTTTTACAGCTAGCAGTTTGAAAGTTTTGGTGGGATTCCTCCTCCTATCTCATCTTGCAGGGTATGGAGAGGAGATCAGGAAAGTCAAAGAGAGACTAGAAATGTTTTGCCTTTACAGTCTGCCAATTTGCATTTGCTTAGTCCCTAAGCATTGGTGAAATAATGTACTGTGCACTATTGCATTTGGACTGTTTGTACAACCCTTCCAAATCATTCAGTGCCAGTGGGGAGGATAGTTTATGGTATTTAATATATTCCATTGTACAACCAGAAGATACAGTGAAATAATTTTTTTTAACAATCTCGTTCATTTATTGTCTGTAACAGCAGCTGTGCGACTCTCTTACTCTCACACTTTTCCAGCCCTTTCTATTATTCATTAGAGCCTCAAGTCTAGTGCATCTAACCAAATCACAACTTTTATGAGAGGCAAATCTAACAAGAAAAAAGCCAAGTGGCCCTACTAGTAGAAAGAAATCTGAGCCCATCTTCCTGTCCAATGCCTCCCCATATCCCAGTTCTTTCCCCTTCACCTGCAAGTACCTACTGTATGTATATAAGGGTGTTGGGGCCACTTGGCAATAGTGATCATAGCATGATCGCCTTTGATTTAATTAGTGGAGGAGGGATAGTAAGGAAATCCACAGTACAAAAAGTGGCCCCAACACCCTTATCTCTTGCACTATATCTGGTGTTCCACTAAGGACTAGGTCTAATATGGCTTCCCCTCTGGTCGGTTCATGAACCAGCTGCTCCCTAGCATGTCCTGCCGTGACACTGACCCAGTCGATACCGGGGTAATTGAAATCACCCATTATTATTACTGTGCTGTAACGTTTGTTAGCTTCCTTGATTTCTTTGAGCATTTCATCATCCATTTGTTCATTCTGGCCAGGCGGTCGATAGTACACCCTCACTGCCATTGCCTTCCCCTTTTTACATGGAATTTCAATCCATAGAGATTCTACAGCAAATTTTGTTTCCTGCAAAACTTTAATCCTTTCTGACTCAATGCCCTCTCTAACATAGAGCGCAACCCCTCCACCAATTTGATCAGCTCTGTCATTACGATATAGTTTGTACCCAGGTATCACAGTGGCCCACTGGTTGTCCTCCTTCCACCATGTCTCTGATATTCCAATCATATCTAACCTCTCATTTAGTGCTATATATATTTAAAGGGAGAGTTATTACCTATCCATGTAGATACCACTGTTTGTTACAGGGTTCTTGGTCTTCCTGGATCTGCACAGGCCTGAGAGATGCAGGTATGTTACATGTGCTCAGGCTTAAGGTTGGTGTTTGGTGTAGGTGCTGGAGCAAGGAAGGAGCTTACCACACTGATGTCCCTGGGACTTGGTGTCCTCACTATCTGGGGTAGAGAGCAGTAAGTCCGATAGTATCTTGAGGATTGGAAGCCCTGTATATGACTGCTGCATAGATAGGGAAGAAGAGGATATATCACTAGGTCTATGCAGGTGGTCCAATAGTTCTTTGTGGCGTTGTTTAATGATTCAAGTGTGGAGTTAACCTGATGGAGTTGTCTTTATTGGGAAAGGTTCCATTTATTGCCTTCTGTGAATGTTTTGTTTTGGTTGAGGTTGTCTGGCTTATAATCCTTTGCAGATGGGGCCAAGTAACATTGGAGTCATGATTGCATCAGTGCAATGGCGGATGCAGCAGTATTAGAAGGTAGTTGGATGCCCTCTCCTATGGTCCTCACCAAAGGGCTCTCTGGCGAGACCCTCAGGTGCAGTGCAGTGTATTTAAAGTTCTTTTGCCGTGTGTTGTAGGGGTTTGCTGAGACCTGATAGGCCTTGCTGGTGGGAGGCAAGGAGGGGGTTACCTTACGCAGTCCCTACCATCAATGCTGATCGGAGCGCTGGCTGAAGAGCTGAAACGGGCTCATAGGGGGCTAGGATAGGACTGGAAATGACTGATGGAGAGCAAGGACTGGAAATGGGCTGATAGGCGGCTAGGATAGGACTGGAAATGGCTGAAGGGGGAGCTAGGACTGATGTGGAGAGGATGCTGGGTGGGGCTGGAACTAGTAGCTAGATGATGATGGGGGTGGACTAGAAGGGGATGGAGCTGGGGGAGTGAGGATGGAGAGGGGAAAAGACATTTTGTGTGGGAGGAAGAAAAATCTGTTTTTGGTCAGGTATTGGGAGAGTAAGTGTAGATTGAAGATGGAAGGGTGAAATTTGAGTGGATGAAAAAGGAATAAAGAAAGAAATGGAGGAAAGATGAAACAGGGAAAGATCAGTATGTTAAAACAGATGTAGAGAGAGAATGGTAAAAACTAGAAGAGAGAAGAAAGGACAAATGGACAGCAGACAATGGAGAGTTAGCAGAAGACACGATGAAACCAGAAGAAAGTGACTTGAGCAATTGCAACTGAAAAATAATGTCAGCACTGGGAAATGTGCATTGCTAACATCTTTGTGTTTTATTTAGTAAAGAAGAAATTAATTTATAGTTTTATTTCTCCAATGTTGTTGTACATTCCAAGTTTGGCTTTCCAAATTCCCAGTTTAATTATTGTCTTTCTATTTCTAAATTGTGATCCCTTGTTCTTTGTCTGGTGACTGTCTATTCTCTGCATGTGTATCCAAGCTGAGGTATTCTATTCATGTAGTTTCTATTTGACAGTGCCATTTGTTCTCTTTCCCCAGAAGAAGATGCATTGGAATTCTCAGAGTTGTATTGGTTTAATATTTGCAGTGTTGCCTTTTGATAGGTAGGGTTTGGTGCTTTGTGAGTCCTGGTAGTGCTGTTATGATACGGCGGGTTTGCTAAGGTTTCTAAATGGATAGTATTTACAGTACATCCTAATGTGCCCGGCAGTTGGCACTGGAGTATAGTAATGTAGAAATCTGGTAGTATTTCTTTATCCACACACTCATTAAGAGGCATGTTTGCTAAATGTTAGCGCACATTAACATTATGCAAATATTAATGCAAATGAGGCCCTACAATGAGTCTTCGCACATGGCCCTGCACACCCCCCCCCCCCCCTGGGCTGCACCTGACTCTACCACCTCCACTGGAAGACTATTTCATGTATCCATGTATCTATCACTCTTTCCTTAATGAAATATTTCCACATATTACTTCTGAGTCTATCCTTTTTCACCCTCATCCTATGTCCCCTCATATCAGAGCTCGCTTTCAATCGAAAGAGACTTTCCTCCTGTGCATTTATGCCATAGAGGTATTTAAATATCTCTATCATATCTCCTCTATCCCGCCTTTCCTCTAAAGTATACATATTAAGATCTTTAAGTCTATCCTCATATGTTTTATAATGAGGCCACTAACCATTTTAGTAGCCACCCTCTGCACAGATTCCAACCTGTTTATTTCCTTTTGAAGCTGTGGTCTCCAGAATTGCACACGATCGCACCAGAGACTTATACAGAGGCACTATCACCTCCTTTTTTCTACTGGCCATTCCTCTCCCTATGCACCCAAGCATCCTTCTGGCTTTTGCTTACCCAGTCAAAGAAATCAATCAGATTTGTCTGACAAGAACTGCCTCTGTTAAACCCATGCTGCTTCAGATCCTGCAACCCTTTGGACTCCAGAAAGCTCACTATTCTCTCTTTTAGCAGCGTTTCCAATAATTTACTAACCACAGAGATTAGACTAGCTGGCCTGTGGTTTTCAACCGCATCCTTACTTCCACTTTTGTGTAAAGGGACCACATGTGCCTTTCTCCAGTCCTCTGGGACCACACCTGACTCCAAAGAAGCATTGAAAAGGTCAGTCAGTGAGCTGCTAGAACATCCCCAAGTTCCTTCAGTATTCTCGGTTATATCCCATCTGGTCCCATCGCTTTATCTACTTCTAGTTTAGCTAGTTCCTCACAAACATAGACTTCTGAAAATCGTTCCAGCTCCGCATCACCTCTGTTCCTATTTGTGGGTGTTTTCTGAGATCTTACTCCTGGCCCTTCATCTGTGAACACAGAACAGAAATAGTTGTTAAACAATTCTGCTTTATCCTCATCAGCTTCTACATATTCCTCCCCTTCACTCTTGAACCTGACAATATTACTTTTGTCCTTCCTCCTCTCACTAACATATCTGAAAAATGTCTTATCCCCCCATTTTATTGCATTGGCTATTTCTTCTTCTTTTTGTGTCTTTGCTTTCCTGACTACTTTGTTAGCTTCTCTAAGTTTTTCCAAATATGGATGCCTGTCTTCCTCTCTCTGATCTCTTGTGTTTTCTGAAGGTCTCCCTCTTTTTCTTTACCTTTTTAGCTACTTCTTTTGAACCATAGTAGCTTCCTTTTCCTTTCACATTTATTTACCTTTCTAACAAAAAGGTTTGTTGCCCTTAAAATATCCCAATGTGTTTCGGCCTACGACCTTCTTCAGAGGGTGCAAATCTCATAAAACAAACATAAAAACAATAAATAACAAATAAAATGACAATATAAAATATACATAAATGTAGTCAAATAAAGTAAAATTAATAAAAACAGGTAAGAACTAATAAGTAACAGCTGATGCATAAAAGGCCAAAAGTAGTAATTAATTAAATAAAAAGAAATAAATAATAGCTGATGTATAAAAGGCCATAGAGAACAGTGTTTATAAATTAACATATAAACTATAATGTCCAAACATAAATACATACCATGATATTAAAATACAAGATATTGTGATGGGTCTCTACAGGCACCACACCTTTAATCTTGTGCAATATTATAGAAATCTGTGCCCGATGGCTAGGCATCACTAAAAAGCAATGCCGGTAGGGATGAGGAGGACAAGGAGAACCAAACTCAAGGAAACAGGAGGTGACCAAAGTGTAACCCAACATTATTTAATTGAAGGAAAGCCCATAGGAAGAATTACCTGTATATGCCTATCCAAATGCAAACTTAGAAGCTAGATGTATAACTTTGTGTACTATAGCCTCCAAAGTACAGACTCAATGAACTGGGTGCAAAGTACAGACTCAATGAACTGGGTCCTATATTGTAAGAGAGAGACACATACCCACATAAAAATTTCCACTACTTGTATTAACATTTGGTCATGAGAAAGAAGGGAAAACGAAAAGTGATAGACTTGCCTGAGAACTGTGTCAGAGCAACTTCTTCCAATAGTGAAAACAGACGGGTAAATTGAACCGGCTTTTTGTCAGTGCTCCATTTTGCGCCAAATAGGGTTCACAGATCAAAACAGCGGTCAGAAAATGAAAGAGGATTAAAGTAAAAAGTAAGCATGTAATGAACTCTCACAGGAGTTTTAGTGTGATGGCACTCAAAAGCGCCGAGAGAAATTAAATCAATGCCGATCGGGTGCCAATACCTCTCACATTAACAAGGGACTTCAAAACCAACAGTTCTTGTGACACTTACTACTGTTAAAAATGATGAAGGCTGTATTGAAATCCAGAAAAAATGCATCATCCAATGAATAAAATCTAGAAAAGTTTGTACAAAGGAGTGACCACTTCTGTGCCATATATGAACTCCCAAACCGGAATTAGAGCCGTAGGTTCAGTGAAGGAGGGATAATGGGGTTAGCCATAGTGCCAGAGATGGAAAACCATTGGAAAACCATGGAGGGGCTACTAACCTACCTATGCTAATATTCAGCTACTGTCAGTTAAACACTACAGCCATGATGCGGCCAGGGAGAGAACCAAGGGAGAATCACAGAGTTTGAGCAGAAGTGCACATGACGATAAATTATGTGGTCTCAAAACAGGGATCAGAAGAATCCTCATTATGTACTAATTGGTGTTGTAACAAAAATATGCATAATTAAATAATAAACCTACATGTATATGAGAAGAAGACACAGAGACCAGACTTGGTGTCATGACTTTTGTGGGGATTCATCATATGGATGAACCTTACACTGTCATTAAAGGAGGGACGTGAACTACTTGGGGAGGGCAATGTAACTAGTACAGAGGCTGCCAATATGGAGACTGATATCAGATACAGAAAGCCAAGTGTTAAGAAAATCTAAACTTCACAAAAAGTTAAAGAGAATAGGGGTCACAGAACATGCTCTGAAAATAAATCTTGGGAATAAAGGGCTGGCTTCAGTAAAGGGGGGTTGGGAAAGGATTAAAGTTTTGCAGGAAACAAAATTTACTGTAGAATCTCTATGGATTGAAATTCTATGTAAAAAGGGGAAGGCGATGGCAGTGGGGGTGTACTATCGACCGCCTGGCTAGAATGAACAAATGGATGATGAAATGCTCAAAGAAATCAAGGAAGCTAACAAAAGTTACAGCGCAGTAATAATAATGGGTGATTTCAATTACCCCGGTATTGATTGGGTCAGTGTCAGAGCAGGACATGCTAGGGAGATAAAGTTCCTAGATGAAATAAATGACTGCTGCTTGGAGCAGCTGGTTCATGAACTGACCAGAGGGGAAGCCATATTAGACCTAGTCCTTAGTGGAACACCAGATCTAGTGCAAGAGATAAGGGTGTTGGGGCCACTTGTCAATAGTGATCATAGCATGATTGCGTTTGATTTAATTAGTGGAGGGGGTATATTAAGGAAATCCACAGTACTACCTTTTAACTTTTGAAAGGGAGACTATGATAAAATGAGGAAAATAGTTAAGAAAAAACTAAAAGGAGCAGTTGCAAAGGTTAAAGACTTATATCAAGCTTGGGTGTTGTTGAAAACTACTGTCTTGGAAGCCCAGACCGCTGTATGTCACACTTTAAGAAAAGTGTAAGGAAGTCCAAAAAACTGCCAGCATAGTTTAAAGGTGAGGTCAGAGAGGCTGTTGTTGCCAAAAAAGCATCTTTCAGGAAATGGAAAAAAGAGCCAAATGACAAAACCTGGAAACAGCACAAGCACTGGCAAGTCAAATGCAAGGCACTGATAAGGCAGGCAAAGGGAGAATTTGAGAAGAAGCTTGCTGCGGAAGCAAAAACGCGAAATAAAGACTTTTTCAAGTACATTCGCAGCAAAAAACCTGTGAGAGAGTCAGTTAGTCCATTAGATAATAGAGGGGTTAAAGGGGCACTAAGAGGCGACAAGGCGATAGCGGAGAGACTGAATGAATTCTTTGCTTTGGTCTTTACTGAGGAGATGTAGGGATGTTACCCATGTCTGAAGTGGTATTTAAAGGTGCGGAAGAATTGAAGGAAATATCGATACATCAGGAAGATGTATTACAACTATTAGATAAACTGAAGAGTAGCAAATCACCTGGGCTGAATGGTATACATCCAAGGGTGATGAAAGAACTGAAATATGAGATTGCAGACCTGCTATTAGTAATCTGTGAATTTTCATTAAAATCATCTGTAATACCAGAAGATTGCAGGATCGCCAATGTAACGCCAATTTTTAAAAAGGGTTCCAGGGGTGATCCGGGAAACTACAGACCGGTGAGCCTGGCATCAGTACCGGGAAAAATGGTAAAAAACCATCATAAAGAACAAAATTACTCAGCATGTAGATAGTCATGGCCTAATGGGAGACAGCCAACATGGCTTTAGACAAGGAATCTGTTATCTTTTTTTGAAGGTGTGAATAAACAGGTGGACAAAGGTGAGTCGGTTGATATAGTGTATCTGGACTTTCAGAAAGCCTTTGACAAGGTCCCTCATCAGAGGCTTTTGCCAAAACTAAAGAGTCATGGGATAGGAGGCAGTATACTATTGTGGATCAGGAACTGGTTAGAAGATAGAAAGCAGAGGGTAGGGCTAAATGGCCAATTTTGCCAATGGAGAAAGGTGAATAGTGGTGTACCACAGGGATCTGTGCTGGGTCCGCTGCTTTTTGACATATTCATAAATGACCTGGAAAAGGGAATAACGAGTGAGGTTATCAAATTTACAGATGACACAAAACTATTTAAATTTGTTAAAACCCAAGAGGATTGTGGAATATTGCAAGAGGATCTTGATAAATTGGAAGACTGGGCATCCAAATGGCAGATGAAATTTAATGTGGACAAGTGCAAAATTATGCACCTAGGGAAGAACAACCCAAACTATGGTTACACGATGCAAGGTTCCACATTAGGAACCACCACCCAGGAAAAAGATTTAGGGGTCATTGTGGATAACATGATAAAACCCTCGGCCCAGTGTGCAGCGGCGGCCAAAAGAGCAAATTGAATGCTAGGTATCTTAAGGAAAGGAATGGAAAATAAAAGAAAAGATATTATAATGCCTCCATATCGTTCCATGGTGAGACCGCACCTTGAATATTGTGTGCAATTCTGGTTGCCGTATCTTAAAAAGGATATAGTGTTATTAGAAAAGGTTCAGAGAAGAGCCACCAAAATTGTAAAGGGGATGGAAGGATACTCCTATGAAGAAAGGCTAAAAAGGTTAGGGCTCTTTAACCTGGAAAAGAGACGGCTGAGGGGAGATATGATAGAAGTCTATAAATTAATGAACGGAGTGGAACGGGTAAACGTAGATCGATTGTTTACATTATCAGAATATAGAAAGACTAGGGGACATGCAATGAAGCTACAGGGTAAGCTATTTAAGACTAATAAAAGAAAATATTTTTTCGCTCAACGTGTAATCAAACTCTGGAATTTGTTACCAGAGGATGTAGTAAAGGATGTTAGTGTAGCTGGGTTTAAAAAAAGTTTGGACAATTTCCTGGAGGAAAGGTCCATAAACCATTATTAAGAAGGGACCCAGTATATCAATGATTGACCCAGTAAAAGCATTGTGGAACCTGTGTCTTTTGGGGGAAACTGCTAGGTACGTATGACTTAGATTGGCCACTGTTGGAAACAGGATACTGGGCTTGATGGACCTTGGTCTGACCCAGTATGGCATATCTTGTGTTCTTATGTTCTTATATATGCTGGACACAATTTTTTGCACTTGGTCAGAATAGCAAAGCACACAAACCTGTCTGTCCATGTCCTCCTTATTGTTGGGCTGCAATAGCAATGAGCGTTGAGCATATTTTGCCTGAAGGAAATCTCTGTGAATAACTTCTTTAGGATAACCTTGCTGTAAAAATCTTCTAGTCAGCAACTTAGCTTGAATAAGGAATTCTTGGTCAATAGAGCAATCTGAGAAATTGACCAATAGGAAGAATTTTCTTCAATTTAAAGTAGTGATGACTAGTAAAATGTAGCAGCTTATTTTGGTCCACTGGGTTGCGATATAGCATTGCAGATAAAAGCTCTGTGTTGTTTTTAACTAACACATCCAAAAAAGGATGTTGCACAGTGGATGTTGACAAAGTAAACTTGAGACAAGGGATCATGTGTATTTAACCATGAAGCAAAAGACTCCAAAGTAGTAATAGAATCCAGCCAAGTGCAAAAAAATATCATCGATAAAATGTACCCAAAGACCAATATTCTTATAGCATTCTGATGGATAAAGATACCTTTCTTCAAAAGAAGCTACATATATATTGGCTATACTGGGGGACACACTTGCCACCATAGCAATCCCATGCATCTGAATGTAATAGTTTGTCACAAAATGAAAATAAGTTTTTTGTCAATATCACTTCTGCAAGAGTCACCATAAAAGAAGTGGGAATGCTCTCAGTGTTGGGACGTTGCATAAGTACCTGATGTGCCAAAGCCAAACTACGATCCTGTGGAATATTAGTATACAGCGCTACTATATCAAATGTAGTTAAAATGTTGGAATCAGGCCAAATGGTTGCTGAGACAACTTTTGCAAAAAGTGTGAGGTATCACGAATGTAAGATCTTGATTGTTGAACAAAAGGCTGCAAAAAAATAGTCCAAAAACTAAAACAAAGGTTCAAATAGGGAACAATTGCTGGAAATAATAGGACGACCCAGAGGTGACTGCAAGGTTTTATGAACTTTCGGGATAATTTAAAACACAGGCGTTCTAGGATGAAGTACTCTTAAGAAACGGTGCTCCTGCACTGTGAGTATGTTGTTGTTACATGCCTGTTGTAAAATGTCCAATATCAAACTTTGAAACACAAATGTAGGATCCTTTGGAAGAAGCTGATAATATCATTGGTCTGACAATGATGCATAACTTCCCCATAATAAGCTTCATGCTACAATACTAACATAGAGCCACCTTTGTCAGCAGGTTTAAATACAGTACTACATCAGGTAACCTTCGTAATTCTTGCAAAGCCAATTTTTCTTCACATGTCAAATTAAATGAGCACCACTGAGTACACATTTGGGCTTCAATAGTTTCTAAATCATGAAGGACCAAATTGAAAAGATGCCCCTCGCTTCTGTTCCTGTTTGTGGGTGTTTTCTGAGGTCCTGCTCCTGATTCTTCATCTGTGAACACAGAACAGAAATATTTGTTAAGCAATTCCACTTTATCCTCATCAGCTTCTACATATTCCTCCCCTTCACCCTTGAGTCTGACAATACCACTTTTGCCCTTCCCCTTCTCACTAACATATCTGAAAAATGTCTTATCACCCCATTTTATTGCATTGGCTATTTCTTCCTCTTTTTTAATCTTTGCTTTCCTGACTACTTTGCTGGCTTCTCTTCCAAATATAGATGCCTGTCTTCCTCCCTCTGTGATCTCTTGTATTTCATTAGGTGGCAGATTTTCATTCATAGTTCTAAAAAACTCCACTTACCAAAATCTGTATAACTGCTAAAACCTAATGAACATTTTTAATAAATATATTTGACTCCCAAAAAATTTTGAATAACCAACAATTGCAAAGCTAGAGATGAAAGTCCAGATCAAGTCCAACAGAGGCTTTGGTTTTGGCTTAGGGGCTTATTTACGAAAGAGCAGCGCAGGGTTAGCATGCTGTTTTAGCACAGCGTCAGAAAGTGGTGTAGGTCCCTGAGCTAAAAACCCCGTGCTACCCTTGTAATGTGTATCAGGGCAGCAACTGGGCAGGATAGCCCAGCTAACTGTACCCATCCCCCTGCAGTTTGTTTGCAGCCTCGAGCTAGTAACGTGGCCCAAATATGCATTGCCAGCATTGGGCTTAGTAAACATGCCCCTTAATGTTTTCCTTAATTCCAATCTATAGAGTTGAAGCATAATATGGTATTTTTGGAACATTCATTATGAACAGTTCTGTTTGTTTTGTATTTTGAATCCAGCAGGTTTTCCAATTTTTTGGTTGCCGTTTACATCAATTAGTCTGACAGAATTGTGCATGGTGAAGAGCAGATCTAAATGTCAGCACACAAATTCCACAGGGTCATTTGCAAAGTAGAAGTATGTGCATAATTTTGTTTTGAAAATTCACTGGTACCCGCACAGGGGCGAACTATTTACACATGTGTACAGTTACAAAATAACCCCCTTTCCATGAAGTGGCCACTTGATTTTTGAAGGCTCACTTAAGCAGACACCATCATGGACTATTTATTACATTTTGCAGTTAATGAAAAAGTCTTTGATTTTCTTGACAGAATTTCTCTTGGATAGGAATAAGCTACAGTAACAGAACATTGTGTCTTTGGAGACACATCAAAAAAGGAAATGTACAGCAGCCTGCTGTTCCAGAGTTTACTTTTTGTACCCTTGTCTAGTAGAATTATATTACAGGGGTTTTTTTAAGCACACCATGATTCTATTATGATCAAGCTTATGAAACAAAATAACTTTTAGCACTGATGAACTATATATCATTTTTGAAATCCAAGGGGCTGTTTTACTAAAGTGCACTGGGCAGTTAACACGTGTTTTAGTGCATAGTAACTATCAGCATGGGGTAATTGCAAATCACATGATGGGTGGGGAATGCATGGGTTGGGGCGAAGAGTGGCCGTAGAGAATACATTGTGGCTAGCACAGGGCTACATATTGCATACTAACTGGCAACGCTACAATTAGTAAGGGTGCACTTAGCAACGGCTCAGTGGGTGGTGTTAAGTGCACAAGCATTCATTGTGAATGCTTCTGTTGTGCAATGGGGTATGTGTCCATGTGGTAATTGCCAGGAACATGCTGGCCATGCCACCAAAGTTACCATGGAGGCTTTGCATGTTTGTTTCAGTGCTAAATGTGCAGTAAGTGCAAAATTCTACGGCGTTTTAGTAAAAGATCCTGTAAGCTTCTGTATGAAATAACTAATAAATCAAAATAAAAGAAAATACAGAAAAACTATACAAGGAATCAGAAGATTAGGCAAGCAGCATAGTACTAAAATGATTGTGCAGCTCATTACAGAGGCTCAGTATGTATGTTCTCTAGCTTCCATACAAGCCTGGCTCTTCCAAGTCTGTTAGTTCTCTCTGTGGATGAGGCTTCATATCTCTAAGTCATACATGCATACAATAGGGATCTGCATTTTCATGTTATTTTGTTTCAGTTCTAGTGCAATACAAAATGTTAACACTCTAAAATGAGTGCACTAAGGGGGCCAGTTACTAAGCTGCAATAAAATATTGCATGTTAACACAGCTCAACTTACTGCAGGAGTCATTAACAGTGGCATGATATGCTTTGTTTTATTTTCTATTCCTTTCCAAATGATTCACAACATTCTTTTTGCTTTTTGGCCACTTCTGCACACTGAACCGAAGATTTCAATGTATTTGTCCATGATGACACCTTGATCCTTCTTCTGGGTGGTGACTCCTAATGTGGAACCTAGCATTGTATATTTATAGTTTGACTTATAGTTCCCTGGGTGCATCACTTTGCACTTCACCACATTAAATTTCATCTCCCATTTGGATGCACAGCCTACCAGTCTCACGAGGTCCTCTTGCGATTTTTCACAATCTGATTGCGATTTAACAACCTTGAAATTTGATGTCATCTGCAAATTTAGTCACCTCGCTTGTTGATCTCAATTCCAGATTGAGAAAATTGATCATTTATCCCTATATTTATGTTTATTACAATTTCATAAACCACCTTTTTTTGAAAAGGCAACGCAGTTTACAAATATATAAAAGTTAAAGTTAAAATCATGAAAGGAACTCCATAAACTTAAGTAGGATAGATAAAGGAAACTCAAAGTATCTACAAAGGGTCAATCAGAACAGCAGAGAGTTGAAGAAGGAAACTGCCTAGGGTGCTACACATCCTAGGCCTCACAAACTTATTGGAATAAGTGTGTTTTAAGTTGAGATTTAAAAGAGCAGTATGAAGGTTCTAGATGAAAGATTCTAGATGAAAGTAGATGAGAGGTAGAGTGTTCCAGAGGATGGGAGCGCAAAAGAAGAAACCTGGGTGCCTAGTAGATTCAAGTCTTGCTTTGGAAGGGGTCTATTGCCATGAAGCAACGTTAAAGCCGGAGGAGTGTAGAAAGTAAGAAAAGAATAAAGATACCGTAAGAACGTGTACTGGTATGAAGCACTTTTTGTACAAGTCAAGAGTTTATGTTAGATGCGTAAAGCGACAGGTGACCAGTGGTGATGTTTTAAAAGAGGTGTGATATGATCTGATTTCTTGACTTGTGCCAAAATATGAATGGCAGTATTTTGTACTGATTTTAATTGTATGATTCTTAAATGGGAAAGACCGGCATAAATAGCATTCCAGTAGTGCAATCTGGATATTATATAATCAAGAAGTAAAAGAAGTAGAAATCAGAAAGGGATGGAGTGAGTGACATTGTGGGAGAGCGAAGAATCATTTTTTCACTATAGTGTTAGTATGGGGAAAAAACATAGAAACATAGAAAAATGACAACAGATAAAGACCATACAGCTTATTCAATGTACCCTTCCATATCAACTACTAAGCTTTACAATCCTTTTTTTTTCTGTTAGAGATCCTCTGTCTGTCCCATGCTTTCTTAAATGCAGATACAATCCCTGCTTCTATTACCTCCACAGGAAGACTATTCCATGCATCTGACACTCTTTCCAGAAAGAAATAATGTTCCTGAGTCTATTCCCTTTCCCTTTCATCCTCTGCCCCTCTGCAGAGCTTTCTTTCAATTGAAAGAGGCTTTCCTCCAGTGCATTTATGTTATTTAAAGTCTCTATGATATCTCCTCTCTCCCTCCTTTCTTCCAAAGTATGCATATTGAGATCTTTAAGTTTGTCCCCATATGCCCTATGACAAAGACCACTGACCATTTTAGTAGCCACCCTCTGTCACTTCATCCTGCTGACATCCTTTTGTAGGTGTGGTCTCCAGAAATGCACACAATACTCCAAATGAAGATTCACCAAAGACTTATACAGAGGCACTATTGTTTCCTTCTTTCTGATAGCCATTGCTCTCCCTATGCACTGAGACATCCTTCTGTCTTTTGCCATTGTTTTTTCTACCTGTTTATTTATTTATTTAGACAGTTTTTGTATACCGCCTTATCCTTCAATCAAAGCGGTCACAACACAATTGGGGGATACATTTAACATGCGGGGATATGAGACACATACTTACAGGGAACATGGGCAATGGAGGGTTAAGTGGCTTGCCCAAGACCACAAGGAGCATCTGTGGGACTAGAAACCCCAGTCACCTTATGATCATCAGAAACAATTACCCCCAGGTCTCGCTCCTAAAATCCTAAATTTGGCTTCTACAACCTCCCTCCCACATTTCCCTATGTCATTGTTACCAACATGTGCCAGGACAGCCAGCTCCTTCCCAGTATTGTCTAAAATCCTATCTAGGTTATGCATGAGGTCCACCTCCTTCGCACCAGGCAAACAAGTGACCAAGCAATTCCCATGCCCACCAGCCACCCAGCTAGCTATATGCCTATTGATTGAATCACCAATTAGAAGGCTGTCCTAACTCTTCTCTCCTAGGCAGAAGACCCTGGAGACATATCCTCAGTGTGAGAGGATATTGCATCCCCTGGATGGCAGGTCCTGGCTACAGGATCACTTCCTGTCACCCAGGACTGGCATTAAGGATGGCAAACAGAGCAGTTTCCATGGGCCCCCATGTCACAGGAGGCCCAAGCTTTTCTCAAGCTGAAGGAGATATAGCCTGCAGGTGGGCTTTGGGGCTCCCTCAGTAGTTTCTGCCCTGGGCCCCTGCATGGCTAACATCAGACTTGCCTGCCACACCAAGGATATGCTGTCCTTCCAGGTGACATCTGTCCTCCAAAGCAGCATAGAGCCTGCCATACTGAAGATGTGACTTCTCTACTATGTCTCTAGGTCTCCTCTATTCACCTCTCTGTCGTAAATTGTTAGAAGAAAATATAGACTTGGAACTGGTTGAAGAAAAGCTGCTCAGAGGGAATATGAAGAAAAACTACTCTTGGGGAGAGGGAAACAATTTGAAGACTCACCTTGACAGAAATAGGATCCTTCAGAGATGGAAATGTCAGGCCAAGATCTAGAAAGAAGTCTCTCCACAAAAGGTTTAATACAGGAAAATGTGCTAGAAAGAGATAAGGAAGAAGAAACTCATACCGGTTTTATTGAAGTTCATTAAAAGGTAAGTGTTGAAGATATTGTGGATCACCCTCCTGAGCTGGAGCCTTCCCCGCAGATGTTTGAAGTCGAGGTCGTTTGGCTAAGGTCCAGGTTAGCTCTCTCAAGATGTCATGCTCAGGTGAGTTTTCCCATAAATAAATAAAGTATTATACTAATAATAAATTAAAATGATTGATAGAGAGAATTAAATTGAAATTATTAACAATTATTTATTAAGAAAACATAAAGAAATCAATTATTTAAATATTTATTTATTTATTTATAGCTTTTCTATACCGCGCTATTTGTTATCAGTGCGGTTTACATACAACAACTAGACTACAGGGCAGGGGAAGTTCTGCCCTGTATTTACATAAAACAGGGAAAGTAACATGGAAATGTAACTGGGAGAACTATATACAATTATTTACGGCCAGGTGAAGTTACAGTGAGGTTATTTACAATGAGGCGATTCCATATGCTAGGTTTGTTGTCAATATGCATATTCAAGTTATTGTCTTGAGCAAACGCATAATAATAAGTCAAGTTTCTCCCTTTAACCTGAAACCCAAATACCTTAACAGTTTTGATTTTCTTTACAGATGATCAACATCAACTGAGTGGATATTTTCTTTAAATCACCAAAATCAGATAAGTCTTGACTCTATCCTCAGAAATGATCTTATCATATTAAGCAGTTGCTATCTTCAAATGTTAAGTTTTGATTCTTTGCGATTACTTCTCTCTCAGGTATTCAAGTCACCTCAAGGACAGGTAAGCACAACTTCCCTAAACTCTAATTTTAGTTTGTTCCCCTAAATCACTGGTATATGCATTCAATGATACAGTTCATACAGTTCATAACACTGGCCAGGGCATTAACGTTGGTGCACAGTTGTCTCATTGTCTTTTTTCTCTCTCTTTCTCTCTTCCTCTGGGTTTAATGACAGCTCGCTTCCGTCTTCTCTTAATTCCAGCCGAGGTTCATGTGTAAAACCTACTAACCTAACTTTAACTAAAAGGCAAAACCCTATCTGTTCTATTATGATATTTACATTTATTTCATTAAGTATGATATACCAATTTCCTTAAAACCCGGGTCACAGGTTTATTCTTCAAAACATTTGCTAACTTAGGGACGAAACAAAAGCATGGTAGGTTCCCAGGCTGTAGAGATCTTGTTTTGCTGTTATACTCTCTCACACTCTACACATGTACTTTGTCAGCCAACCATTCATTCTCTCTCTCTCTCATTGGAGCTTTATTCAGCAGAGATATTCATGGCCGTGTCTTTGTAAAGTGAATTATCCTCTCACTTAACGTTTCAGACTTGTACAGGTCTTGCTAAAACCCAGCCCTTACTAATCTCAGACTTTCTGCGTTTATGGAATTTTTCAGGATAATCCCACCTGAAGCGTTTTTAGTGGGAATTATATTCTATTACTGGGAATTATATTCCACTCTTACAATATCTAGGGCGCTCCATAATCAATTAAAATTCATTCAAACCAGTTTCATTCTCAGTCATAGTGGCAAAAGTATGCAGGCCACTTTAATTACACATTCTCTCCTCATACACACCACTCTCACTCATAAACAGCTCTAATTTTTACCATTAGACCATTAACTTAAGCTTTTAAGAGGCCTGGCCTTCCAGCCACTTAAATATAGGTCTGGTCACTTTACTTCCATGGTGGTCTCTACCTGAAAAAAGTTCAGGTATCCTAGGAAATACCTCCTAATTCCAGAACGTAACCAAGGGTGTCCATGGTGTCTCCAGGAAAGAACCAATGGGGCGTCGAATCTTCACGTCCCACTAGGCTTGGGATTCCGTCCCTAGGCTGTGATGAAAGTTGGCCAGTTTGAATTGTTACCATGGCAACACCATTAAACTATATATAAAAATAATCTTTACACCTTTATTTTTGCACTATTACACATATTCCCAAATTGAGATAATGTCCCTTTAAATTTTTAGGTAACCCCCCCCTGTGGCAGGTGCAGGCCTGTGACCCACGATGTCTGATATAGGCAGGCCAGCATGGCTAGCTTGACCTGTAAATGAGGCCTGTGGAGAGGCATATAGGATTGCACATCCCCCAATATGCTGCTATTGTAAGATAGAACTCAGTAGAAGTATTGAATTTGCTTAAGTAAGCAGAACTGCAGAACTAAGAAATGGAAAAATACAGAAAAGACATGTTTGAAAGTTACTGATAAGAAAAAAGTACATCTGCAGAGAAATAATGAGGAGTGCTGACAGATGAGTTACAGAACCTTGCTCTTCTGCACGCACAAATTGGTCCCATAACCTTGAGAGTGTGAAAGTAACAAGTTGATGAACTGACCATTGTAATTGGGACTAGAAGGGGGGCAGGCAGGTGTCATGCCCACAGAAGGGACATAATTGGAGAAACTTATCAGTACCGGGACCAATAGAAGAGGTACGGGAGGTACGGGAGGTTACCGGGACCAATGAAATGTTTTTCTATACCTAGAATGGAACAAAAGTCTATAAAAGTTGTTGTAATGCTTGAAAACTTTGCTCAGCCATTTTGAAATTGCCTTGCTTGAGACTTGTGCACAAATAAATGATTTGGACCTTCTGAACAGACTCCTGGTATCATTGGTTTGTCTGCGCTTTGCTGCTACATATTCCTTGGTGCGTTGGCCGGGAAGTTGTGGAATCAAAGTGTATATAGGGCAATATACCACGACTTTCCGCCTCTATAGGCTTGGTCCTGCCGGGATCGCGCCCTTCCGACGAGGGCTGCTCCCTGGCGCCACCGGTCCCTTGTATCGGAGGGAGCTGGTCGGACCTCGGCGGGTGCCGGGCCCGGTTGGAGCCAACGCCTCGAACCCGAGTGAGGGGAGTCCGAGGTCCAACTCATGCGCCTGCTTGGGAAGTTTGAGGACCGGATCCGGTGAGTATAGTTTTGATTTTGGGTCTAGACAGAAATAGAAAGAGCAGTACTGCCATTGGAATTTGGAATTTGTAATCTCGAGATATTGGGAATTGGTAAGAGAGCATGATCAACTCTCAAGGAAGAGCCGAGTAGCCTGGCATGGGAATTCGCTGGGTGAAACCCTCATCCTTTTTGTAATTGGGAAACTGGAAAAGACTAGTCAGAACAGATAGAAACGAATGCATTCTGGGAAACGTTGCTAGCATGATTGTGTGAACGAAGTGTGAATGAGAGGTCTGGCAGCACGGACCAAGTGAAGGCGGACCCCTGATTAGCGCATTTCCTGACCGGGCGACCGCGTTCAGGTCGCGAAAAGGGGGAAGCGATTGTCGTCTTGTCTTGTTATTTGTACTCCTTATACGTTTCCAGGGCCGTGAGGACCCCTTACCCACGGTCCGCCCTCCTTTTCCCTTCTGTCTGTTGTTGCGCGCACACATCGAAATGGGAGGGGCGGGGTCTACTAGAAACACTCCATTAGAATGTATGATCGCCCATTTTAAAGAGGGATATTCAGGAGATTATGGTATTAAAATGACAGCAGCCCGTTTGCAGATTTTGTGTACTAGGGAGTGGCCCGATCTAGACCCCATCTGGCCCCGAGAGGGAACGTTCACTGTAGAGATTATTCAGTCAATACACCGCACCCCGACCAGTACCCCTATATAGATTCCTGGTTAAGTATTTGTGAAGATCCGCCCTCCTGGGCGCAGCGCTGTTATGAGGAACAGTGCAGAATAATGTTAGCTAAAACAGATTCTAGACAGAAAACGGAACAGCCTAGAATGAAAGAGCAGGATAAGGAAGCCAAGAAAAAGCCCATCTTGGTAGATCCTGATTCCCCAGAAGTAGTCCTCAGGCAGCCCCGAACCCCAGGTCCAGTAAGAGTAGCCCGGCGTCGTCCTGCCCCAGAACCCCAGAGACGGCCAGAGCCGAGGCGGGACCCAACCCCTGATCCCCCTCCTGGAGAAGAGAAAGAGGAAGAATTAGTGGAAAGAGAATTGGAGGACGTAAAAAGTGAGTCAGAAGCGGAGATAGAAGAAGGAGAAAGAGAGAATTCCCCAGGAGAAGAGGAGGACAGTGTACAAATAATTAAGAAAGCTGGCGTTAGCACTAGCACGCCAGTGAAAGAAAAACCCAAAGCAAAACCAGTTTAGAAAAAGAAAGCGACTCCTGCAAAGGCAACGACAATAACCCTTAGATCCCGAACGACGCCTGGGACAGCCAAACTGTTTCCCTTAAGGCAAGTCCCGGGAGTGCCCGTAAAGAATGATAATGATGAAGTGGTAGCGGGACCCTTAACTTATGTGTATATCCCTTTCTCTACAACTGATTTATTAAATTGGAGGTCGCATTATGCCTCCTATACTAGTAAGCCCCAGGAGCTGACAGAATTAGTAACTAGTATTATGGAAACTCACCAACCCACTTGGCCAGATTGCCGTCAGCTCCTGACCACCCTATTCACTACAGAAGAACGAGCGAGAATTAGAAAAGCAGCTATTGAATGGATGGCAGAAAACCCTGCAGCTCCGGCGCAGGGGCAGAATATAATAGACCGTAGGGAAGCAGCTCAGAGAGAATTCCCGAATGAAGACCCCCAATGGGATCCGAATACAGATGAAGGATCCACAGCCCTAGCCCGTTTTCGCCAAGGCTTTTTACAAGGCCTGAGAAGGGGTGGCCAAAAAGCTATGAACCTTTCCAAAGTTACGGGAGTTATCCAAGGGATAGATGAGAGCCCAGCAGATTTTTATGAAAGATTAACTGAAGCCTACAGAATGTATACTCCCTATGATCCCGAGGCACCAGGAAGTTTATGCATGGTGAATTCTGCTTTTGTAAACCAGTCTCAACCAGACATTAGACGTAAATTACAGAAATTAGAAGGGTTTGCGGGCATGAATGCAACACAGTTACTGGAAGTCGCTCATAAAGTGTATGTGAATCGTGATACTGAAAGACAGAGAGAATGTGATAGAAAGATGAAGAAGAAAGCTGATTTTTTGGCTGCGGCCATAGTTGAAAAGAAAAGGGGAGGTGTCCCTAGTCGAAGGAGCAGAGGAAGAGGGCGGGGTCAAGGCGGAGGCCGGACCCAGAGACTAGGCGTGAACCAATGCACCTATTGCAGAGAGGAAGGACATTGGAGAGATACGTGCCCGCAACTCGAAGACGCCCAGCAAGATGACGACAACGATCATCAGTGGCGAGAAGAAAGACGAGGCCGAGGAGGAGCCAATCGAGAACAATTCCAGCGAGAGAGAGGAGGAGGAGCCATTCAAGCATTGGCCACACAAGCCCATGATGAGGATGACGTGGATAAGGACAGACCGGGCTCCAAGTTTGCTTTAGGTCTCCAGGAGCCTATGGTCGGAATACAAATAGGAGACCAAATTATGAACTTTATGGTTGATACTGGAGCAGAACATTCAGTAATAGACAAAAAGATAGCCCCATTCACTACAAAAGCAGTCACCATTATAGGAGCAACTGGTGCCAAAGCTACAAAGTCTTTTCTTCAAAACCGAATATGTAGTCTAGGAGGACAGCAAGTAACTCATCAATTCCTTTACATGCCCGAATGTCCAGTACCACTACTGGGACGAGATATGTTAGCCAAGCTTCAAGCACAGATATCTTTCTCTGAACAAGGAGAAATGCAAATGACAGTAAATTCCCAAGCCAAACCAGCAGGAGTAATGCTGCTGACAGTTCCCCGAGAAGAAGAATGGAGATATTACATTGATGATTCTGTCCAAGATACCTATTTTGAACAAACTTTAAAGAACATTCATGCACCACCTGGAGTATGGGCAGAAGGCAGTCCCCCAGGCCTAGCCAAGCATATAGCTCCAGTGATTGTAACCCTCAAGCCTAGTGCTACACCAGTGCACGTCAAACAGTACCCTCTCCCAAGAGCCGCAATTGAAGGCATTCATCGCCACCTACAGAGATTGCTTGAATATGGCCTACTAAAAGTATGTCAATCCCCATGGAACACTCCACTTTTGCCAGTAAAGAAACCTGGGACAGATGATTATCGCCCAGTGCAAGATTTGAGAAGAGTAAATGATGCAGTTGAAACCATACATCCAGTCGTACCCAATCCTTACACTCTTCTAGGACTGATACCTGCTGAAGCTACCCATTTCACTGTACTGGATTTAAAAGATGCATTCTTTTGCATAAGATTAGCCCCTGTAAGCCA